>CM061921.1:377610760-378308731 GCA_031002005.1 Vandiemenella viatica
GAATACTCAACCACACGTCATGGGAACAGGGCCGCCTCTGCTAGCCAAGACGAGACGCAGCTACCCACTCTGAGTCGGGAAACATCACAGGCGTGTGTAGCGGTGCGCTGTTGCCATCGGTTTGCAACAGCGGTGCGCACCCCTTCTGTTGCTGTAAAGTGCTCTGTGTCAAACGACACTAGGCAACGTGGTGCGGAGGTGGCGGCAAGGTAAGCTAGGACTAACCTGCGGCCCGCGGTCGTGGCTAATGAGGTCCCTTCTCGTCTCGCCTTCGTTACAAGGGATCGTGGGAACGCGCCTTTACTCGGACGAATGCGGTTCGGACGAAATTCGGTTCCAGTGGACGACCGGCCTTAGAGCCGAGCGTGGTACCTCCCCGATATACAAGAGTTTGGTGGCGCTTTAGCGGGCACAACCACACTGTCGAGTTTTGACCCACAATAAATGTAATAATGTGAAATGTGCTAGCGGCTTCATACTGCCGATAATCCCCAATTTTAAGAAATTAATAACTGTTAAGACAGTATCATCATTAAGTTATTTCAGTTTCAACCTAATCGAAATATATGGAGATTGGCTAATAAGTTAAAAGTGCCCGCTAATATTTATTTGTAGTTACCTTGTCCGTGTTAGTGATTTTAAAATACTTATGCTTTAGGAACTTTTACTTCCTTTTAAGACAAAATTAATTTTTTTTTTTACTTATGGCTTTACGCCTCGTCGACGTCAAAGTCATTAGAGGAGGAATGGGACTGGGGACAAGAAACGGGAAAGAATTCGGCCATGGCCTTTGGAAGGAAGCATCCCGGCATTCACCTGGAGTGATTTGGGGAAACCATGGCAACTCAAATCTGGATGCCCGTACGGAGATTCGAACTGGCGTCCTCCCGAATGCGAGGCGAGCTCACCCACCACGCTTGGTGCGAAATTAATACCTTTGCAAAGACGGTGAGAGTGATCAGGTTTGCTTAATGTAGTGGTAAAGCACGAGGATCATTTAACAGAAGAAGACATTCTTACAATTTTAATTCGTTCAAACGGAGAATTTTTCCAATAATTTGTATGTTTATATTTCATGCAGGTTCGACCTAGAAAAGTACTGTATCATTTCTGTTTATTGTACACTAAATAGCATCTAAATGCTGGTAAATCTGAGTCCACCCACAAGCACATGTCCAAAAGGCTTTCATGTGTTCGTGGTGCTTACGTTATTTCCAGCATACATCATTTATTATCTTCTTACAATTTGAATAACAAGAATATTGATGTACCGAACTAAAGAGTTAATGTATTAGCCAAATACTTATATACTGAATGTAAATTAAACTGATTAAATTAACTTCAACAAAACAGTATAACTCGTTTCAGTACGAATAGTTTCTAAATGAAGCCACAACTTTATTTTAGTGCTGTTCGAAATCCTAAAATAAGTAAATGTTTTCAGTAATTGTATACCTATCCTTTCATTTCAAATTGGAATCTCTTATAGAGTAAAGTGGAATGGGTCACATATGCCACACATAATGAATACTTATCTTATAAAAGCAATAAAATTTGTAGTGATACCATAAATTTAGTAAATTACTCGTTAATCTTTATATATGGATACATTACAAGACTGCTGGCCATGATATTTTTTTTTCTTTTTTTGGCCTTACGCCTCGTCTAAATCGAGGTAATTAGAGACTACAAATGAATGGAGGCAAGGAAAGGGAAGGAAGGCCATAGCAGTTTAAAAGGGACTATCCCAGCAGTCGCATGGAGTGATTTCGGAAAACATGGAAAATCCAAATCTGGATGGCCGGACGGGGATTCGAATTGTCGTCCTCCCGGTACCACGGCAGAAGCAGAAATTGCGCTCAGCCTGAGGATCTCACCGGTAATGCCGCATGAAGAACAGTATACAGAAGAAAAGGGGAAACAAAAGCGTGTGAAATTTCGGAATTTAAACGTTTTGGTTTTTCCTAAAAGTGTTTTTGGTAAGTTATTATGACTATTAATTTTAATTCCGATGGAGCTAACGCTCCGGTGGCAATTCCCCTAGTCACCTACTTACTCCTTTACATTTTTTAAAAAAAAATAATTCTTTTACAATACTGGAGTGCTAAATTCCTCCCACATTTACTTTTTCGATTTACAAATTTTAATTTTAAATTCCTTAAGCGTTTTTGGTAAATTATTCATTACTTCACTTGGTAATTTGTTCCAATCCCTGACAACCCTCACGAACAAAAGAAAATTTTCCCACTAGGCTCTTTTTCACATACAACGGTTTTGGACGAGATATATATATATGTATATATATATTTAATGTCATTCAGTTACTGAGGCCCACACAGCCAGCACAATGTGATTCTCATGATTCTTTCAATGTATTATTTTCCACACAGTACATTGTTGCAATTAAGTACGATCACAGGGACACTACAACACGGACTCGACGTTCATACACACAACAACACAACACTTAAACATCCATGCCCTCGGTCCGACTCGAACCGGCGACCTTCGGCACCCTAGCCCCTACGCTACCGAGGCCGGCGATATTTTATTGTAGTGTACTTGTTTTCACATCCAACAATTTTTTGCCGTTAAGTGAGTTGAGTAACACATCTTGTCATCAAGATAACAGTGTGTTGCAATGAATAAGGTGAAAATTAATGAATTATTATTAATTTAGCCTAGTAGAAAAAGTAACGAGGGAGGAAACGTATTGTTTTTGAGGAGCAATTACGAAAATAATTTTTCAAATTACTGAATTTTAGCGTGACAGGTTCGAGTATTGTTCTTCAACATCAAACTACATAAATGAAGCAACTTGTAGGACAGCTGAAGTTCAACCAAAATTCGTTTTACGTGAAAACCTGCATTGCGTCACGTAGGCCACTGTCATCATAGCACGGAAGAGTGACCGTCTACAGTAATGGCAATGGACAACCCGGTCACGGCACCGTGCCATCAACGTCCCAAGTGAAACTTTGGAACTGGCAAGTGGCAACATTCCAGAATTACGACTAGTACTCAAAAAGTACGCAACGGCATTTGAAAGGAATATTAGCCCACATTTCTTCCTCACGACACTGGAAAGAAGCGCAGTTGGTCAAGCGCAGTAAGGGCGACTAGATAAAATAGAAGCACAACCAGCAGAACGTAGGGAAAATACGAAGAGTTGTCTTAAACTCTTGAGCAAGTAAGCCGACCGTTAGAAAACAATGTGAGACCACCAAGTTGGCCAGGCCTTACAGAGTGGACCCGGCTTATTTGTTACGTGACTAAAGTACTATCATTCCGAAGGTAGTACACTATGGTGACAAGGCACTTTGAAAAATATCAAAGTACGTGGTGAGAAAGGGGAAGCAGAACCAGTGTAACGAAGGTAGGAGTGATGCAAACCCCGTGAAATGTGGACCTACTTAGGAAGTCAAGATCTCGGCGGACCACCGGTGCAGGAGATGGAGGAACACAGTCGATCAGACTGGTTTCTTTTACTGTTTAAACCTACCCAGAACCTAACTGAAATGTTTAGCAATTAAATACCCAGAACTGTTTATTTTGTGTAACTAAACAAAATGTTAAGATGTTATCAATATTCGTGGTTTCACTGGCTATTTGCCTAAAGAACGACGTATTCACGTTATCATTTGCAAAAAGTAGCTCCGAATACTAACTACTTCCCATTTCTCAATCCACTAAAGGAATACGAACGTATGCATTTTTAGC
The DNA here is from genome assembly GCA_031002005.1 of Vandiemenella viatica. NCBI lineage: Eukaryota > Metazoa > Arthropoda > Insecta > Orthoptera > Morabidae > Vandiemenella > Vandiemenella viatica. The sequence goes on from CM061921.1 coordinate 377,614,481, forward strand.
CTATGTCCAAACCGTTTGTGTGAAATGGATATAACTGTTTTGTTATGATGTCTGCAACAGTCGTGCTGCTAGTTTTATTCATTACATTTACATGACAGCGGCCAGTATGTAGGAACTTCCGTTGATCATATTTAATAATGTGTATTTCTTTTCTATGTTCATTTCTTCGGGACATTTAGTTCCCGAATTTAAATAACGTATTCATATGTAGAAATAATAACGACTGACACTAAGTTTTATAACAGTGATGTTAAAACAAGTAGTGGTTTCTTATCGTTCGAATCCCAATCCAGGCATCCAGATTTGGGTTTTCCATGGTTTCCCCAAATCAATCCAGGCGAATACCGGGATGCTTCCTTCAAAAGGCCGTGGCCGAATTCCTTGCCGTTCCTCGTCCCCAGTCCCATCCCGCCTCTAATGACCTTCGACTTTGACGGGGCGTAAAGCCTTAAGTAAAAAAAAAATAAATAAATAAATAAAAGAATCTTATCGTTTTCTACTGATAACAGACTGTAAATTATTTGTGAAAACTACAACGAGCTCTGCAAGGGGAAGGTGTTAACAATCAAGCATTCAACGTATCTAAATAGTCTGTTTAAATAGTAAATTAATATTGGTATTTACCGAGCGTGGTGGGTGAGCGGTTAACGCTCTGGCCTCGCATTCGGGAGGACGCCGGTTCGAATCCCCGTCCGGGCATCCAAATTTGGGTTTTCTATGGTTTCCCCAAATCACTCCAGGCGAATACCGGGATGCTTCCTTCAAACGTCCATGACCGAATTCCTTCCCGCTCCTTACCCCCCAGTCCCATCCCGCCTCTAAAGACCTCGAAGTCGACGAGGCGTAAAGCCATAAGTAAAATAAAAATAATATTGGTATTTGATTACTTTTGATAAATAACTGTAATACTAAGTCAGTAATTAAAGTTACACCACGTAACTAAACGAATCGGTATTACATAAATAGCTTCTATTAAGAATAGCACAGCATATACACTCGTACCAAGCGATCCGTAATGGTAAAAGCAAGAAACAGAAATGATATCGTTTGTGTTGGAATCCGGGGACTCTTCTAATAATTTCATTCTCGGAAGCTATGGAAATCATACTCTGGTTCGACAAAATAGTGCTTTGGTACTACGTGTAAAATTTTACTCCGTCGTGCGTTATACTCATCAAAACTTCTGCGCATAAACGTTTTCCCCTCTTGAAACAGGAGACTAGAGAACACTAAAAACAGGGTATCTGCCAGTATTGACGAAATTAATACATAATTTATTAAACACGCTCCTATTATCATTTGAATTATTATAGATTCCAGCTTTACATTAAGAAATGTAGGAGAAGAAATGGCGGCTTAAGGTCGTGTTCCCCTCTGAGCTTAACGCTGTGCCGTGGTAAGCGAGAGGCAAATTTCCCCTTCGCGTGTGGGGGTAAGGGCAGCAGAACTGAATAGACTGGCCTTGAACCGCCTCTGTTAACTGAACCGACTATAACAACTTCAGAGATACTACAAGCAATTGAATGATAAATGCATTCTAAAAAATATATCCTAAAATAGTAACACAAAGACTCGGATCGAAATTAGAAAATATATTACCAGAAGACCAAGCTGGATTTAGGAGAGGCAAATTATGTAGTGATTACACCTTTAATATATATATATAAAAAAAGTCACGGAGAAGCTTAAGGAGTTTAACAGAGAGACATGTGCCATATGAAAGACACGATGCACTTACTCAGTAACAACGAGAAAAACACTCGCCCATTGCTCTCTAGTACAGTACCGGATTAACCACGTAGCAGGAGTTAGCAAATGCTACGGGCCTCGCGCCTTCTGGGGGAGGGGGGGGGGGAAGCGCCTAGGCTAGATGGGCGACCTTTTCCTTTTTTATTTAGTTCTACAATTTCCCCCGGACGGCAAAAATCTAGGGCCTCTTCTTCACATTTGCTACGGGCCCCGCGCTGTCTTAATCCGGCCCTGCTCTAGTAGGGTGATGGTGAAACGAAATCGCACATACTATTTGTACTAAAATCTGTGCTGTTATAAATATGTAAGGGCTGTCGCTTTGTCTAAGCATCACAAAAAAATAACCGAACCAATTTTGATGAAATTTTCACTGTTTGAAAACTTATGGTCTAGCTTAAAATCTGCGGTATATCTTACATGGCTGAGGAGAAAAAAAAAGCGCTACAGATCAGAGTGCATTTCAAATTAACATTACGGGATACCCACCATATATCAGGCTGCAATACAGATAAATACTCCATCCTTTGGATTCTGTTGATATTTTTATGACTACGTAACTTTGATTATTTATTTCTTATGTTTTTTGAAGTATTAAACCTTAGAATGCACGGAAAATTTTAGTTAAACCACTGCATCAAACAAGCGTAAGTAAGTGTGGAATTAAATTTACAGTAAAAGCTTCAAAGATTCTAAATTACAAATGTTTACTACGCGAAAAAAAAAGGCAAACACATTACTATGCACACCAAGGCCCTTGAGAAGAAAGTGATAGGAAAATGTTAAGGTTTTTAATTTTTCTTAGTTTTCTTCGTTTTATATCCTGTGAGATCAACAACAACAAAAAGACACATAGGAGAATTTATTAACCTCTTGACAGTGAAATAAAATGTAGTTTTACTGCAAATATGTAGATTATGATCAATATAAAGAAGGAATATTAGCAACAATAAGTTGTATATAAGAAAATGAAAAAACAAAGTCAAATATCTGACTTATTTTGCTTTGTGGATGTGGTCAGGGTGAGGCACGTGATAACGCGGAGAAAGTGCTTTCATCTGCAGACGGCTTCGGCTTGCTTTCAGAACCGGTTTACAGGAAATACCCTTGCCTGCGTTTGGCGCTACAAGTTTTCACATTCGGGATTTTCTGTCCAAATTAGTCACGCGTGCAAACTTTTTAATTGTGAAAATGTGAACAATTATTTCTACCTTAACAATACTACAGTCAGAAGGGAACAGTTTGTTATGGGGTATCTTCTGTTGAATCAGTCAGTTAAAATGAAACACGATATAATTTCATTTGTTGCTGCCGTTGAAATTTCGGTATTTACTGCTTGGATGCTATAATCGTATAGACTTTTAATAAACTGCAAAAATTTAAGACATATTTAATTCATTATCGCATTGAGTTTACTTGTAATTACCGTCAAAAGTTGTCAATTACTGCTACAAAGTCATTAAATAAACTAAGTTATAGATGCACGTTTAGGAAGCATATAAGACCAATGGTTAATCGCAGAACCTATATCTACTGTAACCGAAATCTCTTATCATAATGAACAGAATGATTCTGGGATCAAATCGACAATCTCCATGATTCGGAACAGAGAACTAAAAATCCGGTAATAATCGATGTCGTAATCGTTTAAATTGTCCACAGAGATGTATTTGCTGTCACGTAATTACTAACAGGCAAAATTCTCACGGATGTTCATTTCGTTGGCCTCTTTGCACTAACATATTACAAAGATTGGAGCCTTAAAGTAAAACAAAGTACATCTGTATTGTTCATAGGACAAGAATGAACAGTATTGCGAATATGTTGGTGATTTTTTCGGCCCCAAGTCCTTAGTGGCTATGATAACTGCTATTATTCAGAAAACTGTACAAAAATCAAACAACAGCATTGTATATATATGTTTATCTAGGGCACTGATGATGCCTTGAATAAAGGCGAAAAGCGTATGCCATCAAAAGCATTTGTTTAGTTGCAAGTCAGAAACAACCCACAAAACAGTATTACGAATAGCGAAATTAGAACTTCTTTTGAATTTTTCGGTTCTAACCAGCGTCGTATAAGAGAAATTATAAATTATTTGTCTCAAATGAATAAACTTCTTTCCCGTGTGATTAAAAATAAACTGAGTTCTCAGAGATAAAATACCTGTAACTAAAGATTGTGAAACGTCAATTTATCTTTAGTATATTAGCAGTAGTGTGATTGGTTATTAGTGGTTCCACTAACTGCTAATTTCTTCTTTCTTCTTTGCCTTGTGACTAGTCGATGGTTCCTAACGTGGTGGGTGAGCAGTAACGCTCGGGAGGACGAGGGTTCGAATCCCCGTCCGGCAATCCTAAATTTCCGTCCCTTGCCCCCAGTCTTTTTCTCTCGTCGAGGTCATTAGAGGCAGGGGAGGAAGGAACGGGAATGAATTCGATTACGTCCTTTCCAAGAACCATCTCGGCATTCGCCTATGGAAACTGTGGAAAACCTGAATGGCCGGAAGGGGATTCGAACCCGCGCCCACCCGAATGCTCACCGTCCACGCTCGGTACCTCGATGTCGACGAGGCGTTAAGCCATAAGAAAAATAATCGTCGATAAAGATTTTATTAGAACCGGAAGAATTTGTGCTAAGAACGGAAAGGCAATCAATAATGGACTGATTTCGGGGACCCATTGAAAACCGAAAACTGAATGGCGTGAAGGGGAATCGAACCCGCGTCCTTCGAGACGTCAGGCTCAAATGTTAACACTTACTCTTCATACGGGGTCATTAAATGCCTTATAAGACTGGCAAATATTTTTTTACACAAAGCTCGGTTCAAAAAGCGACGTGAACGAGCCAAGGGCGCGAAGTCTTCAGAATCTATTCCTCCCCGCTTTGTAATAAGAAAGTTATACGTTTATTCGCGGCCGATTCCTTCTAACAACCGTTGTCAACGATTCGGCGCAGGAAATCGTTTAGTACTCTTCTGGCTTCATTCGATTGCACAGGTAACAAGTTGACACCTTCCTTACATTTTTGCTAATAGAAATTATGTATCCTTTGATATTGTTGCTATATTGCCGTCATATACATGTTGAATTATTGTCGAAATTGAATATTTCGTATGTATACACAAGTAGTGAAAATCTGATTGATCTTGTGACATGGAATATGATGTTCTATGATTTGTCTCACAAAAAATACATGGATCCAGAGATCAAAACGGCTTTTTGGAATTCAATGGGAGCTGAAATTAACGTGACAGGTAAGAGATATAATTTTATTTTTATGTTTTCTTAAGTATCCATCAAAGCTTTAGTATTATAAATTCAGTAGCTAATATTCAATGGATCGAATCGAATGAACCTTCCTACGACATGAAAAAAAAGATTTTAACGTTGCTCTTTTATCAAAAGACTGATGCGTGGAGTTTCCTCCTTGAAAATGAAAGCTTTAAAATACTGCAGGTGTTTCAGTGAGAACGACATCTTGAGAAGGATTGTAACCATTTATATTTATGCAGTTGTGAAGAACACATGTTGCGTAAATTATATAATCCACATGGGAAGTATAAGCTTGATTTCTTCTGTTATCATAATGGCTAAGCCTCAAAAGAAAACTTTAACTGCGTCATAGCTAAAAATTCCTTCCAATATGATGGAACACTTAGAGATAGGCTCGCAACACGTACATTTCACGTAAACACAAGCGTTTGTTGCCCAGGTTTGGTTCGTTCACGTCACGTTCCCTGCACGTGCTTTCAAACTTCTTGATATGTAATTTTTTATTTTTTTTTTACTTATGGCTTTACGCCTCGTCGACATTGACGTCATTGGAGGCGGGATGGAACCGGGGACAAGGAACTGAAGGAATTCGGCCATGGCCTTTTTTTTTAACGAAGCATCCCGGCATTCACCTGGAGTTATTTGGGAAAACCATGGAAAACCCAAATCTGGATGCCCGGACGGGGATTCGAACCAGCGTCCTCCCGAATGCGAGGCCAGAACGTTAACCATTCACCCACCACGCTCGGTATGTAATTCGAAGGAAATAGCAGTCCCCTGATTCTGAAAAAAAATTCAGTCTAGAATTTTTTCATCCACGTTTAAATATGTTACTCGATTGCCACACGTGACTTGCCTACTATAGTCTACAGTCAACAAAGCTTGCGATCATTGCTGAATTTCTTAAGTACACAGCTCTTTCCTTCTTCACCACCTTTTCTCAAACTTTTGGGGTCGGCTGTCTCTCATCGTTGAAATGCGCTTGCTGACGCCAAGCATTTTATACCTGCTGCCAGGTTGTAATACGTACTAATACGGGGAATGAAGTATTACCATTTGTCTATGACACGTGTAACTATGTTTAGCGTAAGATAACTATATTTTTTGTTGGTGAAATGTGTAGTCTAGGATGTGGCGATTCGGGACCGTGCCGGCATTAGCTTTGACTGCAGTCAGTTCGGCCGGTACCGGGCGCCTGGGTTCAGCTATCTGCCGTCGACAGATGAGTGTAATACTTACTGTACTGAGCCCAAAAAGTTCGATTCCGCAGCTCAGTCCTGTAAATGTCGATGTGGGCGCTGCAGTTAGAACTAAGTGCCACAGATTTGTTGACACGATCCAGAGAGAACGAAGTAGTCCATTCCTGAAATCAAACAAGTAATACAAGTTATTCACATTTATACTTCAACTGTACAGTTATTAGTTTACAGTAATGCACAAACCAACCGAATAAGGTGCTCTCTGCAACTACGTTTAGCTACGTCCCTTAAACGTTAGCTTAGTCCACAAAAAGAAATTGGTTCCTACTTTAGCATGTGTAGTAAGCTAATAATTTTTTTTTTACGGCATTCGCTCTTCGTGGTCATTCTTTCAGCTGAAAGATTTTTTACAAGGATTAATCGAGCGTGGTGGGTGAGCGGTAACGCTCTGGTGTCGCATTTGGAAGGACGCGGGTTTGAGTCGTCGTCCGTCCATCCATGTTTTCCCGAAATCACTCCAGGAAAATGCCTGGATGGTTCCTTCCCGTTTCTTGTCACCAATCCTCTCCTGACCATAAGTCGACGAGTTCCTTATGGCTTTACACCTCGTAAAAATCGAGGTCAATTGAGGCAGGAAAGAACTAAGGGCAAGGAGCGGGAAGGGACTCGGCCATGCCTTCCCGGCATTCGTTTGGAGTGATTTCGGGAAGCCATGTGGAACCCAAATCTGGATCTTATCACTTAATTAAAACCACAATAGCCCCAGGCCGTACTCGAACCGACTTCCTTTGCAACGGAAACCAATGCTCCAGACCCTCCGCTTCGGACTCGACTCTACTAGTGATTGTCAGACGTAGATCGACAAGTTCCGTTCTTCTGGAACCTTCAGGTTAACGTGGAATCCGAACCACGGATACTTCCTAGCACACTTTAAATACACAAATCAATCTTTGCAGAGGTAAAAGTCATGGTCAGACGAGTCAGGTGGACCGTTCCGTACAGGAATTGTTGAGGGCTGACCGACTTGGCCAAATCCAGCGTAATTCGATTAGTAATATTATCACAGTACATATCATTCATTTAAAGCATTTTGTTACTTTCGAAGTGTAGGACAAACAGACCAACAAAGAACTTAATAAAACCACCCATTTCCCAGCCCGGACTCGAATTGGCGAACCTCAACACGTGAATCTAAAAAAAATATTCATTTCCGTCCGTCTCAAACATTTTTTTGGTTAATACTCGTTCATTTTGTTCTCAATGCTCACTAAACCAATAAAACGTGTACGCACAAATTAAGTTACATTGGCTGGTATAGCTTTGAGACATTTTATTTTATTTTACGCTGGAAGGAGACGTAGAAAGCCAGATGATCTCAACGAGACTTAACGTAACTTTTTCATCGGTCTGCCAATTATATATAATACAGTAGATGGTAAACTTTTTTTAATCATGCGTTAGGCAGCCATCTCAGGAGATGATTCGGAGCACGGATATCCAGAAAGAACATAACAGTTAATTAGTTTCATCGCCAGTTCCTCTATTGTCGGCATATCACAATTAACAGGAATGGAGGCAGCGCTGAAAAGTGTATCCGCCAAGGAACTGTGGTGCACAGAAACCTCTTTACTCTGCAACTAAAGCTCTCTGAAAGTGGATCAGAACGTGACCTATTAAAGACACGCAACTCAAAACCACTTTGTATTTGTCCATCATGCCCAATAGGAGCAGCAGAATGGTAATTCACCGAGGCAATATATTTACTGCTAAAGGACTGTGTTGTTACTACGATCAGCAGTCTGGTGGCTCATTGATTAAAGTTTCTGACTGGAGATCGAAAAGTGCCTGTCTTGAATTCCTCTCCCGAGGGTGTTTTTCGGAGACCCTTAACCCGACCTTCTCGCACACCTTGCTGTGTAATGCGAAGTACGCCAGGAAGCTTCTGTGGTTCGATTCCATGTTAAATTGTAGATCCCTTTTACCCGGTAGGATTAAAGGGTTAAGTAAGGAGAGGAGGAAAGGAACTGGCCACCCTAACTCCAATAGCAGGCTAAGCATACCTCCCGCGGAAGGGTCTACCCAATCTTCGTGTTGAATACCAAGCTATTACTGCTACTCCACGATTCAGTATGAAGTTGATGGAGGAGGGTGTGTTGCACCAATTCAAATGTGTAAACGTTCATGAATGAGAAGAGATATGACAGGAGGCGCCAGTGGGCTACCCAAACTGTCTCTCGAGATTCAAAGTTTTCTAACTCGATAAATCCTTCCTGTTACATTAACTAATCGCTCAATGGAATAATGAGTATAAAAAAAGAGTTAACAGCGAAAGAGAACGTGCTTTGTAGCTGAATGCTGCCTTGCTAACGGCGTGTTAACCCGATTTGTTTTACCGAACGTGGTGGGTGAGTGGTTAACGCTCTGGCCTCGCATTCGGAAGGACGTAGGTTTGAATCTACGTCCGGGCATACAGATTTGGATTTTCCATGGTTTCCCCAAATCATTCCAGGTGAATGTCGGGATGCTTCCTGCAAAAGGTCATGGCCGAATTACTTCCTTGCCCCCCATCCTTTTCCGCCTCTAATGACCTCGACGTCGACGAGGCGTAAAGCCATAATTAAAAAACTATTTGGTTGCACCTGTTTCAAAGAATGACAAAGTAAATGCACACGAAAGAATCTAAAAAAAACTGATATACTATAAGTGGATGCATTCTACAGGCGAAGGAATTGAAAAAATAAAGACGTCGCACAGGTTCGTATAAATATCAGCTTTTCTTCCGCAATGCCATCGAAAAAAATGGAAGGAGTAAGACAACGATCGTTTTGACCCTTTACCACATGTGACTCAACACAGTTCACGGTACAGATCGTATGTTGGCTGCATGACTCTCCACATATCAAAAAATGGTAGTAACCTCTAGAAATTTCACGGTGGCACTCACATTTTACAAAAATATCAACACAAATTTAGTTAAAAATGCCGTAATATGAGGCGGATAAACTGTAAAAATACAACAAATATTGTCGACAGAGGTATGATATCAACCTAAACTGTTTTGTTTTATTCCTAGAGGTTCTAATCTCGTTAAATTGCTTGCTGGACCAGAAGACAAATTACGTAAAGCCAAACGTAAAAGTCCTTCTGCGACTTTTGTCTTGAAATGCCGTATTTATAAACAACGAAAGTGGTCAACTCCGCCCATCGATATTGCACATTTCCACTCCCACTGTGAGAAATATTTTACTATCGTAAATTTCATGTGGCTTTTTACAACGGTGACAAGCTGAAACGCCAGTAACACAATGCAATAAAGGATTTACGCAACATTTCAAGAGGTTTCTACTAATTTTGCAGCACTAGCGGCATATAATAGCTACTCGACGCTCTCATTTTTCTGCATTTTTAACTTTATTTCTGGTGAAATTTTTGTAAAATTAGAGTGGATAACGTGAAGAAGCAGTTAATCCAAATTTCGAGAGGTTTGTAGCTTTTTTTTTTTTTTTTTTTGTAGGTGGAGAAAGCCCTACACGCGCCGGTCTTACTGTCCACTTTAAAGCGCGCTTATTTCACGTTTACCGGAAGAGTAACTAATTTTATCCCTCCTGATACATGTCAACAGAGGAAGGCCTCTAGCTAAACGAAAGCAAGAATAATATATTTCTGGCACTTTTTTTATAGGATACAAGGAATCTGGACAGCATATACATTGTATTCGGTTTAGTTAACGTATTATTGTTGAAAAATGACAAACGCAGGGAAACTACTTGCTGGTACCTGAGCGCTAGCAGAGGCGACGACCATCCAGAGCAGACCTACGAGGAGCCAGACGTTCATGGCGAGAGCAGCCGGCAGACTATCCGCCTTTCTCCTGAGGAGCCGCTATAAAGTGAGGAGCCCGAGAGGGGGAACAGGGCGCGGGCATGTGTCAAGCTCTTCCGGATACAACAGATCTAATTCACACGACTTCAATCCGAAATTTTGTATTTAAATTTGCAAGATATCTCATGTATTACTTAACTTACGTCTTCAAATATTGACATTAAATTCCCTCACAAGATGTCCCGAAATATTATATTCTGACAGTAAAATCAAGAAGCGAGATTTGCTTGTGGAAATTCTAGCAGAACACAGTCAGTAACCGGTCTGATAATGGAACTGGGTTGAAATTCAGAAGGGGAGAGTGCTGAGAGGGTACAAGGCGTATATTCGCTGTGGGACTTGGAAAGATCATAAGGAAAACCTCATGGAAGGTAAGAGGTGATCGTGAATATGATCTAGCACTCATTTTTTTTTTTTTTTAAGTGTAACTTCTTTGGGCGCGGTAGGTAAAAATTTGTAAACGTTACTCGTTACGAGTTACGCGTTATGTATTAAATGCGTATACGCCGCAACGTTCTGCGATTACATACCTACCATGTTACCAAGCTTAAATTGCTTTAATACTCACCGAAAATAACGTATAATCACTTACAAGGTATATATACATCCGGAGGAGTCACAATTGTTACGCACTGATACGTATTTTAGCTGCGTATTGTTTATTTATATTCGTTGGATGTAGATGGTTTCATTATACTCAAGAAATTTAGAAATATGGAATCACGTTTATATCGCGATACAGTGAACGTAATAATGAGCGTGCACAAATATTAGCATTCGTATTTACAGCAGACAGAATGAGTTATTTAAATGATGAGCCACTCCGTCATTTCTGACTGGCTTAGAAGCTAGTTGTTAACGAAAATTGATTTTTAGAACGGCTATCAGGTAATTTATAGATATGAAAGTTCTGAACACAAAATACGGACGAAGGATGGATGCAATACTCTATATCTAGTGATGTGTGCTTTTCCTTTTCATTTGTTTACGAGAATAACGTGGACAAATTTCCTATTTACTATAGATGCAATATGGTATCGTTCGTTCACTCGAGTGCGAAATAAATGACAAAAACCAAATACACAGAAAAATGCATAGAAGGTTCACTTCTTCTAACGCGATACAAGCAACAGGTTTTTTTGGGGGGGGGGGAGTTAGGGAGTTGGGGATTGGAATAAATTACCAATAAATTTGTGAAAAAACAATGAGAGAATTTAAAATTCTTAAAGGGCAAAAGTATTTGGGTGAAGAAATTACACATAAGAGTTTAAGATAAAAAATCATGATAAGAAAGTGGAAACAGGTGTATAGGAAAATTGCCACCAGATTAATATGCGCTCCATCACAATTAAATTAAATATCATGTGCAACATTAAAAGAGGCATAGTTGAAATACTTATTGTAAATGTAAGTAAATTATGTGCTCATAAACAAATTTAATTTTAATGACATTGAAAAAGTGTACAAAAATATGTATAACTGCAAATCTTTTCCAGTAAACATTGGTTCGCTGACGATACCTCGAAGAAAGGCGAAACGCATCCGGATAAACTCAATCCCAACAGCAGCTGGGTTAGTGTTTCTATCAATACTAATAAAAGGCTAGCTTATTTTGAAATGTTATTTAAACTGAGTCTGGATACTTGCTGCTTACCACAGGACTGGAAAAGTAGGATAGTAGTACCGGTACATAAAGGAGGGGTGAGAAATAGAGTCGAAAATTATAGGCCGATCAGTTTGACATCAGTGGTAGGTAATGGAGAGATTGATTTGCAACCACATCAGAAATATATGTGAGTAGCGTAAGTGGTTTTCAAGTAGGCAACATGGCTTTAGGCAAGGATATATGCAAGATATTCCAAATAAAATGAACACGGGAGGCCAAATTGATAGTGTAGCACTAGATCTTTCAAAGGCTTTTGACAGAGGGAGCAATAAAATAGTAGTAAATAAGGTAAAAACTATTGGAGTGTGTAAGAAAGTGATTTACTGGGTAGAAGAATTTTTAAAAGGTAGAAAACAAAGTTAGGTTAGGAAATGCGGTATCAAAAGAAGTTGAAGTAAAAATGGGAGTGCCACACGGTAGCGTATTGGGACCATTGCTATTAATTATTCTAGTGAATAATTATGTTGATTGTTTATTATCAGACATTAGATTGTTTGTAAATGATATAATGCTATATAAAAGGATCAAAACGGTAGAGGACTGTAAACAGCTGCAGGGTGATCTGGACGGAATATCTAGTTAGGTTGGTAAACGTGGGATGAAGATAAATGCAAAGAGGAGTCAGCTTATTGGATACACAAATAAAAACTAAAAGTTGATTACAATTATAAGGTGGGAAAGAATTGCTTGTTGAATACTTGAAATGTAAATATCTTGGCATTATATTTGATAACAAGCTTAACTGGGCAGGACACATTGTTCAGGTAGTAGGAAAAGGTTTCAAAATTCTGTGATGAGGAGATGTACGAGAGAAGTAAAGTAATTGGGTTACAAAACTTTGGTCAGACCATAGCTTTTTACTTACGGCTTTACGCCTCGTCGACGGCTAAGGTCATTAGAAGCGGGATGGGATTGGTGACAAGTGACGGGAAGGAATTCGGCCACGGCCTTTTTTAAGGAAGCATCCCGGCATTCGCCTGGAGTGATTTGGGGAAACCATGGAAAACCCAAATCTGGATGCCCGGACGGGGATTCGAACCCGCGTCCTCCCGAATGCGAGGCCAGAACGTTAACCGTTCACTCAGCACGCTCGGTGTGTAAAGGTGCGTTTACACGCTCAAGCCATTTGCGCAAATTGGCTTGCGCAAGCCAGTTTGTGCAAGTAAATCGTTACGTGTGAACGCTGGCATGACGTTTGCGCAAGCCAAAAAGTTTGGCTTGAGTAAAATCTGTCTCGACAGAAAATCGGTTTGAGGTTGGTGTGTTGGCATTAGGGTTGTAGCGGATCTCCACATCCGCATCCGCAAGTGCGAAAGTTTCGCATAGAATTGGACATTTGCATCTGCATCCGCAAATTTTAAAGCGGATGTATAGCGGATGTGTGTGTTTTTTTTCTGGTTCTAACCCTCGTATTCGTCCACGCCCGTAGGGAGATTTATATATAGCCTATTGTTTTCTCTTTATATAAATTCGGCATATCGTCGCTCAGCTAAAACCACCATGCTTTTATTACTATTTTTACGGTCCTGTTATAAGAATAACAATGACTTGGGCGGTATTGTTAGCTAAGCGACGGAACTTGTATGTAACAAAGAGGTGCTTTGTTGTGCGTTTGCGGTGGAGCTACCTTCTAAGGTGACCGACTAAAAGGGCTCAGCTGAAATTTGCGCTCAAGGGTCGCCCTCCTGGAAGGATGGTCTATAATCCTCTACCTTCCTGGAAGGACGGAGTCGCCGGAAGAAACGTACAGTCAAGCCCTGATGGCTTCTAAGGCTTTTGAAGCAACACAATTGTCGAATACTGATCTGACAGGTTGAAAAATTGCCAATCTGCCATGTAAATTGTATCTCTTTACTATTTTTAGTTCTGAGTATTGTAAAATATCGTCCGAACACCACCTTCGTAAGTCAGTAATTAAGATCCAGCAAAAAGAGTTAAATTCACTAAAGCTTCTTTATTCTCTGTCTTACCACAGAAAATAAAATCTTATCTACTAAAGCCTACAGACATAAAGAGTTTTTACTTAAGTACCCATTTTACTCCGTGAAAGAATTTTCTTATTAGGATTTAGTAATTAAAGATGACTGACAAAATGGTGTATGGGAAACTATGGAAAACCCAAATCTCGGTATGGAAATCATTACTAAATGAATATAACAATGAAAAACGGTCCCGCTAACCGAGGATCCTCTATTGTGGTGGAAAATGAACACTAAATTTGAAGCATTTTCACATATAGTGCCTGCTTATCTATCGCCTCCTCCCGGTTCTGTACCAAGGGAAAAACTTTTTAGTGGAGAAAGTTTAATTTATGATCCACTCAGGAATCGATTAGAAGGAGACGAAGCAGCAAAATTATTGTTTATTAAATATAATTTGCCACTTTTAGGCTTTAACTATTAGATTAGTGTAGCTTCTCTGCTAAGTAAACATTATTATCTCAGTTAGTTTTGCCTGTGATTTTTAAATATTTAATGCCAGAAATAAATAGTTTTCTAATTGCTCTAATTGACATAGCAATGATTTTATTATGGTTTACTTAACTTACTAATGGATTTAATTTGATTCTATAAAGAAGTTTGTAGTTTCTAAAATGTTCTGTTCCAAATCTAAGGGCAGATTTATTACTTCTTATCAAGAGAAGACTTTTTTGTATATTTTAAGCTTATTTTCAATAAAATATTAAATAATAACTAATATAAAAATTGCACCTCCACTTCCGCTAAACATCCGCTTCCGCAAAACATCCGCATCCGCGGATGTCAGCCACTGGACTTCCGCATCCGCATCCGCATCCGCATCCGCAAAGATCACATCCGGAACAACCCTAGTTGGCATGAGCGTTTAGACACTGCTCAAGCCACGACTCCAACTTTGCGTATGCGCATGGGTGATGGTGACGTTCAACTACCTGTTCCCCCGACCTTATCAATTAGCGGTTATCTATTCAGTAATCTTATTCACTTATTTTATTATTTAGTCATTCAGTTCGTGTTAATTGTTGTTTAGTTTGTTTATTGTATTATTCAAAAGTCCGAACAGAAACAATTTCTTGTTGAATTTATTGAACAATACAAGTCGTTTCCGTATTGGTGGAAAGTTGAGAGCAGGGTTGGAAAAAAACACGATTTTTTCATAAAAAAATCATTGGTTTTTTAATTAAATTAATCATGATTTTTTTCACTTTTTTTAACGCCACAATTCAACTATTTTGTGTGCAAAATGAAACACATTTGTAGGCATCAGAGGAAAGGGTATTCCTCTCTCTTTGTTTTGTATTATATATATATATATATATAAACTATTTATACGAATTATAACTGTTTCACACTATACACACATCCGGAAAGCTACATACGTGTGAATATCTCACTAAACTTGCTAAGGCTTTAATGGAGCAACTGCAATCCAAGTTTAATAGTAGGGTTAACAAGTTCGTAATAGATCACGCTTTAAATATGGCTAAAAAGAGAAGAGACATTAAAAATGAAAATACTATAACATATGGTTGTTCAGCACATTTTCCGAATTTAGTATCAAAACAATTTGGAAGTGGAAATGGCCAATACAAAGGAGCAAGTTTTGCAAAGTATCAAATATTTCCGAAACAGTCATGCTGCAAACTGTTTAAAAAAGAAGGTGGAAAAGCTTTTGTGTTGACACAAGACGTTTGTTGTTTCTGAGATACTGAAACCAGTATCGATCACAATGGATATTCTGCAAAAAACTAATGGGCCTCTGTCAGATGCAGTAAATGTTTTATATATAATTCAAACCGCAGCCTTTGCAAGAATTAGTTCTTCGTCAAAATTTTCCATTTTGAACACAGAAAACTATAATTTTCGGGGTTCCTCGCTTCATAATTGTGCTAGCCAAACTTAACGTGTGAACGGCAGCATTTCATTCGGTTCATTTGCACAAATTGGCTTGCACAAGCCAGTTTGTGCAAATGGCTTGAGCGTGTAAACGCACCTTAAGAATTAAAAGTAATACATGGAAGTGAAAAGATGACAATGACCACAAGCTTGCACTTGATTTCAGGCACAATAGTGTTGGAAGATTCTCTTTTTTGGGTAAGGGTGTCAGGGATTGGAATAAGTTACCAAGAGAAATGATTAATAATTTACCAAAAAAAAGTTGAAAGAATTTAAAGCTAAAAATTTGCAGAGGGCAAATGTAGATGGGCGCAGGAAAGGAGGAAGATTGCCACCGGGGCCTGCGCTCCGTCGCAATTTAATTAAATATTATTCAATATTAGCCATCGTGTCTGCCACGCTGTAATGTAATGTCACTAACCCTGCCTTCGCTGACGGATTAACAACAGCCAAAGACGTTTCCACTCTGTGTCCATGGATGCAGCTAGAATAACAAGCTAGGAAAAAACGTTATTTATTTACTTTTCTGTAACAATTCAATATATTTTAAATTTCAACCGAACCATAATGAAAAGAATGTTTTTCTTTTAAATCCACGTGTTAATTATTAATTGCTTTTTGTTTAGGGAGCGTTCATAAACTACGTGGCTGAATTTAGCCCTATTTTGAAAACCCTCGTCCCCCCACCTAGCCTGACGTGGCTTTTGCCTTGACCCCCCTCACCATTTCCCATGTAGAATGTAGTTTTTTCCCTATTAGTTCCAGAAGACGTTTTGTGCTGTTTCCTCTACCAGACTATAGTTAAAATTATTGCTTATATAAACAACACGACAGTCAACCTGATTTAGATTTTCCATGGTTTCCCGAAATAACTCCAGGCGAATGCCGGGATGGTTCCTGTAAAAGGCCATGCCTGAATTCCTTCCCGTTTATCGTCCCCAGTCCTCTCCTGCCTCTAATGACCTCAAAGCTGAAAAGACACAAATTAAAAAAAACATCATTTTGGAAGACAAAATATATATATTTATATATATACGCTTTACGCCTCATCGACGTCGAACTCATTAAGGACGGAATGGGACTTGGCGCAGGGAACGGGAGGGAATTCGGTCATGGCCTTTTAAAGGATCCATCCCGGCATTCGCCTGGAGTGATTTGGAGAAACCATGGAAAACCCGGATGGGGATTAGAACCGACGTCCTCCCGAATGTGAGGCCGGAACGTTACCGCTCACCCACCAGCCGTGCAGTATGCTGATGACTAAAACAATTTCATATTCTGCATGTTAGATTATTCGGTGGCGACAAATACTATATACTTCTAGAGTCTAGACTAAGACATTAACACAACGCATCTTTATCAATTTAGAAGATACATAGCAAAATGCGTTAAAAATATCAACGTTTAGTTTGAAACGTCAAGTACACTTCTGCTACCAAACTGCCTTCTGCTTTTCTACCACAGTATCTTTCGCAGTGGCTACATCTATTTTTTTTTTTAATTTGTGTAGCTCATATTTGCAACAATGGGTAAGTTTACGTTTTATGTGCACCATCATAATTCCGCAGTCACAACATAAATTCTACAGTGTCCAGACTGTCCACACTTACACACGCTAAAATCCTCGATTATCTTTCCACTACATCTCATATCGCTGAGTTACGGAATCTTTGACACAGCACGTTCTGATGGCAAGGGGTTGTTTCTTTATGTTAACTGATGGAAAAATGTATTTAAAATATAATAATTTTCTTTTCTTAGCTAGGTATAGGTATGAAAGCTGCGTCTAGGAACTTGAATCGTTGCTTTTATCAATTATGCAAAGATCAGCTGGAAAGAGGCTGTGCATTTAAAAAACTAGAAGTCAGAAGTTTTCAGAGACATGAGGCTTTCTCACACTTTATTATCCTAGATCTATACTGGACATTTTATATTCGCAAACAAGCAAATTCAACTGTACTTTCAATGCCGGAATTCTCGTTTTTGCAGCTTTTTTTATAAGCAGTAACGATTCCATACTACATAACGCATAACGGCATAAATTATCTCTGGTTTGTATGCTCACATTTCTAACGTCCAGGCCGGAGTCGATGCAAAATGAAGTTGGCGAAGAAAATAAGACAAGAAACGAGTAGTACGGGTTTGGGGAACCTGTAACAAAGTTCTTTTGGCGGCCTCCAGGGGGCAGCACGATCGGCGTAACATCACAGGAGGTAGCCAATCAGCGTTCAGGGTCACGGTGCTCGGCCGCGAGTTGGCAGCACCTCCAAAGCGCTTAATTTCATTGTGCGCAGACATTTCACACTGCCACGAGAGAGAGAGAGAGCTAGTTCTTCTATCCTTGTCTAATTCAATCCCCTGAGGCTAGGACTATTTCTGTTCTGGAATGCGGGCCTGCATCAACACGCGCAGGAATGCGACCTATGTTTGCTCCCCATTTGGCATTGCGAACTGTGTGCCGTGCGGGGATATTCCTAGCGCGCCGTTAAGCAAACACTTGTTTACGCGCGCCGTGTTTGCGACACCCCATGGGGTATAAATAGCTACCTGCCATGAGGACCAGGCCTCATTGTCTTTCAGTTGCTCGTTGCGCTTGGATCGCCGCTACACCGTTGTTCACCATGGAACATCCACAGTCTGCTTCAGGTAATGTAAAGTGTCTTTAAATAATAATTATCATGTGTGTGTATACCAGTGATACTAAGTTTCTCCAGAACTGCCGGTGCTGTCGGCCGCAGATGTAGATGATTTCTTCACAAACCATAAGTTAATTTCCTTTTTTGATAGTTATATTAATTTAAACTATTAAAAATAATTTTTCTTTTCATTCTCTATTTCATATCTACCGGAGATCTCATTCCTGTTTAGTGAAGATTTAGCGAGTGGTAAGTTTTTTGAATGAAATTAATATATTTTTGCGGTATATATTAACTCGTTTCATACTGTAATTATTTTTATTGTAAGACCACGAGTTATCTCAACTCCAGAGCTGGTGGTGCGTTATGCTTTTGCTGGTGAGTGTTTAAATAATTTTTATCACTGCAGATTTTTTTTCTTGCTGTAGTTTGATAATAAAAATTAATTTGTTAGAGGTGTTAATGCACAGCATGCAACCAACGCATCCTCTTCTTCTGAGCTGGTGACGTATTTCGCGAATTGTAAGTTAAAATTTTATTTTCTTAACTGAATTACTTTAAACTTTTTGGCTATGTAGTAATACTGATTTTTTTTCCGCAGACTGTGATCAACTTGAGGATGATGTACAACCTCTGCATAATACCAATCTGCCTGAGGATGTCTTTGCTGATGAGTGTTTAAATAATTTTCTCTCTGCAGGTTTTTTCTCTTGCTGTAGTTTGATAATAAAAATTATTTTGTTACAGGTGTTAATGGAAAGCATGCAACCACCGCATCCTCTTCTTCTGAGCAAGCGAGGTATTTCGCAAATTGTAAGTTAATATTTTATTTTCTTAACTGATTTACTTTAAACTTTTTGGCTATGCAGTAATGCTGATCTTTTTTTCATAGAAGACAAATTCCAAGTGTAATGGTGTGGGTCGCAATTGGCTACAATATGCGTACTCGCCTCCTACATATTGAGGCTACATCATGGAGGTTTTAGAGACCGAGGCACTGCCCCTCCTGCAGGCAGCTCCACACGCCATATTTCAGCAGGACAATGCCCGGCCACATGTAGCGAGGAATGTGCAGCCCTTCTTCGAAGAACGACGGGTACCACTGCTTATCTGGCCTGCATAGTTGGTTTGACATGTCACCCATCGAATATGAATGGGTTATGATCGATCGGCAACTTGTTCGTTCTGGTCCTCCTGCAATCACTGTTCATGAATTGTTGACGCGCCTACAAATCACTTGTCAGTGTGTTTCCAAGCAGCATATCCAGGTTCTCTTTGATTCCATGTCACGACATCTAGAGGCTCTGATTGCAGCACGGTCAAACTGCAGGCACAGTGTATTGTGTATTGTCAAGTCACATAAATTTCATTCTAATCACATGTCTCCTTCATTGTGTTTCAATTTTCACAAACAGTAGTGTATGTTTCAACAAAAGAGTATATACGGTTTGAAGAAACTTTTGTTAATCGTGCTCTTAAGGGAAAGATTTCTCAGTTTTTCAGTTGGCACAGTAACAGCTGTGCAAGGTAAAACTCGCGACACCGACTTGTTGCTCCTGTATCTGATTCATTGCCAAGCAGACTAGGCAACAGATAATTAATCTGAACGCTGCGAGGGGGATGCTTACACAGATTAATAGCATAGTGACAGGCTCGCTATCACGAAGCTCAGTTAGTTGACTTCTAATTACTGACGTGAGGATAGGACATAACTCCTTCGGAGCAATACTTCGCGACTCACAAATGAAGCACCACAACCAATCTCCAAGCAAAGCGAAGTATGGCACCAAGCTTCACGACACAATACATCACAAGTGGCTTCCACTAAGCGAGAAGGGTTCAGACAGAGGATTAAACTGTGTGGAAATAATGGCAACAACCACTATCACTAAAAAAAAAACTAGAGAGATTCACCAATATTTACCAAAGAAATACTTTGAGGCATTCCGTCCTTAATGGGAATTACTTACCCATCCACGATGTAGGGCCTAATACAGATCACCAAAAGAATGAACGAGAAAATAAAGCAACATCCCTCATTTTAGTGAAACTCCAAAAATGACATGAACCCGTTGAGGTTCATGATATAATATGCATTTACTCCGGCTTATGATGAGAGTAGGAACATTTAAGAAGTTTCAACATCGGTTGAAAAGCAGTCACATATTACCTCGGACGAAAAAAGATACTTGAGAAAAGAAGGCAGACCAACCAACCAAATATGATAATTTTCAGTGCCCAATCCCCTTACTAATAAGTTACTTACCAAGAAATCATATTTAAAAAAAAAAAAAAAAAAAAAACAGAGCAAAATAAAACTTTAGAAAAGCGTAACGGAAAGATTGTTCCATCTCGCCCCGAAAACAGGGAATTTAATCCAGTGCTGAAGCAGTTCAATTCAATAGAACAAGTCTGCGATGGTGACTTCCCTCGCACAAGACTCGGATCCTCAAATAATTAATTAAAAAATGGACTTCTGCAACAAGGAAACATTCTATCATTTTCTCACAAAACACTTTCCTCCCCACTCGCAGACCTCGAGAAAATCAGTGAATCTGCAAGATCTCCTACATCAAAAAATTTGTCACTACAGAAAAAAACAACTCAAGATGAAAGAAGCCACCAACGCTGAAACAAAAGTGCCCATGATCATTATGTTTTTACTTTGTCCTTACTAGAAAGAAATAAACCCCAACAGCAAAATGTCAAGTTAGTGAAGACATTAAATTTTCTAGACGGTGAGAATGTAGATAACAGGCTCTTAAGCAAAACCTAAGAAGCCAACAGTCGCACATCGAACAGTGCAAAACAAACCCGACAGTGGAAAGGTAATGTAAGTACCAAATCGCTTGTCAAACACAAACTGATTAACCCGCCTCCCAGTGCTGCCAGCCACTTGGCTTTGAATATCCGTAGATGTACGCTAAAATTTCCGTAGATTGGGTACAAAAGTCCGGAGACTTGCTAACTGAAACAATAATTATTGAAGAGAGAGTCAAAATTAAGAATACTTTTTATTTCCAGGTCTTTAAAATTCGAAGTAGAAAATTATATTCTAGAATGAAAGTAAGAAATATCTGTGAACATGTTTTATACATCGTCACTTTCATCACCACTGCTGCTGTCTCTACACTCTTTTAGGGACCACACATTTTCTTTGTTGACATTAAATTTAGCATATCTTCTGTAACAGGAAATGTTAAAAACTGAGACCCCTTCGATTCTCGGATATTGGTTAAGCCTTCTCGGAAGGCACTGCTTTGTAAGCAAAGAGCGTGTCATCGTGCATAAAAAGGGCGCCAATAGTTCTGTATTACGGTCATTTAAGATCTATAAAAACTATAATCAAACAAAATATCAGCTTTATTTCAATTGTTGGTTCACACGAGCGGCTGCAAGGAAACGATTCACAATTATTGACAATTCTGCAATGCTTTAACACTATACGCTTAAAATTCAACAAAACACCAATATAAGGAAAACTCAACAAATAGTAAAAAGTGGCAAAAATCCGTAGATATTTTAATAAAATCCGAAAGTCCTAACATTTTATACAAATCCGTAGCGACTACTGTTGAGAGAGACGGGAGAATGAGAGTTATACCAGAGTATGTATTATTTACAAGATTCTACAAGAGGTAACAGAATAATTAGCATACATCAATTTCAACGACAGATCTCTCGCATTGGAATGACATGTTGTCAACTACGGCGACTGCATCGTCCATTTAATAAATATAAATGTATAGCATTACTCCTCGTCGACGTCGAGGTCATTAGAGGTGGCAAAGGAACGGGAACGAATTCGGGCATGGCTTTTTGAAAGAAACATCCAGGTATTTCCTTGGGGTGATTTCGGGGATCCATGGAAAACCGTAATTGGATAGTAGTACAGGGATACGAATGTGCATCCTGTTTGACAAGCTGGGGCGTTACCGATCACCCACCACTTTCCGAAATATTGTAACAAAACTCGGCTAGTCACCCAGGAATTATACGTTAATATACAACATTAGTATATACAAGCCGTTTCTGTCCAGATCAAAGGATGCCACCGCCACCCACCCCGCCCCCTCCCCTCTTGCGGCCACCTTCATACAAAGGCGCCACCGCTCGAGGCTATTACCTACCTCAGGGCCCGCTCTAGTGGTTTTGCCGCCCGGACAAATAGACAAATCGCCGCCCCTTAAGATTATGTAGAATTATATATTTAAAAAAAAATTTAATCGAATATATATTTTATTTTAATTTAAATTTTAATAAAATCATATATTCATAAATAAACTTATTGAATTTTTATCTAGCGGCACAAAATAGAGAGATTAATTATGAAACATCTGCACATAGCCACAAATTAACCATATTTTTTACATTTTTAAATGCTATTACAGATGGATATTATCACACAAACAATCTAAATGCCATTATTTTGAAAATAAAACGAGATTACATCAAATACGCTAAAATCGCAAACTTTTTAACTTGAGATTGCCGCCCCTTCAAACATTATTTGCCGCCCCCATTGTTGCCATTCCGAGTGTCGCCGGCCGCCCGAAGCAGCTGTTGAGCTAAAAAAAAAAAGGTCGCCCCTTACATAATACGCGGCGACAATGGAGTGGCAACTATCGCGGGGTGGCGACTGTCGATCGCTCGTTTTGCCGCCCCCCCCTCGATGTGCCGCCCGCGTGCGGCGCACGCGTTGCACGCCCGCTTACGGCGGGCCTGGCAAAGCGTCGTATATATCTCCCAAATGAAATTTTAAAGGGTTTAATGCCTCTATCCTCTCTATCCTACTCTCCCATCTAGTGTCACTCCATGTTTTCAAAGTTGAACCCTGAACATGGTTTAAAAGTATTGCCCATCGAAAAGTAGATGCCGAAAAGAATAAATATATTTTTTTGACCATGTTGAAGAAATTGGCGGCTTCGAAGGATGCTTTTGCCATTAATAACAAGATTGAGAGAATGGCTACTACACAGAACATTGAATGCTCGCGAATTATATTGTTTAATTCTAGATTGCACTCCTGCTTTATTGCCCCTCATATTGGACCCGTTGTCAGTCCCTGCCCTATGATATCCTGCAAATTTAAACCCAGGTCATTAAGTTCTCCAACTACAATATCAGACATTTGTTTTCCTGTGGATCTTTCGACTGGTAAGAAGCCTTAAAAGCTTTCATTAATTTTAATTTTAGGATTAAATTTATTGGTTTAAACATATCTGATTACAAGAGTAATTTGCAGTATCTTACTAAATTCAGGAGTACAGTTTAAAATTATGGAAAAAATATTAAATTTCTTAATTTCATTAATAACATGAGACTTTACACTTTGATGCAGCAGATCTACTATACCGGTTTGTATATATTTCCCAAGATATTGAGCTTTACTCCCTACTTTTTAGAGAACTCAACGGACGTGCTCTTCCATAATGGGATCGTATTCAGACAGTAACTCAACTATTTTTAAGAAATTGCCGTTATTATGCTCAAACAACTTGTAGCTTGTACCTTCAAAAACTAGACAACTTTTAACAAGCATTTTGGTAACTGCAACGATTCTTAGAAGCACCTCATTCCATTGATTTATTTCGGCATTAATAACTATTTGAGTGGCAGCATCTACAGTTTTATAACAATTTAATCTTTCGTTCATTTCTAGCCATGATTTTTGTGCCTGAATATGATTTTTCGAAATTTCATGCTCTTTTAAAGTTTCGTCGAGGTGCTTCCAATTTTTAAAACCCTCCTTTGAGAGAGAACTAACTAAACAGCCGAAATTTTTGCAACAGAAGCAGTAAACGCAGTTTTGTGAAAAATAGCAGCTAATCTCGCAATATTTGCTCTCCGTTGCTTAAAATACGTGCATAATATTTTGCGCTAAAATGTCGACCTGTGTCATTGGAACGAAATTTGTAATCATGCAATAGTTTAGGTGGACCTTGCCTTATTAAAAATTCTTGGCCACAAAGTTTTAGAACGCCTTCTGTGAGTCTCACGTTGGTGTCAGTTCCAATAGATTTAGAAACTTCGTTCATTTGTTTGCTATTAATCTCTGACGATTCTGTACTTCTTTTGTATCCCGACCTGATATTGGATTCTAAGATTTGTTTTGGTAATCCCTAAATACAGTTTTTTTTTTAACGCGCCAGATTGATTCTGCCTTTTCGCTTCCTTTCCCAACCTTCTTTTTTTGTACTGGTAACCAGATAGTTTTCTTTGACCATCAGACATTTTGGAAGAGGCACACACGTAACTCAAACAATTTACACTATAAAATAATATAAAAAGTCAATATTTATCCTTGTTCTAAATAAACCAAAACCATAACTAAGATAAATTATTCTCAGTCGATATAAAAAAATATTTATGCACAACACAAAATATTTTTCATACCCTGTGAACACACTACACAGTCAAAGATTATTCGCGGAGGATACGATCCATAAATTTGCTGCAAATACAGAAACCGTCTATACAGAATGGCAATTTCTATACACTTAAACGGAATACGTTCCAAGTTCACAAAAAAAGATGATGTGGAGTGATTGTCACGCAACGCACTTATTAAACCAACTGACAAACTTATTCACATTCACTAAAACAGTTAATGAATTTCTTTTTGTTGAAACGGTTTACAAATGCAGCAATTAGAGTATCTGGAAACCGCATTCGCATATATAATAAGCATCATGTGTTATTACATATTAGCAGTTAACATTCGAAATTGAATATACTAATGGCATGTGAAGTAACTAATCGGTAATCAGCAGCTGGTAATATTATTTATTTATTAATGACTAGCCTCGTACCCGCGACTTCGTACGCGTGGATTAAGATTTTTTTGCCAGAATTAAATACAGTAAGTTGTTGGTAACGAAGGATAAGTCCCAAACAATATCGAGTCGGCATAATATGACAGGAAAGCTATCACTATATCATTCTACCGTCGAACCTGCCTCTTGAAGAGAATTAATTTCCAACATATTTCTGTCACTATTCGATAAGATCTCAAAATTTCGTTACTAAAACTGTTAATCATACTGGAAAAAAATATCCTGTGCCCTTCATACACATTTCCTTATAAAATTACATCACAACAATATAGCCATTTAGTCGTCAAAACGTAACAAAAAGACAGAGAATTACTTCCGTATTTATAAAAATATTACTGTGGTTCACACTCACACACTGACTGTGAACAACACCTGAGGGATCATTATAACGTAAAAAGTGTACACCTACAACATTGCAAGACTACCTACGATTTGCCTCGCATTGCGCCCCTAACTTTATAATATCTACAGTTTAACATTCAATACGAATAACCTACTACCCAGGCTTGACTCTTACGATGAAAAACAATTTTTAAAAATCTTAGCCTCCACGGAGATTTCAACCGGAGACCACGACGTTCGTAAGCAAGCTCTTTAGCCACTGAGCTTCCACCTCACTACACGGAAACATGGTCTGAAGACGTGCATATCCAACGTGTCTGTCGATCGCCATATTTCCAAGTTATGAGAATCAATTCCAACATATTTCTGTCACCATTCGATAAGGTCTCAAAATTTCGTGACTACAACTGTTAATCATACTGGAAAAAATATCCTGTGCCCTTCATACAGATTTCCTTATAAAATTCCATCACAACGATATAGTCACTTGGTCGTCATAACGTATCAAAAAGACAGAGACTCACATCTCTAATTATAATAATAATATTACTGTGGTTCACGCTTACACACTGACTGCGAACAAAACCTGAGGTATCATTATAACGTAAAAAAGTATACACCTACAACATTGCAAAAATACCTACGATTTGCCTCGCATTGCACCCCTAACTTTCTAATATCTCCGGTTTAACATTCAATCCGAATAACCTACGGCCCAGGCCTGACTCTTACGATGAAAAACAATTTTTAAAAATCTTATCCCCTATGGAGATTTGAACCGGAGACCACAACGTTCGTAAGCCAGCGCTTTAGCCACTCAGCTGCCAGGCCACTACGGGGAAACTCGGTACGGAGTCGTCCACATCTAACGTCTCTGTCTACCGCCGTATTTCGAAGTTATGAGACAAATGTGTTATTTATACAGATAATTTTTCAACCAAATGTAGACAGTATTTTTCTCCTTGTTTCAAAGGATAAGTGTGCAAAGTTTCATTGAGATCGGATGAAAACTGTGGATTTGTATGAAGAACAAACAAACTAACAAACAAACCAACAAACAAACAAACCAACAAACAAACAAACAAACAAACAAACATACATTCATCTTTATATATAAAGATTTCTGTGGTTCACACTTACACACTGACTGCGAACAAAACCTGAGGGATCATTATAACGTAAAAGAGTATACACCTACAACATTGCAAGAATACCTACGATTTGCCTCGCATTGCACCCCTAACTTTCTAATATCTACAGTTTAACATTCAATCCGAATAACCTACCGCCCAGGCCTGACTCTTACGATGAAAAACAATTTTGAAAAATCTTATCCCCGGCGGAGATTCGAACCGGAGACCATGACGTTCGTAAGCCAGCGCTTTAGCCACTCAGCTGCCAGGCCACTACGCGGAATCTCGGTACGGAGTCGTCCACATAGAAAGTATCTGTCTACCGCCATATTTCGAAGTTATCAGACAAATGTGTTATTTATACAGATAATTTTTCAACCAAATGTAGACAGTATTTTTCTCCTTGTTTCAAAGGATAAGTGTGCAAAGTTTCATCGAGAACGGATAAAAACTGTGGATTTGTATGAAGAACAAACAAACCAACAAACAACAAACAAACAAACAAACAAACAAACAAACAAACAAACAAACAAACAAACATACATTCATCTTTATATATAAAGATTGTAAGTACTGTACCATACCCGCTAAACTACAGTATTCTCACAAGCGATCAAAGATAGCGTATGTAATTTAACCCAACCGTAAAACTTTCAATGCCTGTAACCGAGCGTGGCGGTGTAACGGATAGCGTTCTCGCCTCGCATTCGGGAGGACGGCGGTTCGATCCCCGTTCGGGCATCCAGATTTGGGTTTTCCATGGTTTCCCAAATCACTCCAGGCAAATGCCGGGATGCTTCCTTCAAAAGGCCATGGCCGAATTCCTTCCCATTCCTTGCCCCCATCCTTGCCCCCATCCTTTCCCGTCTCTAAAGACCTCGCTGTTGAGAGACGTAAATACAATTAAAAAAAAAAAAAAAACAATGCCTGTATCTAAGCCTGTATCTAATTTGTACAACAAATCTGCGAGGCTCAGATTACGAGAAGAAATTATTATGCAAATCATTCCACTTCGATTTCCAATAACTAAGATCCTTATTGATATGGTTCATCCATTCAATAAACTAAATACTCAGCATCTCCCGCCAAGCACTATGGATTCCACGTATTAGAGCCTAACTGCAATTGCGAAAAACACTCCTTTTTGCCGTGTCTAGTAACTTGTGGGCAGTATAACGTCAGAATCAGTGCAGATAGCCGAGGTCACGTAAAACAGCCCCCACCTACCGCGCTTCTGTTGTGCGCTTTTGTCGTTGGCGCTTATGTCGTTGTGCGATTATCTCGTATATCCAACTAAATAACAGTTTAATCATAGATGTGCTTACCTTTAGAAATTATAAAATCCTGAAGTAAATTTTATGAACTTCCACTTATCACTAATAACGTAATGGTAAGACTAATGCTGTTGTGTAATGAAACCACTTTTATAATTGGAAATAATAAGCAAGTTGAGACAGCAAAAGTCGAAACAGCGTTCTACTCGCGTGCTAAGGCCCAATTCACACAGAAGAAACGTGGCGCGGACGCAGAGCATTTAGAAGTCGCTCCTACGGCGCAATTCACACAGAGGTGGCTGGGCAACGTTGCGCCCCTTTGAGGTCCGCACCCCGTCTCTTCGAAGTATCTAGGGGCGCCCCCAAATAGCTAAGAACTGTAAGTTTTTAACGAACGAAAAAATCGGTATGTGGATTTTTTTTATTACTTGGGTATTTAATACATTAATATCATTAATATTTTTCTCACACTTACAGCTGAAATGGCGCCCCTAAATTTTTACGCCCCCGGTAAATGCCCGGTTTGCCCCCCCCCCTACAGCGGGCCCTGCCTACCTGCGAAGATTGCTACGGGCCGCCCGCTGCCTTTTAATTAAAATTTCTGACTGATTATAAAAGAGGCTATTACATCTACCTACATCTACATATATACTCTGCTATTCACAAAACTGTGGGTGGCAGAGGGTGCTCAGCACCAAAACTAATCTCTGTGTTGTGCATTCCAATCCCTAATGGTACCTACCTGTGTAGTTAATGGTTGCCGTTCTTGTCCATCCCCCTCCAACGGAGCCATGTGCAGGCCGCTACCTGCCGCCCTGGGAATGGTTTATACTAATTAGTATGCGCCCGCTAAGCTGCGTGCCTGCCGCGAAGGCGATAACTCGCCAACCCGGCTTCAGCTTGCAGAGATATCGACACTGTATGAGAAGGATAATAATTGCTCAATTACATGGTCATTTCTTTCTGTATAGTGGTCTTAAAATAGTAATTATTCGCAATTTCATTGTAACTATTGAAATAAGTTAGTGTAACTTTGGTGGTGTGCCCAACTTTTTCTACCACCACTACCGGTTCAAAATCGTTCTTGGACGATAAACCTATCGTCAAATATTTTGAATCACCAGCGTTGAGCTGATACACCGATGAAAACAACAGTACCTGGCGGGCCATATCTGATCACTGGCACTATCAAGCCGGTTGGGCCTTGAACAAGGTCTAGTTGTGGTGGGGTAAACCTGTTCAGTCCTGTCCTTGGAAGGATACGTGCTGTGGGGAAAGTGGTGGTGGTGGGGGTAAACCTGTTGTATGTGGGGAACAACTGATCCACAATCCATCAATCTGTCGACAACTCATCCTGTAGGGGAAGTGGTGATGTTGGTGTGTGTAAACCTGTGAAATCCTTTTTGTGGATGACCACTTGTCCTACTATTCATCAATCTCACATCTCGTTGTTCACTATGTGCCCTTTGGGAATAGTACACGAGATTCTTTTAGACTTTGGAACAGGCTTGTACACTGGCACTGACGAAAAATTTCAGGAATTATCTAACATCATCTACAACGCAGTGGACACTATCTTCGGCGAATTTCTGAATTGCGACTGTAGGCACTTTGAAATCAGTGTAAAGTGAGAGGATTTTTACGCGTTTGACAGCCTGCTAGTTGGAGAGTGAAGATCATATCACCTATTTAAATCCACGAAATGTTTAAGGGGCTCCCTGCCCATACCGAAATGCAATACTGCAGGCTTATGTAGACGGAGCGCGTGACAAATCGAAAATGATACTTTTGAATATGTATAACGATTCGAGGACTCTCGGCCAAAAATAAAAGAAATATTGTATCAAATGGCCATTTGATACAATTTTCTTGTATTTTTGGCCATGACTTAAAAATCATACCTACCTACCGACCGGCACAAACACCACTAAGTGTGATTTTCGCTGTCGAGAACGGCTGTTTGTATCTTAATTACTACAACAACTGATATTAATGAACAGCCGGACCGTGAATAGAACCCTCCACCTCCATATGACAGAGCCAATCGTTAAATACTCAGCCACCAGGCTCGATATTTAGACTGGCATGTAAAAAAATAACTCTGCAATGCTTAAACTCTCCACGTTGTGTTTGACTGGAAATATAGCGTTATATTTTGCTACCAGTACAAGATTCCAACTGAAATTGGTGTGTGGGTATCTATCTGTAATCGAGCATAGTATGATTCATACTTCAACGACATGTGGTGTTGGGAAGTGGTGGTGGTGGGTGTAGATCTGTTAAATCCCATTTGTGGAATACCACTTGCACCACAATTCATCAATCTGGTCTCTGATGATAGTATAAACGTGCTTGAAGGGAACTTAGCAACACGAGGTATACAGGTTGTCTTTATAAATGAAGACTATTTGTTAAACGCAGCGGGTGTATTTCGTGAAGCGTCGATTTCAATTCGCATCATACAGCTATTCAAATTGTGAAAACGATTAGCTGATGCTGTGAAGAGGTCACTTTTAAATCAATCACATAATTTTGTCACCTATCATTTCGCCGAGAATGCTGGCCTCTAATTCAGGATGATACCGGAGTGAATCCCCATCTGGGCATATAGATTAGGGTTTTCCTATGCATCTGGGCTGAAGGAATAATACATGATGATAGCTATTGTAACCATTTAGGAATGAAGTGGATGTTTCTCACTCCGGTTGAAAATACACCTAAAGTATGGCGTAATTTTTGAGGATCCCCCCACGAATGCTCTGCTCTGGAGAAAGGTTACGAGTTTATACTACAAGAGATGTTCCTAAGCACAAAATATAGTATATCCACAGGTTATCTGGTATTCAACAAATAAAAAATGTTACAGATTCGGTCGGTCTCGAGCCGGAATGTACAGATTTTTTCCCGAAACCCAGCAATCTTCACAATCAGGGTGCCATTCGCCTCGTCATTTATAACACCGACTACCTGTTCATTATGGGACTCTACCCGCCAAGCAATCAGTGTCCATATAAAGTAATTTGTTGCATCTAAATTGAGAAATGGCGAATTCTTAATGAAATTGGTACATCTGTACAACTGTCACGTGTAAAGTGTGGTAATTCCATTCAAGCCATGTTTCCATAAAAATTTCATACAATCTGTTTATGTTACTATCCGTTTTCTTAAACAAAATTAAAAAAAAAAAAAAAATAACGCAGAAAATGTATCACGGGGATACCAGTCAGTTTCAGAAAACCTACATATTTGGTAATTAGTTCATAACTCTAAGGTAATTGAATATGTGTACAATTCATGAATTTACTCGTTCTCCCAGTGCCTATAGTAGATGTGAGTCAGTGAATTAATAGTCAATATGTTTCACGTGACGTTGAGGGATGTCAGTTCATGGTGAAAGCCAAGAGATTCGCAGTCTTACACCAGCTGTGAAACAGTGTGTCGTTTTCTGGAAACAAACAGATCTCAACGATTATTCCATCAGCCATATGTCCGTCCAGCTACGAATTGCTTCCTCCTAACCAAAACTCAGCACAGAAAGTCCTTCCATAAGAAATGTTCAAAACTGCCTGTCAAACGAAATAAAGCTGTAGTTTTTTATGTTGCATGAGGAGTGCCAATGGAGATCGTGGACGACCCACCAAACGCTGCGACTCGCTGAAATTTCCCGCGTCCGCTAAAACTCCGGAGCTTGCAAGTTTTCAACGGGGCGAACAAGCGGGAGAGAAGACATTCTGTTTCTGGCCAGCAAACAATCCGCACCGGCGCACCCCGGGAGATTGCCGGAGAGGTCACTACCTGCGGGGAGCTACCTCGCCAAGTAGACGACACCAATGACCTTGCGCCCAGCTGATCAACAGGGTCCGTGAAACTCTGTTTTATCCGCACCTCATCTGCTACGGTAAAGATCTCCGGCGATGTATAGACACTCTTGCGTCATTCAACCCTAGGCAACGCTCTGAGATGTGAATCATGCTCTAAATTGTTCAAATGAAACTTTTAATATTCAGTTCTGTTCAATAAATCAATCAATTTTATATTCAAAGAAATAGGTGTTGTAAACCCTGCTTTCAATAACTTCATTTCCAATGTATCAATACGTATATTATTTGAATAGATGAAGATTTGTGTTTTTTAATGGTAATTTTAAAAGTACTATTGCTTTGATAAAAAGTATTTCAGAATAGGAATGTCGCTTCTCTCGGACAGAAAACACTTCCATTCTTGGCGCCTACCCAGGATTAATTTTGCAAATTAATTTATTAATTAATGCATCTCATTATTTTATTTTAATTTAACAACGTCTTAAAAACCAGACGCTACAATGTCGTGCATTCATAATAACGTCAGAAAATCGTTCAGACGACTGACGAGAGTGCCAATGAAAGCCGCGAAATTTCAAGGAATATTTTACGTTTCTTCCGTGGTGCTACCGCCATCTGGATACTTGGAACTTCAGCCTGCATCGGAATAAACACTGATCCTGGCTGTTGGACGATAACATTTGAGCCAGGTTTTCTGGAAGACCCGGGTTCCATTTCCAGCGCGGTTTCCAGATTTCGATTTTCCATGGTTTTCCGTAATCACTGCCTGTTAATGCAGGGATGGTTCTTTCATAAAGGCCATTCCAGTCCTAACGACCTTGCTATCGACGCGTCCTAAACCACTAACTGAAAAAGAAACAGAACTCTCTTTATCTGAACATAATACAGGGTTTTATTCATCTATTCCTGTATACAGGATATTTGTATGGCAATATCGACAATGAATGAATACACAGAATATATAAGCACATCGCTATTTCGTCTGTCATTACTTTCTCTTTTTTGCCACCATTTTAGATGAGACAAAGCAATTCCTTCAAGGTGCTTTATATATGCATTATTTGGGGGATTTTAGCATATGTCACATGAGTGAGACATAATGGTGAAATGTGATGTCAACTTATTATTTGGAGTGGATAACGGGCATCATTTACTGAAAACGTTACGACACTGATGAAATTATGACGCAGATCAGTGAAAAAGATATATATATATATACACATACACCTAAGACTCAATTAAAGAAGACAGTCAACATTACTACGACAGGAACTCACATCCTCGTCTTTATGCGCGGTGAGAATATGTAAACGGTTTCGGCAAAGTTTAAATAGCTATGAAGTGTCACTTTACCACACGTTGATGATCAGTTTATTTTAACGAAGTATGTTAAGAAGGAATTGGGATAAAGACGATTTTGGAAAGTGTAACAGTGCTTATTAAGTGTCAGTCAAAGAAAATAAGACGTGTAAGATTAGGATCAACCTTGAGTGATACTTTTGCTGAATTAAGACGAATTTTATGAGCCAGATAGAGGGAATATTCTACCGCAGCAATGGGAAGTTTAGTTCGTATGGTGTTTATAAAAGGTTCTCTTTCTGAGATTATCGCATTTTTTTGAATATTTAAGTGAATCAAGTTAGTGGTACTGTGTGTTGAACGTGGCATTTAGTGGTAATTAATAAATAGTAAATGATCTTTATTGTTTAAATTGTTAGTCCCAGGACATTATTTCAGGTTGACACACTAAACTGAATCCTTGCTCAACATATGCAGATGAGCCTATTGCTGTCATAGTGGAAACGGAATTTCCATCATGGAAGTAATTGTTATTCACACACTAACCCAATAAACAGTAATATTTCGCTTTTATCTCGCCGAAATAATTTGATAATTCTCTAAAATCACAACCCTTTTGACAGGACTCGTTGTCAACTGACGAGAATAAACCAGTATTCGTCGAGCAAACGAGACAACTACGGGTGAAAATCGCCTAAGCAAGCATAGAGTAGGCAACCAGCGAAAGCTGATACGAGAAGCTAAAACAGCTGTCCGAACGGAAATGAATTGAACAATATTTAACATTTAAATTTGGTCGAGAAGACGGCGTGTAAAGAATACTAAAACAGATATTCAAGCAAAAACAACAAGTGGTTCATTGGCCTTTGTTAATTTTTCAGATAAAGTGATTTTTTGTTGAGGTGTTTTTGTTTGCGTAATGTTCCTGCGTTGAATTTTGTTTGATCGGCGTAGTGATATTGGTATCGATTCTAGTTTAAAATGGAAACAAAAGTAATAAGCATACAGAATCTGCTTAGGGAGTTCATGACTCAATTTACAGACAGCCAAGCGAACTTTGTGACTTTTCTAGTAGCTTTAGTAAGTGAGATAATGAGATTTTTCTGTTTTTTTTTTTTTTTTTTTTACGTAATGGTTAGTGGTTTTTAAACTCATGACGCAATATTATAATCCGAGCGAGGGGAAAAGATATCACCAGAACGTATTCAATGCAAGAAGTGCCTCATAGAACCGCGTCGATAAATTGCATCTCAATGAGAAATTGAGACGGAAAGGATAAATACAGGTACAAAGTGAGAGCGGCATTCTTTCAACACCAGTCAGCGCCAAAGTGTGAGGGCGTAGTTAGTGTTCGTGTATAGGGGAGCTATTTCATCATTTGTCAGCGAAGGGGCGTATGTGTTCGCTCATTTAAATTCCTTAAAGTAGGGATATGTGTGCTCGTGTGTGGCTGTTTACTGAGTTTACCTAAGTGTGAATTATAGAGAGAAATAATTTCGGTATATCGCCTTTTATTGTGTTTCGTCGTCGCCAAGTAATATTGCCTTGCTAGAAGGACTTTCAAGTAGTCACTTCAAGTTAGGTTAGTTCGTAGAAGCCAAGTGCGTAGTTACTTCCGTGTTAGTGACGTTGAGAGGTCTGTAGTTAGTTAAGGATGCGAATGTACCAAGATAATTAGTCGGCAGTACTTACGATTCAGTGAAGCCTAAAACCGCACTAGTAGGTGTGTGTTATCCATTACTGTGCAACGTATATGCAAATGAGTGTTATGAACTGTTTGGGATTTTTATTAATTGGGAACACATATTAATCTTTATAACACTACGTAAATGCAAATGGAACAATTTATAAGGAACATTTGGAAAATATTTACAAAACATTTAGGTTTGTGAACGTAACAGCAAGTAACACAGCCTGTGATTTTAGAAGGAATGATTTCTTGGTAAATACCGTTATTTATGGCTTTGGGCATCCCAAGCCACACAGCCAGCCTGATGAATTTTTTTGGATCTAATTAGACACACCACAAGACGGAAATGACAGTCACAGACGCAACACTTAAACACCCATGCCCGCGGCCGGACTCGAACCAGCGACCTTCGGCAGGTGGAGCTAGCACTCTAGCCCCTATGCTACCGAGGCCGGCATTACTGTTTTGGTGGACTCTTCTGAGAGAAATATAATACCGGTTAGTGAGTTTACATAAAATTGAACTACGCATTAAACGTCAAATGGTGAAAAATTCTCTCTTACTATTAGAGTATTTTTATTTATTTGTTTCGAGATCCTTTCTGGTCTTTTGTAAGTTTCACAGGAAGGTTGGAAGATACCATTGACTGAAACCTTTTAGGTTCAGGGTAAAAGTTAAATGAAAACAGCAGATGTATTCTTTTGTTGTTACCTACCTAATATGTAGTAACGAAACCATAAGCTCAATTTTTTGTGAACAAGAGAGAGACAGGTTTGACTAAGTTTATAGTGTACTCATTTGGTCTTTTTTATCATATTATTTGGGATGTAATAAATTAGTATTATTTGGAAAATTGTACCACATGTGTTGCAATGTGCAGAAGGTTTAGAGAAGTTACACCATGAGTGATACATAGTGGTGAAATGTGATGTCTTTTTTATTTATTTTTTACTTATGGTTTTATGCCTCGTTGACATCGAGGTCATAAGAGGCGGGATGTGACTGGAGACAAGAAACGGGAAGGGATTCCGCCATCGCCTTTTGAAGGAAGCATCCCGGCATTCACCTGGAGTGATTTGGGGAAACCATGGAAAACCCAACTCTGGATGCCCGGTCGGGGATTCGAACCGGCGTCATCCGGAATGCGAGGCAGAACGTTAACCGCTCACCCACACGCTCGGTGAAATGTGCTGTCAACTTAACGTCTGGAGGGAATGAGAGGCAGAATTTACTGAAAACGTCGCGACACTAATGCAATTTTGACGTAGACCAAGATCAATCGAAAAATTTTATTATCTACTGGTCCAAGTGGTACGCGGAAGTGAATAGGGTAATAATATTTACTTGCTGTTAGAGTTAAGAAGGAATCAGGACGCATTTTCGAAAAGACAAAATAGGGAAGTAGAGCAGTACTTATTAAGTGTCAAAGAAAAATCGATGTTTGAGATAACAGACTGGTTGAGTAAATGGCTGAGTGATACGGTCGGAGAATTATTGGAGCCGACCCGATGGAATATTCTGCGGTAGTTCATAAAATAATGGGTGGCAGAGTACGATTTGCATCAGACTTGTGACTCCTCTGTACATTTAAATCATTAATGACACCTTAACTGAGAATCAATGAAACAGAAAGAATTTTTGTTTTAAGGTAATGGCTTAGGTTATACATGGTGTTACAAAAAAGGTACGGCCAAACTTTCAGGACACATTCCTCACACATAAACAAAGAAAATATGTTATGTGGACATGTGTCCGGAAACGCTTACTTTCCATGTTAGAGCTCATTTCAGTTTCGTTAGTATGTACTGTACTTCCATGGCCCCCACGCTCTCCTGACCTCAACCCTCTTGACTTCCATTTATGGGGGCATTTGAAAGCCCTTGTCTACGCAACCCCGGTACCAAATGTAGAGACTCTTCGTGCTCGTATTGTGGACGGCTGTGATACAATACGCCATTCTCCAGGGCTGCATCAGCGCATCAGGGATTCCATGCGACGGAGGGTGGATGCATGTATCATCGCTAACGGAGGACATTTTGAACATTTCCTGTAACAAAGTGTTTGAAGTCACGCTAGTACGTTCTGTTGCTGTGT
The DNA here is from genome assembly GCA_031002005.1 of Vandiemenella viatica. Classification (NCBI taxonomy): domain Eukaryota; kingdom Metazoa; phylum Arthropoda; class Insecta; order Orthoptera; family Morabidae; genus Vandiemenella; species Vandiemenella viatica. Next base: position 377,651,249 of record CM061921.1, read on the forward strand.
GTTTCCATTCCATGTTTAATGTGATTTGAAGAGAAGTAATAAAATGAGCTCTAACATGGAAAGTAAGCGTTTCCGGACACATGTCCACATAACATATTTTCTTTGTTTGTGTGTGAGGAATGTTTCCTGAAAGTTTGGCCTTCCGTTTTTGTAACACCCTGTATATATGAGAAAACTAAGATATACAGTGAAGACTGAAAAAACACTGCTATAGTTAACTGAACTTAGATAAGAATGAAGAATCTCGTCACACCATATGAAGTGTATAACAGGTAACAAATTAGGTTGAAATAACAGTAAGCATAATTTTGGAAGTGCAAAATATAGAACCGTTAAAAACAAATGAAGCTACAGAACATAAAAAGTAAAAACTTCAGAGAAATATATGACAGAATGTTTGCTGTTGAGGAAGAAATCGAATTAGTACTTAAAGGGTTGTCCAAACTGAAGTACCATTGAATATGCTGTTGATGGTGAGTATATGTCATATCAATACGCAGAATGGGTCAAATGTAATATTGCCATTAATGGTTAATTATTTACATGTTTTAAGTACACGAAGCATCGGAAAAACTGCACATAGACTGAAAAATATGTGGTTTCATTGTGGACCTAAACAAGAAACAAACAGTAATTGAAACATAAAAGACAACTATTGTTCACGATGTGATTGGAGATACAGCTAATGGGTTTAAAATTAGCTCGGAATTTTTGGGATGGGGTATCCTGGATACAAATATGCAGCCGATTGTTGCCGAATAAAATTCTGAAACATTTATCACACATAAATACTGTGTTCAGAATATGAACTAGTCATCATTGCTAAATAATGTTCACCACACAATAAGGTCTGCTGTAATAATAATACGTTTATTGAGGCACACACACTACAACTTTATATCCACATGTTTTCAGTTCAACAGCCAGACAACGACTCCAACTTACTCATGTACAATTCCAAAGATACATCTCCAAAGATACATCAAGCACCAGAACATTCCTCACAGATATAAATGTACAATACTCAACACGCCTCCTTACATTTATATCTGTACTTCTATTAATTCACATTCAACATCTCTCTAAACTTTTTGAACTTAACTTTACACAGTGCCTTCGTAAATATGTCAGCAATGTTTTCGTTAGAGTCTATTTTCACAATGTCTATTACACCATTTGTATAACACTCATTTACAAAATGATAGTGTACTTCAATATACCTGGAGTTCTTTGAAAAATTACCATACTTCGCAATATTTACTGCTCCTGAGTTATCTTCATATACTTGGACAGGTCCTTTGATATTTAGATTAAAAGTTTTTAATACATCCAAAACATACTTTAGTTCAGTAACAGCTTCTGACAAGGCAACATATTCAGCAAAAGTGGAAGATTTAACGACACTTCCTTGTTTTCTAGATTTCCTAAATATTGAATTTCCAAACAATCTAATTACATACCCCGTCGTGGACTTTCGATCTACAATATCACCTGCCCAATCTCCATCAACATAGCAATCCAAAGTTTTTACATTATCATTTCTACAGAAATTTAATTTCAAATTTTTCGTTAAATACAAATACTTTAATACTCTTAATGCATACTTGTAATGAACTTTACAGTAACAATTCTGAAATCTACTTAAGTAATTGACACTGTAACTGATATCTGGTCTAGTTCCTGAACAGATGTACAAAAGAGCACCTATTAAGTTTCTGTATCTAATGTCTTGACATACTTCATTCACAGGTTCTAATTTTAAATTAACTTCCATTGGTGTATCATACAATTTTGAGTTTACAATTTTATACTTTGAGGCTAAGGAATTGATGTAATTTTCCTGACTCAAACTCATAACATTTTCTTCCAGATTGTAATCTATATTAATTCCTAAATAGGTTTTTACTTCACCCAAGTCTTTCATCTTGAATTTCTTCGACAACAGATTCTTGATTTTATCTATTTTCCTTTTACTGTTACAACAAATTAATAGATCATCAACAAATATTATTAAATAAATTACATCATCTCCATCGATCAAAGTATACAGACAATAATCAAATTCACATTTTGCAAAACCTAGATCACTCATAAATTCATCAAAACAATCATATCAAGCTCTAGGGCTTTCTCGTAAACCATACAATGCTTTATTCAATTTACAAACCCTATTAGTACCATCTTCATACCCTCTTGGCTGATTTATATAAACCTCTGATAAAACTTTACCATTAAGAAATGCAGTTTCAATATCCATTTGCTCTATAGCTAAACCATTTTGACAACAGTATGATAGTAAAAGTTTCAATGTCTGCATCTTAGCCACTGGTGAATATATATCATCCACAACTTCCTTTTGTTGAAAACCCCTTACAACTAGTCTTGCTTTATAAGTGTTATCTGATTTTTTTGTATAAACCCACTTTACATCAAGAGCATTTACATTCTCTGGTTTCTTTACTAGTTTCCATGTTTTGTTTTGATACAAACAGTCAATCTCCTTGTCCATTGCTTGTTTCCAATACACTGACTCTTTACAATTAATCGCCTCCTTGAAATTATCTGGACTATCAGCACAACAAAAGTTTACATAAATGATATTGCTACAGACATAATAATTAAATCTATCTGGCATTTTACATTTTCTACCTGACCTAGTCAATTTACATTTATCACTGCTTAAACCTCCTTTAACATCTCCTTCTTTCCTTTCCTCATCTACAGATTCATTTTCATCACTAGAATCACTCTCTGAATCATAACCCTTTAAGGGGATAAGTTTAACATTATTCTCTACAATATCAACATGTCTTGCAACAACAATTTTATTATTCACTAATACTCTGTATCCAACTTCAATATTACCTATTAAAATTCCCATATCAGCTTTATGATCCCATTTAGACTTTCTCAATTGTTCAGGTACTCTTACAAAAACTTTACTACCATATAGCTTCAGATGTTTAACATTTGGTTTCTTTCCTAGTAAAATTTCATAGGGAGTTTTCTTTTCAATAGTATTAGCTAAAGTTCTGTTTTTAAGATAAACTGCTGTATAAACTACTTCAGGCCAGAACCTCCTATCTACTTTTGCTTCAGCTAGCAAACACCGTGACATATCCATGATAGATCTATTATATCTTTCAGCCGTACCATTTAACTCATGTGCATAGGGAGTAGAGATGGGTCACAAATAACTAAACGGCTACAAATAACCGTTATTTTAAAGTAACGGCCAAAACGATAACTGGAGTTATTCAAATAACTGTCAGCACCTCCCTCTGTAAGCGCTGTAATTGTTTGTCGACCGTCCGCTACGAGTGCATCAGTCACCGCTTATTGCTTCTCTCACCGTTATTAATTGTAATAGATACCACTAGATGACACTACCATGGCAAAATAATAGTTATTAACTACGATAGCGACCACTAGTGGACACTACCTATGTAAACCGCTTTTTAATACGTTTGACCGTTATTAATCGCAATAGCGACCAACAGATGTCGCTAATACTGACGACGTCAAATACTACTTTTCAGATATTATTTGCGATGGGGTCCAAAATTTATCATATTTCTACAACTTAATGACCATTAAATGGGTTTTCAGCATCCATCCTTCCATAGTAAACAACGTGATTATGCTTTTTGTTACAGCTGTTTACCCGTGTTATAGCGTCTTTGCCAGTTGAAGGCGTTATTAACTTCGACAGCGATCACTAGAGGACACCACCTATGTAAACTGCTTTTTAATACCTTTAAGCGTTATTAACTGCGATATCAACCAACAGTTGTCGCTACTACTGACGACGTTAAATACTACTTTGCAGGTGTTATTTGCGATAGGGTCCAAAATTTATAATCTCTCTACGACTTAGTGACCATTAAACTGGTTTTCAGCATCCATCCTTCCATCGAAAACCACTTGATTATGCTTTTTGTTACAGCTGTGTACCTGTGTTATAGCGTCTTTGCCAGTTGAAGGCGTTATTAACTTCGATAGCGATCACTAGAGGACACCACCTAAGTAAACAGCTTTTTAATACCCTTAACCGTTATTAACTGCGATAGCAACCAACAGATGGAGAAACCACCGAAAAGCGCTAGTATTTCCACAAGTCAATTAGTTTCAAACAGCAAATCATATTTACATTTCAAATTACTTTTATGTACGTCTGAACAACATATTTAAATTGCAGCTGGTCTGTTATTGGGACACATTTACAACATATGTAAAGTATGCTATACATATAACTATAGCCACACAAAACTTAATGCGAATTAATAGCCAGACTGAAAAAATTGTTTACTTTCAGCAAAGCTAATTTTCTGTACTATACGAGAACGCAATGCGGAATTGCATATATTCATAAAAACTCCTACCACAAGTTCTTTAGTTTCAAACAGAAAAATACATTAACACGTAATCAAAACTGCCCACTTCGGATTATTTTTATATATCGTACATCCCTAAATCACTTATACTTCATTTCCTCCTGTTTTATCACGTCATACACTAACCGCTAAAGCTGGCCGTGTTAAAATTCTATATTTATTTACCAAGGCATCACTGCCACTTATTAAACAAATACATAAACAAAAGTCGAAGGCACATATAATGTCTCTGACAGTTACTAAGGAAGCCGCTTATTTGAAAGCCGCTATTGGTGACGTATCGTTAAACGCTAAATAACGCTAATAAGCGGCTTTTCGTGACGTCAGGGCTATTTAGCTATTATTTGGGGGCGTGGCCGCTATTTTCGTCACATCCGGTTATTTGACATTTCCGGCTTTTTCAACAAGACAAGAGCGTTTCTGAGCAGAGATTTTAGTGGCGTCTCCACAGATATTACGTCGGAAAAAAAATAACTGAACGCTATTTCTAACGGTTAAAAAAAGCTGTTAGAAAAAAGAAGCAATAACTGAATAACGTATTACTGGAAAAAAGCGGTTTGCCCATCTCTAATAGGGAGGGCAAACATTTAAAACAATTCCTTTTTCCTTTACAAATCGATAAACATCAGAATTTAAATATTCCTTTCCATTATCACATCTCAGTTTCTTAATAGTTTTACCTGTCAAATTTTCAATTTCATTTACATATGCAACTAGACAATCATAAACTTGACTTTTTGATTTGATAGGGTAAACATGAGCTGTTTTGCTATAATCATCTATAAAAGTTAGAAAGTATCTTCCACCATTCAAACCAAGAGTTGAGTGAGGCCCATTTAAATCAGTGTGAATAATTTCCTAAAATTCCTTCTGCTTTGCTTCTATTATTTTCAAAAGGTAAATTGCGCATTTTGTTTTCAGTACAAACTTTACACTTCATATATTCAGACTCTAAACTTTTAGGTAAACCAACTGCTAATTGATCTTTACACAAAGTATTTAAATAGTTAAAATTTACATGCCCTAATATGTGATGCCATCTCTCCTTTTCGGTCATAGAATCACTGTTACTCACAATACTTACATTAACATCTTCGTTAAAAATGCTACTTGTCATTTTATACAGATTACCTTCCTTCATAGCAATTGCAATTAGCCTGTTATTTCCATAAAAAAAACTTTTGAAACATTTCCTACAGATACAATCTTGTGCTTGTCTGTTACTTTCGCATAACTAATCAAGTTTCTACTCATGTCTTTAACATAAAATACATTTTCCATATTAATTTGAATCAATTTACCATAAACTGAAAAATAACTAACTACATTTCCTATCTTAGTTGCTTTCAAAATTTTCCCATCAGCAATCTTTACCTCTACAGGCTTTTCTAAAGTTACACACTCAGAAAAATACTCTTCATTATTTACAACATGATCTGTACAACCACTATCCAATAACCAATCAATTTTAATAATTTTTTTGTTACCTGTGTTCATTTTATTTTGCACCATCAAGCTCCTAACCTCTATTACAAAACTGCCTGTTGCACTTTCACTTTGGTGGTATACTTCACCATGCCGATACTGGCCGTTTCTTGATCCCGTTGCACTTACACTTTCACTTTGTTGGCATTCTTGACTTCGCCGATACCGGTCGCTTCTGGATCCCTTGTGCTTACTTCCGCTCCACGGTTGATCATTGTTATGACCTCTGAAGTTTCCACTTTGATGGTTACTTCCTCTGCTGCTTCTTTGATACTGCCTGCTGTGATTCCATGTGCCTCTTTCATTTTCTTCATTTCGACGACGACAATCTCTCTTGAAATGTCCTCTTCTTCCGCAGCCCCAACACAATTGTTCCTGACGACTTGTACCAGATTTTCTCATACTGTGGAATGCATTTGTTTTTACAGATTCACTTTCACCTTTGTCTTTCAAGTCCATTAATCGAATTTTACTTTTAACAAATTCAACAGTTTGATCTTCTTCTTTCAAAACATCGACCAAGTCACCAATGTAGCACAAACAGTCCGGCAAAGTTCTTAACATGTAGTTTAATATTTCTTTCTAAGTCACTTTAGCCCCAGCAGCTTTCAATTCGTTTACTGTCCTTTCAAAATCACTAAAGAATGTCGCTGTTTCATTGTAGTCTTTTAACTTCAATTTTTCCAGTTTGTTTCTACAAATTATTTGGAGTGCAGTCGATTCCTTGGAGTATAATTCGTCGAACTTAGTCATTATTTTATATGCATTCACTTTATCACTCACAAACTCAAGTTGCTTATTCGTAATAGCACTATAGATGTAGTTTACTGCCTTCAGATTTTCTTCTTCCCAAATTTCAGCATTATCCATACTTGTTTTCTCTCTTGAAGCCACTGTATAACATTTCTTCATCTTTAAATACATCGTTATTCTTTTCTTCCAATTTCCATAGTCCTCGCCGTCAAAGCACGGTATTACAATGTCAGCCATTATTACTTAAAATCAAACTTTCTTGAATACACGAAAGCCACAGACCTTTTTTTCAACCATTTAACAACTCAACCACTTAACCACTAAACCACGGACTGCTACCATATTAAATAATGTTCACCACACAATAAGGTCTGCTGTAATAATAATACGTTTATTGAGGCACACACACTACAACTTTATATCCACATGTTTTCAGTTCAACAGCCAGACAACGACTACAACTTACTCATGTACAATTCCAAAGATACATCTCCAAAGATACATCAAGCACCAGAATATTCCTCACACATATAAATGTACAATACTCAACAATCATCATCTATTTTCCACTCCAGTGGAGCAAGTATGTTAATGACAAGGACCTTTCCATAACCTCATTTACCACTCTTCTTCCTGTAAAGTTTGAAATAACCGTTGAGATCATTACCGACCATTCGACAGATATTTATCTGTAGCGCAGTTCTAATTTTTAATTTGTGAATACTTTTTTGTTATCAGTTGGTTTGTATTAGCTTTTTGCTTAATACTTATCTGTAGTCCAGTACTAACTTTTTTTATTAACTTTGAATACTTTGTTCTAGTGCACGTAACTGTTGAGATAGTTACGCTTTAACATTTACCTACTGGGCCAGGGATGGCGAACCTTTATTGCTCCACGTGCCTTTTTTTTCTAAAGAAATTTTGAATGAAGCCATAGCGTGCAAAATAAATAAAACTAAGTACTATCGCCTTAAAACTTCACACTTGCAGCCAGAAACATACATTTTTTATACTAAGCAAGTATAACATCAAAAATTGTGTGTTTATTTACGTAGATGAAACTAGTGCAATTTTTGTTGTTGCAAATCACAATTCAAATAGCTTGTATTAGGTTCATACTTCCTTACTTTTAGCAGAATGCAAGGTGGAGTGGAGTCATCTGACAAACGGTTTCGAAGCGACTCTTTAATGTTATTAATTTTTAAAAATAATGTCTCACAGGCATTGGTAGATGAAAATATTGTTAAGATAGCAAAAGCCAGCTTCTTAAGACAGCTAAATGTGTCTGGAATTGAATTCCAAGTTTCCATAATTATGGTATTGGAATTTTTTCTCATATTGCTTGATAGTCTTGCTAATTCATTTAATTCCAACTCCTTCCTCATTTCGATGAATTTTTGAGTCGATATTGAACTACACTGGAACTCAATAGATGCATTTCCATTCCTTCAATTTCCAACCAATCAAATTAAGACAAGTTCATATCAAGCGAAGTCACATTAGGATACTTAATAAACTTGAGTGTTTCCGATAATTCTTTGAACTGAGAAAATCTCGATGAAAATTCTTTGATTGAAGAATTATTTATTAAAGATAACTCTTTAGTGAGACTTAATTGTTCAGGTTTTTCGTGTACATCCAATTCTCTGTTTTTTTTCATGTTTGGCAAATACTTGTAATTATTGGAAATAATATCGTTACTGAACAATTGTATTTTACATTCAAAAGCACGAATGAGATTTGGCATAATGACAATTGTTTTGTTTGCGCCTTGTAGTTTAACGACCAATTCATTGAAATGCTGGCACAAGTCCTCAAGGCAGATAATATCTATCAATTGTGAATATTGTTTCATTTTACCCTCATTTTGTAAAAACAGTCTGATTTCTTCCAAACAATTAACAAATCTTTGAAGTACGTTACCGCAACTTAACCAGGGAACATTGTTATACATCAGTAAGCCATTGTACACCGATTTCACTTAATCTAACAAGGCATCAGATTTTCACTTATTTAAAGCCTGCGGCTATATGGGATTTAATATTTTTGAGACTACGTCCATTATGTTATCAAGGGAGGCGATTCCACCCTTTGCACAAAAGGCTTGTTGATGTATGATACATTGGAATTCGAGAATCGAATGTCATAAGTGTTTGATTTAGTTCCATCAGTACTTTCGTCAAGACACAACGATACAAAATGAGATGAAATGATATCATTTGTTTGTTGTTCTTTTAAATTTTATTGTGTTTCTGGATAAAGGAATTGATGTACTGATTTATCTTATCTTTATTTACAAAGTCTTCAAAAAAAGACGGGGTGCATGTTAACCAGGCTTCCTTCAAAAATTCTCCCTCGCTAAAATGTTTACCAATCGTTACTAACGTGCTTAATCATGGACGTCGATTGATTATTATACTTAAATTGCACACGCAACAACTTCTTTTTGCTCTGGTTAGCTTTTTTGACAAAGAGATTTGTGATTTGTTTCATAGTGCCGTTTCATAGATGATGTTCTACATACCACTGCTCCAGAACATAAAGCACACACCGCTTTATCACCTTTATTAATCATGCCATATTTCTCAGTCCAGCAAGGTTGAAATTCCCTATTACACTTATCTTGCACTTTTTTTCTTTTCTTTGCGAAACTATCCATTTTTAATAGCAGTAAATATAACTAAAACTTAGACAAGCAGCTGTGTTAACGAAACTAGTTCATAAACAGCAAGAACCATGCTTAACTGGTAAAAGCAGTCAACGACGTTAACAAAACAAACAAGTGAATAAGTTAGCGCCCCTCCCGCTACCTGCGCTTGTTCACTCGGTCCGTTTGGTCAGAAATTCACTGGAAATCTACCACTTTTGGCACCGGTAGTATAGTTCACGATGATCTTTGTTACTATTATCTCATTATATGGACGAAAAAATAAATTACTTATATCTATTAGGTTCCTACTTAATTAATGCCGTGCCCAAATTATTTGGTCGCGTGCCATAACCGGCACGCGTGCCATTGGTTCGCCATCCCTGGACTGGGCATTATTTTCCTTTTATTACCGTTCATAGTATTCTGTGCGTAGGCAGCACGAAAAGCAGTAATAGTCAAATAGCCATCCAGTCCAGTATTCGAATTTTGTACTATATTTATCCTTTGTGTATGATTTGGCTTGTATTTAATCACTGCCTGTTTTTACTTCTGGTTGGAGCAAGTAGCAGTTGCATTAGATTAGCCTCCGGGTATTTTCATAGGCATTCCGTAATGTACCCGTCCACTGATTGTTTCCCTTTACTGGTAATTCAAAAATTCAACTGCGTGTAGTGTATGATGGTGTGAACACGAACTCTTTTACTTGTGATAATAAGCTACACTAAATTCTGTTGTAGCTCTTTTCACCTGTGCCCTTTGTGTTTAACGTTCAGGGCACGTGGAGAACTCACAGTTTCATCAGCTTCTCTGGTTGAGTTATTATTTTCTGGATTGTGATTGCTGTGTGCAAACGCTGACATGCGCACTCAGCTTGCACCTTTGTTAACGAGTCACAGCTGACGCTGCCATGAGAGGTTGCAGTAGATGTGATATGGGTGGCACTGGCAGCTCTCGGTTTCTCCCCTATCAACCATCATACCTGTAACCCAGGCAGAGAGGATGGATAGTGGCTGGCGTGTGGTTTATTAAAGCTGAAAGCGGAAGCAGTCGAACAAACTTAGATCCCAGGTAGGTGAGCTAAGGCCACTGTCCAACTGATTAGACGTATTGTCAAGGACTAAGTTCCACCATAATCCTGGAGGAAGGAAAAGAGTGGAGACAACGCAAGGGACCTTCACTACGCACAGAAGTGAAGGCGGGTACAGAGAAGTGGTGAGGGGAGGTCGCCATATTGAATTTCCCAAGAAAGACGGGAAATATACTCATAAATCTCAAGGGAATTCTACGAGAATAGTGGCCCGCAATTTGATGATGGATTATTATGTAACTCGACGAGACAAATCAAAAATTAAGAGTAAATTTTTTTGATATCCTGCTTAGTTCTCGAGATATACTGTCTCAAAAGTGATGTGTTTTGGGTTGAAATGCACAAGAAAAATTTCCCCAAACTAAAATTTTATGATGGATTCTTATGCAATACGACGAGACAAACCAAAAGTAAAGAATACAAATTTTCGATATATCTTGAGATATACTCACTCCAAATTGAGGTGCTTAGGTGGGGATGCGGCGTGGACCAAAAAATAATTTCGCCAAAGCCAGAAAACTATACACTGGACATGCAGAGTGGTATTTTATTTTTAGGTTGAAATGCGGCCTGGACCAGAATAAAAACATCACCAAAGGCATAAGGAACTATATCTATAATTAATTTTTGATAGTCGTTATCTCGAGAACTAAGGGAAATACCAAAAACATTTACTCTTGCTTTTTGATTTGCCTCGTTGAGTTACGTAAGAATCAATCATTAGATCCGCATCGCCACAGTTATGATAGTGCTGCCCACCTCAATACATAAAATTCATTGCGAACATTCAGCATTTCAAACATCAGGATTCTCAGTTCACGTAGCATAAATTATCACAATTTCATCATATACCTTTCAGTATGAACTGCAATTAAACTAACGCACGCGCAATAACAAATTCACTGTATCTCGATGTAAACTTGACCTGAAACTTATCTTGTATGCTTCATACTAATAGTAATAGTCAATTTCTGTAGGCTTGTTCGGAAGGTACTGTACTAGTAGTAGATAGGCCTACGTAAATCCACCAGCACCATGAATGAATTTATCTTGTTACCACACATCAAAGGTCAGAAGCTTAAATTGGACTTTCAACACTAATTTAGAATAATGCTAGCCTATTATTTGCAAAATGTAATATATGCTGCTTGTCTAGACTAGGCCAACAAATTTTTGAGAATAACGTCATCCTACAGAGAGCTGCACATTAACTTTTTTAACAGGCAGTTTAAATCTATAATGATTGGCATCTACTCTTGCAGATATAATATTAAACACTTCAAGAACAGTAATAACAATGTGACTAACTTATTAAATAATATTCGAGGTTGTTTCCTATCTGATATGTTTGTGCAACCATATGCAACACAAGCTGGCATTATAAAAAATTTGAAATATTAGCGAATGCCCGATGTTTTGGGAAAAGCAATATGGCCGGCTGCGCATGCGCAGTCGGTTCCAGAGTTTACGGAGGCTTCACTGTTTTAGCGGTACATTGTCGCCACTCTTTTCCTACCTCCATGCTCCGAATCCGCTAGATATGAACAATCGCAGAAGAGCACTCGGCAGCTCCAGGTTAGGCGAGTAAGGTGCGTGGGGCAGCGGAACCATGCCATTTTTAGACAAAAACTGCCTAACAGCGACAGCTGTGTGTGCAGGTGCATCGTCATGGTGGAAGAACCAGTCTCCTGTCTGCCACAAATTAGTCCTTTTTTCCCCAACACTGTTGCGTAATCTTCTTAAAACTTCCCAATAAAAGGTTTGATTGACGGTCTGATGTGGGGGAACAAACTCCGAACTACGCCCTTGGTATCAAAAAAGCAAATGAGTAATGTTTTGATAATTGATTTGACGACATTTTTTTTTTCGGATGGGGTAAAAATGACATCTTCCATTGGCTTGACCGTTGCTTTGTTTCTGGGTTGTAACCATAGCACCATGACATCATCTTTGAGAGAAAATCTGGATCAATTTCAAGCTGTTGTTTCAAAGCACGGCATGTTTCAACTCGACATTCATTTTTACTGTCAGTCAGAGCCTGGGGAACAAACTTGGCAGCAACCCTTTTCATTCACAAATCTTCGCTTAGAACTGCTTGAACCAAGTTCCAAGTGATCGATTCTCTGTCAATGGTCTGAGAGCACAAGTTCTCGAATTTTTTCAACATTTTCGTCGATTCGTGCAGTTGATGGACGTCCAGAACAAGGTTTGTCATCAGTTAACATGTCCCCATTTTTAAACCGAGCGAACCACTCGTGCACTTGAGTTTTTCCCATAGCGTCATTTTTGTAAGCTGTTTTCAACATTAAAAGAGTTCAGCAGCATTTTTACTGAGTAGAAAACAAAATTTCACAGCTGCATATTGTTCACTTAAACTTGCCATCAACAAAACAGTGCTAGCAAAAACAATCGCTGCAGATTAACAGAACAAGCCAGGTTGAAAACACAGGTGGCACTGAACCGACATGATTTGCGCTATGAACACCTAGTGGCAGAAACGCATACTACACAAGCTCGACCCACGACAATGCTATCCTGGTTATTTTTGGGTATCCCCTCGTATGAATGGCACATATATATACGTGTGTTACATTTGTAATGTTATGCTAACATTACATTTTTTTTAGTTAAAATGGGTACAAGTAAAGCTGTGTGTATGATCAAGTGATTGTTATTTTTGCATACATAATATGCAAGGGACGCTAGTGTCCACCTGAGTCAAGCAACTTTGATACAGAGAAAGGGCTATTGTTCTGCCAAGATAGCTAAAGAGTGTGACCCTTGTCATCTATCAGCCAGTAGAACATTAAAGGAGACATTTCTTAAGTGGCATGATTATGTGGCTGCAAAATCCACCATAGCATATTCTGACTTTGTGATATTTCATAAGTTACACAGATTTACGGAGACATAGGGACAGCACTCACATATCCAAAAGGAATTGATATATGTGCTCAAATAGAGAGGCACCAGATTACTGTTCTCACACATAAACAAAAAAGAGACAAGGACAGATAATCTGTAAGACATAGAAGTCCGATAAATCGAAATTCATTGAAAAGACTGGCTGGGAGGGGGGTTCCCCACCAATTAAAAAGAAACTGAATAAATATGTGTGTTTTGAAAGCGAAGAATGTATGTGACTAGAAAATAAGAGAGTTGTTTATTTGAAGTGTATTATTTGTTTATAAAATTGTTAACATGTTCGATGCATCAGGAGATTGAAAAAATGACTTCAAGAGGTGATTGTAAGTATCAAACGCTGTTGGTTGGAGAGCAGCAACACCACAGACATTGAGGCATGTGGAGATAGTCGCAAGAGGGAGTGATCCATCAAATGTCTGATAAGCTGGCAACAGACATCTATGATCAGATGTAATTTATAAATGTTTATTCTCACTAGCTCAAGTGGGGCTTAGATTCTTTTGAGGAAAAATTGTGTTGGTCCACACTGGGTGTAGTTTGCTGATGGTGATATGCCATGTAGCCAAGGGTATAGAGTTTTGATTACCGTTGTCATCAACATAGCTTAAATCACCCTGGCACAATATCTATTTAAGTTATGAATAAACTAGAAATCCCACAAAATCTGTCCAATACACATATCTCAGACTACCAAAAATAATGTCCATTATAAGGTATGAAAGAACGACTCTCACATGGTCAACAATATGGTGATATTACAGAAAACCTTTAATTATATAAATGAATAACAATATTGAAATTATTAGTTATTATTTATTTTTATTGAAATTTTTTCAAGCAGGAGAGAGAGATGTTAGCAATGAAGGATTTTAAGAATGCAAAATTTTATGTGCCTTTGGATGACTAAACAAAAAGCAATTTCCTCATATGAATTTAAATGTAGCAAGCATTTCACACTATGAAAATAAATGACATATTCTAAACCATATGACATTATAAACAAAGCCAACATCCCAGCTGAAAAACTATGCAACTTGCATGTGAAAACAGCACCATTAGATTTTTATCAAGAATGGCTTTCAAGCAAATATCTCAGTAAAAATGTTTTATACAGTGGGTGAACACAAAAAAAGTTTGGTTCATTTATGTCACGCCCAGGTTTCAGTGGGCGAGATAGGTGATCAATATACCATATGAGGAAGAGAGTTAATGTCAACAGTAGTGAAGAATCAACAAACAAGCAGATAGTCTCCAGAAGCTAAATAAAATTTATTTCAGAGTGGTATTGCATGCTACAACAACTAAAATAAAGTGAAACTGAGCAATGGATTTTCTGAAATCAGCAAAAGTTTCAAAATATTTTGTTAAGTTGTAAGAGAGTTTAGGTACAAAAGCTAGTTACCATCCTTGCATACTGAAAACTTAATTTAATTGGGATGGAGCACTTGATCTGATGGCAATTTCCCTGCATATCCATATTTCACCTTTTCTTTTCCCACCATCTTTTCCTCTCCATTAATTTCAACTTGTAATTCTTTTAACATTTTTGGTAAATTATTCATCATTTTGATAATGTTTTCGTAAACCAACATGAGAGTTTACAATTTCTGACATTATTTTCTGTAACAGCAGATCAACACTTGTGTTTATCTGCACCATCATTAACATTATATCGCTGAGAATATGAATCAAGTTGTATTCCCAGTCTTAAACTCTAACCCACATAATATTTCATCAAATTAAAGTGAATCATTTGTCACAAAAATTAATATGGGTAAAATATTCTTGCATGGCTACTTATTGTGATACTAGTAAAATATCCAGACAGCTGTTGGGACAGGCAAATTTACTAATTTATCCTTAACATCATGTCTGTATTAAAGTTAAATAAAAATCATTTCTTGAGTCATCTATAACAAATCAGTGCTATTGAAATAAAAAAAACCTGTATTGTGTTACAGTTTTTATGAATATTACTACATGAAGGAACTTAGTGAACAATCTAAAATATGAAATAAATAGCAGTTACCTGTGATTTCATACAGCTGGACTTAAGAGTATCATTGCTAGAATTGGATATACAAAGCTCTACGTTATGTGAAAGGTGTCCCAAAAAAAAACCACAGTCAGGATAATATGACAGGAAGCCATTACCATACCTGTCTCATGAAGAGAATTAATTTGCGACATGTTTAAAAATATCAAAAACTAAGGTGGGGGAGGTGGATATTTAAATTGCATGACAAAAATGTTATTTATCCCAAAAAAGTACACTGTGTCCTTCCTAATGATACGCAGTATTTCATTAATATCAGTATAGCCATTTAGTCGTCAATACGCTATAACAGATAGAGAGACAGAATTACTTTCTCATTTATAATATAAGCCTGAGCAACCAGTATAACAAAAAAAAAAGTAAAAGCATATGGCATTGTAGGCCAGGAGATCCCCAAGGATTGTTTGGCTGCCTACGTGACAGAGTTTTGATTTGCTAGGAATTCCACCTCTGTCGTGGCTGGATCTACAGTTTAATGGGGAATCCGAACAACGGAACATCCAGGCGTGGCTAATATGATCAAAAACAACTCTTAAAAATTCCTGAACCCCTCAGGATTTGAACCCGGAGCCTGACACAGAACTTTTGAAAGCAAGCGCCTTAACCACTGAACCACCAGCCTGCTCTCTGGCGTAGCATTACACTATGCGTCTATCTGTCACCATTCAGTTTTCAAAATTCCATAATAAAATATATTATTCGTGCAGAAGAAAGTACCCTATGTCCTTCTGAATGAAAACACTATTTCCTTGTCAAATTTAATGAAGATCGCTTTAGCTATTTAGCCATGAAAATGTAACAAACAGAAATACATTATTATATTCGCATTTATATTATTAGTATACATGACAATAGTCACTTTCCTTTTAAAATAAAATGTGTCTAGACATCATAAATAGAGGGAGTAAATCACATTGTAAAACTTTCAAAGAATTTTCTTTTTTCACTTAAAACAGTCACATCCTTTTCCAAAAGTCTTAATTACTATTAAAAAAAAAAATATTAACATCATTGTGACCATAAACACAACCAAGGCTGTCAAGAAAAACAGTTTCCCAAAACTGTTATTAGCCTAGCATTAAAAAACAGCACTACAAAAAAAGAGGTATCAAATGACAGTATTTACATTATTAATACAAAGTAGATTATAAACCAAATTCCGTCAACTGTTGATGTTAATGTTACTTTATTCCCACACGCGTTACGCCCTTATGGTGTGGGGCATCTTCAGTGGCTGTGAATTTGTTTTACATGTGTCTCATTACATTTGACAAAAGCATTACAAATAATTATATACATATTTACATTGTACTTACAATTAGGGTGATGAAATTTACGTGGTAGTCTGGAACAGCACTTTATGCATCTTACAGATCTTCTTTTTCACAAGTATAAAACTGTTTTACACTTATACATATTTCTTACTAAACACTTGGCATTATATCCATTGAAATATAAGCTTCTTGTTGCATTTGTCTGCTACGTAAAATACATGTTGTTTTGATGAAATGCAGTGCTATCAACTTTGTTTCATTTTTATTTGTTATTGTATCTGTGTTGCTCTATTAAATGATTTCTCTGTTTTCATCAGCAGTTGTCTGTGTGGTTTTTGTGTGTGTGTGTGTGTGTGTGTGTGTGTGTGTGTTGGTTATTTTTATTGAGTTGAACAGTTTATATTAGTTCGCCTGTGTAGTGTTTATTTTTAATGAGATAAACAGTGTTTTATTGGTTAAATTGGTGAATTCAAAACGAATAGTGATTTTCCCATTCCTATGGCTTTGTGTATTTGGTAGTTTTCTTGAATTGTTAACAAGTGTTGTCTGTGATTGTTAATTTTTAATATCATCATGTCTGTCTGTAGGGGGGTGGTCATTAGGGTGTCCCGTCGATGTATGATAAAAAAAAATTTCAAGCTACATTATCGCAAGAGGTATCAAAATTTGCGTAATTTAACACAGATTACAAAAAAGGTTAAAAAACTAGAAGTGCGTGTCATCTTGAGGGCTCTACCACTCTTTGAAGTTTTGTAAATTTTATGTTTTTACAGACTTAAACCGTATGCATAAAATAATACAAAAATCAAGTTTAAATGGTACTTTATTATTGAAATTAATGAAACAAAACACAAGAAAACAAAATAAATAAAATAGAGCTCATAATTAATGACAAAAACTTAGAATTTAAACTTATTTTTATGTCCAAAATTTGGCATTTCTGCTTGAGATTGCAACCTGTTTCTAATAAAACCATCTCTTGAAGTAACGTCAGTTATACTTTGTGAGGCCTCTGTCACTAGTTTCACACATCTTTCTACCAATTGTGTGTGACAAGGAAACTCAACAGTTTCGAAGCTCTTATCTTTTGCCATGATTTGAAGGTCCTCATTAGAAATATTTCTAAGAACTGGTGATGCTGTAACCTGACACTCGTGCCACACAATAATTTTGGTGTAATCTTTAGTAGAGAAGTTAATTTTTGGTGGTTGAAATACCCTGCGTTTAATGCTTCTTTCAGCTTCTCTTGCTTATATTATTCTTCGCAATGCCAGCTCCCGAATGTGGTCTCTATCATCAAACAATATATTGACAAGTAGGTTTTCTGGGTGCGCAAAAAAATCATTTCTTTTGATCACAGAATCCACAACAGATCTAAGATTTTCGGGTAAAATCGAGAGTACATAATCAATTGAAAAAGATGTTTGACTCCGTCTTTAAAAGACATCTTTTGCTTGATTAATAACCAAATCAGAGCGTATACTTTAATCACGTAGTTGAGTAACATTTTCAAATTTCAAATGACTTTTTAGCTATCGTTATTGACTCTTCAATTCGTCTCTGCTGCTATTTCATTCATCTAGCCGTTTCTTTCTTATCAACACTGCTTACAACCATTTTCCTATAATTTCTTTGATCCAACAGAAAACTTCTCTCATTGATGGGAACTTTCTTAGGTTTCAAACACGAACAAGATTCAAATGAAGAGCATTTACCAGCAGCCAAGTCAAAAAGTTTCTCAGATGACTCTAAAAAATACTTCAGTTTGTTTTCAAAACTATAATTTCGTTTGCTTTTGGGGTATCTTTTCAAATTTAAGTACTGTTCGAAATAGGATTTCAGTAATTGAATAACTCGTTCCTTAGTTAAGATTGGAATCGAAGCTTTGGTCCAAATATGGTGATCTTTTCAGAAACAATCACATATATACCTGAATGGAATGGACCCTTTTTTCATTATGCTTCAATTTCAGGTCGTTCTTGACAAATAAAATAAATTTAATGACGTCCCTTATAATTGGTAGCTGCCGATCATCACGTTGATTGTATGGTCCTAATATAGCACAAGTAGTCTCACTATGCCTCAATCGCATTCCTTAAAAAATCACAAAATCCACTTGTAACACTCTAACGATCGCAAATATACGTAAAACTATAAAAATGCATTACTTTTAATGCTATAAAGCATTAAAATTACTTTGGCTATGAAGAAAACACTCACGAGTCAAGCCAACAATGTCCTCGATACAAATTGAAACTTGACGGTATTTGAAGGTTGAAACCTAACAAATTCAAAGTCACCGGTAACGTGTCATTGCATGCAAATCGAAACGTCGTGTTTGTATTACACCTAAATAGAACAATAAAGTAAATATTTTTATATATTTAGTCCAGGAGCAGAAATTAAAGATAGCGAAATACCACCATAAAAACATCAATTTTTCAAAATTTTGAAGATTGGTAGAACCCTAAAGACATAGTTTTATTTTATTTTCAAAATCATTTTGGTAATCTACGACCAATTACGCAAATTTTAATAGGTCTTGCGTAACAGAAAACGTAAAAAAATATTTTCGGGACACCCTAGTGGTCATGGTCTAGTAAATGTTCGGCGAATGTAGAATGGTTTGTGCATGTTATTGCTCTAATATGTTCTTTGTACCTTATGTTAAAGTTTCTGGATGTCTGGCCAATATATATTGCTTTACACTGTTGACATGTTAATTGATATATGCCTGATTGCTGGTACAGGTTATTTTCGGTGTTGGTGTTCACATGTTTGTGTATTGTGTTATTTGTCCTGAATGCAATTTGTATTCCTTGATTCCTAAATATGTTACTTATTCTGTGTGTGTGTTTATTATTGTAAGTCATGGTATACTATTGATTTTTAGTGTGGTTGATGGTTTTTTTCTTTTTTTTTTTTTTTTTTTTTTTTTTGTAACAGTTTTAACAACGTGGTCTTTAGAGACGGGAAAGGATGGGGGCAAGGAATGGGAAGGAATTCGGCCATGGCCTTTTGAAGGAAGCATCCCGGCATTCACCTGGAGTGATTTGGGGAAACCATGGAAAACCCAAATCTGGATGCCCGGACGGGGATTCGAACCGCCGTCCTCCCGAATGCGAGGCCAGAACGCTATCCGTTACACCACCACGCTCGGTGTGGTTGATGGTGATAGTGTGTTGACTGTCTTGTGGTATCCTTGTTTTCTTTTTCATTTTGTTGTTGAGTTGTTCAATTAGTTTCTCTGTGTACCCATTATTCCTTGCTATTTGAGTGATTGTGTTGTATTCTGTTCTGTAGTCGATTTTAGATAGGGGTATAGTGTTTAGACTGTTCAGCATGTGTCTAAGTGCTGCTTGTTTATGGTTGTTAGGATGGTTAGATGTATTGTGTATGATGGTGTCTGTGTATGTGGGTTTTCTGTATATGCTGAAAGAGTGTGATGGACCTTTTCTGGTTATTGTTACATCAAGGAAGTTCGGTGTTTTGTTTGCTTTCTGCTCTATTGTAAATTTTATGTTTTTGTGGATGTTGTTAATTTCGTTGTGGAATTGGGAGATATTGTGTTGTGGTTCATCCATCAGGCAGATGACATCATCAACAAAGCGAAACCAGTAGATTATTTTGTATTTTTTGTTTTTGAATGTGTGGTGTTCCATGTGGTCCATGAAAATCTTTGCCATGATTCCAGAAACAGGAGAGCCGATCGATAAACCTTCATTTTGGATATAGTATTTGTTGTTGAAGTATAAGTAATTTTGTGATGTTACCAGGTGTAGTATTTCAGATATTTCTTTGATGTGTACTTTAGGGACTGTGTTGTGTGTGGAAAGGTTGTTTAGTGTTATATTAATTGTTTCTTTGACCGGAATAACAGAGTACATGTTAACTACATCAAATGATAAGTGTGTGGCTGTGTGAGGTATTGGTATTGTGTTTATGTTTTGTATTAGTTGTGTTGTGTTTTTGATGGTTCTATCATTATGGTATCTGTATTTTTCACTGAGGAACTCGTGAATGAATCTGGTCGGTATGTTGGTGCCTTCCTGATGTTTATTATTGGCCTTATGGGAGCATCTGTTTTATGAATTTCAGGTTGGGAGCTTTGGGATTTTTTTTGGGGAAAATATTGTTTCTGCCAATCTGTAAGAATATGTGTAATTTCTGTAAGCACCTTTTCAGGTTATTGTGGAATCTGTTTGCTGGATCTGTTTTCAGTATTTTTATTTGGTTGTTTTTATAAACTGTTCTGTTTTTTCATTATATTCTGTTTTTTTGCATCAGTACAACTGTATTTCCTTTGTCTGCTTTAGTCACTATTACATCATTGCTTTATAATTTGGCTTTAAGGTTTTTCCGTGTTTTGTTTGTGTCCTTGTGGTGAGTTTGCTTCAGTTGTGTGTTTATTTGTTTTATCTCATTTGCTATTAGTTCTCTTGTTAGGCATGTGTTTAGTGAAGAGTTCTGTGATTTTTCTTCCTGTGCTATTATGTATTCTGATTCAGTAATATTTTCAATAAATTTGTCCTTATATGTTGTGTTTGTGTTATTTTTTAGCCCTTTCTGTAATAATTGTGTTTTTGGTTCACTTAAGTGTACATTAGTCAAGTTTATGAGTTTGGGGTGAAAATTATGATTGGGTGCAATTTCTTTATTTGAAATTTCTATTGATTTTTTGCTGTGATTATTTTTCAATGATTGGATTTTATTACCGTGCTTTAATTTTACTGTATCTATAATGGCTGCTGTGTGGTTTTCAACGCTTTCTATCATATCCTTCAGTATATATGGAGTGTTTAAGTTCCTGACCATCACGTTTACATAATTTGGTTTTAGGTTATTTTGAATACGTGACATTGAGTCTGATGTTCTGAACGGTCTTGAAGAGATTGAGGTGTTGAATTTTGTATCATTGATATGTGGCCGTTGGAAATGCCTTACGAGGCTGTACATTGCAAATTTGATCTTCCGCAGTTGTTGGTTAATAGATTATAAATCAAAATTCTGTCTGGAAACAACTGTTGATGTTAATGTTACTTTATTCCCATACGCGTTACGCCCTTATGGTGTGGGACATCGTCAGTGGCTGTGAATTTGTTTTACAGGTGTTTCATTACATTTGACAAAAGCATTACAAATTATTATATACATATTTACATTGTACTTACAGCTAGGGTGATGATATTTACATGGCGGTCTGGAACAGCACTTCATGCATTTTACAGATCATCTTTTTCAGAAGTAGAAATTTGTTTTACACTTATACATCTCTGCTGTTAATGCCAAGTAGTAGAAATTTTTTAACCTTGCTTAATATCACTACTATAAATTTAAAATGAAAATATGATAATTACTTTTAAAAGTATTTATTACAAACTTTTACATTTGTGTTCATTCCATTCCTTGTGACAATAACCAAGAAACAGAAATCACAATATTATCAGTCAAATGTTAAGCTGGCACAATAACTCCTCCATACCTGTCTGCAGTTGTGGATTACTAAAATAATATATGTTCTCATGTCTACATGTCTCATTTTAGCAAATGATTTCACTGCCTGTTTTTTCAGTTATACTTGAAATGTTCTTGTACTTATTGAAATTTAAATTGTGTATTCCCAAGACAAAGGAATAATGCAAAAAAAAACAAAAACAAAAAATCGTATGGCCTCTGTGCCTGTACTGATGATACATCTGCTCATTTCACACAAAATTAATTTCATTGCGTACAAGATAAACCAAAACCTTCTACTGATACAATCGGATATTTAAAAAAACACATAACAGGTAGACTGTGTTTTCAAGACCACCAGCAGAAACATTATACAGTTCATTGTGGCTATAATATTCTGTATCTGGAATCAATGCTAACAGGCAGCTGTTTATTTTTCATCATTGGTTAGTTCAGCTGCTGCCATTAATAAGTGTCTTATATAGCAGGATACTCAAATACTACAGACAACACTTTCAAAACCAATGTTCTCTGTATATGATAATAAAGCTCATAATTAGTTACATGAAAGCAATCCAACCTTGCCTTTCTAATAATGAGTGTTCATGTAAGACTGGAGACTTTCCCAGTGTATGACTGCAATCAAATCTTCACGGTGCCACTGAATTACGTTGTAAAAACACAATATTTCAACAGCTGGATCCACCATCTCAGGTGCAAACCCATCTGTACTGGTCAACAGACTAACAGATAGTTCATTCATGTATTTTCTGAAGTCAGTTCTGCGCACAGAGTGCTCACTTCACATCACTAACACATAAAACAGTCCTGCAATGATTAATCACTTCTGATTGTCATTGATAACAAAAGTTAGTAAATCATATAATTGTTTCTTGAAAGTGCAGTGTACAACAGAGAAAAATCTAGTCATCAAAATTAGCATGTATTTGTGTGAAAATTAATCAGCTATGTAATTAAAAAGCATTTGAATTTAGATGCATGGAAACAGAGTGGCCATCATAAGGAAATATAAATGTGACCATCATTCCTGTCTGCATTTTTTGTTCACACTGTAATCACTTCTTCAAATCAAGACCACTACATCCCTGAGTCAGACTAAGGGAGTTCCCATAAACTACATGGTCAGTCAAGGAGGGGAGGGGAGTGGTTCATTAGAAGGCTACACTAAACAACATGGGGGATGGGGGGCAGGGATGCAGTGTCCAGACCAAGCTACATAGCTTTTCATTCCTTTTATTTGTCATAGTTACAATGGGGTACAGAATACACAATAACATCTGGACTCTTTATTTCCTTCATTTAATTACATCCGTATTTTAGATACCCTATATACTGACATTGCCATGCATGCATGTGAATTGAAGTCATGCTGTTTGGGACCACCAAATATGATGTAACAGACATGTGGCGGTGCATTACGTACTGAAAAACATTAGGCACGCAGTACCTAGACTCGAATATGCTTGCAGACATCACACAGGATTTTGCACGCCAGTGACAGTTAGTATTGTTTTGATACGGACTGCTGGTGTGTCGCCACACAGCTCACTGATAAAATAATTCAAAGTTTATTCTGTCAAGCAAAATCCATTGTATCTTTAATTGAAGTACTCACTGAAGTGTTATTTCAAGTTCAAGAAATAGTCTGAAATGATGCTTATCAGAAATGTTTTTCCAACCAATTTTTAATTTCCAAAGTGGCGTCAATGAGCTTTCAAAATCTTTTAAGCAAGGCAAGGAATTATTCCCTGGTAATGTAGAAAGAAAGATTAGAGAACTGCAAGAAAAGAAAACTAAAAATGCAGCTCTTCTTAGGGTTTTTTTCACATGGCATGTAAAGTTCTTTCCATTTTATCAATTAACAAACAATGATGAGTGAGATGAGGAGAATGCTTTTAGTAACATTTCAAACAGAAAAAGTAGAAAAGGAACCATGATTGTACCTGAAAAACAGGTTTTCCCAATAATTGATCATGTGCAAGAATGGCTAATGCCACCATTTCATTCAGAATATTTATAAACATAAAAAGTATATAAAGCGAATATTGGTTGTGCTCATTATATACCCAATAATTTTAATGATGGTTCTGGTAAGAGAAAACAGTACAAAATGATTTATGGAATTAATAGGAAAAAAGCTATCAAATGGAGCCACGTAGTAGGATAGTAGGATAGTAGATCATCAGTTTGGAACACTGATACTCTTAACACAAAACATCTATGCAACATTAGTACTTACAACATGGAACTGGCACTAAACACAAATGCAAGGATTTTTAATTACGATAACAGAACCACATTATAAGATTCATTTCTTATTATAAATAAAGATTATTAAGCCTCAACACATTTTATGTTTACTTTCTGGTTACTATATTATTTACAACATTCTTTAACACCATTATCTGCACTTATGCACCCACAAATTGGCTCATTGTTACTGCCACTACTCAAAATAAATCATCAGTGCCCACAGCACTTGTGATAACCACAGGGGCCTTAACTTAAATGAGTTCTTTATCAATATGTTAACATCTTTATAGAGAAATAATTTTGGAGAACAATGCTTTGACATGTTTCCTATCAAATATAGATGATTAAGTAAGGCCTTGTAATACATAGAGTCAACTGAATCAATTGAGGAATAGAATTCATGTTTTCTGTTATAACTTTTGATGCTAATTACAACACTAAATGAGGATAAACTATTTATAAGCTTGATTGTATTTTTTGAAATGGCAAGCAAAAGAGTGATAAATTTTTTTTCAGTTGATTGCTGTACAGCAAAGTTTCACTTCTACTTTTGTCATACATTTTTTTCGCCTTTCAACTGTTGAGCATCTACAGAACATCATGTGACTGGTCACCAAGCATCTTCTGTACAATCAGAAGAACTATGATCTCTCAAAGAGCATCAAGCTTTGCTGGAGGCTATGCAGAATATTTTTCACCGAATTTGTAAAAACAATTATTTGGCAGGCATTTGGCAGATGCATTGCCGGGTCCTGTGTGTTTGTTTGAGACTTAAGAAAAAGATCTTTGATTATGTCCCACGTTCTTACTTTTGTAGCAATTTCAAAACATAGTAATGAAAATTATACAAATTTCATTTTACAATTCAACTTTCAAAACAAACAATACACAGCACAAAAAAGTAACTATCATGATTTCTTCGAAGCAATGAACACATATAGTTATGTACAACCCAATCAGGCTATATTCTAATGCTGAATAACTGTCTTTTGTTAAAATATCTTATACAACTTGATTCAACAACATAATTCAGGCAGTGAATACCATTGCATTAGAAAAATCACTTAATTCTTTTATTTTCTTCGGTGCCAGAGTTTAATATACTGTAGTTTCTTTGAACCTGTTGCATATCTCGTCGTACGATGGTAATTCGGAGATGTCTCCTCGTGCAGCTACAGATGGCTGTGAAGCAAGCAGGCGCCTAGCTACACGTGTGATGTCATCTGGTGCCACATTATCTAGCAACAAATATGGATAAACATATATATTATTAACAAAGTTTGGGACAGATAACTCTGAAGTACACACAGAGTCAGTATCGCGCTAATTACGTATACTACTACATAGCCATTCGTGTCAGTTTCATCTATCACCCAATCTTTAATTCAAGTACTTAATATTCATAAGCTAACCAATCACAACCTTTATTGAAAGTTTTAACACTCCAAAGTGGAAAACACACACATCCTCATTAAGCATGATATATTACAATTAAATATTGGAATGTGCAACAGCACAGCCTGTTAGAGCTATGCCTATATGGTACTAAATCTATATTTAATAAAGAAAGAATAATTTTTTTTAAAACTTTACAAAACATCCTGTTAATTTTAAGGTAATTCATTTCATATATAGCCAACATACAGGTATTAAGATTGATGAATTAAGTAATTGTACTGATCAATGTACAGAATGCATGAGAAAATGACAAGTAGCTACCTGTTTGGCATGCATTAATTAATAAACTAATTGAATGCCTCACTGAGTCACACAATTTCCAAGCTCAAATGACAGAACCTTTTAGGGTGGTAAGACAGTGCTGATATAGAGTCATGATGCCATTAATAATCTCCAACATGTATTGAAATGTTGAAAGAGTATTTCGGGACATGAAGTATTTATATGCAATGGTAAAAGTGCAGGAGGAGGAGTGACAACAAAAGAATAAAATAAATAATTCAAGTCGCGAGCTAAATTCGACTCAATGATACCAACTTCAGTTTGTGTTCGTAAGTGGATATTTGTGCATCAAGTCAAGACTTAATAGTGAATGTTTTACTACAGAAGCAATAATGAGTAAATGAGCCATTAATAAGAAGTGTGAAAAAGTAGTAGCAGTGTATTAACTTGGGGTTGCAAAGTTTAATGGTTTGAAAACCTGTAACACCTTTTTTTTTTTTTTTGCTGTCATCAGTCTTTAGACTGGTTTGATGCAATCCTCCAACCCTTCCTATCCTGTGCTCGCCTCTTCATTTCTACATACCCCTTACAACCCACATCCACAATTATCTACTTCATATATTCTAATCTCTGTCTTACTCTACAGTTCTTACCTTCGACTGTTCCCTCCACTAACAAATTAACCAATCCAGCATGTCTCAAAATATGACCTACCGCCTGTCTCTTCTTTCTTTAAGCTTCTTCCATAAACTTCTTTTCTCACCCACCATTTCCAAAACTCGTTCATTTCTTACTTTGTCTGTCCACCTAATTTTCAGCATTCTTCTGTAACACCACATTTCAAATCCTTCAAGTTTCTTTCTTTCTGGTATTCCTAAAGTCCATGTTTCACTACTGTAAAGAGCTGCGCTCCACACAGAGTTCTAAAAAGTTCTTTCTAATTACTAGATCAATATTTGAAACTAAAAGGTTTCTCTTTTTCATGAAGGCTCTATTTGCTAGTGCTATTCTGCTTTTAACATCATTCCTGCTTCGGCCATCGGTTGTAATTTTGCTTCCCAAGTAACAGAACTCACTCACTTCTCCTATTGCATCCGATCCTATTTTTATATTTAATCTGTTAGTATTGGTATCATTTCTGCTAAATTTCATCACTTTTGTCTTACCTTGATATATATTCAGTCCAAAATCTTCCTTCAGTATTTTGTTCATGCCATTCAATAACTTCTCAACATCCTCAGCCCTCTCTGCTAACAAGACAATGTCATCAGCAAATCGTAGCATACTGATTTTTTCTCCCTGAAAACTTATGCCACATGGAAATTTTTCTTTGAATTTCTTCATTGCTTCTTCTACATATAAGTTGAATATTAACGGGGACAGACTACAACCTTGTCTCACACCCTTTTTAACTAATACATGTGTCTCGTGATTCTCTACTTTTATTACAGCCACTTGATTCTTATATAGGGTGTTACAAAAAGGTACGGCCAAACTTTCAGGAAACATTCCTCACACACAAACAAAGAAAATATGTTATGTGGACATGTGTCCGGAAACGCTTACTTTCCATGTTAGAGCTCATTTCAGTTTCGTTAGTATGTACTGTACTTCCATGGCCCCCACGCTCTCCTGACCTCAACCCTCTTGACTTCCATTTATGGGGGCATTTGAAAGCCCTTGTCTACGCAATCCCGGTACCAAATGTAGAGACTCTTCGTGCTCGTATTGTGGACGGCTGTGATACAATACGCCATTCTCCAGGGCTGCATCAGCGCATCAGGGATTCCATGCGACGGAGGGTGGATGCATGTATCATCGCTAACGGAGGACATTTTGAACATTTCCTGTAACAAAGCGTTTGAAGTCACGCTGGTACGTTCTGTTGCTGTGTGTTTCCATTCCATGTTTAATGTGATTTGAAGAGAAGTAATAAAATGAGCTTTAACATGGAAAGTAAGCCTTTCCGGACACATGTCCACATAACATATTTTCTTTGTTTGTGTGTGAGGAATGTTTCCTGAAAGTTTGGCCATACCTTTTTGTAACACCCCGTATAGTTTATAGAGTATTCTTCTATCTCAATACTTCAGACCTGACTTCTTTAAAATTTTGAACATATTGTCCCACCTAGCATTATCAAAAGCTTTTTCTAAATCAACAAATGCCTTAAAAGTATCTTTGTTTTTCTTGATCCGCCCTTCAAGTATTAACAGAATTGTTTCCCTTGTACCGCAATTTTTCCTAAACCCAAACTGATCTTCACTTACTATCTCTTCTACTACCCTTTCCATCCTTCTGTATATTATTCTGGTCAGTAATTTTGAAGCATGTGATGTTAGACTAATGGTGCGATAATTCTCACATTTGTCGGCTTGTGCTTTCTTTGGAAGTGTGAAGATGATATTTTTATTAAAATCAGTTGGAATTTCTCCTGTTTCATAACTTTTTGACATCAGCTTGAATAATCTTTCGATTCCTTCCTCTCCTAGGGATTTAAGAAGTTCTGCAGTGTAACGATTCGCTAAGCTCCCTGTTACATATCACTTTATGGTATATAAAGTAAAGGATTAGAATATTTTTCCATTTCTTGGGATGTCCACTAAATGTTCGAAAGATGCGCATGAAATGGTGAGAGGCAAGGATTTTACGCTTCAGTGAAGGGCAGACGGGCTGGCACCTTGTTGGCAGAATGGTAAGAGGATTAGGGGTTTCTGTCGGGCCGGCGGTAAACAGAATTTCTTCCTCCCGAAGGAGGCATCGGCTCTCGAAGATTGCCGAAACTTAACGTGGTGAAGAGAAGATAGAGATTCACATGACGTCAGATGGTCAGCCAATCACAGGGAACATAGTACTAAGATTCGGGGAATTTTATGTTCTATGTCGTCTTCGAGCCACAAGAGGCGGAGTCAGAGTTTACCTCCGTGGCAGCAGAAAAAGACGAGAGTCACTTCCTTCCTGACTTCCTTCCAGTCGGAAGGGCAGCCAGGATCATTCCATTCCGGAGCCCAGACGAGTCACTGGTGACTTGGGGTCCACGTGTGCTGGGCTGACTTGTGTCCTGGAGACCATCTGAGGCACTTCTAACTTGCGACTTGCCGCATACTGCTGGCGTGGCCAGTTACGACGATCGACCAGCACTACCTGCCGTGGAACGGTAATGTGTTTCTACGAAGCCATTCAGCCTGCAACTCACTTTTGAAACTGTACCCTTAAGTGCATCTGAGATAAAGATCCTTGCTCTGATCTGATAAAACCACTGAGCTAGACTATGTAACTGTCGAATGACAGGTTAATCATTCGTGGCGTCCCAACCCATTAAATTCATTACTGTTTGCTATCATCATAACTGGTAACATACTTTGTATTAGAATAATTGTGAGATTTTTAAAGTACAACTATACTTGTTTGCTTGCATTTAAAGGGCTCATTGTACGTCTGAGCGTTGCTTAGAAAATTGCACAACCTCTTGTTTATTAACGTAATGGTAAATACGCTCAGATTTGTAGATGCCATTGTAAAAATCTTTATTAAAATGTCTTTTTGTGACAGTTTTCAAATCCCAGAATCATCCAATTCTCATTTGAATAATTTACATTTTGATATTCAATTATAGTATCCTGTATAGCGTAATTAATTAAGAATTAATTAATAATTCTCCCCCCCCCTGGTGATACGCTACAGCAGGGATCTCATCAATTCCAACTGCCTTATTTGCTTTCAAGTCATTCAGAGCTTTTTAAATTCTGTCCTCAAAACAGGATCTCCTAAGTCATCAATGTCGACATCGCCTTCCTTTTCCATTACACTATTGTTCAAGTCGTCCCCAACACACAGTTTTTCAATGTATTCCTTCCATTGGTTAGCTCTATCGAATCCCATCGACAGGTTTAATGTTCATACCTCTTTTCTTCATTTCTCCAAAATTCTGTTTGATCTTTCTATATGCAACATCTACTTTTCCTACGACCATTTCCTTTTCTACTTCTTCACACTTTTCTTGTAGCCATTTTTCTTTTGCTATTTTGCATTTCCTATTTATTTGATTTCTAAATTGCCTGTACTGCTCTCTTCCTGCTTCATCCTGAGCATTTTTGTACCTTCTCCTCTGATCCATCAGCTCCAAAATTTCTTCTGTGATCCAAGGTTTTCGGGTAGCTTGTTCCCTAAAGCCTTATGTTTCTTTACCAGCTTTCATTATTTCAGTCTTTAATGCATTCCATTCGTCCTCGGTTGAGCTCCTTTCACAGTTACTTCTTAGACCTAAGTCTACCATTTCTGCAAATTTTTCTCTCGTGCTAGATTGTTTCAGTTTATTCACTTCCAGTCTGTTCTGCTTATGCTGCTTCCTTATTCGCTTGAATTTCAGCCTGCACTTCATTACTATCAAATTATGGTCCGAGTCTATGTCAGCTCCTGGGTACACTTTACAATCTAGAACTTGATTCCTGAATCTCTGTTTGACCATGATATAATCTAGCTGATATCTGCCTGTATCCCCAGGACGTTTCCAGGTGTATATTCTTCTTGCATTGTTCTTAAACAGTGTGTTTGCCAGTACTAGCTTATATCTTTCACAAAATTCTAGCAACCTGCTACCTCGCTCATTTCTATCTCCTAGACCTAAACTTCCTAGTTTTCCCCTCTTTTCCTTCTCCCACTATTGCATTCCAATCTCCCATGATTATTAGATTTTCCTCCCCCTTCACATATTGTGTTAATTCTTCAATTTCAGCGTATATTTTTTCTATTTCCTTGTCATCTTCCTGTGACGTTGGCATATATACTTGTACTAATGTGATTGGGACGGGCTTAGTTTCTAACCTCATCCAAATAATCCTGTCACTAAACTGTCCATAATAACTCACTCGTTTCCCTACTTTCTTGTTCATTACAAATCCTACACCAGTGACTCCACTGACAGCTTGTGTTCTAATTATCCTGTGTTTCCCAGACCATAACTCCTGTGCGTCCTTCTGTTTTATCTCATTAATCCCAACAACATCTAACTTAAGTTGTTCCATCCCCCTTTTTAACTTTTCTAACCTACCTGCCCTATTCAGACTTCTAACATTCCACGTGCCGACTCGTAGAATGTTTCTATCCATTCTGTTGACTCCTCCCTGAGCAGTCCACACCCGGAGATTCGATTGGGGGACTATTTTACCTCCGGAATATTTTACCCAGGAAGAAGCCATCATGATATATGTAATTTGGGAGGATTACATGTCCTCAGGATACCCTTTGGGTCTTTAATGCAGTGGTTTCCCGTTGCCTTCTGCATCCCCATGCCGTTGATCATTTCTGATTCATCCACCTTTAGGAGCCGTTTCCAACCCCAAGGGCAAGAGGGTGCCCTGAACCGCTCCCCGCTCTTCCGTCCTCCTTTCAGAGGCCGTTTGCAAGCAGTGAGTGACTCGTTACACCGGGAGTCTTTCAGTCGCCAAAGTCTCGCCCGTGCAAACAGGATGCACCACGTAAAGGAAAGGTTCACATTTGGTTGGAAAAGGCTAGTATAGTCTCTCCCAAAAACTTACACCCCTATAACCCCCAACAAGTAACTATTAAACTATTTATATCAGTTCCTCAGGTTGCAATATTCCTGCAATCAAAAATATGTTATAGGAGTTTTGCTTTATGTGCAGTACTTTTAATTGTAACACCCTACAAGTAATTATCAAAAGTACTGCACATAAAGCAAAACTCCTATAACATATTTTTGATTGCAGGAATAATGTAACCTGTGGAACAGATATAAAACAAACATTAATAAAGTGTACTGGTGACTTGGTCACAAGTACATATCACAGACATATTTAAAGTGTGTATTAAAATAACAAACTGAACAAGTTATTTGAATATCCTCAAATCACTTTCATGAACATCTGTGAAGTAAATCTTCACTGGCAACCATCTAATAAGAACTATTAATCTTCAAATTAAATATGTGACTACAAAACTTTGAGCATAGTAAGTATATACCAACTTACTTAACCACCAAACAATAGCAAACAGTTATTTTACAAATGGTGATAGTTACACATTGTTAATGTAATGGAT
This sequence comes from Vandiemenella viatica, assembly GCA_031002005.1. Taxonomy (NCBI): domain Eukaryota; kingdom Metazoa; phylum Arthropoda; class Insecta; order Orthoptera; family Morabidae; genus Vandiemenella; species Vandiemenella viatica. The sequence continues at coordinate 377,683,341 of CM061921.1, forward strand.
ATATCATTTGTAAATGTCTTTCACTACTAGCTTCTTTATGCAACTATTTTTTTTCACACAATATGGTTTATGTCACTCAATATGTATGATTTCATCTGCTCAATTTCTTTTTGTTTGCAATTTTCTATTAAAAGTTGTGCACTTATAATTTACTAGCAGATTAACCGGGATTGCTGAAGGGCTGGATATTAAAGTTCTGATGTTTTATCCTGATTGTTGTTAATATTATCCATCACCACCCACTTTGGCTGATTTGCCTGCCATCTTCGGAATATATATATATATATATATATTTTAAAAAGTTGCACATGTAAATTTGTCTTAATAGGGATGAAGGGGGAGAGCAGGTTCTGTGGACTGAATCTTGAGGCTTTTATATGATACGTCTTCTTCTTACATACCATAAAATCATATACTTACTTTCCCAACAGATGCCTCTAAATATTGATCACAGCTTTTCATATTCCGGCAGGATTAAATCTGTACCATATCTTCCTACACTTGACAGAACACAACTCAGATCCATGTTTTCCACTTTGTTTCTATGTGTAAGGCACGATTAAATAACAAAGCACGATTAACTGAATGTTGTTCTGAGAGATTATTTGTTGATGTATAGTACCATACTCTTCCAGCACTAATTTTTGTATCAGCCATTATTCTAACAACCCTTTATTCACATGAATGCAGAAGCTTTGAGCCAAATATACAACATACAGAAAAGCAACAGAAAATTGAATCATTAAACTATTAATTAACAAATTAAATGAGACTGGTCCAATTTTGTAAAGTATCTTTGGAAAGATTCTGTTGATAGCATATGAACTGTTACAACAATTATTTAAAATATTTTTCAGAAAAAAATTGTGACACAGAATCTCTGAGCAAATATTTCACACCAAACTTTAACACTTGATAGGATAGGAAAATAAAACGTCAAATATTATGGTTAAATTATTCTTACTCATTTTTTCAATGAAATATTGCCGATCTTTCCAACAACCAAGTCCCAACACTTGTCTTGCAACATCTTCAAATACCATTGGTCTTGATTCCAAATTCATTAAATACAGCGACTTCAACTGAGTTTTAGCTCTCTGCGGAAAAAAATTCTGCATTAATTAATTCATTGGAAGTATATGTAAGATCCGGTTGATTTAATTATTTTGTGTCAACTGGTTGTGTGGCTTTGAAATTTTTAGATAGTCAGCACATAAGTTTCATTTAAATTTGGAAGAGAGATAGTAGTAAACTAAGGGGTTCCCCTGTAAAACTACATGGAAAATTGGAATAAAAAAGCTAGGTCAAAGAACTCTACACTAAAGGTGTGAATCAAATATAGAATTGGTGTCTGAAAATAAACTTAATAGAATGAGAAACAATTTGATTTTTTTTTGTGATTTTAAATGGAAAATAATAAACTGACCGTAAAAGTATTTAATAACTAAAAAACACATTTCACCATGACTAGCATAAATAAAAAGCGATTAGACAAACAAATAAAACACAGGAAACCACTGAATGACAGCAAAGGATGTTTAATTGAAGTACAAATGGCAGTTGGCAAGTATTGAAAAAAATTTAAACTTTCCATAACATTTGGGACAAAAAAGAAATGAAGGTGAAGTATTGTTTCAGCAGCAGGTTTCACTACTATTGTGGGAATTATGAAATTCACCAGCATGGCAGCTCTTTAACATGCTTGGCTAAACCACCAGGGTGAGTTCCATTGACGACAGTTATTCTGGTGAGTATTACTTTTTTTTTAACAGGCCCACTCCCTCTTTGTTGTGTCTGCATACATGAAAACTAACAAATGTTATCACAAGAAAGATATCCTGTGGTATATCAAGAATATTTAATACTACAATTCAGAAAAAAGTTGAGAAATACAGGCTCAAATGTGTACTTTTTCCCTTCATATGGTTTTACTTCAAGGGTAATTCCTTCGCCACAATTCACATTTTGTAGGGAGCTGTGAGACAGTATTTTCTTTAACAGGGAGATACAAGACTTTGTGTTGCCATATTATGAAAACTGCTGCATTTTTACTGGCAATTATGTATACCATCATACATAGTTTTCCTCCTAATTTCTTTAACAGCCTCTCAGTCTGATTTCTAAAGACCAATTTCATGCATAGAAAACTGAATGATAGTGTGATAACTAACCACTTCTATAGTTCATAAACTACAGAGTGAGCACTCAGCAACTAAAACCAGAATGTACAGCCTACAGTCACAAACTGATATGTTTAAGGAACATGCACAGCTGAAGTAAAAGGCAAGGAAAATGTAAATAATTGGCAAAAACTACACAAAAATATGACAGCAGGAAGACAAAAAAATCAGTACAAAAGAAAATGTTCAATAAATCTATGCTCAAATTTTTTTAAAAAAATATTGGGTTGACTATTACTTGAACTACAAATTAATATTACCATATAAACTACTCACACTCTATTAATCTTACCTGTAATGAGTGAGAAACATTATCTTTAGCCATGAGAGTAAGTTCTCTGGCAACAATAGAAGCTACTCTCGAAAGGTACTCAGGAGGAGCACTGGCATGAATTCCAAACAGACCTGATGATGCATAGGTGTGATTAAATGCTGAACAGGCAAACATCCAGTGATGCCTTTTAACAGAAAAATAATTTCAAATAAATTTGCTGAAAGTAATGCCATTCAATAATATTTTAAAAATAGATCCAAAATACACCTCAGCCATTTAAGTGGTGAGCATTTGTATACACACATCCTATCCTCAAACCACGTGTCTTGTCTGTTCACATGAATAAGGTTTGCTAACGAGACACTGTAATATGTGTTTGTCACTACTGTCCTGCCTTCATCTCTTGTAAGTGTTAAATCTACTTTTCCTATCCTACCTTACATGCAGTATTCAAGTATACTTCACTATTATTACTGTCTATGATACATTTTGATTTATTTAGGGGAAATTCATTTTTTTCCAACACCTGATTCATCCTACAAAATTAAAAGTGTGTTCCCCCCCCCCCCACCCACACACACACACATACACACACATTGGCAGATTAGAACCGTTTCCACTTTTCACTGGCCACTAAAAATTTCAAAGTTCTCTTGATACAAAACCCAATCCTTCAGACATATGCAAAAAGAAATTTACAAGTATCTACTTGAAGGAAATTACTGTTATACTGGGTGTGAAATGGAAATATTTTACAAAAATATACTCTGACAAAGTTACTTTTGTCTTTCGTATAGAGCAAGGCCTGCGGGACACGAGGTGGCCTGCCAGCGCATTTAAATTGGCCCACTTAGAATGTGCTAGCTCAAAAACCTCTGCAAAAGTCTCATTGATGTTTTTCACTTTTTGATATAATAAAAAAAATTGTCTACAAAGGTCTCATTGATGGTTTTTACTTTTTGACTGTAACTAAACCGTTTTACTTACATCTTTGTTATATTTAAATATCTATTGTAACTATAGGCAAGTATTATGTGTCCTGCAGGCTAACTTAGAATTGAAATTGTGGCCCATCTCCAAAATTGGTTGGCCAGCCTTGGCATAAAGCATGTTGTGTCAACAGTTAGATCCTTAAATATAGCAACAACAATCCTGATGTCACTGTTACACAAGGATTACAACGATATATTTTTCAATATTCATAAAACAGTACAATACAAATGGGGACATTTACAATATGATCCCAGTAGTGCAGTGCTCCTGAATTTATCCACTTCAAATGTTTCCAAGACTAAACCTTTCTTTTAGCATATGAAAAAAAGGCTATTCCCCGAGTATTGAATTATCAGGCTTCTTTCGTGGTTTGAATTTCCTAAAGGAACCAATTTTTAGAAAAAAATGTATTGTTTTGAGGACCAATCCATGTCAAATTGTCCAGAAAAAAATTGTTTTGAAAATTATAGACCCAAACTTCCATGAAATATTTTTACCAGTGCTGATGGGTGCTTATCTGCAGGGGCTAGCATACAGTGTCATTTGGGAGGGGAGACGTACGGAGCACTCCAAAATATTTTTCCATTCTCTGCTTCAAAATTCCTAGTTTATTACATTAATATGTTCAGGATCCAATTTAAAAAGATATTAAGAAAACAAACTAAAGATAAAAACAATAATGGCTTTAGAATTAGCAGGAAGAAATCACAGATTTTGAAGGTAGGGTTTCATCAACGATGTAATTACATTTTCTAAAGAAATATCTTCTGAACTTGGGTGATGCATCAGATTTGGAGAAATTCAAGAGCAATTTAGAAATTATAACTGCAACATTCAGCATTGGATAAATGATTGGGTTTGGTAACATGAAACACACACTAGAGAAAAGATTAATGAGGGAAGTTATGATATAACCGCATATTTTGTAAACTGATTATAACTATAAAGAATCCAATCCTTTTGTTTTCAGCAGTTTTCAGTTTATTATACAAAATTTGTATTCCTTTAGGAACTACATCAAACTTCTGTAGCATCCGAAGATGCAAACTCCTTCAGCAACGAATGTTTTAAAAGCAACTGATCTGTCTCTATGTCGTTAGCCTCTAACTCTTGATTTATTTCTCATCTCCATAGCAACCTACACTTCTTTTATTTAAGAATAAATATATCGATTTTTGTCTACACTCAAGGAACAAAAATATAATTTTCTTATAAAATATTTCTGTTCCGTCACAGGCCTCCTCAAGTTTACCATGGCTTTGCTTAAAAAGACACTGGTAAACATATAAAAGAAACCTTTGCATCCAGTGATACCCATTTCTTTTGTAGGAATTTTACATAAAACATTTAAGAAACACAAAAACAAACTAAAAGATTAAAATCATTACACAAAAAACACAAGTCCTGTCGTGGTAGAGTCTTCAAATATTTCATAATGCATACATACATGCAATAATAAATAAAATTCTGGTTTCATATTACATTACTATGACATCATAATGAAATGTAACTGACCACAATCTTTTCAAGTCTAAAGCTACATTTTCTGGCCTAAGCCGTTTCCTTTTTTGAGTATCGATCAGGTAACAAAACTGGCAATATTACAGGTCAAAAATAAAAATTATTAATTATATTCCTATTAATATGACAGTTTGTACTGTTCCTTTCACCCACGTTTGTGCATGAAAGTAACAATAGATTAGTCACCTGGACCTAAAAACAAATTAATAGTTTTAAATTCTTCATTCCTTTGTATCGAAAGGTTCTCTAAGAATAAATATTGGGAATGATATTTGACATACTTTACTTCATATTTATGGACCTTTATCGATGTCAAGGGGTGGAGTTACTCAAATCTGTGTTCTGCTGGATGTATTCACCAAGTACGTTAAACTTTATCCCATCAAACGAGCCACAGCCAAAACCATTTGTACAAAAATCATCAATGATTACATTTCCAAAATTGGTAAACCGCTTAATTCTTACAGACAATGGACCCAAATTTTCAGGAAAGGTTTGGACACAATTCATGAAACAGTTAACTATTGAAATGATAAAAACTTCCTTTTATCATCCCCAGGGGAACGTTGTGTCATCAAAGAACTAGGCAGATGGTTTCGAACCTATTGCAACACTAGTCACCATAGCTGTGAATTGGAAATAAACAACATTGAAGATGTATTAAATAGTATCCCACATGAATCCACTTCATTTTGTCCGCATGAGTTGATGTTCCTTAAGCAACCAGCTAGAATGGTACATGAATATATTAGGTTTCCACCAACTCAAACAAACTATGTGGATAAACTCAAACTCGCACTAAATAAACTTAATAAACATGCAAAAAGGAGAAAAGAAAGACAAAGTAATATTAAACCTATGGTGTATGATGCTGGTCAGTTAGTTTTAGTACAGACACACTTTAAATCCTCTGCTGTTGACAAGGAAATGAAAAAATCATTTTTTTGTATGAAGGACCATATGAAATTTTTAATAGGTCTAATTTCAACTCGTATACCTTAAGTGTCCCTGGCAGCAAGACATTGAAAGGCAACTAACATGCGACAGCACTTAAACCTTTTAAGTAAATGAAGCACGACAACTAGTTTCATACTATATAATTTTCAAAGTCCAGGTACCTTTTTTCCTTGCAGATAACTACTTCCAGGTAACTAATCTATTATTACTCATATACACAAACATGGTTGAAAGGGATAGTACAAGCTGTCATATTATTATTATTATTTATTAATTTATTTATTTGTCGTATGACAAGCAACTAATACAATAATAAATATATACAATGACAAGAACGTTGGTAGCGTTCACAAGCTGATGTCCAGTTCTTCCAGCCATTCTACGAAGGAACTTGTAGCTCCAAAAACATCTTCATATGGTCCATCATACTTCCCTAGAAGGCATTCCCTGATAATATGCTCCACACTCTGGGAAGGAGCACCGCAGTCACATGCAGGAGAATCCTGAAGACCCCACTTATACAACATGGCGTTGCATTTCGCATGGCCTGTTCTTAGGTGATTTTGTTTGACCCACTGGTCTCTATTTAAATGGAATCCTGAAGTCCAGTTGTGGGATCTTTAATATCTGGATGTTTTACAGATGCGGAGTTCCAGCTTTGTCACCATTTTTCCATGACATCAAAGTCAAATACATCTTGCCATACCGGATTTCTGGATTTAAGACGAGTGGGTGGTAAGTTATTTAGAAACTGGTGGATTGGGAGATCCCGTGGATGATCAGGATGGTGTAGTTTTATCCACTCATGTGCCGTTGCTTCTTGGTGTCTTATCTCTGGAGGTGGTATTTTGCTGATCAGGTGCAACCAGGGGACTGGGGTGGATTTTAGGGTGCCAGTTATTACTCTCATACACTCATTCAGGTGGACGTCGATTTTTCTAGTATAAGTACTACGTTGCCACACTGGAGCAAAGTAAACCATGGTGAGAGCAGTTGTTCGTAGTGTGTCTGCATCAGCTCTCCACGAAGTACCAGCTAGCTTCTTCATGATGTCGTTTCATGTTTTCAGTTTCTGACTTGTGTTTTCGAGGTGTTTTTTTGAATGTTAAGGAGCGGTCTAAGGTGATGCCAAGATACTTAGGATAGAAATTATGTTTCCCCCTCTGGTGGCAGAAGTTCACTTTGAGCTGCTGATGTGCTATTCTATTGCTCAAGTGGAATGCACATACTTCTGTTTTCATTGGATTCGGACAAAGTCACCACTTCCTATAATATGTATTCAAGGTTTCTAAGTCGTTAGAGAGAATGCTCTCACCTTCCTCTAATGTGGCAGTTTGGACGGCGATAGCTAAGTCGTCAGCATAGCAGAATTTATTGCCGGTTGTTTCTGGCATGTCACTGGTGTACAAGTTGAAGAGCAATGGAGCTAGTACTGACCCTTGAGGTAATCCATTTTTATTGTAAATGACTTACTTGTCTTATGTCCGACGGTGACCTTAAAATATCATTATTATTATTTCGTACCAGAAATATACAGTTACATAATCACAACATCAAATTATACTGGACCAGAACTTGGCCACTTCCAGTGCATTTTCTGAGGCCTCATACAGGTTAGCTGCTGAGCAGGATGCTGGGCACAGTCGACACTGGAGTATGTGCTGGACAGTCTGGTCTTCACCGCAGTCGCACTTGATATCATTGATCTCAGCATAGCCCCATCTTGCCAAGTTCACTTTGCATCTGCCCACTCCTGACCTCAGCCTATTCAAAGACTTCCATGTCAACCATCCCTTGTCATACCCAGGTGGCAAAGATTCAGACACTTTTCCCCAGCCATGCGGAAGGGGAACCTTAGCTTCCCATAGTTATAACCTGACTTCTTCAGTTGTCGTTGTAAGTTCATGAGATATTAGCTGTCATATTAATAGGAATATAATTAATAATTTTTATTTTTGACCTGAAATATTGCCAATTTTGTTACCTGATCGATACTTAAAAAAAGAAACTGCTTAGGCCAGAAAATGTAGCTTTAGACTTGAAAAGATTGTGGTCAGTTACATTTCATTATGATGTCATAGTAATGTAATATGAAACCAGAATTTTATTTATTAGTGCATGTATGTATGCATTATGAAATATTTGAAGACACTACCATGACAGGACTTGTGTGTTTTCTGTAATGTTTTTAATCTTTTAGTTTGTTTTTGTGTTTCTTGAATGTTTTATGTAAAATGTGTGTAAAATTCCTACAAAAGAAATGGGTATCACTGGATGCAAAAGATTCTTTTATAAGTTCACCAGTGTCTTTTTAAGCAAAGCCATGGTAAACTCGAGGAAGCATCTGACAGAACAGAAACATTTTATAAGAAAATTATATTTTTGTTCCTTGAGTGTAGACAAAAATCAATATATTTATTATTAAATAAAAGAAGTGTAGGTTGCTACGGAGGTGAGAAATGAAACAAGACTTAGAGGCTAATGATATAAGAGACAGATCGGTTGATTTTAAAACTTTCATTACTGAAGGAGTTTGCATCTTTGGATACTACAGAAGTTCAATTTAGTTCCTAAAGGAATACAAATTTTGTATAATCTGTTGAAAACAAAAGGATTGGATTGTTTATAGTTATAATACGTTCACAAAATATGTGGCCATATCATAAAAATATAAATAGAAATATCTTCTGATCTTGGGTGATGCATCAGATTTGGAGAAATTCAAGAGCACTTGAGAAACCATAATTGCAACATTCAGCATTGGAAAAAAGATTGGGTTTTGCAACGTGACACACACTAGAGAAAAGATTCATGCGGGAAGTCAGAAGCCAGATTAAACGCATAGGCTAAGTGCATTGTACTGAGGGAGTGTTCCTTGGAGGGTAGAGAGGGCTTGAGGGTATAGGAATGGTAATCTGTTATTTACAGTCAGAAATAATTCACTGACATATTCTGTACACCGGCCTCTTCAGTTGTGGGTAAAACCTAACAAAAAAGCATTAATAAATCATTCATAAGAATGCATCTAAAATGCACACCAGCATTTCTAGATTTCATTTTGATAATAGTAGTAACTGACAGGATCATTCCTGCCTAGCCCAAAATGTAGGCAGTCACAATTCTGTTGTTTTTTTGATAGGCATTCTTTGATAATTTTTTTATTTGTGTAGTTCTAATGTTTTAAAATTAATTATCTTAGTTTTAAAAAAAATCTAAAACTGTATAACCTACCTAAGAATGTGATTTCATGGCTAAAATACTTATTACAAAATGGCGGAACTATATCTAATTGAAGCAGTAAGTGTTTCAGGTGTATAATAAATTCTGTGTTGTTATTAAATGTTCATCAGCATCACAAAATATACTATATGACAAAGAATAGTAAATATCAACAGTGTTTCATTTAAATACTGAGAGAAGGAAATAACAAAAACCAAATATAATATAAACCTTAAATTCTCATGAAAAGTTTAAAAAAAAAAAAAAAATTTGACCTGAAACCAGAGGGCGAGCAATTTAGGGCTTGGGTATGATGTTCAAGAGAACGTAGGTTCGATCCTGCTCTAGATTTTGATTTTCCACAATTTCCCAAAATAACTCTAGGCGAATGTTGATACAGTTGTTTCAAACAGCCATGGCTGAATTCCTCACCCCAATCCTCTACCAGCTCTGCTGACCTCAACGAACCATTAAGCTCAAGCAAAAAACGGGTCGCTGGAGTTAGATGGCATAGAATCACCCGAGACCATTCTAACAGGAGGAAACTGTTTAAGGTTTATCAGGACTTATGACTCTAAGAGGCCACATCACTCCATGATTGAATTTGCTGCCGATGATGATGATTCAGGCTTTAACTGGTTTGTGAAGTCATGATTTTATATTAACCAAAAACAGCAGCATTCAGTAATGATGACAATAATATCGCTAAAGTTGTAATACACTTTCCATTTTATCATTTGTTAAGATTCCTTTATGCAATGAAAATACAATTTTTACAATGATCCACAATTTTTTGCATCTGTATTAATGAAAATTACATCTTGAATGCTACTAATACAGTATGAACTATCTCAAATTTAGAGTCAGACATACTTACAAAACAACATTGAATAAATTGAATAACATACTACCTTGGACTCCAAAAGTATATCTGACATTATTGTTTTCATTTTATAGAAAGGATCTTAAATTACTTAAAATACTCATCCAAGGAATCAAAATTCTTTTTCCTTTTCTTACGCTTTTAAAGTTAACATTACAATTGCATTTTTTCTAAAAGAGGAAAATGGTAATTCCTCTGCTTAGGTTGACAATACTTAATGAAATAATGTTCATGTGCAAAAATATCAAATAATTTTCAACTATTCTCTTAATCCAACAGTACAGAACAATGTTTCACCTACTGCAGCTGCAACTATAATGTAGCATGGAGCAATGTAGCAAGAAGCTCTCTTAAGGTTATGCCTTTGTTTTCCTTATTGCTTTACGCCTTGTCGACAGCTAAGGTCATTAGAGGCGGGATAGGACTAGGGACGGGAAGGGATTCGGCCATGGCCTTTTTGAAGGAAGCATCCTGGCATTCGCCTGGAGTGATTTGGGGAAACACTGGAAAACCCAAATGTGAATGCCCGGACGGGGATTCGAACAAGGTTATGCCATCACTGATTAGGCAAAATGGGGAATTATCAGAAACTAGTGTCGAGAAAGCAGAAATTTTGAATAATATATTTACAAAAGCTTTCACGACAGAAACGGTAGAGGATATTCCAATATTTAACAATAGTACCAACAAAATTATGAAAAATCTCATTCTTGATGTTGAGGGAATAACTAAACTGCTTATGAATGTAAAAACCAATAAGGCTCCTGGACCAGACGGTATTCCTACAAGATTCTACTCTAGGTAAGCAAAGGAAATTGTGCCATATTTGATGAAATTATATACCGCCTCTTTGGATCAAGGAAAAATACCAGCCGAATAAAAAGACCACTATCGTAAGTCCAGTGTTTAAAAATGGGAATGTTAATGATCCTCAGAATTATAGGACGATCTCATCAACATCAATATTTTGCAGGATTTTAGAACATATCATCTATTCAAATGTCATGCGGTTCTTGGATGAAGGTGATCTTTTAAACCCAAATCAACATGGATTCAGAAAAGGCCGAAGCTGCGAAATCAACTTGCACTTCTAATTCACGACTTGTGCCGAATTATAGATGATCAATCCCAGGGTTGATTTAGTTCTATTAGATTTTAAAAAAGCTTTCGACACTGTGCCTCACACTAGGTTACTTAGGAAACTTCGTGGTTAAAGCATATCTAGACAAATATGCGACTGGGTTGCAGACTTTCTGAAGGGCAGAACACAGTGTGTAGTTCTCGATGGTGAGCGTTCATCACATACCGAAGTGATGTCCGGGATACCCCACGGAAGTGTGATAGGGCCTCTGTTGTTTCTCATATACATTAATGATTTATGCGACATAATAGGGGGGATGAAAAGATTATTTGCCGATGATGCTATTTTTTATCGTGAAATCAAAACCCAGGACGACTGCGCTTTGTTACAAGACGATATTATGAAAATAATTGGGTGTAAGGATTGGCAGTTGGAGTTAAACGCTAAAAAGTGCCAGGTCATGCGTGTAAGTAAAAAGGTGACAACGGTTAACTATGAATATACAATTAATTATACTGTCCTTAGAACGGTAGATTCCGCTAAATACCTAGGGGTAACAATTCGTAATAATTTGTCGTGGAATGAGCATATCGAGAATGTAATGGGGAAAGCAAATCGTATGCTCAGGTTTCTAGGTCGTAATTTAAATCAATGCACTCCGGAAGTTAAATCAATTGTATACAAGTCACTAGTACGTCCTCACTTAGAATATTGTTGCTCTGTGTGGGGTCCCCATCAAAAGGGTTTACTGGAGGCGTTAGAGAAAGTCCAAAGAAGAGCCGCCCAATTCGTGACAGGTATATATAGTTGGAGGGAAAGCGTAAGTGCGATGTTGAAGGAGCTAAGTTGGGAAGACCTGGAACACCGAAGGTGTTGCTCTCGACAGAAGCTAATTGAAAAATTCACGACTGATGTATTTCGGAATGACAGCCAAGAAATATTGCTACCAGCAACATTCATATCTCGGAATGACCGCGGAAATAAGATAAGAGAAATCAGGACCAGAACCGAATCATTTCTGTACTCATTTTTCCCCACGAGCGATTAGGGAATGGAATAGAAAGGATTTACCGGGCGAGTAAACTTAAAATCTGACAGGAGTAGCTTTCGCTTAAGTGCTCCGGCCATCCTGATCTGGGTTTTCCATGGTTTTCCCAGATCACTCCATGTGAATGCTGGGATGGTTCCTCACAATAGCCCACGGGCACCTCCTGCCACATCCCGTATATCCCTTTCAAACTATCACCCTTTCAGATAGGTGCAATGCACTCTCCGCCACACACTTTTAGTGAATCGCGGAGTAATAATAATAATAATAATAATTTAGTTTAATAGTAATATAAAACTGCCTGATTATTAATTTTATGCAACTGCTGTTTTTAGCTATTTTTTTTCGTCTCAACCGCCCGTCCGGTAAGTTGTGCCGCGAGATTTATGGATAAGTAGGAAAAGGTTGCGGACCGCTGCTGTAGTGGACAGTGTGGGGTACATGATTCATAACTATGGAAATATGGGTACATAGTAAAAGTAATAAAAAATAGATAAAAAAATAAAAATAAGATAAATAAATATTTGTATAGGTGGTTCCAGTTATGGGAACTGGCATGGGCTGCCACTGCATGGTCTAGGCTGCAGGTGTAATTCATTTTCCTGTGGCCATTCACTCTGGTGGGGAGTAGGTTAGTGGTATAGCCTATACCTGAACTGGTGCAGTGGAGGCAGCTGAGGTAGTGCAGCTTAGGAAGTATGTTGTAGCCCATGGGCCAAGTCCAGTGATGGGAAAAGTTTCTCCGGTGGTAACATTCATGCTGCAAGTTTTGCAGTGAGGTATATTGTGTGGGAAGGATGCACATTTATGGAAGGAAAGTAGGAAGTCATGCACATGATGAAGCATTTGGGTGATAGACTTGAGAGGAGGGGAGAACTAGATGATGAATACAGAACGGCGATTAGTTTTTAGAGGTAAATGATGGGAGTTGTTTGTGAATGTTGGATTGTAACCCATGAGATTTGTTTATGCACAAGATCAGGGAAATGCGGGCTCATGAAAGGTTTCAGAAGTACTTGGAAAATAATTCTTCATCTCAACAGATGAGTCTGGCACACTAGGGGAAGTCTAGATACTTCAGTGATATATTTATGACCTGGACATACAGTAAAAAGATCATTATCATCCCAGATGAAAAAGGCTGTACCACCATCGTATTGGACAACAGTGACTATGAGGCTGAGGCTTTGAGACAATCTCCAATACCGGCAGATACTGTCCACAACCTACAGGTCTGACTACTTCAGTTTGTTAGGAAGTGTATACTTTCTTTACCTCCAGGGCACCTTAAAAGTTCTCTCACCAAAATCTATGTCCATCCTTACAACACAGAATCGCCATACGAGGTGTGTACAAAAAGAAACCCAACTAATTAAATAGCGTGCCAACGGCTGCAGATAAAATTCTCTGACTTCCGTGCACACTAGTGACATCTCTCGGCAAGAGATTGCCTCTTGTCGCACTACGGTCACTGCATTAGTTTACGAGTGACAGCCAGTTGAGTGAGGTAGTGCGCAGAGTGCTCGTCGGATTTGTGAGAAAGCGAGAATGAAGGAATTGGAGGAGCAATGCGTCTGTGGGAAATTTTGTGTTAAACTTGGGAAAACTTTTACCGAGACACTTCAAATGCTTAAACAATCATACGGGCATGACTGCATGAGTCGAACACAGTGCTATGAATGGTTTAAGCGCTTTAAGGAGGGCAGGAGTTCAGTTATCGATGATCCAAAATGTGGTCGACCCTCTACATCAACAGACAACCACCATGTTGAGAGGGTTCGCACTGTGATTCATGAAAATCACCGTTTGACTGTCTGTGAGGTTGTTGAAGAAGTTGGCATAAGTGTAGGCTCTTGCAATCACATCCTGAGAGAAAAACTTAGAATGCACCGTGTCAGTGCGAAACTGGTGCCGCGCTTGTTGACGGACGAGCAGAAGGAGAATCGAGCTAGGATCTCTAAGGAGTTGCTTGAAAAAGCAAATGAGGACAAAAACTTCCTCAAGAACATCATTACAGGCGATGAAACATGGGTTTATGAGTACAATGTGGAAATGAAGAGGCAGTCTTCAGAATGGGTGGGGAAAGGATCTCCTCGACCAAAGAAAGCGCGGATGAGTTGGTCGAACATCAAGGTGATGATGGTCATGTTTTTTGATTGCAAAGGAGTTGTGCACCATGAATTTGTACCACATGGTCAAGTGATAAACAAGGAAGTCTACCAGAAAATTCTGACACAACTGAGAGATGCTGTGCGTAGGAAAAGGCCTGAACTGTGGGAGAATCAGTCGTGGATGTTGCACCATGACAACACACCCGCTCATGCATCGTTGTTCGTCACGAATTATCTGGCAAAACATCGCACTCCCGTTGTGCCTCAGCCAATATATTCTCCAGAGTTGGCTCTGGCAGACTTTTTTCTCTTCCCAAAACTGAAAAACACTTTGAAAGAACGTCGTTTCCAGATCATAGAAGAAATTCAAGACAATGCAACGAGAGAACTGCGCGCCATCGGAGAAATTGCATTCCAGGAGGCGTTCCAAAACTTGAAAAAATGATGGCAACGGTGTATTGATAGTGACAGACAGTACTTTGAAGGGGACAGTGTGTAAAAGTTAGTATGATGAGCAATAAAGCAATTACAGCAGAAGTTCCGTTTCTTTTTGTACACACCTCGTACATCCACATTGTAACTTCTTCTCCAGATCACAGATTTCAATGTCTCACCCCATTCATTCGAAAAACTTCTTCTCTTTCAACCGTAAAGCTTAGCACCAGATATGTGGCACTGCCATGGGTACTCACACGGTACCACCCTATGCAAACTTATTCCTGGGCCATCTGGAGTAACAATTCCTGAACAAAATCTTATTCAAACCTCTTGTGTGGTTCAATCACATAGATGAACCCACAATAAAAACCACCTCACAGACTTCCTCAAGTCCTTATGCAATAGCCATTCCATCATATCCATCTTTCTTGATGTTGACATTTTCTTAACCAAGGGTATTCTTTTTTTCTCATGCTATGGGATTGGAATGCACGGGTAAAGATTAATTTTGATGCAAAGCACCCTCTGCCACCCAGAAAATTTTTGAGCTGCAAATTATGGATATAGCTGTAGATGTACAAGGGTAGCCACCACACCTTTTTTTCGCATCAAGTCTACAAAATTAAAACAATATCTTCACTTTGGCAACTGTAAGTAGTTTTTGTCACAGCTCGACTGAAGACAAAAATAAGGATCATGTAGTTTTGCAAGCACCAGTCGAACCTATTAAGATGATGGAATGGGAAAGCAATAATGACCTAATTTTAACAATCCTAATGCAAATGAGAGAGGAATTCACTGAAGAATCTAGAAAAGGACGGGAAGAGATGAAACAAATGAAAATCAAGAAAAACGACAGCAGAAGTCAAACAAATGATTACGAGCAGTGAACAGATTATTACAAAAAATGTGAACATGTGAATCGCACTCTTTGAACAGAAAGTAGAAGAGCTGCAACAAGGTTTGCGAAGGGAAGTAAATGAACTTCAGACAGATGTGGAAGTGAAGATAAACCATGTTTACCAGCACATTGAAGAGAAGGAAATGGTTGCTAAACAAGAAATGATGAAGCAAACGGAAAAAGTGATTAAAAGTATGGAACAAATGGAGAAAAACCAGGAAATGACAAATAAGAAATTCAGTGTAGCGATGTACGCAAACCATGAAGAAAGTAAGAAAGGAATTGAAGCAATCGAACAAAGAGTATCAACGGTGCATGAAAGAATAGCTGTTGTGGAGGAAAGTGTATTTACCGTCGATCGTGCATTGACTATGGTGGCGGACAAAGTCAAAGACATCGAACAGAAGCGTGTTGCTGCTATTGGTTGCCCCAGTGTATTGTACAGTCAACTTAAACTACCTGAAATCAAATTTGCACCTGGAGGTAGTGTGCATCCAGTGATATTTGTAAAAACTTACAAAAAGGATTTACCAGTAGAATGGTCTGATGAGGAAAAAATAAAATATGTGAGGTATATGTTGCGTGGAGACGCCTATTCTTGGAACAGTGATATCGCCAAAGTATGTGGTGATTTTGAAGAATTTCCGAGAATATTTTTGGAGAAGTATTGGTCAAAGAGAAAGCAATGTAAAGTGAAAAGTGATTTCCGAAATGGACGAAACTATGGTAGGCGTGACGGGAATGTCAGAGAGTATTGCGAAATTATGATAAAAGTATTATGATAAAAGTATTTGCAAGACGGGGTCAGCACTGATCAAAAAATAGAGGTATTAATACAGAAGCTACCAAGGTCGATGCAAGATAGACTGATAGTTAACCAATGGGATCGCATCGAAGATTTTTTGGATGCAGTGCAAAGACTTGACAAATGGAGTATGTCATCAGAACAGTACTTGACAGATAAAGAAAAATTTGGTAATAGAAATGGAAGGGAAAACAATGACGGGAATTACAGCCGAGTGGATTCTTCAGCTCCGAGAGAAAATCTGGGATACGCAAGTGAACGAAGGGAGGTATGTCCACCTAGAAGTCCAGACGCCGTTCATTTTAATAATAAAAACCAAGTGGAAAATAGAAATGGAAGAGTGTTTGAAATGAGGGTTAGTGACCCTGAGATGCATAATTCTAATAATGTTCCATTTGGAAGGCATGAAGAGGAAGCAAGAAGGGGAAAAGAAAGAATATTGGAAAACACAGCACCACGACTGTAAAGGTCCTGGCAGTAGCGGAGAATGGAAACTTAGGACCAAAGCATGTAAAAAGAAGAAACAATAGTTGCAACTTGACCGAGACAGAAGGAGATAATAAACAAAAAGGATATCAACTGTTGAAGCAAATGAAGATGAACTTCTGAAATGGTGGAAGTGCTTGAAGCTAATTGAAGATAATGAACATCTGAACATTCTTACCGATTTCAAATACAGTTGGAATGAAAGGGAAATATCTGAGTTAGCAAACATCAGTGGATGGGAAAATGATGATGAAGAGAGGCCTCTAAAAAGGAAATTAAGTAGTGCATCAAATGAAGATACTTTCACAGAAGCAGATGGGATAGTGGTAGTAGTGGATGATATCGATGACAGAATATCAATGAGCAGCAGCGTGGATGAACAAGAAGAGAATACAACGTTAAGTAGCGATGAAGGAAGTAATGAAGATGAGAATGAACCAAGCGATGAAGAGGAAGAGGACATTAGGTATTTTATGATAAAGAAGAGCGAAGAAGAAGAGAAAATATTATCCATTCAAGCAACAGAAGAAGTAAAAGAGTTCAGCAAAGACAAAAACATTTCTGCGCAAAGTATCAAAGCAAATGGTACTCCTACCTACCGGAAAATGAGGAGAATGAGGAAGTATTCAAGGAAGAAAGTTGTTTGCTAATTGGTGATGGAAGTTATCAAATTCAGTTTGAGCAAAAAAAAAAAATTGAGAATGCTTCATCTGGATAAGGAACACAATGAAGACTTGACTGTGTGGGCGCAAAGGAGCATCGAAGAGGATTTGTTACGAGAGGAATGTTTGGAAAAGGGAGAATCGGAGGTGAGACAACCATTAATTGAAATATTTGGTATTACATGTCAGGCTCTTGTGGATACAGGAAGCAAAGTTTCTGTAATATCCCAGACATTTTATACCCATGTAAGCAAAGGTACTGAGATCACGACAATGCCTGCTGGGCGCATAAATATTGTTGGTGCGACAGGAATGTTAAGTAAACGAATACGAAAGAAAATATTGTTTGAAATGCGTATTGGTGGAGTGGAAATGGAGCATGAAGCTTTAGTAATTCCTGATTTGAACATAAATTGTATTTTAGGCATGGAATGGCTGGGCAAATATAGAGTAATAATTGATTGTAGCAGAGGATTGTTGAAATTTACGGAGAGTGAAGTGGAACACTTGGTATATTTCTGCAAGGAAATAATTAATGCTAAAGAAGTAGTAGGAAATGGCTATAGTAGTAGTATGGCTATATATAGAGATGATGATGAAGAAGAAGAAGAACAAGCAGTCAATTTAATAAGATGGAAAGAAGATGATCAGTATGGGAAGTTGTTAAATATATGGGATAAGATGAGCGATATGACTGGAGTGTCGAAAGAACAAATAGAGGATGTAAAGGAAATGTTAAGAAGAAATGTGGAAGTGTTCTCAGATTGTCCTGGCACAGTAAGGAATTATGAATGTAGATTGAAGGTAAAGCCGCATAAACCGTTTTGTATCAGACCGTACGCAATACCAATGGCGAGGAGAAAGGCAGCAGATCAGGAGATTGAAAAAATGGTTCAGCAAGGTATTATAGAGAGAAGTGATAGCCAATATAACAATCCGCTTATTTTGGTTGAAAAAAAGGATGGTAGTGTGACACTGGTATTGGATGCTAGAACATTAAATAAAATTGTGGTACGCGAGACGGATCGCCCAGAAAATCTAGAAGAAATGTTGAAGAAATTCAATGGAATCAGATTTATGTAAAATCTCGACTTAACAGCTGGTTATTGGCAAGTACCATTGGCGCAAGAATCTCGGAAGCACTCTGCCTTTTTGTATGGGGGCAAGTGTTATCAGTATCAAGTTGTTCCATTCGGGCTGAACATTTCAGTATCAGCTTTCATTAGAGCTTTGGATCAAGTATTAGGTAAGCCACTTCTTAGTAAATTATATATTTACATCGACGACATCTTATTGGCTTCCCGCAATTGGAAGGAGCACTGCGAAATTTTGGAGCAAGTTTTTTTGGCTTTAAGAAAAGGTGGTATGACACTAAAGTTGTCAAAATGTGAATTTTTCAGAAAGGGAATTAAATTTTTGGGGCATTGAATAAGGGTTGAAGGAATTACGCCAGACCCAGACAAGATTATTGCCATTTCCAAATTTCGAACAACTAAAACAAAAAAACAACTAAAATCATTTATGGGATTATGTTGATTTTACAGAAAATTTGTAATTGACCAGTCTTTCAACAATCCACACTTGACCAGACTACTAAAAACGAATACAATTTGGTTATGGGCAGACCAGTGTCAGCAGGCTTTTGAACATTTGAAAGCCTGTAGTGACCACAGGCCACTGTAACAGTTTTCGAAACAATTACACAACGGCTGATTGCGAGCAGTGGGCATACGAAACCGCCGAGTTGCCAGGCATCGCACTCTAAGTAGAACGCTGAGACAGCAGACTCGCCCCACTAGCATGACCGCATCGAAGGAAGATGACGGCATTACAGAATGATGTGATAGGCTCGCAGAATCCCCTCCACATTAATCGAGAGGGTGGGGGTTGGGGTAAAAACCCAGGAGCGAGGTCGAATTTGGGGCTCTCCGCCGCCGCTGCAGCCGCTGTCCTCCGACGCCGCCGCCGCCGTTTGCAGAGGTGTCGCAGGAAAAGCCTCGGGGTAACCGGCCAGTAGCAGAGGAGCCGCTGCCGTCGACATCGTCACAGCCGCGGAACACAGACAGGTGGGAACACACTGCTGATTGGTTGTGGGATGGTTAGATGCCTGGGAAGTCACGGGAAGCCATAGAATCATACTTCCGCGTTATGCCCGCTCGCTTTCGCATTCAGCCCTAGTGCCTTTGAATATCACACGACAGCAAGTCACCTTATACGTCTTACTTCCGCCATAAATCAAGTTAGTGTACCTAAACCTGAATGATACGTGTATATATGTTTATCTGTAATAAAGCTGTACATAAGGCACTGCAGGTGTTGATTTAATTGATCTGCTTCCTATAAACTGGGACTGGTTGTGTGCGCTCGGTAATAATCCGACCACGCAATCCTTGCCTATTGGCTCGCTCTCGGGAGGTACCTAGGAGGATATCTCTCCAGGTTACTACAGGATTTCTGGTGACAGGTGTGACGTTAGTCCCATGCAGTTTTGGAGAAGCAGTAGTTTCATTCAAAGTGAGAAATAAAATAAAACCAAGTCGAGTTCAGTACCGATCGGCCCGACGCCAGTATTCGGCGGTGCGGCTGAATATAATAGGAGGGCAGGAAAGCGAAGCGGCAAAAACAAACCACCCAACCAGATCAGTATCACAGTGTTTTCACAGGAGCAGAGGAGTGCCAGCCAGTGTCGCGGTATTCAGCACAGCGGAGGCCGTTGGCGCAACGACGTAGCAGTCTGGAGAGCAGCGTCAGCATCGAGCCAGCAGCGGTGGCCGACCCAGCTGGTGCCGTATCAGCAACCGTAAGTAAGAGCACGCAAAGCGGAGTCATGCCTACAACGAGAGCCATGAGTGAGACTGCCGAAGGGGGTGAAGCGAAAAAGTCATTTGTGAGCTTGACAGAAGCATTAAAATTGATACCTCAGTCATTTAGGGGGAATAAAGAGTGCTTGGCGGAGTTCCTCGATAATTGTGACACCGCGTTTGAGTTAGTACATGTAGATGATCATGATGTTTTACTCAAGTTTGTGAAAACGCGAATAAGTGGTGGGGCAAGAAATAAATTGTTGGTTCGGGAAAGTACAAAAAAATGGAAGGATGTAAGAGCTATTCTGGTCGAGAATTACCAGCCAAAGAGAACATTGGACCATTACGCAATTCGTCTCTTTGCTAGTAGTTAAAAAAGGGGGGAGTCGGTGGCTGCGTGGGCCAGCCGACTCGACGGTTTGTTGCACGAGTTTAGAGAAGCGGCGAAAAACTCAATGCAGGAGAATGAAATAACGGGGGCGCTCAAGTTAATATATACCTTGGGGAGGGGTGTATTTGTCCAGGGGCTGTTGGATGAACGAATCATTGCGGTGCTGAGAGCGAGAGGAGAGGATATGGGATTGCCCACAGCTGTGGAGATCGCTTTAGCGGAGGAGGCAGCAATACTATAGGCAAGAGAGAAGCGAGTGTATCGAGAGTGGAGAGGCGAGACGAAGTATGAAGTGTGGAAGCTGTGGTCGGGAAGGCCATGCAACGAGTGATTGCCAATGTTGCCAATTATGCATGAAGTCGGGGCACAACGCAAGAGAGTGCTGAAGCGTGCCGAAAATACGGGAGGTCACTGCCGTGGGGAAGAAAAGTGATATGCAGAAGAAACAAGAGAAGGAGAGAGAAAATTATTTAGCGGAACTGCGCCAGTGGAGAGATGGACCAGGAGGTCAAACAGAGAATAATAGGGGAGGAAATTGGAAGGAGGAGACAAATGTTGGGAAGCCGGGTTTATGTGGAAGATGTAATTTGTCGCGCCACAGAGGAGAATGCCGTTATTTTATGCCAGTTGTGTGTCATAAATGCAAGAGACTGGGGCACGGAGAGAGAACTGTGATGCTTATCCAGGGGTTGAACAGGGAAAGTCGCAGATGAATCAGGGAAACTGAAAATGAGTGTGACGGAGCGGTCGCGCCACGCTCAGAGAAGAGATGTGTATACTACAGACTGCAGCGATAAAAATGAATTTATAGAATTGCGCTGTGCGCAAAGCAAACACAACCCTGTTAAGCTGCTCGTAGACAGTGGTGCTCAATTAAGCTTGATCCAGAGGGAGTGTTTAAAGAGACCACAGGACAGTAATTGTGAGGAGAAAATAGTGCTAAAAGGGATAGCCGGCGGAGCGATTCATACAGATGGCACAATTCTCCTATCCTTCAGACAAGAAGAAGAATTGGAAGTTGAAGACAAGTTGCAGGTTGTATCGGGAGAAATAGACGTACCATATGATGGAATCCTTGGCAGAGATTTATTAAAAAAGTGGGAAGCTATAGTGGATTATGGACGAGGTGTGCTTCAGATTAAAGGAGTTGACATCCGGATGAAGACGGAAGGAGAAAGTGTGGCCAGGCAGCGTAAGGAGGACCAACCCAGCCGCCAAGTAGTGCGGGAGGCGTCACAGGAGATGGAAGGCGAATGCAAAGTTAGAAGAATCCACATAGGGCCACGGCAGGAAAAAGTGGTGCAGTTGTTGGTAGATCAAGGAGAACGAGCACAGAAGATAGTGGTGGTGCCGAAGCAGAAGTTACAAGAAGGGCTATGTGTGCCGGAAGCATTAGTAACCGTTAATGAAGGATTGTGTGTAATCCCAGTACTGAATACCGCAGAGAAGGAAGTAATCTTAACGAACCCTTGTGTATATGCTGAAGAATATATAGAGGAGCCGGAAAGGAAAGTGCGAACAATAGAGCCGCGGCAGAATCAGAAGAAGATGGAGCGGGTTCGACGTGTGATTGAGGGATTAAGAGTCGAACATTTGAATGAAGAGGAGAAAAGGGCCATAAGAGAGTTGTGTGCGGCTTATAGCGATGTGTTTCATCTGGAGGGGGAGTCGCTGACCTACACGAATACGGTGAAGCATGAAATTAAGCTTAAACCTGAGGCTATAGGGAAAGTTATTAACTCTCGGCAATATAGAATTCCTGAAAGTCAAAAGCAGGATTTACAGAGAGAGATAGAGCACCTATTGAAGGAAGATATCATAGCCCCAAGTACTAGCGGCTGGAATGCACCGCTTTTACTGATTCCAAAGAAGAAGGATGCGGACGGTCGGCAAAAATGGAGAATAGTCATTGATTATAGAAAATTGAATGAGATTACGATAAATAGCGTATTCCCACTGCCCCTAATTTCGGAAATATTGGACCGACTAGGGAAAGCTCGTTATTTCTCTACGTTGGATCTAGCAAAGGGATACCACCAAATTTTGCTGGAGGAGAAAGATCGATGTAAGACTGCTTTCAGTACACCCCATGGACACTGGGAGTTCAAGCGTTTAAGTATGGGATTAACTGATGGGCCTGCCACATTTCAGCGTCTAATGTCTATTGTTTTGATGGGTCTGGAAGATAAGAAAGCAATGACGTATTTAGATGACGTCATCGTATTTAGTGCAACGCTGGAGGAACATATCGACCGGCTTGCGGAGGTCTTTGAAAGGCTCAGAATGTACAATTTAAAGTTGCAAATGGCAAAATGTGAATTCTTTACGTTCGGAAGTCACGTATTTAGGGCATCGACTAACGGATCAGGGCGTAATGCCTGACCCGAATAAAGTGGCTGCTGTTCAAAATTTTCCAAAACCTACGACGGTGAAGCAACTACGAGGATTTCTGGGATTGGTTGGCTATTATCGTCGATTTATCCGCAATTTCAGCCATATAGCCAAGCCGTTGCACAAACTACTCCAGAAGGGGATAGCATTTCAGTGGGGAGAAGAGCAAGAAGAAGCATTTGCACCTTGTAGAATGCACTAGTAAATCCACCTGTGTTAAAATATCCAGACTACGGGGAAGAGTTTATAATCACTGCGGATGCAAGTAATTACGCACTTGGAGCAGTTTTGAGCCAGGGACCACTGGGGGCGGATGCACCTGTAGCTTATTCCTCTCGGACACTTAGCAAGGCGGAACAGTCTTACCCTGTTATTGAACGGGAGCTGTTGGCAATAGTGTGGTCAGTGAAGAAATTTCGAGCATATGTATTTGGAAGAAAATTTACAATAGTGACGGACCATAAACCGCTAAAATATCTGTTCTCGGTAAAAGACCCGTCTTCACGGCTGATGAAGTTTCGCCTGAAATTACAGGAATATCAGTACACTATCCAGTACCGTGCAGGGAAGCAGAATCAAGTAGCGGATGCCTTGTCACGGATCAGACATACCCAGGAGGTACCGAACGCTAACGCCGAGACTGGCGCGCAGAGCATAGTAGCCGAGCCTAGCGCCGCGGCAGACCGCGCGGCGAGTAGTGGAACCACAGCGGAGCGAAGGGCAGAGGCGACTGCGCCGCCGCTTACGGAGAAAGAGAAACAAGAAATCCTACGAGAGGCCCATGATACTCGTATTGGCGGCCACGAGGGTGTCTCTCGTACATATAACAGATTGAAAGAGCGTGTGTGGTGGCCGAAGATGAGAGCAGACATCGCGCGCTATATAAAAAAATGCAAAAGTGCCAACTCAATAAATTGACCCAGCCGAAAACCAGGATGCCGATGAAAATTACCGACACATCCACGCATATTTTCGAGAGGTGCGATATGGATATCGTAGGACCTCTCAAGGTCAGTTCCCAGGGGAACAAATATATCCTGACATTCCAGGATGCATTGACGAAGTATTTAATAGCGGTCCCGATCCAGCGTCAAGGTGCCGAAAGTGTAAGCAAGGCGTTAGTCGAGGAGGTGATCCTGCGATACGGGATACCGAGCCGTCTGGTCTCGGATAACGCGGCCAATTTTACGAGCGAGGTGTTGAGGCAGGTTTGCCAATTGTTGAACGTCAAGAAGGTGTTTACCTCCCCGTACAGGCCAGAATCTAATGGCGCTCTTGAAAGGACGCACAGGACGTTGGCGGAGTACTTACGTCACTTCACGGACCAGGCTCAGGAAAACTGGGATAAGCTCTTGCGTTTTGCCGTGTTTGTTTTCAACACGACGCCGCATTCGGCGACTCGCTATGAGCCTCACTTATTATTCTATGGAAGACCAGCCAACATACCTGGGGTGCTTCAGCGAAAACCAGATTATCCTAGGTATGACTACGATCGTTATGTCGCCAGCTTAAAGCATCGGACGCAGTTTCTTCACGAGGAAGCGAGGAAGTTCACGCATGCTCGGAAGGAAAAGAACAAGGTGATGTATGATCGAACGGAAAACCCGAAGGACTTTAAACCGGGAGATCGAGTGCTATTAACCGATCCAGCGCTGCGGAGAGGAAGGTCGAAAAAATTATCACCGCCGTTTAGAGGCCGCCCGTATGTTGTCGAGAGTTCCCGTCCTCCGAATGTGACGTTACGAGGGCGAGGAAACAAGCTGATGACAGTGCATGCAAACAGGCTGAAGATGTTCTACTAAGCACACAAGCGGGGCGCTGAGTCAAGGAGGGCCAAAAGGAGGCAACAACAGCCGTCAGCAAGGCAGCCACGCGGCCTTGACGCAGCATAAACACCGCAGCAGTAAGCACGCATAGTGTGCACTAGGTGCTCAAGGTTACTAGAGGTCGTAGCTAGTCGTGATAGAAGCAGAGGGGAACGCGTAGGCTAATTTCTTTTTGTAAATTGTAGATAATAAGGGGTAATAATTTCGGGAATCACAGTGACGGTTCGTTATTTTTACTTGCAGATGGCGCTACGAGCGTTTGTGTGGCTATTCGTCGTAGGAGTCGCCCAGGGAGGCAGTTATGAAGACCAGCCTTTCCAGACGACGCCGGGGGTGTATTTTGACGGGGAAGCTAGGATCCAGGTATCTAGTACTACTTGGCAGGTAGCAAGCTACCTCAGTCAGGAGGAGCTGACCCAGAAGTTAGCCCAAACTAACGGTTGTGCTAATCAAACCATTGCCTATTGTAAAGTCGAACTAAAACGTTACAAGGGGGACGTGCGCGAATGCATACAGTTGGAGCAGGAGCTCGGATGGCAAAATAAGCAAATAAGACGGAATCAAGAACTATTAGGGCAAATTACCGAACGGGGTTCCCGACCAAAAAGGGCCGTCTTAGGAATTATTGGAGATTTAAGTCGTATTTTGTTTGGGACTCTAACCCAAGAAGATACTCGCAAACTGCGCTCGCACATTAATCGGTTGGAAGCAGAGCAAGGAGAGTTACTGCGTGTCAACCAGGAACAATTGACAATTGTTAAGACTACTTTAGACGCAATTAATGTTACCCTTGATACCGTTGAACGGAACGAGCAGACGCTGTCAGATGGCATCCGTCATGTCACTAAGTATCTTACGGAATATGAGAATAGTACTAATCTTATGTTAAAGGAGCTAGCTGTAAGGATCGCAATGAACGAAATGCTAGTTCGGTTGACTACCATGTACCAGGAAATCAACCGGCAGTACGAGCGGCTTATCACAGCGGTGGTACAAGCTCAAAGGGGAATTATTGAACCTCATCTAATTTCTCCTGGACAAATCGTGCGTTATTTAGAATTGATTAGAGATGACATCGGTAACAAGAAATTTCCTATTGCGTTAACGGAAGAAGCGGGATACCAATTACTCCGGGTTATCGACATTGAAGCATTCTTAGCAGGCCCAGTTCTTTGTTACATTATACACATACCACTGGTGGAAAACCAATACTTTCAACTATACCGAGTTTTGCCGTTACCTGTTGAAATAGATAAACAGACTCATGTATTCCAGTATATTCAACCCTCTTGGGAATATCTCGTGATAAATGAAGCTAAGAACCAGTATGCTCAGATCAACCGGGATCAATTAGATTGCAAGCAAATTACCGTAAAAACACGGCTTTGCAAACAGACCTTTGTGCTCATGTCTACACACACCCATGGTACATGCGAATCACAGCTGTTGCAGACGGTTGAGGAACTTCCCAAGTCATGTCGTCGGCAAGTAGTAAAACTAACATCTACTGTGTGGACACAACTAAATAGCCGTGAATGGCTCTACGTTAACCCTTACTCGGAAAGTCTCACTATTCTCTGTGGACAGGAAAAGGTAATTGACATCGTGCTCTCGGGTACAGGGAAGCTGATACTTCACCAGAACTGTAAGGCTTATGGGGCCCAAGTGCTGTTGCAATCAGAAAGGGTCATACAGACTGATATCTACATTCCAGACATATTGCCCGACGTCAATACGACATTCGAGCTGAACCTGAATGTTACACAAGGGGCTAATCTCACCAGCGTGTTCTTGGACGTTCCCACAGAGCCGCTAATTCGCCACCTCACGGATCTAAGAAGCATAGGGAGAAGTGTACAAGAGTTGGAACAACGTCTTCGTACCCGGCAATATCCGGGGGAGTTTGCAGCCTACAGCGATCGAGACCTCACACAGCGAGTCTTCATGAGTATTGGAGTTGGTAGTACATTGGTGTGTTGCGCTTATGTGCTATATCAGTATTACAGAATATATCAGCAGAAGATGCAGGTCGGCGCCAGAGAAGCCAGACCGCCGGGAAGGCGTGGCTCATGCATCACTGCACACGTCAGAACTAGCTACCTCAGCGGGCGAGATAAGTCTCAACCTGCAGCGGTCATTGTCCACGCCGAGGGGGAGCTAGCGTCAGCGGAATGTTCTGCGCACGAGAGGCGATGAAGGGATCGCTTCTACTGGCACCCATATTAATAATAGACATACCTTCTATTTCACCACACCGTAAACCATTACACACAAATAAGCATACAATAGTCACATAATAACTACAGTAACAATCCTAACGCTTCCCAAACCTATACCAGTTTAGTACCCATCCTAAGTATTGCAGTAGAACGCCACGGTGTTCTAGCTACGGCAGCGAGCAGCAAGGAGCTGACACAACAGGCTGAGCACGGGGGCTCGCCGCCAGCACAGCAAGGTCGAGGCCTCGCCGCGTCAGCGCTCACGGTTGGAGTCTACGCGCCAGCACAACAAACGCCAGAGGCAGACGTGTCGTCCCTCACTGACCTTAACCTTCCTCTTTCCATTTTTTTTGGTTGGTGTTAATTACAAGTAGGGGAATTAGATATATGAACCATTGTATGTACATATCACTTGTTACTAGACTAAGTATTGGCGCGAGTGGATGTCGCGCCTTGTTGCGAGGGTGGAGATGTAGTGACCACAGGCCACTGTAACAGTTTTCGAAACAATTACACAACGGCTGATTGCGAGCAGCGGGCATATGAAACCGCCGAGTTGCCAGGCATCGCACTCTAAGTAGAACGCTGAGACAGCAGACTCGCCCCACTAGCATGACCGCATCGAAGGAAGATGACGGCATTACGGAGTGATGTGATAGGCTCACAGAATCCCCTCCACATTAATCGAGAGGGTGGGGGTTGGGGTAAAAACCCAGGAGCGAGGTCAAATTTGGGGGCTCTCCGCCGCCGCTGCAGCCGCTGTCCTCCGACACCGCCGCCGCCGCCGCCAGAGGTGTCGCAGGAAAAGTCTCGGGGTAACCGGCCAGTAGCAGAGGAGCCACTGCCGTCGACATCGTCACAGCCGTGGAGCACAGACAGTAGCAGAGGAGCCGCTGCCGTCGACATCGTCACAGCTGCGGAGCACAGACAGGTGGGAACACTCTGCTGATTGGTTGTGGGATGGTTAGATGCCTGGGAAGTCACGGGAAGCCATAGAATCATACTTCCGCGTTATGCCCGCTCGCTTTCGCATTCAGCCCTAGTGTCTTTGAATATCACACGACAGCAAGTCACCTTATACGTCTTACTTCCGCCATAAATCAAGTTAGTGTACCTAAACCTGAATGATACGTGTATATATGTTTATCTGTAATAAAGCTGTACATAAGGCACTGCAGGTGTTGATTTAATTGATCTGCTTCCTATAAACTGGGACTGGTTGTGTGCGCTCGGTAATAATCCGACCACGCAATCCTTGCCTATTGGCTCGCTCTCGGGAGGTACCTAGGAGGATATCTCTCCAGGTTACTACAAGCCGAACTGGAGAGGGGTAAATTATTGCACCATGTGGATTTAAGTCTTCCTTTTTGCCTGGCTACTGATAGTTCTGATTATGGTTTGGGAGCTCACCTATTCCAAAAAGTAGTTACTGACGGCAAAGAAGAATGCCATTCAATTGCTTTTGCCAGCCGAACATTAAATAAACAGGAGAGGCCATATGGAAGTTCCGAAAAGGAGGCGCTTGGAATTGTATGGGCCTTTGGAAAATTTAAATATTATGTATGGGGGCACGAGACTCTAGTGTTTACTGACAATAAGGCTTTAACATTCCCCAAAAAAAAAAAAAAAAAAAAAAAAAAAAAAAATGCAAATTGCTACATAGCAGATTAACGAGATGGGCACTATTTCTTCAACAATTCGATTTTGAAATATACTATATTAAAGGCAGTGAAAACAAGATACCTGATGCACATTCGAGATTACCTTTACGAAACAATGAAACAGACGAGGCGGGAGACAGAGGAAAGACATTTAAGATGTTTTACTTAAAAGGAGTCGAGCATGAAAGGGATGTGAAAGTAATATGCAAGGAAATTGGAAGAAGGCAAAATGAGGATGAATGCTTAAAGATGGTGAAGTTTGAATGAAAAACGATATGATAAATTAACGAAGTATTACAAGTTGTACAACGGAATATCATTCAGGAGAAGGGATGATACGTCAGAGAATTGGAAATTGTGTTGGCCGGAGGTATATGTAGATACGATAATAGACTATACTCATCTAAGTTATGGCCATTTCGGTGCCAGAAAATGCCTTCACAAGTTAAAGGAGGGGATTATCTTCAATAATATGGAAAGGAGAGTTTCTAGAACAGTACAAAGATGTGACAGTTTCCAGCGGGTCAAAGTATCTACAGTAGCCACAAAAAAAATTATTCAGAGTATACTGCCCACAGATGTGTTGGAATTAGTGGCAGTAGACTTGTATGGCCCATTACCAAAGGCACGAGGTGGATGTCTGTATGTTTTGTGGTTGTGGATGTATTTGCGAAGCTCGTAAAACTTTATAGAATAAAGAAAGCAACCAGAAGTGCGCTAATCAATAGAATAGAGAAAGATTATTTCTTGAAAGTTGGTTGCCCAAAAGCCATGTTATCTGATAACCGCAGTCAATTCACTTCAAAGAAATGGGCGAGATGTATGGAGGAGCATAGCATTAAACATATCAAGATTTCCGCTTATCACCCTGCCAGCAACCCAGCCGAGAGATATAAGAGAGATAGGACGTTTATGCAGAACATACTGCAGTAACAAACATAAAAAATGGATAGAATACCTGAAAGATTTCGAGGACGTGATGAACAGTGTGGAAAGGGAGAGTACTGGACATACACCATGTCAAATAATGAAGAAGCACTGAGCCTAATAAAAGAAATAGTTCGTTATCCGCCGAAAAAAGAGATCAGCGGTGATGAATATAAAGAGAGAGTAAGATCCGTAATGAAAAAAAAAGCAGCAGAAAGAAAAAAAGAGATGCAACAGGGGGCTTGAACCAACCAATTTTAATATGGGGGACCTGGTGCTTGTCAAGTCACGAGGAAGGTCATGTTGATGTTGATGCTGAGATTAAGAAATTTTTTGATGTATATATCAGACCATTTAGAATCAGTGAAAATCCTCATCCAAATGCCTATCATTTAGTGTACCCTCAGTCAAGTAAAAGTTTTGGGCTGAGAAACGTAGTAGATCTAAAAATGTATAAAGTTGAGGGATAATTATAAGTTTTACTTTACTGAGTATTAGATTAATGTGAAAATTTGTGTGTAATCTCTTAGTGTGTAGTGCAGTGAACTATTCTGAACTGGCTAAGTGCCATACTGGTTGTGTAAGCGAATATTGACTGAAAAAAAAATGAATACTGAAGACAGTAAACGATTTCGCTACATCATTGCAAATGGAACATTCCGTCCAACCTATACAAATTCTACGAACTTGTTTTGTTTGGAACGGAATGGGGGGCAATTGTGACGTATCTGTATATACGTTATGTATAGGTCTTTGTAAAGTTATATGTATCATTATGTTATATTGTAAGAGGTTTCATGTTCGGAGTAGTTTGTTCAGTATGCATGTGTTTGGAAATTGTCTGTCCCAGTGCTTGTAACCGAGCGGCCAGAGGCAGACCGCAAAAAATAAGGGGGTGTGAAACAGCTGTGATCCTGCCTGCAGCAAGGGTCGGTGGCAGTATTCAGTCTGGAGTGGTAGCCGACAGACCTGATGTGGTTGTGGCAATATTGAATGTTTTGTAGTCTAACATGTGAAGAATAAATGATCAAAAGAAGACTTGAAAATTATTGTGATGTCGATTTCTAAAATTAAGCAGCCTTCTACATGTACTACAAATGAACCTGTATAACTGAATAATATGTTCTTCATCCGTTCATGGCCGAACAGCTGAATTTGTTTGGCCCAAAACGTGAGGAACACCAAGGGGAATCATAAAATCAACCGACAAAGCCCTTACACAGGGTAGTGTATTGGGACCATTGCTATTCATAATTCTAATGAATGATTGTGTTGATGGTTTACAGTCAGAATTTAGATTGTTTGCAGATGACATAATGGTGTATAATAGAATCAAAACAAGAGGAGAATGTGACCTGGATAAAATATCTAAATGTGTAGGTCAATTTGGAATGAAGATAATTGCTCAGAGGAGGTTAGCTTATTAGGAACAAGATAAAAAAATAAAAAAAAACCTAAAGGTTGTTAATGATTACAGAGTGGGATCAGACTTGCTTGTTGAAGACTTGAAGTGTAAATATCTTGACATAATATGTCATAATAAACTCAACTGGGTAGAGCACATTGGGCGGGTGGCAGAAAAAAAGTTATAAAATCCTTCACTTACTGGAGAGGGTGATGAGAGGATATACCAGAGAAGTTAAGGAATTGGAGTACAAAACACCATTGCTTGAATAGACTTTTTGAGTATCAAATAGAGGAGTTGGAGGGAATGCAACAGATGAGCATGACCACAAGTTGGCACTTGATTTCATGCATATGGGAGTGGTAAAATGTTCTTCTGTGGGTAATGGTGTCAGGGATTGGAATAAATTACCAAGTGAAGTGATGAATAATTTACCAATAACACTGAAGCAATTTAAAATTAAACTTTATGATTCACATATATAGAAAGAGGTGGAATTTCACACTCAAAGTATATAAGATAATTAAAAAATAATAAGAAGGGGGTAATTAGATGACTAGTGGAATTACCACTGGAGCACGTGCTCCATTGCAGTTAAAAATAATAATAAAATCCTTTCTCTTCCCCCCCCCCCCCTCCCTCTTCCACAGGCTTCAGCAGACATCCCCCAACTCAATAACATGCTGTTCCACAAGTACATTGTGGTTTCTCCTTAACTGTCACACAAATCCTTTGTATGCAAAAGACCCTGCTGTAAAACTTGAAGTATGTACACAGTCACCTCAACCAACTCTAATCAGACCAAAGGGAATATTTTTCTCATCCATGGACATGCAACATGCACCACAGTACACCTCATACATCAACTCACCTGCCTCCACTTTACCAGTCCATACATACCTGTAGGCCTCAAACTTTCCACCAGAATGAATGGCCAAAGGCAAACAGTTTATACCTGCAACTTGGATCACCCAGTGGCAGCCATAATGTTCTAGGTTACATACACTCTTTACAATTTTACTTCAGCTACCAGTATTCATGTTGAGTTAACATATCAAAGTGTAAACTATCACCAGAAGTCTAGGCTTATAATCATTTAGGTACCCACAACGTCCAGAAACCAGTGAGTGAAAAATCACGCTGATCGTAAGCCACATATATTTCTGACTGAATCACTGTACCAGCAACTGGTAAAGAAGAGTATAACGGATGCACCAGCATTGTGAGTATAGGAGCAGGCAGTTGAAACAACATACATCGCCACAATGATGACACTTCTGGAAAAAGTGTAAGATAGCTATTACCAAATCTCATGCAGCAATCAAACATATACTTGGAAGGCAGTCCTCTTCATCTTTAAGAGGTGGTATAATCTCAACCACATGATGTGAATATCACTGGATTATTTCTTCTGTAGGGGGGGGGGGGGGGGAGAGGGAATATTCTCACCATGTGAGAAACTCTTCCTGGTTTACCCTACCCATCTACCAAATATCCATCCATCAAATAACTTAAGCTCTTGAAAGAAAAAGATTTTCCTAAGAAACCAGAAGTGTACTGGAAGAAATTTATTGATCAGCAGTAAATCTGGAGAAATTCATAATAAATAAATGAGAGAAGACCATAGCATAGTATCTTTTCTGTGTGCTACTCGTATACCACACTGCTGCTGGTAAATATATTATCTAAAGCCATTCTAGACAAAATAATCTAATCAACTGAACCATTGGCTAAAAGTTAAGCAATTTCTTTTTTCATTGGAGCTTTTACGGCCAGCTGATTGCGAGATCATTGGAACAAAGAGAGTATTGTGAGCAAGGAACAGGAAGGAAAGAGACTATGCCCTTTTGAAGGATCCCTCCTGACATCTGCCAGGAATATCATCAGGAAAACACAGAATCTGAATACCCATCCTTGTCCATCTGATTGTTACTGCTCATCCATCAGGCTCATAATCATGATGACTGTATATAGTGTAATGCACAGCCTATATACGGCAGTTGATTGATTTTACTACATCCAATCAGCCCCCATACTTCAGCAATTGGTAATCTGAATCAAGCAGCAATGCACACTATTTCATTCACCAACCAATGAGCGAGGTGTTTTTGAAAGTATAAAGTTAAAGCAGGGTAGTTCTTTATATCACATCATCACAGATTGGCAATGGAGTTTGCCAAAATATTCATGGCAAAATTGAATTACCAATTGTGCTTGAAACTGAAAAAAAAATTTACGGGGCATCAAACGCTATTATGATCAAGACATATACTAATCTTGTAAGCTGAAATAATTCCACAACTGAAGCAAATTTATGTAATCACTACATCTCATGTGCTTAATACTACATCTAACTTTCCAACCATAATCATTTTTTAAAAGAAATTATGTTGAATCAGGCATAAATATGTCAACAATTCTAGAAATTGGAAAGTTTCCAAATGTTCCCATACTTAATATATCCTAAATATCAGACAAGCTACTCAGGAATTAGTCATTCTATATTCTTGCAGAACCACCAATAAGTACGTTCCTCATTATGCACTGCCCATGACAGTTTATCATTTTCAAATCATCATTTTTCACTGATACTAAATTTCAGGGAGAGGTTATGTATTTTTATGTAACTTTCTTCTTTATTTGGATATAGGCATGCAAAATAATTGAAAGCTACACACACACACCCACACACATATACGAGGGCTGTCCAGAAAGTAAAAGACGTTTTGACCTGGAGCAACAATGGGTGCTCCTAGCGCCGCCATCTTGGAGTAGGAAGTGTCTGCAAACGCTGTCAGCAGGAAAAATTATGGCTACTGTGTTTTGGGATGCTAAGGGTGTGATTCTCGTTGAATTTCTTGAACGTGGCCAACCAATCACTTCAGAAAGGTATTGCGAAACACTCAGAACATTAAGACGCGCGATACAAAACAAGCGTCGGGGAAAACTCAGTGAGAAAGTTTTGTTTCTCCACGACAACGCTCGTCCACACACGGCCAATCGTACCCAAGAGCTCTTGGATGGTTTTGGATGGGAAGTTTTCAATCACCCGCCGTACAGCCCGGATTTGGCACCAAGCGACTACCACCTGTTCCCGGCGATGAAGACGTGGCTCGCAACACAACGGTTTGAAACTGACGCTCAACTGCATGCCGGTGTAAACCAGTGGTTGAAGTCTCAGGCGGCAAATTTCTACAGAGAGGGTATCGAAAAGCTTGTACCACGTTATGATAAGTGCCTTAATTTAAATGGCGATTATGTTGAAAAATAGCCTATGAGTTTACCTCTAAAATGTATATAATAAAAATCGTTTTTTTCACTTTGTTTATTTTTTATTACAAAACGTCTGTTACTTTCTGGACAGCCCTCGTATATATATACTTGTTTTACGCCTTGTCAACATTGAGGTCAATAGAGGCAGAAAAGGACTGGGGGCAAGGAACGGGAAGGAATTTGGTGGGAAGCATCCCGACATTCGCCTAAAATGATTTGGGGAAACCATGGAAAACCTAAGTCTGGATGGCCAGATAGGGATTCAAACCCACATCCTCAAAATGCAAGGCCAGAGCATTACTATTCACCCACAATACTTGGTTACATTTATTAAGTAAATGACAAACAAATATTGGTATACAATATTTTACGCTTTTAGCAGGCATCATATTAATGAAATATTCCACTTACTTAAATGCAGCATCACATCACCACCCAGCTAAAAACAAAAACGCTCTGATCAAAACCTTATTTTGTAGAATGGAAAGAGTAGCAGGTAAAGAGTACATACAAGAAGAAAGGAACACCTCCACAGGGTCCTGCAGAAGAATGGGTATAGTAGTCGGATGATAGCCAGCGCGTTAAGCAGTAAGAAGAGGAACAATAACGATGTTCAAGGAAAGGTAATAGAACAAAATAAGAAGGCTTTTTTACCCTACATAAAAGGAGTCACTGACGGAGTAGGAAAAGTGCTGATGAAAGTCAATATTCAAACGGTCTTTAGTAGTAAGAACAAAATAAGAGGCATTTTAAGATCAGCGAAGGATCATAGACCACCATTACAACCAAATGAGTATACAAGATACCCTGTGATTATGGAAAGGTGTATATTGGCGAGACTTCCTAAGCGGTTACTGTAAGACTAAATAAACATTGTCGTCATGCAAGACTCGGTCAAACAACAAAATCAACTGAAACAGAACATCAGATAGAAGAAGATCATAAAATTCAATGGGAGAAGATCCAAGTAATAGCACAACCGAAAGGTTTCCTTGAACGGAAAATAAGGGAATCGACTGAAATTTTCAAACAACCAAAAATTTCAATAAAGATGGCGGCTATGGCTTAAGTGAAATGTGGAAATGTGCAGTCGTGGACAATTGCGACACAAAATCTACAATGATAACATCATCTCTGGAACAGCTTACACCCACTGCGAGTAACCGACACAATTAGTGACAATGGAGTGGTGTGAAAACCTCACAAGTGATACTTCACTTGTATACAGCCCTGATGAAGGCCCCAGTTCGGGTACCGAAATGCCGGTAGTAATACATCCAAAAAAGCAGCGCGAATCCCGAAAAAGTAAGTGGAATATTTCATAAATATTGGTATCATTATGAAATACAGGGTGTGTACAGAAAATAATTTTTGGAACTACTAGTATTCATTCAAAACATTTTTATTTGGAGAAATGTACACTACACGTTATGCACTTGGTCCTTGCTTAATTTTTCAACATAGTTGCTACCATTGTTCTAACACTTGCTAAATCTAGGTACCAGTTTGATGTATTCTGCTCTCAAAGAAGACAGCTGTTTGTGGTCAGAACCACATTTCAGTCTTGATTACAATATCATCATAGAAGTGTCCTGCATGATACTTCCTCAGATAAAAAAAAAAAGCAGAAGCCAGTAGCAATGTTTAGAGAAGCACCTTGGTACCACACACTGTGTGAACTCTAGCATTGTCATGCAGGAGGCACACACACCACTTCGTTAGATCTTGTTCACTCACAGTGTCTCCATAAACAGAAACCATTAGGTCTAAAACAGATGAGGCATTTTGTGCCACACGGTGGTCGAGTTGACGCAAGTTCCAATGTAATTAAATGGGGCAAAACAGACGGTGCCACGTGCTGCCGGCCGCCACCTCATCTGGAGGTGGCTCGGGAACACAGCCAACCGAAGAAAATTAATCAAAGAGGGAGATTATGTTTCCTTTTTTGTATCATTGCACTTTAGTGTTCAAATGTAAAACATGTAATATACAATTTCATTAAATAAGTTATTTTATTTTTACTTTTCTTGTAATTATTTTCCCGATTTCATATTCTTTTAATAATAAGTTTTAATATTTTTTATTGATCCAGCACTGAAACTTTAGCTTAACTTTTATCTTAATCTGTACTCTTGAACCATAAAATATAGTTTCAGTGTCCGATTGGTTCCAAGAAATGTGGAAACCACATTTTTTATGACTAACATTCTCATATTTTTCATTATACTAGGGAAAAATAAATGAAATTGATTCAGAAGCACTGATATCAGCAATTTTTTGTCCTCTTGTTCCACCGTTGGTACAGTAACCACAGAAGCATTTCACTCTTGGCTTCAGTGTCCATTGTTTTACAAATAATTGAGCTATATGCACTAAATTGACGATCCACCTGTCAGTCAAGGTGGCAGCCACGCATTGGTCGAGGCAGCAGCCGTCACTCGTAAAGTCGCTTCGTGTGAACAGTTCGAGAGGCTGCCGCTTCGACCATCGTGCGGCGAGAAGTCGCTTCATCTGTTTTAGGCCTTACTCTGCAAATATCTGCTGGGCTCACTCCACTAGCATGAAGAAAGTGTATAACTGAGCATACTTTACATTTCTCAGCATTTTGAATCGATGCAGCTACTGTTACCTAAACCAGACTCCACATAGCAATGAGGAACAGCAATCAGGAGGAGGCAGAAGAATGGAGGTCAAGGCCAGTATAGTCAGTGTATGCAGTAAAACATTACCTGTCTGCCTATACAGGCAGTAACCTTACTTTCCGGACATGCCTAGTACATTATAGACATACTCAATATGTCTTACCTGTTAAGGACATTGGTGAACAGTCTTGAGTACATTCCTTTTCCAGGTCCACCAGCACTAAATGAGTTTCCTCCACCCATCATAAGATTCAGTACACACAGTGCTATGAAGTCAGGGTCTGCATAAGGGAATGATTTAAGTGCTATCACCAAATGGGCTAGTTGTGGAAGACCAACATTTGCGTATGTTGGTATATCGCACGACTCCTTCATGAAAATTAAAATGGTATTAATTATAATATAAGCAATGATATTTGTACCTTATTTGTAGTATGAAATAATTTCATATAAAAATTTGGCACATAAACTGGCATCAATCCAAACCCATCAAAGACATAGGAAACAACTATACTTTTATAAGAACTATAGTTTTTTTTAACCAAAACCAAAAAATACATTTATTTTTTATTTACTTGTAGTGCACTCACCAATGGTTCATTGCTGGAATGCGGCGAGTAACATTTGCTTTGATAGGTGCAACGCATGCAAAGGTAAAAAATGTAAACATTATGTGCCCCAGACTAGGCGTTTTTGTGTTCCTAGCATGTTACAAATTAAAGTAACAGGACATATTTTTTTATGATTATTATTTAAAAAAAAAAACGCACTTCAGGGCAAACCTAAGAGACTGACTTTTATTTCCTGTGCAGGAAGTTTGTCCAGAATAATAGGAAGAGTTCCAACATGGAACTACTTTTAAGAGCAACTTGCATACTTTTACCAAGTGTGGATATGATTTGAAGACATAGGAAAAATCTGGTAATGAGGATTTCCAGGTTGTACAGTTCCCCATCTGAATTTTACACTTTTTTTTTAATAGAAAGCAATACCCATTATACTACACCATTTTACAGATCGCAAATGCCACTTCAATCCACAGTACTAGACCAATGAAAATGATAGTCCACCCATTGTACTTGTATAACATACAAGACTTGATACAAACATTTTTCTACCAAAATAGCACCATAAGAGCTGTCTAGTAGCTCACACTGAAAGGTCTCTAGATCAAACTGTTGTTTCAGCTGGGATTTTCAAAGGCCCTTAACCCGACCTTCACCACTGGCACAGCTTGCTGAGTAATGTGAAGTATGGCAGAACACTTCCATGGTTTGGATTCCTCATTAAACTATAGGTCACCTTTACCCGGAAATGGTCATTCAACCTCTGACACCAGGCTTAGTACACCTTGGAATGGGTATAACAAACCTTCGGATTGAGGACCAAACTTAACTTTAGCATAATAAAAGAAATCATCATTGTCTATATACTAAGAAAGACAGCTAAAAATTGAGAAAATTTCCAATGGAGCTTAAGATCCACAACAATTAACTATTAATAATAAATGATGAACATCATACAGTATGCATGAGAAATTCCATATAAAGTACAATTGTATGGTGAGAGGCGTATACCCTCAGAATTTTGCTCTTAAAATGGGAGGAGAGTTGATTGAAAGACACTGATATAAAACTTAAAAACTATAAATAATTTATTTTTTGAAATGTATTTTTAAATGGGTAATTATCTTCCTATACTTAAGTAAACGCAAAGCACGCACTATAATCAGAAAGGAAAGAATGTTACACACCAGCGCCGTGCCTCCAATATAGACAGCATTTATGGTTTCTGGCTTATATTTGTCTCCATTTAAAACTAAATTTTTCTCAGTTTTCCATACAGGTTCAACACCAACAAAATGTTTTTCAGCTGCCAGCACTGTTTTTTCATGGTCAACTCCAACACCACAAAGTACCATGCGTGATGGTGCATAAAAGTTACTAAGATATGTATATATCAGTTCTGTTGTGACTTTATTGATATCTTTCAATGGCAGAATTGCAGGTAAGCCATATCCTTTGTTCCTAAATGCAGCCTAGAAAATAAATTTGAAAATGTGAAACAATTTTGTTTTTTTTAATTATTTCTACTGTTAAACAAATAAAACCATAAAATATAATATGAAACCTGCATCAAACACTCTGAAATAATACATTTGTGACAATTGTTTCCAGAGTGTTTCTAAAGTTTATTGCCTCTGATCAATAAACAGGCCAATATAATTCATTTTAACTAAACAGAATTTGAAAATGAAGGTCACATACTGAAATGTATGTCTCAATACCAACTATAGTAGACTCTAAATTGATTTCTTTAGTACTTTTTTTAAAAAAACTTTGCTATGGGAAATTCATGTATTTCTAGAAAATACTGTAAGAAATGACACAAGAAATGAGCAAATGGAAACTAAATAATTCATAACAAAGAATTAAACTTAACATAGAATGAAATAGATGCTGATCAAATGCACTACACATTTAAATGTTTCATAGCTGTCATGCACAGAATCACATTCAACATACTGTATGTCAGCCTTAAACTACAGTATCACCACTTAAATAGGACATGTATGTGCTTCATAACAAGAGTCACTGTTGTTGTTAACAAGGAAAATGTTTACACAGTATATTTTAATCAAGTATAAAGAAAGTAACATTAAAAATAGTTAAATTCAATTATTAATCTTTTGATTAAAAATATATGGAGATCTGTTTCATTATTTTATGATGTAATCAAATGCTGAATGATGAAATCAGTACTGTATGGGTGAACAATCTCAGCAAGTTTTTAAAGAATGGGATACAGATAAGGCTTTCTTCCAAAGGCAAAAACCATGTTTCAGAGTTAGAAGCATCATACTTACTGCATGGATAAGTTCACTCATATGCTGATCTTGTTCTGGCTTCATCAGAAGGGTGTCTATATCAAATTTTACAGCCGTGAAAGCCTGTTGCAGCTGTGATATAAAACCAAATAATGAGTTAATACATTATTCACATATGTAATGCTGACTTAAATTCAGTGAACAACATTGCAAAATTTAAACTGTGAGTGTTAAATGCTGTCTGTTCCATCAATCTACCTCACATAATTGTATTAAAAAATGTGGAGCAACTTGGCTTTGCTAAGAATAAGCTTAAACAAATCATTAAAAGTTCTCATTTTTAAAATTTCAAAGCAAAATTCCTTAGAGAGTATCTGCACACACACTTTAAACACAGCAATAATACACATATCAAGCTCTAAAACAACCACTGTTTGTTTTAAAGATAATACTTATTACTCACCTACATCTGTTGTTATACATATCTGAACAGGAATTAATAAAAAGAAATAAGTAAAGCCTTTAAATCTTAGTGACCTGTCACATAAGGTTGAGGAATGTCTAATGCCTACGATGTATTGTAATGCAAGCTCCAAAATCTGAGCACTTGCATCTTCAGAAGAAAAAAGAATCTGGTAACACATGTCGTGTAGGAATTATTTGTGTCCTGAAGTCACAGGCAACATTATGGGATGTTACATTGTAACTGATATTCCAGTTAAGTACGATATACTTGTGGCCATTCATCCTTGTCAAAAAGTGTGTGGTAGTGAGATCAATGTAAGTGGCAGGAAATTTTGGACACATCAACTAATACATAGCCCAGAAGTCTCTCGCATAGATTGATCCATGGTGGAAAATGTTTCTCCAGAAAGGGTTAGTGAAAATGATAGAGAGAGGAGACATGTTACAGATTTTGAACTGTGGTCTGTTCAGGTGGAGAAGACATGGTTGTTTCATATATGAGATCAGTTGGTACTTATGCAGTAAGTGAAGAGCCTCAAAAACACAAACTCATGGAAATGCTTATACAAATGGATATAAATGGCACAGATATTAATTTCACTGAAATTTGTACCAGACTCAGACAGATAATTAGATCACCAACAATGTCAAAACCTGCAGTGAAGTACAAAGACAAATCTTTTCACTTCTCTCTCAAGAGTATCTTCTGAGAAATGCTTGCAAATGCAGAAAAAGACATAAAAATTAATTAAATATAAATCAACATAATCTGCTGTGCCAGTGACACATTAATTACTGCAGATAATTTATATTATCAGATACTGGTGAAAATTGGCCTGGATATTAACACCAATAAAATAGATTCATTATTGTTACATGAGAATCAGATATAAGCCAGATGATAAATGACTTACAATAGAAAGCATAAAGAAATTAAACTATCTTCAAATACATGTACTGGATCCAAACATTGAGAAGAAATGCCAAATTAAAACACACTAAAGAACAGTCATGAATTTCTACAAGTTTTGATGTGGTAGATCTGGATCTGTACACACCTTTCCCTCCTGCCATAAGTCTCACATCAAACATGAGCAAGGTTATTAACTGAAATATTGTAAAGTGTGGTCCGTGGTGTCTGGTTCCCCCCTCCCCCTTTTTTCCTTTATCTGTGTTTAGTGACGGGTAATTTTTTTCCATCCTATTTACATTGTCTAAAAGCAGTATCATCATTACCATTATCTAAATGATTATCTGAAACATCAAAAATAAAAGATAGGGAAAAATTGCAAAATGTGGTCCCAGATGTCCATTAATAGAGATGTGTGAAAAGAGGAGGATTGTTAATATTAACACATTAAATTACAAAGTAATTAGATTTATCGCCAAGAGTAATTCTCTTAAAGTAAATCAACAGAAAAAAAAAGAGGGAAACAATAACGGGAATTTAAAGCTCCACTGAAAGAAAACAAGTAGTGACACAAATATTAAACAAAAACAAAAAACAGAAGAAAAAACAACAGCAGAGGCCAAGACTATGTCTCTCAATGAAAAATTATATTATATTCTAAAATAAACAGAATACCAACATATATTTACAGAATAATTGATAGATATACATAGAAATAAAAGGATGCCTGGTATTGTAATCAAGTTAGACAGACAAACAAGCTATCACATACAATGGCAGTGAGCAGAGAGAGAACAAAATATGTATGACCAACACATAAATTTCAGTGTATGTTATTTGCCCCAGAACCAAAGAATGTATTGATGGCTTGTTTCTCCATCCTTAACACCACAATTTAAGAGTAATTTATGCTTACCATGCCTACACAGAAGATTATTTTTGTGTTTTTGTAGCAA
Organism: Vandiemenella viatica; assembly: GCA_031002005.1. Lineage (NCBI taxonomy): Eukaryota > Metazoa > Arthropoda > Insecta > Orthoptera > Morabidae > Vandiemenella > Vandiemenella viatica. The sequence goes on from CM061921.1 coordinate 377,725,597, forward strand.
TCATGAGCACTTCACTGCTGACATAAGCAACTGTAAGAATCATTTCAGTGAAGAATAACAAATCATTTGCAACTGTACATCCTGCAGCTTCCATGGTTAAAATTACCTCTTATACTGGGATCTATGGAAAATTACCATTCTGTATTTTATTGTATCCCAAAAAAAAAAAAAAAAATTTACAGTACAGCTCTATTTTAAAAACAGACTGCAAAAGTTTGTACTTCATATCTCATTCTATGCCAGAATTCTATTTTGGAATTTATCAATTAAAGAATATAAGAATTATCAATATTTAGCATATTAATAAGGGACCAACAATTTAGCTGTTAATACTAAAGTGTGTAACCATTATAAATTAATGGCTAATGTATGCCTTATTTTTCTGTTTCAAACTAATGAACAACTTCAAAAACTCAAGTATACATTAGGAAGGACATACACAAAACAATCAATCTATTGTGGCTAACTATCCAGTTTACCATTGTGCCACCATGGTGCCGTGATTCATAATGACAACAAACCTAATAGATATTGTATCATGAACAAATCACTGCATCTTAAGGCATGTCCACACCAAAAGGAAGAGACAGAGGAACATCTTGTTGCTTGTTCCTGCAACTGTTATGTCATGTTGCCTATTATTTCTTAATGTTTTTCATTGTTTATGTCATCAAAAACACAAGCTCCTTGAAGCTGAATGTTTCTAGAAGTAGCAGTAAAGAAGAAATAAAATATAGAAACATCGGTAAACATGGTCGTGTTTGAAACTGTTGTTAGTTTGGTGTAGACAGCTTGTTCCTTGTTGTGTTATCTCAGATGTTTATGTACTGTTACAAAAATGTTTGAGTGGATGAGTGAAAATTTGATAAATTAAATTTTTGGAAAGAACACATAATTGATTCACAATAGGCACATCAAAGAAGTATATGAATCTCCAGCAGCTAGAAATTTTAAAGCCAGCTGTAAATGTTGCATTGGAAATATGGCAGCCCGGTAGTTTGCATTTTGTTTTTGAATAAAAGGTTCTGTTTTGGAAAGTAACCATTCTAAATCAGTGAAACCCATTCGAATACAGTTTCTCATGTGTCCATCCTAAACATGTCCTGATACATGGGTGCCGGGAGGGGGTGCAAGGGGGTGCACTTGCACCCCCCTGACATCCCGGGTCGCCCGTAAATTTGGGCCGATAGGGGGTGGGGAGCACCAATTATGGCCCTGGTGTACCCTCCTGCATCCCGGGTGCACCCCCCTAAATCCCGCATCCCGGGTCGCCGTGTGGGCAGTAGTAGAGCTAAAAACAGGTCGCCCGGAAATTTTTGGGCCGATAGAGGGGGGGGGGGCAGGGGACACCAACGCAGCCCTGGTGCACCCCCCTAGAAGCAATCCTGCCGGCGCCCATGTCCTGATAAGAGATTATCTTAAAAAAAATTAAAAAAAGAATCTATAGGGCATATGTTTTCTCTCCAAAAGACTTGGTCTCATCCAGGATTTATGTTGTTTTTTTACTCAAAATAATATAAATTGTGGCAGCTGCTAACAAAACATAGTTATCACAACACACCACCACATAATAATAACTAAATTATAATTACGACAAAATGTTTTTGTTTCATGTTTACACAGAAAAATAAAGATTGTTGGTCTTGAGTAGAGTGATCACAGTAACATAAGTAATTTGTTCCTAAATTAGTCTCCCTGGTGTAGAACAAATGTTTCTAAAAGGTGCAATTTGATTCTGTTTCTAGAAACAGAGCACAACAGTTAGCAACAAGAAGTTCTTCCATGTTCCTTAGGTGTGGACACGCCTTTGCATTTCACAGTGATAGAACTATTTCTATTGTTCCTCATACAGTAAATTCTCATTGCATTTGATATGAGATGAAATTGTGAGTACCACCATCTTAGAACCAATTTAAGATAAAATATATCCATTGGAAGTTGCATTTCTTGTTGGAAACAGCCACAGCCCTCAGGGAATGCTGTGGGAATTAAGGAACGTACAAGTTTTAAAAAAATCAGTGGTGGTAACATATATCAACAAAACAATCCCTGGACCCCCACACTTCTTTTAATCCACAGAATATTCCATATGTGACAGTACAGTTCCATAAAGACATGCTCAATATACTCAAATCATTGGGTCAGTGCAGCACAATGTAAATTCTAAGTCAACAGACTATATTATTATCTTGAACACCATCTGTCTAGTTCTTAAGGTACTAGGAAAAATTTCAGTGTTGTGTAAACCACATTTTGGTTTACAAAAGTTATGATGCTGCACTCTAAGCTGCAACTGTAGTTAACAGTCAGCTGTGCTACTGTGGTGGTCCTCACGATTACTTGCATAAACTCATGTTTTCTCTTGATACTCGCAGCCAACTTCATTTATAACCACAGTAGCTTTATGCTGAAAAGTTTCAGTAGATATATTCTGTCAGGACAGATATGAAAACACTGACTTTGAAAATTGTGAAAACTATACACAGTTATAAATGTTAGTACTTGCGTTTCTGGCACCAGCAACAACATTTAACCAAAAGCATACTACACCCATTTGTTTACCAATCACAGTTCACACATGTAACAGATATAATCAAGAGAGGAAAAGTAGTACTGGGAATTTAAATTGTCTGTTGGTTTACATTTCAATGCAAATTAAATTTAGGAAGTTTTTCTAAATAATTTAGAGATATTGTGTATTCCAATTAAACATTTATATTTAAAAAAAAAAATCACTCATATACAAGTAAATTTTCCTGAAATTTTCCTCCTACGTGAATTCTTTGGTTCAAATCTAGTTTCCAATCACTAAGGGAAAAAAATATTTTATCAGATATATTTTTAAAAATTTACCTCAAAGTCTGTAATTTTTGGGCGAAGAACTGCTTCAGAAAGTATTTTTAATACTGTATCAATGGCACTGCTTTCAGCTGATATTGCGTATATGATGACATCCCTGAAACAAACATAATACAATTAGTATCTGGATGTTGTGGATCATTTTCCTCAATTGCTGATAATATTAATAAATAAATTACACCAAAGCAACTGACTTTTTTGTATTTATTGGTCTCCCGTACGTGTTTCACTTCTTTTGCAGAAGCATCTTCAGCGGGTTTTTTCTGTTAATTACGTACAAAAGTTGTAAGCAGGTTATGTTGTGTTTGGTACAGTGGAATGAATTATTATCTAACTTATAATCTACTTACATTTTGTGGTCTATTGCATTTCTTTTAGCCCCATTCTCAGCATCAGTGCTTTTGCATTTTTGGTGAGAAGTGTCTTCATCATTCAGATTCACAAAACTGCACTTTATTGCACTGCTCTATGTGTTTTTTCTTGCGAATGGTCGTTCTGTTTTGTTTACTAAGTATCGAGTTTTTGTAGTTATGCGGTGTTGTTTTGTTTTTTTCAGTCTTCCATTTATTTGGCGTTTTTTTTTTTTTTTTCAAATGTAAATGATTTCAGTAGTTTTTTGTGCTTTTTTATGTCCTTATTTATTGTTGTTTTTCCTGTGTCGACGTTTCTATTTTATTTTAGTTTCAGTGTTTTGTATAGTGTTGGGTGTGTGAGGTTTGTGTATTCATTTATTATTCATTTTCCTTCTGTTAGTGCTTTTTGTATATGATAGTTTTCTTGGAATGTTAGTATTTGTGGTTTGTTGTTGTTTATGGTGAGTATTGCATGTCTGAGTCCATACTTGTTGGGTGGTGGTTAGGTTCTTGTAAGTGTTCTGCAAATGTTGAATGGTTGTTATATTTTAGAGCTCTTATATGTCCTTGTATCTGGTTTCAAATTTTCCGCATGTTTGTCCTATACAAAACACACATTGCACTAGCAAACACCATTAATAACCCAGATATACTGAAGATCATAATAGATAAAATTAAATATTTCACAAAACAATCAATTCTCAAAATTCAACACACACACGACAAAAAACTAGAGCAATTGAAACAGAAACACAAAGTAAGAAACCAAAAATTGCAAAATGAGAACACAGACACAAATATCATAACACAACAATTCCACCCAAGAATAGTAAACCTAACAACAACACATCACAACCCTGAAGAATCAAAATTGGTAGAGAAAGGTCTGAAATATAACATAGAAAATAGGTCAAAAGCAGTACTGGATTTCCCATTAGGCTGTATATGCTCCAGCCTATGGGCAGCAGCGTTTTAGGGGCAGCAAATTTCCTAGGGTGCCCACTTTAGTAAGCCGTCAAATTTGTTTGTGATTATAAACATAATAGAAAAACATCTACTATAAATTTTCATTTAAGTGGTGACATCTAGTAGTGAAGTGACAAACTCGGAACAATTAATAGAAAAGAAAAATACATTTACTATCAATTTTCATTTAGGTAAGTGGTGACAGCAAACAATTAGCTAAATTATTAATTTAATTCTTCATTAGTTTCCTGACTTTCTATCTTGTTCAACGCAATCTGTAGTCCGTCGTATATTTCCGAAGGAAGACTCTATAGACAGAGGTAAGTTTCTGCTGACAGACTTACATTTCATGATTTCTATAATAAAAATACTTAAGTATGATCTAAGATTTCATTAATTGAGTATCTGGATGTTGAAAGTCCCCGAGCGCTCGAAAGTCCTAATTTTATTGAAAAATTAATTGAAAAGTCAATGATTTTCGAAACTCAACTCATTTTTTCTCAGATAATAATGAAATAAATTCTTTGAAATTTTTAAGGAACATGCATTGAACTATGCTGAAACCAGTATTCTGATTAAAATTAACATAAATTATAATCATTTAGTAATAATTGATTACAAATCAGGGCGTACGTCTTAAGGTGTTTTCTGTTCTTTGCCAATATAAAGAGTGTTACAGAGTTTGTCGTATGGAAAATTGTCAGTGAGAAAGTTGTTACTCTATGTTCGCCAATCAAAACTCCCGTAAAAAACTATAATAATGTATTACATTTTTTATTTTCATGTTTTTATTCTTGTTTCATAATAAACATTCATTTTTCTTGTTTCTATTTTACGACTAAATCTGAATACTTTCAAGTAATGAAGTCACTCTTAATCTATATCCATTCAAATATACATATAATCGTTTGCTATCTAATAAAGGTAATACAAATTAGTGATTAGTATAAGTATGAAGGAGAAAAGGGCGGCACAAAATGAACAGCCTACACTAAAAAAAAAAGTTTAAATCCGGCCCTGGTCAAAAGAGAAATTCATCAAAGACACCATAGTTGAAGCAGAACACATAATTACACACGAACAGAACATGACACACAGTGAAATAAACACTACACTAACAAGAGAGCTTGTAGCTGACAAGCTAAAGGACATAATAACTAAGAACAAAATATACCACAAGAATAAGGACACAGACACCCTCAGACAATTAAAGAAAAAACTTGACACAAACAGCTTGATAATTACCACAGCTGACAAAGGATACATAACTGTAATACTAGACAAACAACAGTATATAACAAAAACTGAACAATTCATCAAAGACAACAACTTCACTAAACTGAAATCAGATCCCACAAACAGATATCAAACAGATTTCAAGAAATGCATGAAGAAAATCTCTTTCACCTTCACTGATAAAGAAAAACAATACATGGCACAAACAAACCCCATAGCTCCCACATTAAGAAGTCAACCCAAAGTCCACAAACCTGGAATACCTATATGCCCTGTGATAAATTTCAGGAAAGCACCAACATACTATGCTGTCAAAAATATGCAGAAATTTCTTTCACAATACTACACTCCACACAATGACAAAACCATAAGAAACACCTCAAACCTCATTTAAAAGATCAAAGACATAGACATACCAAATTCAGCAACACTACTATCCTTTGATATACAGAACATGTACACAAACATTCCAATCAAACAAAGCTTAGAAATAATAAACCAAAACCTTAGACAACACAAACTAATCCCTGGCACACACACTGAAGAGGCTATAGACATACTTACACTCCTAACATCACAGAACTACTTCAAATTTAACAACCAATATTACACACAAAACGAATGACCTACCCATGGGGTCACCAATATCAGGAATAATTGCAGACATATTTATGAACCATGTAGGAAATCAAATATTTGAAAACACTGTAAAAAACAAAGGATATAACATTATCTATTGGCACCGTTTTGTTGATGATGTTATTTGCCTAGTCAATGAACCAGAAGAGAGGATAAAACAATTACATACGGACATCAGCACTATACACAAAAACATCAAATTCACAATGGAGAAAGAAACAAATGGAAAACTAAACTGCCTTGACATAACCATTACAAGACACAAACAGCAACACTCATTTCAGATTTACAGTAAACTCACCACCTCAATACATGATAATAGGAACTGACTCAAACCATCCACAAACTCATAAACAAGCTGCAATACGGCACATGCTCCATACATAGACTGAACAAAATCCCACTTAATAAAGAAAACTACACACTAGAACTTAACACAATCATCTATATAGCCAACAAAAATGGACACAAGGAACACAGGGTACACCACCTAAACAACAAAATTATAAGACAAATAAAGAAAATGTACAACCCCATCATCACACCACAATAGATCAACTCTAGATAATACACCACATACACTAGAAAATAGAAAGAAATGGCATGTGATGACATCCATCAACATAGACACATACAAAATTGCAAATATATTAAAAAAACAGGGACTAAAAATAGCATTCAGAACAGACAACACATTACATAAAAACATTAAAAATAACACACAATCCAATAAATATCACAACTCAGGAGTATACAGGCTAACATGCAATGAATGTGAAGCACAGTGCATAGGACAAACATGTAGAAAATTCGAAACCAGATACAAGGAACATATAAGAGCTCTAAAATGTAACAACCATTCAACATTTGCAGAACACTTACAAGAACACAACCACCACCCAACAAATATGGACTCAGACATGCAAGTACTCACCATAAACAACAACAAACCACAAATACTAACATTCCAAGAAAACTATCATATAAAAAAAGCACTAACAGAAGGAAAATGAATAATAAATGAATACACAAACCTCACACACCCAACAGTATACAAAACACTGAAACTAAAATAAAATAGAAACATCGAGACAGGAAAAACAACAATAAATAAGGACATAAAAAAGCACAAAAAACTACTGAAATCATTTACATTTGAAAAAAAAAAACGCCAAATAAATGGAAGACTGAAAAAACAAAACAACACCGCATAACTACAAAAACTCGATACTTAGTAAACAAAACAGAACGACCATTCGCAAGAAAAAACACATAGAGCAGTGCAATAAAGTGCAGTTTTGTGAATCTGAATGATGAAGACACTTCTCACCAAAAATGCAAAAGCACTGATGCTGAGAATGGAGCTAAAAGAAATGCAATAGACCACAAAATGTAAGTAGATTATAAGTTAGATAATAATTCATTCCACTGTACCAAACACAACATAACCTGCTTACAACTTTTGTACGTAATTAACAGAAAAAAACCCGCTGAAGATGCTTCTGCAAAAGAAGTGAAACGCGTACGGGAGACCAATAAATACAAAAAAGTCAATTGCTTTGGTGTAATTTATTTATTAATAAAAAAATACAATTAAATGACAAAAAATGACTAGTTCAATGTATGCATCTCTTGATAATGCCAATCAAACAAAGAAGTAAAATTTGTGACTACTGAGTTGGAATTAGTCTGTGCAGCTAAAATTTAAATAAAATTGTCAAATTACAGTGGGACTGGTTTATCAACATATTTTTTTAAATTTGTGCACTGGAAGAGCTTTCAGCTATTATTTAATCATTCAGTTAGCTTCGTATGAGCCTTATAAGGATGAATCAGAACAGTATTTGGGTTGTATTCACTGGGATGAGAACCAGATATCTAAATCTCCTTCACCTGGTGCACTCTACTTTTACACTAAAGCTCTGGTGTATGAATAACTACCACCACCCAGTGTTTGCCAACAGACTACTGACAATGAAGTACTTCAGCTAGTATCATAACTAAAACTTTCAGATGTGTGAATGGTGGTAAGATCAGGGACGGCCCTAGCAAGTTTTTCAGGTGGTGCGAGATCTCATTGAGGCGCCCCAAATGTTCAGTCGTTTATTCCTGATTAAGGTGTCCATGTAGATAGACTGAAAATAACATATACTTTTACATCCTACTAATATTATAAATGTAAAAGTTATTTTATTTGGATGTTTTTACAGTTTCACATAGAAACGGTTAAAAGAGTTAGGATAAAATTTGGAATAATATATTGGCTATCTACTTTTAACCCAATCGAAACAATAGTTCCCATGGGATTTAAATACAAATATGTGTATGAATGTGTTATGAATTCCACTCGAGCAAAGCCGCATGCAGAAGATGGTATTTATCTATTAATAATAATTAAAAACTCAGAAAGATTAATGTAGGGTAGCAACGGTATGAATGAGAAACAACAACAGTAAAAAGGAGTAGATGTTTGAAGAGGTTTATTTCAACTACTGAGGCATATATAACGTTCACATCACGTGTATGTCAAATTCACCTAGTTTTTTAATATATTTTTTAAACTAGCAAGCGAGGAAATAAAATCATAACTAAAAAGCCTAGATGGCCACCTTCCTTGCTTTTATATTACCTTTATTTATATTATTTTCTATAGATAAAAATTGGAAGATCTAAAAGTCTATCTAGAGTCTGTGTTTACCGTAAATAAATTTTGTTCTCCCTCAGCGACAGTTACAGGTATATTTATTAAATTGGAAGTGCCATCCACACATTCGGAAATATACACTGCCAACCATTTTGTTTCATAAGTTGAACTGTTGTTGGTTCTGCTGATTGAAGCCCCAATGCCTCATCAACAACAGTTTCAGTTAGAAAGTTCCTCAACCAATTCACAACCAGATATGTCACATTCCTCTCCATCAGTTAAACTTACTTCTTAATCTTCACGGGATTATTCCAATTCGGACTTCTGAGGAATTGTTTGGATAATGTGTAGGAACGACTCTGTATCATTAAATTTGGATAATTGTGTAAATTGAGTGACCAACGCATTCTCAATTGTATCGATCATATGCTTAAACACGTTCATTGTAAAGAATTTTTCTGGATCTATTACTAACTCATCTACAGCAATAAATTTCTCGATAAATTTCTCCTTTCTTGGGGATCTGACTGGCTTAAAAAATGTGATATGTCCCAGTCTGAGAAGCAATTTCTGTAGCTGTTATCATAGCCAACGAATAACCCCAGTACTCTTTCTCAAACCCTGGTCTGTTTTACAGCAATTGCAAAGCATTTCAGCCTGCATAGCCTTGCTTACAATATTTACTTGAAACAATATGCAGTCACCATTGAAACTACGAACTCAAATTGCTCTCTGATCTGGCTCAGGGACAAGGAATATATTGTTGCAACTGAATAATTCATTTCCAAAAGGGCGTCGTAAACTGAAGATTAGTGATAACGTAGTGCAGCGGGGCTAAAAACTCTATTCTCTAAACAAGTTTCGCCAATTTTTCGGCGATATCGCCTCCCGTCGCTTTGTTGAGAGAGAAAATAGAACAAATATTCTTTAAAGAAATACGGACAAGGAAACCGACTTAACTGATGCTTTGGCGGCACCTGCTATTATCAAATTTAATGACGGCTACACGAATTAAAAAATGCTCGAATATGTTGGTCCAGAATTCTGCTCTAGACACGTTTGTTCCAGTACCGGATTAGCCACGTAGCAAGAGTTAGCAAGTGCTACTGGCCCCGCGCCTTCAGGAGGCCTTGCGCCTATGCTTCTTAATATAGAAAATTATTTACTTAGAGTACTGATTTGGCTACTGCTATCTCTAAATTTCCCCATATTAAATCACGAAAGATAGCTTTGTAAATGTGCTGTTTCGTTTTACATCCTAAACTTTAATACCTAAAACACACCAAGAGCCTCTTGTTTGCATTTGCTACATGTCTTAATCCAGCTCTACTTTGTTTCCTCCATTGGATCCTGTCATATCCTTGATCTTGACAATCGTTCATATCCAAACTGAACTTCGCAAAGTATCATCAAAAACAGGCCAGTAAGGCCAGCTCCTAGGTCCCGAAGAGTCACTTTCTGGCTTGTAAGCAACGAAATACTCACGCACTTGGACTTCGTCTTCATTAGTGTCATCAAAAGCCATGTTACAGGTAATTGTTCGATGTGACTGATATTAGGAGCTCAATTCAGTGTGATGGAAAAGTATTTAGACGGTTTATCCGTATTCAAAATTTTATTACGAACTTCATTTGTTTTGAATATATTTGCCAAAATAATAGACATTAGTTTCTTTATTAGCAATACGCCAGAGATGCTACATCATCACAGGGTCATATATTCCTAGCAGTTGCAATATACCCAGGAAGTTACCATTATTAGAATTATTTAGTGTTTCAGGTCCATGGCTTCCTCTGAATAAGAGATTATTGCATGTTAAAAAATAAATCAATTAAAAAAAAGCTTTCGACATAATTCATTCGAGGATAGCAACCCACCGTGGTTTTTCGTCTTCAATTTTTATTTACAAATGCTTGCCTATTACACTGAAGTTCTTTAATAGAATCACTGCTTCTGTGCAACTGAGGATGGCATGCTGGTGATTTGAAGTTTCATGAGTTTTGGGATGCTCTGATAACTAGCTCCAGTCATTAAATAAGAGAGAGACCTTCTGTTGAATAAATAACAGTAGAAACAATATACTTTATCTGCAGATCTAGGTAAACAAGCCATCCACATTGATAAGTTTCTCCATGTGGCATTACTCTTTGAAAAATGACATCCATAATTTTTTTCTTGGATTATTTCATTGTTTGAATAATTATCTCTGACTGCAGAGTCAATGAGCGAGCATTTTGAAATAACATCATAATTTGTATTTTCAATAGTCGACAATGGTGGTATGTCTGGTATACCCTATTCTGTAATTTTTTTAACTGCAGTCGACGTTCCAATCACAGCTAAATCTTTTCGCACGTACATGCTGCTGTTCGTCATTACGAGTCTCGTCTGAAGAACTTCTATTAAATATGTTTTCTTCCGTCGCGTGTAGAACTAGTTATGGTGACGACGATTAAGATGACTTCTCAACTCTAAAAAATTTTGCAAGCAGTTCTGAAGCCTACTCAATTTCACCTTGGTTTTGTTTTCTTCTCTTTTTAACTATTGTGCGCCAGATTTTTGTTAAGGTAGCGACATGTCTTCTGCAATCACCTAAGGTCTAACGTGTTAGTATAGGTTAACTCTCGCCCCATGAACATGCACCCGCATGTGAACGAACTCCGAGACTAAGCCCAATAGGTAGGAAACAGGTGCGGGAGGCGTGGCGCGGCACCGGAGAGTGCTAATTATGGGACGAGTTGTGATTTTCTTGATTCGCTTACTCGAGTTAACTTGATTCTATGACAACATACGACTATGCATTAAGCTGAAGCTGTTATTTTTATATTCTCTTCTGGATGTTTAGTATGTTAAAATATATGAACAACACGCTAGGTTATTATGGAATTTATTTTTCATTTTTTTGCGCAGACTATCTATCGCTGCATTTTCGGCACCCCCTCTCCCCCCCCCCTCTCCAATATGACAGCGCCCGATGCGGCCGCACTGCCCTACAGCCACCCCTCGGTAAGGTGAAGATAGGGGGCCCTACTACCATTTTGCCACTCTTGTTGTAAACAGCCACGAGTATGAATTAGAATAATCAACAGTGTGGAGGAATATAGAAGGTTAGGTAAAGTAACTGAACATTCAAAAGGTACCACAAGGAAATGAAATTCTCTAAATTTTAATTCTGATGGCTTTGGCTTGATAAAATGCGCTCCAGAAAGCAGTCCACCAATCAAATCTAGAGGAGAAGGAATGTACGAGAAGGGATTAAGGGACTACTGGAATGAAAACAAGCAACAACATTTTATGATACAGCGTTTAACCATTGTAAGTATGAGTATAGCAGTTAGTCTAGTGAAGCTAAAGGTGGAGTGGGTCAACCACATTTAAATATTGTGGGGAGTATTCAGGTTAAGTAAAATGATTTTGGGTATGCCGGAAATAGAACAGTTCACTACCAACAGAGTTCCAAGAGTGGTATCTAAAAAGAATTTTTAAAAATGTGCAAAAACTCTGTAAGGAACAAAATACTGACAGAATTATGTCATAAAAAATGAACAACAATTAATATTACATCAACCAGCACAATAGCAGAAATCTTTATTGATTTTCTTGCTGCCACAGAGACAAAAGGAGAATATTTAACTAAGGCACTACTGAAAGAGCAAGGAAAAATGGAATAGATATTCAAAACTGTAGTGGCCAAATATACAACAATGGTGCAAATATGGTAGTCATAAATAGCAGAGTTAAAACTTGAATATCAAATATTAATCCCACGGCATTTTTTAGAACATGATGTCACAGTTGGAATTTCCTGTCGGTAGAGACAGCTATTTCTTCTGAAGCTGCAAAACTATTTTTTTGGTTTTATTCATAAAATTTATTTGCTATTTGCAGTATCCAGCAAACATTGGGAATTAATAAAAGGCAAATTAAAGCTCACTTTAAAGCTTTTACCAGACACAAAGTCGGAAAGTAGAATCAAAGCAGTAAAGGCCGTATTATTTCAATTTGATGATGATGATGTTGAATGCATTGAAAGCTTTAAAAATTTCACAGAAAACTTGGACATACTTAGTGATTGTTGTTTGGTTTTGAATGAAATACTCGGTTTAGAATTTATCATATCATTACATTTATGGTGTGAGATATTATCAGGTATTAATATACTAAGCAATTTATTGAAATCTGTATAAGTCTATTTAAGCATTGCTCTTAAACATTTGTGTAAAGTTTGCTACTAAATTGAAGAATATTGACAAACTGAGATTGAACATTTCTTGTCTCATCAATTTATGACCAGACAAAAGACTTTAAAAATCTCCCAATAGTCTTTAATAAACAGATTTTATTTTTTTAATACCCTGATTAATTCCATAGTGAGCTATAATGGATTCAAGTTGTATGTCTTTAAATGATCAGTTTGAAATTTTCAATTTACTCTATGAACTAAGCAAGTTAAAAAAAATAATCAAAAGAGCATATAATAAAAAACTGCTAAGATTTAAACACAGTTCTGTGAGAAGGTTAGAGCATTGATTTCCAACCTTATGAATTATATGAAAATTACAAACAGTAATCCCAAATTTACCTGACTTCATTAAAGATGTGAAACAGCTGTTCCAGTACATAATAGAAAATAACTTGAAATTAATCCAAATATTTATATTGTCATTCAAAATTTGTCAACAGTTCCAATAAGTACAGCCTTCACTGAAAGGAGCTTTTCAAAATTAAAAGTACATAGGGTCAGCAAAGACTTTCAGTTTTGGCAATTTTATCAATTGAAGCAGATATAGCATCTAAACTGGATTACGATATAGTAATTAAGGAGATCAGTAAATCTAAAAACAGGAAATTTCTATTTTTTAAACTCTTTTCGTTATTTATTACTTTCTAATGTTAGTTGCAGCTTACACGGTTTCATGTTTATGAATAAAAAATTTGACAATTTCAAACAAAATTTCTTTATAAAAACTGTCCTCTTGCTCCACCAGAGGGCCTCGAAAAACTTATCTTGCCCACGTAAAATTTAGGTCTTGCCCCGCCACTGAGGAAAGGTCTTTATCGAAGAAAACAGAGAGTCCTTTCTTCTGTCAACATCAACAGAATACTTCCCAGCAGGAGCTTTTTCATACATGAGGTAGTACAGATTAACTATTGACATCCAGTTTAAAGAAGAAAGAAGTGTGTGTTATGAGACTATGAGACTACCAGATTTGTCACTTACAAGGAGAGGTCTTTGGTGTGAAAATAGCAATCGTAGAACGAACAAGTCTGATAAGTAGTACGCGACATAAGGTTTTTTTTTACCCTAAAGCAGTTCTGCCTGGTGGACCTCCGTTTAAGAGAAATTGAGGGTTAAAAATTTAAAAATTATGTGTGGATGATGTATACCTATAGAGAAGACTATTAGCTATCAGCATCGGTTTAGCATTAAGGTGATGTATTCATGTGCAGGAAGTCCCGGTTTAATCCAACTGGCCATTAATTCCTTGAAGCCAATCAATTAGATTTTCTTAAATCTTTTGTGACTATGGATCAGACCCGGACCCATCACTTTAAAAAGAATCAAAGCAACAGTCAATGCAGTGAAAATACGCAATCTCCCCCCCCCCCCATCTCCCCTCTTACAAAAAGAAGAAGCTTGTTTCTCCCGCAAGGAAAGCATTGGTTCTGTTTATTTGAGATTCTGAGGGTACGTTGCTTCTAGATTTCCTGAAAAATGGTGAATATTATGCTAGCCTTGTGGAGTGATAACAAACAGCTATCAAGGAAAAGTAGTTGTCGAAAACAAACAGCCTGTTTCCTCAGCACAATGCTTCGAGTCCTGAGTCTCTGATTTCTATTGCTACAATTCATGAATGTTTTGGTTGGTAATGCCCCCTCAGACTACTGCACATTTTCAAATTTTAAAAAGTTTTCGACTGGAATCATTTCAAGTCATATGAGCCATTGCCTCATTTTTTGACACCATTGATAAATCCCTTTATGTGGATGGCAGAAAAGTATTAGAATAACAGCTGAGAAACTATATGGAGCTCAAAAATAAACCCTAACCTGTCTTATTAACTCATGCACATCAGTATCAAGAAACTTATTTGGATAACCTTATTATCTATCTCTTATACTTTGAATATACTTGGCACATATTCTGCTTGGTATACTCATCAACAAATCTGAACTACAATCTGGTAAAGGCACACACTTTGGTGGTTTTCAACATCTAGGCCAATGCCAATATTGAGTTAAAAATTAAAACTACTGTAACTGTTCTATAGTAATATCTTGCACAGTGTTTCATTAAAACATTTGTCACATTTTATAGAAAATTTAAAGTAATTATTTCCTATTTTACTCATCAGTTTAATCCACTATTCATTAATAGCTGTAACAAAAGAATAAAACAAATACTTCTCTATAACAGTTACTAGTCAAGAAATAAGTATAAATTACTATTTAAACATGATGCCTGTAAACAAATAATTGGCGGGTTTAACTTCAGTAGTTATACCTATAGAATACTCTACATTAGTTTTCAAAACAATTATAGGTGATAAACAACATACACCTGATTATACCATACCTGTCTGCTTGGCAATCACAAATCCCTCCATGTTTTTCCAGATCCAATAAAATGGAGTCTTTGCTGTCATACCCAACAGTTTTCTGGAAAACAGAAGCCAACATTAATAATTTTTTAATCAATACAACTTTTACTATGTAAATAAGACAAAAAGTTAGCTGTGAATATATTTTTACTTTGTAAAAATTATGTCAGCTATGTAATAAGTTATACACTCTGCAACCATTTTTCATTAAAATTAACATTCTTGTTTTATTTCTCTCTCTTTTTTTTTACCAGACTGATGCCTATTGTTACTGATCACTGATTTAATTATTGGAACAACTAGAAATGAAAATAAAAGCAACATTAGTGGATACCCTGAGTAGTGTGCCAAAACCTTGTAATGTCTACGTTGAGATAAAAAGGGTATATTGTAGTAGGGCGACCAAAGTGGATCACCCTATACAATTTTGATTATTAAAATACTAGTAAGAGCTAATATTATATGGAATATTTATTTGTATGAAGTTTCAAGTCTGTAGCAAGCCGGATGAGCGAGGAAACATTCACCACACCCCAACGGGATTCTGTACCTGAAGGCAACAGACAATAGTTGAGTCTCTGCCAGAATAACAAAGGTAGTGTCTGCTGGGTGAGTGGTCCTGCAATCCCAGGGTGGCATAAGTCGAAAGATGGAGTCTCTCCACAATAACAAATGTAATCCTTGGTTAAGGCCGTTGACTTTTGAATGGTCATGGGAAATTTTCCAAATCATGAGGCACTGAAGACTCACAAGTAGTGGCGATTCTTTCTGAACAGCGAAATATAGATCCAGCCAATAAAATAGCCTAAATTGCCTGCCAATGGATAGGATTTCTTAACGAGCCAATCAACAATGTTAAAATTTACACATAACCCAAAATTCTACGAATTATGTTCCCACTGAGAGAGGCGCAACTTTGTAAAAATAGAGGAAGAAAGATTGAGGAGCCGCAGATCAATGAGAACGCTAGGTCTTACGTGCTCAGCATCCAAGCAGAGCAGACACAACTGAACGTAAGCAGATTATTATTATTATTTCGTATCAGAAACATACAGTTACACAATCACAAACATCAAATAATGCTGGACCAGAACTTGGCCTCTTCCAGTGCATTTTCTGATGCCTCATACAGATTAGCTGCCGAGCTGGACACTGGAGCTTGTGCTGGACAGTCTGGTCTTCACCGCAGTCGCACTTGATATCATTGATCTCAGCATAGCCCCCCCATCTTGCCAAGTTCACTTTGCATCTGCCCACTCCTGATCTCAGCCTATTCAAAGACTTCCACGTCAACCATCCCTTGAATAACCAAGTGGCAAAGATTCAGACACTCTTCCCCAGCCATGCGGAAGGGGAGCCTTAGTTTCCCATAGTTGTAACCTGGCTTCAGTTGTCATTGTAAGTTCCCGAGATATTCTTAGGAAACTTTTCCTGGACTTCAGTCTTTGCCTGTGAGGGATATGCCCATATAGTGAATGAGATTTTTCATGGTTCACTTTCCTCCTTTCCTTGTTCACTGCTATTTCCCTACTATCCAAGCCCTTTTCTGGGCCACAATTAACGTAAGCAGATACTACGGCACTATATGACTTTGTATCTGCAGATGTACTCTCAAATAAAGGATAGCTTGAGCTGATGTAAGCTCATTTTGCATCATGACCGCCGTAGTTGCCGCAACCATTACACCATCACATGGGAATTCGTTTCTATGAACAAAGTGTTTGCATCTTTGATTTATTGAGTATGTGCCCTTTAATGGCCTTGGTAGGGAAGAGACTCTCCTCCAAACAATTAACTGAGCTACTATATTAAAAGGCCAAAAGCATAAATAGTGTTGAACAATGGTCTATTTTTATGTGACTTTCAATCAGTTAATTTTGTAAATGGGAACTCAGAAGTAGTCTGGCACCCTTTTAATTTATGGTTGTTTAATCACTATAATGTAGCATCATTTTGCAAAAATTGTTCTCTTTTTGTAATAGGCTAAATTTGATCGATCACTTCAGGAAATTTTCAAAATCATCTTTAATATTTTCAGTATGTTTATTTCTTGTCCATGTGTCGTGGCCTTTAAAATATTTTCATTTGTCGGCTCACTGCACGATGAGGCACTGCATTATTGAATTTTTGATAACTTCTTGTTGTATTCATGTTAGCTGTAAATGTGCCTCAGTCTGTAAACCTTACGAGTAACAAATAAATGTCAGGTTGTGACAGTTTCATTAGTAAAAGACAAATGTAGATTTTCGCCATATTTCCTCGAATCACAAAAAATTTCATTTTCACTGCAGATATAGAATTAAATATGCGAATTAGCTTATTTACTAATTTCATAACCAGTACAGGTAAGCAATATGATTTATTCAAAATGTGCAACTAGCAAAAATAACTAACCCAGTATACTACAATACTAAACACTGTTTGCTAATAAAATCGCATTTGATATGAATTTATCACTACACAAGTGATTAAGTTGCAATTGAAAATTTGCCAATGAAATACTGTAGAGCAGTATTTAAAACCTGGGGGACTAGTAAATGGTCAAAAATAATGCTGCAGACCACTAAATTACATGGGGCTAAAGTTTACCTATGCGTCTATTACTGATATCTGGGACATAGTTTACTCTATCATTATAAGACAATAAATCTAAAAGCTTATTTCAAATCCCTGCCGAAACACAGTTAAGAAAATGGAAGTGTTCTATTAAAAGTTAATTACGTACGAGGGCTGTCCAGAAAGTAGCAGACGTTTTGGCCTGCTGCGGCAGAGGCCGGGGGTAGTGCCGCCATCTTGGTGTCAGTGTGTTCCTACACTCAGTACGCAACCAGCAATGGTAGCTTGCGCATCGTGCCTATTGTACTTTGTATACAGTGGAGTGTTAAAATGAGCGCTGCAATTGAAAATCCTACCAGTTGTGAAGTGCGAGCTGTGACAAGGTTTTTGTTGGTAGAAAATTGCAAACCAATTGAAATTTATCACCAGATTTGTGATGTGTACGGCCAAGGAATAATGAGTGAAAGCTGAGTGAGGCAGTGGTGCGTTGGTTTTAAAATGGCCGAACCAATGTTGTGATGAAGATCGCAGTGGTAGGACTATTCTCGTGAGTGACTGGTGGCGAAAATCAACAAAAAAAAACTGTGAAAATAGTTATTTCACGATTACGGAACTCTCAGAACATTTACCCCAAATTTCACAGAGTTTAGTTCATGAAATTGTGGTTGGTAAACTTGGTAACCACAAATTTTGTGCCAAGTTGGTTCCGAAAATCCTAACGGAAGACCACAAAAAACAGAGACTGCAGCACTGACATTTCCGGAAGACTGCGACAAAAGTGGAAACCAAGTTATCGAGCGTATCGTAACTGACGACAAGACTTGGGAAAGCACGTCACCTGTGAAACAAAAATGCAGTCTATGGAATGGGGAGACACGCATTCACCCAAGAAACCGAGGAAGTGTCCGCAAATACTGTCAGGAGGAAAAAATCATAGCTACTGTGATTAGAAACACTCGGGGAGTGATTCTCATCGATTTTCTCGAACATGGACAAACAATCAACTCAGAGAGGTATTGCGAAACACTAAGAAAATTAAGACGCATTGTAGCATAACAGATAGTATAATGACATCTTTGAAGTATAAGTTCCATGGCATGGGCCTATCAATACTCTTGTAAGAATGGTTTCTATAGCAACGAGATAGATACAGAGATTAACTAGGAGATTGCCTAGAGCAGCGCTAAGGAGAACTTGCAGAAAGAAGTCCGATAATGTATTTAAGAACGATGTATTTAAAATAATAAAAGAGTGATTTAAATTGTGCAGAATAACGGCTAACAGATTAATTATTTACTATAGCCGCACAAAAAGCATATTACGATTTGGCAAATTTTTCTGGAAAACCTGGAAATATCAGGGAATTTTTAAATCATTACCTTTGACTTTCTTCATTGCATCTTCTACGTACAAGTTGAATATTAAGGGGGATAGACTACAGCCTTGTCTCACACCCTTTATAACTGATGCATGTCTATCGTGATTCTCTACTTTCATTATAGCCACTTGATTCTTATATAGTTTATGGAGTATTCTTTTATCTCGATACTTTAGACCTGACTTCTTTAAAATTTTGAACATCTTTTCCCACCTAACATTATCAAAAGCTTTTTCTAAATCAACAAATGCCATAAAAGTATCTCTGTTTTTCTTGATCCGCCCTTCAAGCATTAATCTTAAAGATAGAATTGCATCCCTTGTACCGCGATTTTTCCTAAACCCAAACCTATTATCTATTCTACTACCCTTTCCATCCTTCTGTATATTATTCTGGTCAGTGATTTTGAAGAATGTGTTGTTAGAATAATGGTGCGATAATTCTCACATTTGTCGGCTTGTGCTTTCTTTGGAAGTGTGAAGATGATATTTTTTATTAAAATCATTTGGAATTTCTCCTGTTTCATAACTTTTTGATATCAGCTTGAATAATATTTTGATTCCTTCCTCTCCAAAGGATTTAAGAAGTTCTCCAGGGATCTCATCAATTCCAACTGCCTTATTTGCTTTCAAGTCATTCAGAGCTTTATTAAATTTTGTCCTCAAAACTGGACCTCCTAAGTCATCAATGTCGACATCGCCTTCCTTCTACAGGGTGGCCACAAGGTAATGATTTAAAAATTCCCTGATATTTCCAGGTTTTCCAGAAAAATTTGCCAAATTTTTCCCTGATTTCGAAACTTTATTTGCATGGTTAAGATATTTAAAGTTTTAATTAGATTTTGATTCTAAACAATTAAATCTGGTATAAAACTGAAAAAATTAGAAAAAGAAACGTGTGTAACCCGAGAACATTTTATTCATGTTTAAGAATGTTTATTTGAACATTTTATAACTAATTTAGTAATCTTATGAAGCATAGTTAAAAATAAGATAGGTCAAATGACTAATATGAACTTAAACTAATTAGTAATCTTTCAATATTTGGTGGATAAAGTAATTAAGATTTTTTAATTTTTCATTAGTAACTGAACTCAGTCAACAGCTTAGCTTTTTTATGCCTTTTTTCATTTGCTACACTTTTCTTTTCAAATCTTCTGGTTCAGTTATTGTAGCTTTTTCCTTCCATTTTCAATTTCTTCTGTTGCCGACTTAACACTTTCGCTTAAGTTTCCGCGAGTCTACGCAAGATAGCATGAACACGAGTTTGTATAAACCATGCAATCATGTTGGTTCACTTTGTGTGGTTGCTTGCCTGTGCCGCTCGCCTTGGCAGCGGTTTATTTGGAGCAAGTCAAAGGCACGAGCACAATGTTTATACTATCACAGCAATTCAGCATTTGAAAGAGCTCTGAATAACGCAAAAGTTTATAAATCCTAACTATTTAGGATCTTACGTATTATTTTGTTCCTGCTTTAATTCACCTTATATCATTAATACATAAAAGTTATAAAGCCGTATAATTATCGCTATTCACATTTTTGCTGGCATTGGTATATTGAATCTAGGCTTTTGTTTTGATATTGAAGGTTCAATTTTTCTCAGAAGAAGTTCAAAACCAGCTTGTGAATTCTACAGGACTTCGAAGATTCTCCACAAATTCAATTTTTTTGGAACATCTGTTTAACACTTTGCTTGAAATTGCAAAACTGTTTAGTGAAACATAAAAACATCTTTATATAATTACTCCTCTACGATTGCTGTTTTATTCAGTAAAAAATATAACTTCTGAGTTTACATGATTTAGATGTCATCAACCTTTTTTAAAAATATAATTTCAAATGCTGAGTTCCAGAGAGAGTTCATGTTAGCGCTCGCACACAAACATCTTGTCGTCGTATCTAGATGAGGCGCAAGACAAGATGTAAGTTGCTAGTGTAAATGCAGTATTTGTTGGCTATTTTATGTCAAAAATATATAAGCTGAATTATTTTCAATATTAAAATAAATTATTAAAAAATTATCAAATTTTGGGTTGTTGCAATTAAAATTCCCTGATAATTTTTTAAATTCCTTGGATTCCCTGATATTTCCATGATATTTCCAGGTGGCTTTAAATTCCCTGATAATTCCATATTTTCCAGGTTTTCCAGGTCTGTGGCCACCCTGAACACGGTACCTTTTCTTAATGATAAACACGAGAGCATTTAAGAAATGCTATATGGCGATCATGACCATTTTAAGAAATGCTACATGGCAGACCGTGAAGAGGACGAAAGTTGGAATTTTAAAATTAAATAGAGCATTTAAGAAATGCGACAGCATGATACAAAACAAGCGTCGGGGAAAACTCGACGAGAAAGTTTTGTTTCTCCACGACAACGTTCGTCCATATGTGGCCAATAGTACTGAAGAGCTCTCTGGATGGTTTTTGATGGGAAGTTTTCAAGTATCCGCCATACAGACCGGATTTGGTGCCGAGCGACTACCACCTGTTCCCAGCGATGACACTTTGACACTGATGCTGAACTGCATGCCAGTGTATACCAGTGGTTGTACTCGTAGGCGGCAGATTTCTACAGAGAAGGTATTGAAAAGCCTGTACCACATTATAAATCCCTTAATTTAAATGGTGATTATGTAAAAAATAGCCTAAGAGTTTACCTCCAAAATGTATACAGTAAAAATTGTTTTTTTTTTCACTTTGTTAATTTTTTATTTCAAAAAGTCTATTACTTTCTGGACAGCCCTCGTATCAACCAGAATCTTAATATATATTTACCAAATGAATGCATATAGACCTTATACTTTCTATTTTTGTTTAAATCATCATTCTTATGTTACCAACCCTACCACACACTGCAGCCCCTCACACCCTCGGAAAATGGTAAGTTAATTAATCATTTTAGATGAATGGCACTCTTTCTGATGCCAACTTAAACAGATTATTTTAGTAACAATGCTGTCCTATTCTCATCCCGGAAAATGCCAGATTTTTGCCTTGTCATTTAAATATTTGTGGCTTATAGTTTTTGTACTCGCTTACAGCCTTACTCAGTATGAATAAGGTATCTAAATTTATAATATTCCATCTGCAGATCACTTGAACCATTTTCACAGACAATAGGTTGAGTAATACCACTGTAGAGTATCCATCTCCTTCAGCCCACCTGCAGCCATCAGTTAATGCTAAAGTATGAGGCTCATTTACAGTCAAAAAACTCTATGTATTGTGCAAGTATTGTACTGGGTCATTTTTACAACTTTGTTTTTTATTATGAAATAGCATATGGCACTTTATACCATTGCAGTATTTCCAATAAATGCACAAGATTTATTCGTCATTTCATCAACTTGTGAACAAAAATTTTGAGTGTTTATCTAAACGGACGGTAATCCTCATGGCCCGACTATTCACTCTGTGCTTGACAGGGAACACTGAGAATTTCTATATAATATGTCCGTAAAATCCATTTTGTGGAAATGACTTAATGCTTCTAGGCTTACAGATACACAAACCATCAATGAGGGAGTCCATAAATGCAATCTACATTGGATTATGTTTGTAGGAAGATGCAGCCTTCTGTTGGCATGCTGAGGTTCACATTCCATCTAGAACTGGAAGGTGAGTGGGCCTAATCATTCATTCATATTTTGGCTTCCTTTCTCAAACTCTTCATAGTCTCTTAAACAACCAAACTGGAAAGTGGTCACATTCCTGAAGTTTACAGTAAATGTTCAATTGAAAAATAACAGCAAAGCACATCAAATATATCCATGTAACTGTGCCAGTAGTGAGACACCTACTCTCTGTTTAAAACAAACACACCTCTCCAGTCTGCAAGGAAAAATCTCCAAGAGAATGAGTTCTAAGGCCAATGTACATTGTAAGCATTAAAGTCTTCAAGCAAGACAGATGATTGTGGTAAGGATGTGTCTTGTTGGAAATTCTCAGGATGGTAATAGGTCAACCAAACACCTTTGTTAGTGTAAAAGAATCACCGAGTCTGCTAGTTACTGCTAGCAGCGATATAATGAGGGTAATAAGCATGGATTAAACACATTTTACCATCATGTGTATTTCTCCTCATATATACAGAGGCACACTAGCCTCTGCTTCTCTCTGTGTATTATCTTCATTCTCCGGGTGGAGCCGCATCGATTTAATAAAACCTAATGTTTCAGCCATTGTGCTGTGGCTTTCATCAGAGGACTGTCGGATGCAGGTGAACATACTATACACTTTGTCTGATCCTCACTTGATGAGTTTCGTCTCAAATTATGTCAGTTAGCATCCTAAAACCTCATACTAATTGGAAGTCTTCACAGATTTTCCGACTTCCCTTTACTGGTATCTTCATCATTAATTCCCTTCTATATAATGATTTGAAAGGAAAGCACACTGGCAATTTAATGAGGATAGGTGAGTTGGTTAGATCAAATTTTGGACTCATTGTAACATTGGTACAGACTGTAGCTTTGCTGCCAGTGGGCACAAAGAAGGTATTCTTTCTGTCAGATGCAGTAAGTTTACCACCAAATCTGCACTGACATGAGCTTATGGTAATCATACATCAGTGACCTACAAAGATGATATGAGATATTCGTGTTCTAAAGTTACTGACAAACTATAAAACACTAATTTTTTAAAAGCAATTCTTCAATCCCTACAAATAAATGAAAGTTTCTTACAAAATTATGCAAATTTATTTATTCTAATAAAGCCCAAGAGCATTTACACTGCCCCTCATGTGTACGTTTCCTAATCCTTGGTTTATTGAGATTAGACTTAAGCACAAAAGTCCTTCACTGTATAATTCCCTCTTGCTGGTCTTAATTTTCTATATCTTGTGCTCCTTACTTACTACAGACTTCGCGTAATATGAGAAATAAATGCACACTGGAGGAACAATGCATTCATTATTGTAACAGAATTGGTTTATGAGTGAGTGAGTATTTGATTATAATAATTAATATGAGCGAATTTCGGTTCATCAGGGGAAATTTACTAAAATCCAAAACTGTCAGTTGGTATTGCAGGGACTCTGTAACTGTCTTAATATTTGACTAATTGATTTTACATTTACATTACATTACATTTACATTATATCGTACCTTGGATAACAAATGGAGCAACAGCCTTTATCCAACACACCAGCAATGTATCGAACAAGGTTGGCTGAATTCTATGACGGCACAACATCGAGTGCATTTACTGCCTGCCAGCCAACAATAAAGCACTTCTAGGCTCAGTTAAAGATGATCTGGGACTAAAGAAGCCTGGCATGTATCACATACCATGCGAGTGCAGAAAAGCATATGTCAGACAGACTATTCGCACGACTGAAGAACAGTGCACGGAACATACATGGTGCATAGATCTACAGCAGCTGTCAAAATCAGAAATTGCTGAACATTGTCTAAAGACCAGGCATACTATCAAATACGAGGGCACGAAAGTGTTGAAAAACACCTCCCACTTTCGGGACTGCATATACGAGGAAGCCATTGAGATCTGGCAATACGATAACCTTATCAACGAGGACAATGGGTTCCAACTAAGCCAAGCACAGAATCCAGCGCTGTAGCAGCTCTGAAAACACCAGAGCCAAGGCACCGAGCATGAAGAAGAAGACTTGCAGGCTGAGGATCGCTGCTTGATGCTTGGGAGTGTGCCACTGTGGGAGTGAGTGGGATGGAACGAAGGGTATAATCATTGCCCCCACGGGTCCAGCATGGCAGTCGCATCTTGGACTGCACTCCTCACACCAGTCAGCAGATGTAACCTGAAGATGACAGCATTCTTTGAACAACGCATGCCTGAGAAATCATCACACAGCAGATTTGCCAGGAAAACCTATGGTTACATATCACTTTTTATTCTTATCGCCATGAAACTTTTCTATCTTATGAAATGGGCTATTTTGCACACTTATTTCTATGATACTTTTTGTCATATTCTTCTTTGTTTAGGTGTAATTATGCTTTAAAATTGAAAGGTTGAAAATTTCCAATTTTTTGCTTATAACTTTAAATGTATTTGTTCCACCATAGAACTACCCATAGCAAATGGCTCGATTTTCTTTCCCTTTTTATTTGGTGTATAAGTTAGCTCTGTGGCTATTTTTATTTAGTTATTATTGCTATGGCATCTCACACTTATCTTACTTTCAAGGAAATTATTTTTTTTCTATTACTCATAACTCTTTTATTTAATTATGGTTTTACATGGGGATTTCAATATTCTTCTCAAAATTTTATGGCTTTTCTAATTATCCTTATCTCAATTTTAACAAATTCCTATTTCTTAACTATGTTTGATACATGTATGACCCAATATTAGGCATATCATCTAAGGTTCTTTTTTTCATCCTTTAAACATAATTTTATTTATTAACTGTTATCACATTATTACTTGCTTTTAATTCAGCTTTCATTTTACCATAGTTTTAATTTTGTATCTGTTTTAATGTAAGAGTCATAGTTGTTTAGTTATCTAAAAACATACTTAGGATTTACCTATTAACTCAATTTTTATCAGGAAGTCTATCTCAATGCTGACAATGCATTTCTGTAATTAGATTTTGTTTATATTTTCCATTATCTGGTGAAAATCTTTATCGTCTACCCACTTGTACCAGCCTATTGTGTGATGTCACGCCTTCAGCTTATTTCCTTGCTTCTAACCACATGGTGAAATAAAACTTTGAAATTAAATTAGTCCTAAATAAAAATTTTCAACCCTGTTAATATTTCCTTAAAATGCTTGTTTTCAATTTATTATATCAATGGAAATGTGAAATGTGAAACTTTCCATTTAATTTGACAATTCAATTTTAGAACACTCTACAGATCTGATTTTGACTCGAAAAGTCTTTCAATGTCAATTTTATTGCTGCATAATTTATTTTCAAAACTAGAGGCTTTTCTTCCTCTTCTCCTTCGGGCTCTGATAAGCACTTGAAATATTACAAACTTTAAAGTACACCACGGGAGTTAATGAAATCTAATACTTGAAAAATACCTCTAAAGCCAACATTAAAATACTTTTTTATGCTTTATCTCAGCACTTTTCTGACAAGGCAGGTCTATAAAATAAAAACTCCTGCTCCAGTATCCAGCTTAAGTGCCAAGACCAAACTGTAACTAGTGATTAACAAAACAATGGACTCTGAACCATTTCTAAATGTGGAATCCAATTTTTGCAAATGGTGGCAAGCAGATCCTCTGTCACCTAAGACTCACTCAGCTATCTGAAGGGCACTTACTGCATGTCACATATATATTTATTTCATGCAGTGTTCCCAATGGAAAAAGCATATGTTGATGTATACTTCTCATCAAAACATTTTTAAACTATTCCAACCACAGAAATTTATTTGCCTCCGACCATCCAGCCACAGCTTTTCAAGCTGATGACATGTGTAATATCCTTTTGCAGAAAGTTTTAAAATCAGATAAATATGTTCTCAGAATCATAAGTGGAGTTTGTCAACAAACAAGAGGCAGAAATTTATTTAGGGACTAGCTGCACCTGGCCACACATTGCTGTGGCCCGGTCTGGTAAAATAGAAAAGAAAGAAAAAGAAGAGTAAGAATTCTAATATGTTTAATTTCACATTGCTTGTGGGTATACAATATTTTTCGTTGTTCCATTCTCTGTGCAGATGTAGAAATTGCCTGGTTTGCCGACTCTAGAACATGTAACATATAATTAAATAATTTAATTTTAATTGTGGTGGAGCACATATGCTCCTACACCCTCAACTTTCCAGGACTTTTTATTATTATTATTTACCACCTACCTACACCTGACTTTTAAGAATTGCAACTTTATTCCTCCTTCAGCATTTTTGGTAAACTGTCGATTATTTGCCCTGGTAATATAATCCAGTACCTGACTCTGTTATTTACAAAAGAAAATTTGCCTACTCCCTTTCGCCTTAATTCAAACGCCAGCTTATGATTATGGTCATATCTTCCTCTCTATCTGGAGCCCCTAATCCTTCTGCTAACATCCATCCATGCATTACTGCGATTATAAGCCACGAACAAACCAAACACTCTCTTCACCCGTCTTCTGTCTTCCAATGAATCCTAACCCAGTTCCTTCAACATATCAATTACTGATTGCATTCTGCAGTAATTTCCGCAAACAAATCTAGCTGCTCTCCTTTGTATACCTTCCAACTCCTGAATTTGATACCCATAATGTGGGTCCCACAGAACTCCACCATATTCAAGCAGTAGTCTGAATAATTGTCCATGTAAGAAGAAATCTGTGTCTAGGTCTGAGCCACACAATTCAAACAATTTGCCCCGATCTTTGTTGATGGCGACTGCAAATTCCATTCAAATTTGGAATTATGATCTCTTAAAATGAAATGGTATATCTGTTGAAATCATAAGAATGTGAGGAATGAGGACGCCTTCACCTTTGAAAGATTTTTGAATGTAACATTGTGTCAAAATTTCAAAGCAACCAGTGAATAATATTGTTAAGTTCGTAGGTGTCTTTGTTCTTGGTGGCAAGAATAGCTCATTCACTCAGCCAATTGTGATTCTTATAATTGATTTAAATATTCAGAAATACTTTTTCAACCAATTCTTCTTTTCGTGTTTCTAAATTGCATAAGTTATAAGACAGTTAAATTTGTCATATTAATTAAATCAAAATGGAAAAAAAAATTCTAACGAAATAATTGACATATTTATCTAAAAACATGCACAAATGCAATGTTGTGTCAAAAATTTCAAAGCAATTGGTGAAGAACTTTCAGAGATTTGAGATTATAAAAAAAAAAAAAATACATTTTTATTTATATAGATTTAGAAACCCAATACCAATATAGTACACATATCTACTTTTTTTGAAATTGATAAATCTAAAATCAACTGCCTCCATTATAATATGCGTTTACCCAAACGAACAGGAGTGTACAGAGTGAAACAAACTTTACTACAGCTTCCACATTCAACAAACCTCAAAGCATCAAAGTGAGATAAAAATTCTGGCAACTTTAAAAGCAATCTGAGAAAATGTGTACCCCATACCTTGTTGATAACAGATAGATAATTTATAACTTGTATCTTATAAAACAAGATGACTGCTAACTATAAAAGCAATTGTGGGGTGAAAATTATTGCCCACTAGCAGTGTGTGAGTTTATTTCTATTTGGGGAAGCTATGGCTTTATCAGACTTTGATTAATAGCTGAATAAATAAAAGAGATTCATCCAGTTCATAATATTCTTTGATCACAGTTGCCAGGATAAAATGGAATAATATTAAGGTTACAATAGGAATACAAATTAGTTTATACCATAGGAATACAAATTAGTATTGCACACCACTAACACATCCATGTTATTTAGAAACTAAGACAAACTTTCTCACCAACTGCACTGCTAGCAAACTCAAACTTTGCATCACAGCAACAAAAGATGATATGGAAAGTTTTAAAACAAGCAAAATTCGTCTTTATTATTAAAGGATAGTTATACACAAAAAATAATATTAATATTCAAAATAACCGATCACTACTACTGCTCTACTGACTAGATGAGGCTAAGACAGCACAGCTGAAAGTATGCAGCTGGTCCATTAAGGGAAAATATATGCTGGCCTTGGTGGAGGTCTGCATGGAATGAGTAACCAGTGGGATAATTTAGATCAGTGTTTCTCAACCCGATGACAAAAATAATGCTAGCAACTTCTAACTTATGTGGGTCTTATTTTGATCTTATTTTTTTATTTATGTCTATCTTATTAATATCCGGAACATTTTATATTGCACCAGTATGACATATCTAAAAACGTGTTTTGAATTTCTATGAAAACACATTTATGAAAGTGAAAGTGTTCTATTAAAAGTGAATCACCAACTGACCAGACTCTAAATATTTACTGACCAAATTAATAATAATGTTACTGTAGAATGGATGCTACACTATACCACTGACCTAATGCACAAAACAAGATCCAACACCGTTTATGGTTGTTTACTTCACAACTTTCATGTTAACAACTGCAGTCCCTCACACCTACCACAGGACCTCGGGAAATGCCGACAGGAAACAGATTTGGTGAACGGACTATTGTAGTGACAATGCTGTCCTATCCTAATAGCCTGGAAATGCCATATTTTTGCCTGAGCATTTAAACATTCATGGCTTTTAAAAAGTTGTGCTTAGAACTTACCCTCACTTATATCCTTACACAGTACGAGAACAGAATCTAAAATTTTAATATTCTGCCTGTGGAATGATTTAGATCAATATTCTAGACAGCAAACTCACTTTTTGCATTCCTATGTTTGTTAGCAACAGCTCAAAACACAATAGTTACAAATAATGATGCCAACTAACCACTCCTTAAAGACTAAGACAACTAAATTAATAAATAATGACGAATATAAACCACAAGAAAAATAAGAAAATATATAAAATATGGCAACTGAGTGTTTAACTGCTGATAGGCCCATAGTCTAAACACCTGCCCAGGTTATGTTACACATGTTACATAGTCTAAACCACTTCTGGGACTGCACTGTGATCAGTGATACCTTGGTCAAACAGCATCGCATCTTCAGGACCTCAGCCTTCACATTCTGTATTGGAAAACTGAAACCTTGAAAACATCTAAAGCATTTTAGAATTTTAGCATCTCACGCAATACTTGGATTTTTATTTTAATGTAAAAGCAAAAGTTACTGATGGCAGCAGTGATAACTATTGTTTACCTTTTGGTACTTTTTGTTTCAGCCAAACTTTATAGCTATCATTGCAAATAGTTATGTCACATACTGTTACATTTAGAACAGCATGCTCCTTCACAACAATTCTCGTATGGTGGCATCATTAGTAGATCAAGTCCCTCCTGTCCATTTCTAGCTCCATTTTGAAGATATATTTTACTGTAATATGCAAAGGAATGGCTAAACAAAATGAATAATGCAGTACTGTGGTCAATTTTTAACATCATAATTAATGGTTTATCAGTGGCTGTCCAAAACACTCCCGTAGAGACTGACAACCTGATAACCTTGGCAATAAACCATAGCTTCCATGTGAAATAAGCAATGGGAAATTTAATTTATCATTTCCCAAACTTGAACAGTTAGGCAGGCAGGATCCCATTTTCAGAACCAACAAATGAATCTGTCCCATCAATTCCTCAAGCTACAAGTGGGCTTGCAATTACAGACAAAGATGTGATAACCGGCAAGTCTTAATTTTCATAATAGTTTCTCCTTCTTTGACTCATTTTAGTATCATACTGACCTGATGTATTGATTATTGGGAATAATGGCTATAATCTGTGACTGACTGCTATGAACTAGGGATGTAAAGGAGTTTGCATCCATGCATCCATAAGTGTGGAACTTTCGCGTGAAATCCTACATCCGCTTTCGCATCCGCAATTTTTAATGCGGATGTATGGTGGATGTTTCTTTTACATTGTAATATGCACTATTCTTTTATCATTATACGAGATTCTGCCCATCATCGCTTAGCTAACAACAAAATGGTTGTTTTTCCCCCCCTGGCGATCTTGCAATAAAAGTAACGTAACTATGAACTGAATGGTGTTTTTAGCTAAGTGACGAATTTACAAGTTTGAACTTGCATGTAAAGTAAAGCGGCCTATTCACGGTCAAATTTATAGGATGTCCGCATAGAACTACTGTAGGATGCGCTAACCAATTCACGCTACGTGAAGGGGTCCAACAAAATGTTCCAAGCAATCCTGTCCACTCG
Organism: Vandiemenella viatica; assembly: GCA_031002005.1. Lineage (NCBI taxonomy): Eukaryota > Metazoa > Arthropoda > Insecta > Orthoptera > Morabidae > Vandiemenella > Vandiemenella viatica. Next base: position 377,756,590 of record CM061921.1, read on the forward strand.
TACTTTCTCGAGGCAATACGTGTGTCCTTATCACACACTAGTAGGATGTTTCCTCCAAATTCTTCCTCCAACATCTACAGCTTGTTGGACCACAAGGACCTGTTTTGGTTGCCCAGGAGTCCAACAACATCCAACAGGTTTTACATTTAGTCCTGTAACCCCTTTCACGGCCCATCAACTTTATCGAAAATCGGATCATCATAGGTCCTACAAGTTGTACTGTGAATGCGCCACTAGGCGGGTGGCAAGCTTAGAACTGTGTGGTGTGTGAGCGGTAACGCCCTGACCTAGCATTCGGGAGGACACGGGTTGGAATCTCCGTCCGGGCATCCAGATTTGGGTCTTTCATGGTTTCCCCAAATCACTCCAGGAGAACGCTTCCTTCAAAAGGCCATGGCCGAATTCCTTCCCATTCCTAGCCCCCATCTTTCCCCACCTCTAATAACATTGCCGTCAATGAGGCGTATAGCCATAATTTTAAAAAAAGCGAGCACGGAGATGTGCGGTGGCATGGCCTTGTGCTTGGCGCTTGAATTTGTCTAGACACGAGCTCCGCAAAGTTCATATGACAAAGATTGGTTTTTAGACATGTGTGTAGTTATGTAAATAATTTAATTCACTTGTGAAATCACCCCACTGTTTTTGTTGTTGAAAAATGAGGCAAAAGTAAATCAATATGGCATTATTATATGGAAATATACATGACTTATGAAAAAAAGGATATACTTATTTTGATTTTAAATCTATTTTTGATAAAATGTTAAAATCTAAATACTTATAAATTTATTTTTCCACCTCCGCTTCTGCAAAACATCTGGATCAGCATCCTCAAAGATGACTTGTGACGGCAATAACACCAGCGATGAATACATTAGAGAAATCACAGGATCAGAAGTCATTGATCTACCTTACAGCAAACCTGGGGCTATATACTCCACCAGGAAAAAACCTACCAACACATTGCCAGGAATTTTCAAGCCTTCTTTACATAATCACAATTACCACTTCTTCCCTTTGCAACATGTTACTTACTAAACATGATTGAGCAACTGGTCCATCAAATCCTCCAGTAGTCTGCACCAATCAACTGTGCACTCCTATATAGGCAAGATGGGACACAATTTCCAGGGATCCACCCAAAACACCTTGATTCAGTGGCATAATAAGGATTTTTTTATATAAATACATGGGTATGATAACTCTTGATACTTAGTAAAAAAAAAAAAAAAAAGTATTCTGACACCAGCATATATTTTTATTTAGAATATTCCAATGTAAGTATTATAATCTTGATTTTCCATACAATGAACTGTAGCATATAATAATATAAGCTAGTGCCCTTCATTTCAAACCCCCTATTCCATTCAAATGATTCCAATGTGAAAGCTTAAGGATCCTTTCCCCACACACTGATCAATAACAAAATCTACATATCTCAGTACAGACATTTAGTTTCATCAGTCCCCCTTCTTCTTTGGTAAAGAAGAAAGATTTGTTTTAACGAAGCAAGAGATTCAACACTCACTGAACCACAGCATATTTTATACAAGATAATCATATTACCACTATTTAATTTATATTTTTATGGCTTTTTTGAGTTTTTAATGTATTAAAATAGATCCTCATATTAAGAGTCTATAAAGTTTCTAATATTCTGACAAATACAAATGATACACATAAAAACACTGACAAAGAAAGGCAATACTGCAATAAAAAAGATGTAAAAAATGTATCTGATTTGCATGGAAATGATGTATGCAATTTAGGAACTAAATTAAAGGAAAGTAAGAAATTGGTAAATTCAAATTTGATTCACTTACATTGAAAGCAAGTTTCTCCAACACATGGGAAATTCCTCCAACATAATTACCAGCATTTTTGGCACCTGCATCTATAATAACTGGAAAATAATAATAAAAAACACAATTATTATGATACCAACAATATTATATATCTAAAAGTAAGCAGAAACAAGTTTTTTCATTTGGAGAAGTTGATAAGTTTTTTCATCTCAATCAGGTATTCATAATAGACACCTGGCATGACTAGGAAATGAAATAAAGAAAAGGTGAGTTTCCAGAGATAGAACAGCACATAAAGATGCACATCAAAAGGTCTAAACTGTTTCAAATGATGGAATATACTAATTCATGGTCAATGAGACACGAACAAATGAACGACTTCATTATAACACAAGACGATGACAGTGGCATGCAGAGGGTAAATATCTACAAAGCAATATGATTTAAGTATCTGACATACTCAAAGAACATATCAATCTAGCTGTGAACATACAGACCACTTTGTCCATAAAATCATTAAACTCTTTATATTATAGTGTAGGTTTAGAATAACACACAGTGAAAATAAGGAAGTACAGGGAAAGTAAGCCCAACACTTGTGAAAGATGAAGGCAGGAGGGCGGCAATGAACAGAAAAAAAAGTGAACATGTATTACAATATTTCAGTCCAAACTTTAACCATGTCCAGTAGATGAGACACATGGTGAGTGAATAAGATGTGCACACCACAACACTCACCACACTTACGAGAACTGCAGTGAGCAGTGTGTGAATGGAAATGGTAGTGTTGGAGGTTAAAATACTGAATCGATAACGATTAGTACATATTATTGCAAGAAGCTGGGGACTATTGAAAAAGTAATGAGAATAAGATAAAAGAAAAGGAGAATAAATATATACATATAGAAAATATGGGAGGGAAAAATTTAAATTTACATGTAAGTGGATAAATAATAGTTAAAATAAGTTATAGGTCTACCGGCAATAATAAATGACAGGTCTAATGGCAGGATGGCATCAACGATATGATGGTCAGCTGGTTCCCTTCCGCAGAATTTAGAAGTGCTTGAATGTTCTTGGAAAGACTTTCACAACCACTCTCTCTAAAGCAGTTGTTTAGGTTGTTCATATTGTGGGAATTGGCACAGGATGCCAGTGGATGTGGTGTATTTTTTTTTTTTTTTTTTTTTTTTTTTTATTGTATTTACGTCTCTCAACAGCGAGGTCTTTAGAGACGGTGGATGTGGTGTAAACTGTTTGCCTGCAGCTGTTCGTTGGCTAGTGGTGGGGCCTATATATGAACTGGTGAGTTGAAGTATGAGGTGTGTTGTAAAGTCAAATTTCCCTTCTGTTTGGATTAGAATAAGTAGTGGTGCCTGCTGTAAATTTTACAGGGGGTCTATTGCAAAGGAAAGGACTGTGAAGCAGTTTGGTAGAATCACTCGGTATTTGTGGAACAAGATGTTCTTGAAATTGGGTGGCCTGCCAAAGCATGTGCAGGGAGCAGTGGGCAGAATTTTATGGCAAAGTATGCAAATAATGATTTGGTTAAAGACTCAAGATCAGAACAGAACTGGGTGATGAATACGATGTTACAGTTAGATTTTAAAAGGGCAAGATGGGAGTAGTTGTGCTAAGAGTAGTAGCACAAGAGATTCGTTTTTGTATGAGATAAGGTGGGTAGCAATAGGAAATGAGGTCTTATGACGAGTTTTGAGGGCACTTGGAAAATTTCCTTTGCAGTCCACGTGATTTTGTACAAAAGCAAATCACTCGTGCTAAAAACCCACTTTTCACACAACTACAGTAGAACTACAATTATCCAAATCAATTGGGACCGAACCCCATTCGGATAATCAAAAATTCAGATAATTGGATTTTTTCCAAAAAAGGGTCTATTTTACTTAATTACTGCATGTATGTTGAAAAGGGGAAAAACAATTTTTAAAGAAAAATTAATTAATTTTAAGCGTACTTACAAGTGTTGTACATCAGTACAGTATGCATGTACCATACTGTAAATAAAAGTCATTGCTTGCTGAACATCTCGCTCCAAGTAAGCTGTTTGACCATATTCATATGTTACACCCCAGCCTGGAAAATTCCTAGATCTGCCACTGTCAAGGACAATAGCACATAGGCAGAATCATTATTTTGCAGTTCACAGTATGTTTCTGTCTCAATTTTTTTTAAAAGCGATTCGGATAGTCAGAGTTCGGATAATTGGAGTTCTACTGTACTGATTTTGTACCTTTAAAATCCAACCATAGTCCCACATTAATCCCCTAGTTCTATCCATATCTTGAGTTCATTAACAAAATCCTTCATTGTGGGCACAACTTCTTACATTCCTCTTCTGAAATGCACAACTTTCTTCACAAAATTCTGCACACTGTTCCCACACGTTTCAGCACAGTACCCAATCCAAAGAGCTAGGTCCACAAATATTCATCTTGTGATTCTCCCAAACTGTCACACATGCTGAAGACCTCATTGCAAAACTTGCAATATGGATCCAGACCAGTATTCATCCTGCTGCCATTACCTACTTAAATCCAAACACAGTGCGGCTTTACACCTCGTCGATGTCGAGGTCATTAGAGGCGAGAAAGGATGGGGGCTAGGAATGGGAAGCAATTCAGCCATGGCCTTTTGTAGGAAGCATCCTGGCACTCACCTGGAGTGAATTGGGGAAACCGTGGAAAACCCAAATCTGGATGCCTGGACGGGGATTCGAACCCACATCCTCCCGAATGTGTGGCCAGAGTGTTAACCACTCACCCACCACGCTTGGTCCCAAACACAGGGAAAACTTTTCGTATCATTGGACATGCAATACAACACAACTCATATATCAATTCATCTGCCTCCACTGCACCAGTTCATATACAGATATCACCGCTATGCAACTTTACATCATAATGTATGGCCACAGGCAAACAGTTTACACTGGCAACCTAGATCATCCAGTGGCAGCCCATGTTAATTCCCACAATTCAAACAACCTAAACAACTTACTGCAGTAAGGACTGTCAGTGTCTTCCCAGAAACCACAACCCCTTCTGAACTCTGCAGGTGGGAAGTAGCTTACCAATAAGTCCTTGACACCAGGCATCCATTTGGAACCCTTACCAGTATATCTACCACTTATTATTTTATTTATTCACTTACATATAAATTTAATACTTTTACGCCCTTATTTTCTTTTCTGGCACAGATACACATCTCAGTATGCAACATTTAAGCCAATGTTTTTATAGATAAACACAGTATTTAAATCTTAACAACCTAGGACAAATTGTCTTTTATCAGGATTTGACTGTCAACTTTTTCTTCGGAAAAATGGTAACCATTAATTCTACAATATGTAATTAATGAATTAACAGAAGGATGAAATTTAATGACAGTTTTAGAAAATTAATTTGTGCATAATATTCACTGTAAGGTAATTTTGACTTCATGACCAACTGCTGTGATATTGAACTTTAAACTACAATTCAAATTTAGTGCCTAGTAAAAGAAACAAACGTCAATGTTGGCAGCCTTTATTTATGAGAGCATTTCAGCTGTTCAGCTACCAGAATGCTGTGTTACTTATTTAAAAGGCACTACAAGTGAGGAACAATGCATTTTTATCAAATTTCTTACACACACACACACACAATATGTTGCCAGCCATAAGAATATATAAACAGAGTAAAGATGACTGAAATTGTGTCTACAAAAAAGCTGTGTCCCGACATACAAAAACATTAACAACAGAAATAATTTTTTTCTCTAATAATACAATGGAAACCCAAAAAGTAAGGTCTCCAAAGCATTTACAGATAAAAAAAAATCTGATTCATTTTCTATAATACGAGGGTTGGGGCATAAGTCATGGCAACTATTTTTTTTCCTTTAAGATATGTGAATGGATCACGAACGTATATGTGTTGTGTGGAAGTTCTGCAGGCGTAGTGTGTATGCAGAACAACATATGGCTCTGTGATAGCTGGTAGTAGCGCAGCGAGGGCTGTGAAATCAGTCAGTTGTGGAGTGTCGTGCGAGATGGAAGTAACCCGTGTTGAGCAGCGCGCTTACAAGTACATCAAAATAGCCGTTCTCCGAGGAAGAAATGCAATGGAATGTCAGTGAATTAGTGGAAGCCCTTGGGAATAATGCCCTACCATACCGTACAGTAGCATGGTGGGTAGGAAAGTTTCAGCAAGGACATGTGTCAACCAGTGATGAGCAACGTTCGGGACGACCGGTCAGTGTGCGGACCGACGTGGCACGTGCCGTCATCGAGCAGCTTGTGGCTGAAGACAGACGGTCCACGCTACGGGAGTTAGAGGGGGACAGCGGCTACGAGAAATGCACCATCCACAGGATATTGCATAATAACCTATGCCTATGCAAAATCGAATCGCGGCGGGTGCAGCACGCACTGACGGAAGTTCAAACGCGGGTGCACTATACAATATGCTCCGACCACCTTGCACGCTGGCAACAGACGGCGATCAATTCTTGTCACGAATAATCACCATCAATGAATTTTGGGCCAGGGCATACGAACCAGAACTGAAACGTCAGTCCGCGGAGTGGCGACATGCTGGATCACCAAGGAGGCAGAAGTTCCGGCAGAATCCTTGTACAGTCAAACTGATGGTGATCGTTGCGTATGAAGTCAGGGGTGTCATTGTTTGCCACTTTGTTCCTCATGGCAGAACAGTGACTGCAAACTACTACAGGGACTTCCTGGTGCGACAGGTACGACTGGGCATTCGAGATAAATGTCCAGATTTTTGGACAGTGCAAGACCACATAAAGCAGAGTGTGTAGAGCAGTTACTGTGACGTTGGGAATGGGAAGAATTGGAGCATCCACCATACTCTCCCTGTGACTTTGATCTCATTCACAAGATTAAGGAACCACTACGAGGTAGGCGGTTTGCAACACGAGAGGATATTGCAAATGCTGTGCGCCAACAGGTGGCCCAGTTCACACATGGTGAGGCACATGCTGAGGCTGATGGTATTCAGGACCTCCCACATCACTGGTAGCGTGTGGTGACAGTAGCAGGGGACTACTTTGACGGTCTTTAGGCCCAGGTTTCTCATATCAACTTTATGTGTACTGTGTTGTCATTCTTTTGCACCGTGAAGGCCATATTGCCCTGTATACTACCGTAATAAATTAGTTTGTTACAAAATTTCAGTGCTATTCATTGTCCACACATGTAGTTAACACCTTGTCCTTTCATCTGTATATGTCACATTTTCCAACCAGACTGGTATCTTCCAGAAAAAAAATAGTTGCCATGACTTATGCCCCAACCCTCGTATATACTGCATTTTAAAGGCAGAACAATTGTCTATTTTTCTACGTTATCGCCATTGTGGTTGATGCAGTTTTGTAAATGCTATAACAGTTTTTGTATGCTCATTACATATCAGCCCATGTCTTTGAAGAAGCATTGGACTTTTTCTTCTTCAGTGCTGAATCGCCTTCCGGCCAAATGTTCTTTCAGCTTAGGTAAAAGGTGGTAGTCACTGGGTGCCAAGTAAAGACCCTAGCATAGATGTGTGATGATGGTCCAACAAAAGTTTTGTAGAAGAGCAACAGTTCGAGGAGCGGCGTACGAGCTCACACCCTTGAACAACATTTCTCTTCTTCAGTTCAGTTTTGAATTGCACATCCAAATTTCCATATTTCCACCAACTGTAAACACTTAAAAAACTCGGATGGGCAATTAGGACAAGAAGATGAATGTTGAGCAAGGGTGTAAGCATTCTCCACAATAACACTCGCCCACATGTCACCTGTCAAACTGTCGCTCTTCTGTAAAACTTTGGTCGGAACATCATTCCACACCAATGCTTGGCATCCAGTGACAACCACCTTTTCCCTAAGTTGAAAGAACTTTTGGCCAGAAGGTGATTCAGCAGCGAAGAGGTGAAAGATGAAATTCAACACTTCCTCCTAGACATGGCGGCAAGCTAGTGTGATATGGGCATACAAAAACCGTCACAGCGTTTACAAAAATGGATTGACCAAAATGGTGATTACGTATAAAAGCAGACAACTGTTCAACCTTTAAAATGATGTATCCATTATAGAAAATAAATTGATTTTGCGCCTCTAAATGGTTTGGAAGCCTTACTTTTGGGATCGACCTCATATGTAAGCTACTGTAAAGATGACACCAAAGCCCTGAAAAGTAGGGAGACTACACTGAAAATAAAGCACATAAATTACTCACTTTACGTTACTGTTCACCTAGATTATAATTTAAATTTGAACATCTCTCATACACCATAAGCAGAGAACTTAGAAATGTTTCTGACTTTCAGATAAATATCTACTTTTATACACTCTGAGAGTTCAAATAAGGTACACTGCTTATAATCTAACTCCACATTAAACATAAAAGAAATACTGTGTACTGCAGTTTGTTATTAATATTATTATTGTATGTCAATTCACAGAAGATGAGAAAGAAAGAAAATACAACAATATAAATCAAATACAAAAATCAAGGGTTTCAAGCCATCTTCTGGCAGCTGGTCCAGCTTGGTACACGGTGATCAGTCTTCTGAGTAGCTTTCTGATTGAACAGTCCATTGTAACGTGGTTATTGGTTTGAATATTTCCTGTCACACAGCACATCTTCACGTAGCCCCCACTTGTGTGCTGTTGCTTGCACACTCCGTGTCCTGTGCAGTATTAAATTGGGATCAAAGTCACCTAGGCATCTCATGCAGGTCACTATGAAGTATCGTCGCGTTTTCCTCCACTCTTTCCCACACTCTACACAACACTGATTTTATCTGCCAATGTGGTGAAGAAATATTAAAAAGTACTGGCAGCAAGAATACTGCGGTACACCTTTGATACCACCAAATGTTCTCATAGCAGCACTGATCTGGGTGTCATATTTGGCAGTAAGGACACAACCAAAACAGGTAAAGCAACAGGATTCTGCTATGGAGAATGCCAAGCTAAGGACTGCTCCTCAAAGAACCTGAATGTCTGTACTACATGACATACCAGCCAGTTTCTTTGCAAGATTCACACCAGTCTTTACTTTTTCGACATTGGTACACAAATGCTGTCAAAAGGTGAGAGCACATTCCAAGGAAACCCAAAATATTTTGTTTGGTCTTTGTGCTATGCTCTTCCAAAGGGCTCAAAGCAGCAAGACTCTGTCCAGTTGGGTTTCAGTCTCCACTTGGAAAAGAATATGCAGAGTTGATCAAAAGTCTTTGAGAGTTGGAAGTATCTGCTCTGATAAGTTTTTTTATTTTGCTTATGGCTTTACATATCATTGATGTTGAGGTTATTAGAGGTGGGAAAGGACCGGAGACAAGGAATGGGAAGGAATTATGCAATGGCCTTTTGAAGGAAGCATCCCGGCATTCGCCTGGAGTGATTTTGAGAAACCATGGAACACCCAAATCATGGATACCCAAATGGTGATTCAAACCGGCGTCCTCCCGAATGTGAGGCCAGTGTGTTACCGTTCACCCACTAGACTCGGTCTCTACTAATAGCCAGATCGTCAAAATACTGGATTTTTCTGCAGTTCAATTGAGGTATGCCTATTACGTGTAAATTAAAAAGAAAATGGACCAGCATTGAATCATGGGGCAGTCCACTGTTAAGGACACACCAGTGACTTTTGGGCCCCACAGTAAACCTGACACAATTACTCAGCATCTGGTTCAAGACTTTTTTACATGGTTCTGCACACCAGACAGTACCACAGGCAGCTGATAGGTCAACAAACATAACTCCTGTCTTCAGTTTCCTTTGGAACCCAGCCAACATGTGGGTTACAAGCATGAGAACCAGTGCAGCACACAGCTATGCTTTGGCCTGAATCCAACTTGCTTGGGGGGAACAGCCTTATTAATGACGTCATGGATCTGAATTGACCATCCTCTCATGTTATGCTGTGCCGAAGAGAAATGTTGATCTATTCTGGTGCAATTTCTTCCTTACCTGGTTTTAGTATGGCAATAACCTTAGCTTTTTTAAAGGCAGAGGGCAGCTGTAAAGTCTCCTATATTTCATTGAAAAGTCCAAGCAAACATTTTCTTGTGATAGGGGCTGTATTAACAACGAATTCTGGGTGCAGGCCACTATATACAGCGGCTTTGCTGATTGTGAATTCAGTTGAATGAGCTTCTTGACATCACAGATTTCACATTTCACTTTTCACAAATTGAGTAGTTTCTCTATTGCCAAGCATCTTTTAAGTTCCAAGGAGGTGATTTGCTATCATGTTACAGGATACTTCCCCTCTTAATCCTTCCTGGTTGGAGTCAGTAATTAGTTTTCAGATTAAAGACCAAGAAACAAAAGTGATTTCTAAGCAAGATGATTCATTATCAATGTATTTTAACATCTATAACTTAGCTTCTCATTCCAAGAAAATCTTCTCACATCTTGGATTTCAGTTGCAAAATTACTGATTTGCAACAGGAACAAATGTGTACTATCTTCAATGAAGGATGACTAAATAGATGGAAACAGAAACTAATTGCTTTATGTTAAGCTCTTAGAGCTGAAAAACTTTTTCCTTGTGGTTTTATGCCTCGTCGACATCATTAGAGGCGGGAAAGGACTTGGGACAAGGAACGGGAAGCAATTCAGCAATGGCCTTTTGAAGGAAGCATCCTGGCATTTGCTAGGAGTCACTTGGGGAAACCATGGAAAATCCAAATCTGGATGCCCGGACGGGGTTTGAACCCACGTTCACTCAAGGCCAGAGTGTTACTGCTCATCCACCATGCTAGTTAGCTGAAGAACTATTTTTATTTTAAAGCACTATAGGGGAAAAGCTTGGCCAGTGAACTAATAATTAAAATTATAATAAACCATAATTATGTGAACTAACAAAACCTCAGATAAAAGATGTATTAAATGAAAAATGTTCACAATTACCTCCAATGGTGGCATAGTTCCCAAAATGTGGAACTGTAGCAACTCTAAGACCATTCTGCAGTGTAGAAATTTTGAGACTATGGTCAACCTGCTCCGGAGTAATATACACAGGCATTGGCAAACCGCTTAATGGTGTGCTTAAGGTGGATATGCATTATGCCTCAAACTTTGTTGAGACAATTGTTGCCATTTGACTTTACCCCCATATCTGCAACAAAATACAGAAACGTGAAGTACCATATACCATGCACACAGCCCATTTACGAGGGTTGGAACTTAAATAGTGGCAACACTGCTGTGGAGACACTATGCAATGGAATCTACTATTGTCGCTGATAGCACACATTGTTGACATACCTACCTTACCTCCGAGCAAATGGACTCGCCCATCCCACGTCCCTGGCATGCGCACAATCGAGGGAAACACAGTCACTTGTGAGCGAGCGGTCTAACGTAACGGTGTCACTATGTTTTCGAAACAGGAACAACGGAGTTGGACCTAGATTGAATGTGCCAGAGGTCGTACAGCACGACAGTGTCATCAAGGTCTTGAAGAGGCGTATGGGGAATCGGCATTGCCGTACAGAACAGTGGCACGTTGGGTAAAAGCCTTCAATGAAGGTCGGAAAACTGTGGCAGACATGCATCGAGCATGTCGTCCTAGCGTGTCTGAAGAAGAAGTGCATACTGTTGCCGCATAAGTGGACAGTGATCGACGCCAGACGATTCGTGAGCTCGCCTACAAAACCGTATTGGCGCATACGACTGTGCTTTGCATCCTGAAGGAATGCCTGGGCACGCGAAAAATTGCATCACGATGGATTCCGCATTAATTGACGGAAATGCAGAAATGGATGCATTATGACGCTGCTCAGACGCACTTGGAGCAAGTCAAAAGTGCATCAGAGCCCCACTATGGTGAAAGTTATGGTGATTCTCATGTACCACTGTGATGGTGTTATCCTAACCCATTACGTTCCTCCACGGCAGACCGTCAATGCAAAGTATTACTGTTCGTTTTTGGAGCATCACCTGCGACCAGCTTTGCGAAAGAAGTGGCAACACTTTCTGCGCAACCTAACCATCATTTTGCACGACAATGTGCGGGCACATACAGCGAAAGCTGTGGCTGCTCTGTTCGATCAATGGGACTGGGAAGTACTGTACCATCCACCATACCCCCGGACTTAAGTCCTTGTGACTTTGATTTGATTCTGAAGATGTAGGAACCGCTTCGTGGCATTCGCTTCAGAACTGTTCCAGAGATTCGACAGGCAGTAGACCGCTCCATTCGCACCATCAACAGAACCGGCTCTGCTCACGGTATACTACGCCTTCCAAATCGCTGGCAATGGGTTCTAAACGACGCTGGTGACTACTTTGAGGGACAGTAACAGGTGCAAACATGTAATGCTTTTGTATCGGTTGTGAATAAATAGTTGCCACTATTTAAGTTCCAACCCTCGTAAATTAAGATTTTCCTATTTAAAGTAAAAATAAAGCAAAGATAACTCAAGCATATTTAAGATTAAAATGCTGTATAAAATAGTACTGATTATCATAACAAAGATAAGTTGCAGCAGCAATTTTTTCCCCCTGCAGTGGAGGAAACTTAACACAAACTACCAGAACAAGTAGAAAAAACAATATTTCACTATAGCATTACACAGCTGTCATGATGAATAAAGCCAAATCAATGCAATATGCACTTCTTGCTCCACTATATTGCATAGTACTTTTATATTTTCTCAGCCTTACAATAGGAAGCTAACAACAATATACTCAAATAATTTAAACTACTGTTACCACATTTACAAAATAATTTTTAGTTATTGTTATTTGTTCATTTTTTCATTGATTAGTTCTTACTGATTAAGTATGAATGGAGGTGTAAAAATCACTTATTGATATTTGCATATGGAAAACATTATAGCATTGTCTGATGAGAAATTTTCTTATTACGAAGTTAAACTTTCTAGGTGGAGAGATGGACTATCTTTCTTCTGAGCTGAGACTATAGTAATATGAAGTTTTCTGAACTGAAACATGATAGTGACAGTAAGTTTAGTAATCTTAATGACAATTTGTCTAAATTTCCCTAACTCTGATGAAAAATTAAAAGAACTGGAATCAATTAAGTAACAATTTGAGTAATATTATTAAAGGGGAGCTTAGCCACCAAATTTTTGTTTGTTTATGGCTTTACACCTCATCAACATCGAAGTCATTAGAGGCAGGAAAGGACTGGGGCAAGGAACAGAAAGGAATTTGGCAATGGCCTTTATTGAAGGAACCATCCCGGCATTCATCTGGAATGATCACCCACCACACTCGGTACCACCTAAATTCTAAATCAAATAAAGTAGTTGTAGACTGTCAAAGAAATCCCCAAGGAGCATTACAGAGCTTTGAGCACTCTAAAAGTGAATGTGTAAAACAAATACAGGAGTGTATTAATTAAGATAATAATTGTGTTAATGAGGAAAAAAGTACTGAAATTTGTCAAAATGACTTAAAAGTAAGTTATCAGGCTATTTAACTACTTTTGGGAAATTGTTTCAAATTGTTTATTGGTACATTTTATTCACCCAGTACTATTTATTTTAGGTAAAATTCAATGTTAAAATTTAAAGTATTTAAAAATGCGCCAAAACACTCCTTTGCAACCAGGCTCTGGCAAACAACACCCATGAGTCTAAGTGTTCTCTCTAGATAAGTTACACGTCGTTTGTTTTTCTTAATTTGTGTATAAATTGTTGAAAATGTGGTTTACAAATAGTGTTTAGTACACCAATGTACAAACAAGACAATAAAAATTTCCCAAAAAACTGAAAGTATTCCCAAAATAGCTGAAATACCAAGGAAATAAAGTTGCTGAAACTTGCTCGTAGAAACCCAGATGATGATGTTACTAATTCACATATCGCGTTCTAAGAGGATTACTCACACTGTAATTTTTTAAAATTAAATTAAATTGAAATGGAGCGCATGCTCCGGTGACAATTTCCCTAAACACCCATCTTCCCCCTTTTCTGCATCCACCTACATTTACTGTTTACAAATTTTAACTTTAAATTCTTTCAATTTGGTAAGTGTACTACTTACACAAATTAGTGACATGTACACACATAAACAGAAAATAAATCGCTGAAGATGCTTCTAACAAGGAGAGACATCTTTATTGCAGAAATGGGCATCCGAGAATGAAAAAGTTGGTTGTATAGTATATGCCCCTCTTATAATTCATCCTAATACCAATAACCATATGGTTTAAGGTGAATATCTGTAAGATTAGAGTACTTAGGTTCGATAATCGCTTTGGACTTATTTTGTTTCTGTGTGGATTTTCTATTGGTACCATTTGCTGTTGGTAGCATTGCTTTTTTTTTCTAGAAATTCACTAAAATATAAATTTGTTTTTCTTCAAAGGCTTCACCTATTTTTTTAATAATAAGTGTAGTACAGACATTTGTAACATAATTGATGAAGGCTTCAAAAATGAAACTGGATGTTATTTGCACACTAATATATATATGTATATAGAAATTTACCTGCACATTAAAAGTAATACCTCCTAAATAGACACAATTGTGTCAGACAGGTAATATGCAGGTAACATCACATAAAAATTCCAACAACAACAGGGGCGTAGCTACTATGGGGCTAGGCGGTGCAGTGCACCGGGGCCCCTACCCTCAGGGGGCCTCCAAGCATACCTCTGGGTGCCCCAAAGTGCACCTCTGGGGCCCCCAAGTGCAGTTCAGAGGCCGACGAGCCTTCATGGCAAACTGGCGACCTTTGACCTTTTTTTAGCTCTATAGTCGTCTAAGGGGGCCCCTGAGACACAGGAAGCCCCTAACTAAGGGCCCTCTCACTGCTCAGGGGGCCCCCAAGCACAACTCAAGGGCCCCAACCTCAGATCAGGGGGCCCCTACCAGCAACACAAAGCAAAAAAAGGTCACCCATCTGGCCTGAGGACCCAAAATAAATTTTTCGCACCAGGGCCCTTGTTGACCTAGCTACGCCACTGAACAACAAGGATTCAAAGTGTTTCAGAACTGTTGCAATATTAGCGTGAAATTTCTACAAGTGATGTAGCTGTTAAAATAAATTCCATTTTTCACCACTGTGCACCTTTATTTATTGCCAGGATAAAGTATGTCTGGTATGTTTCAAAAGTAACGGATGAAAAAGATAATTTAGAAATGTAAATGAAAAAAGCTTCTACTCCACTTCAAAAAAAGTTTGTGGTTATGAAGAAAGTATATTTTTTCATAGAAATTTCCTTGTGTGGCAGCAATTTATGTTTCAAACATTTGTATGATGCTTACCACCCAAAAATTTTTGAATTCTTTGAATAAAAACAAATAAATATTTTGGTGAATTTTTGCAAAAATGATTCTGTAATGCAACAAACAGCATACACAAACAAAAGAAAATTCAAACAGTTTAAAAAAAAATCTCATTTCAAGGATTGAACTTACGACCTTCCAAATAAATTCCAACTGCACTCTTTAACCTACCAGCCAACTGCACACTTGCCATTTAGTGGCTTCTCTACATCTAAGTGAGAATAAAATGAAAGGCGTTCAGTAAAAAATAAACAAACAAATGATAAATTCACTTCCATTGACAAATAACATTTGTCATTTATTTATGCTTTTTTATCTGCAATTAAAAAAATAGCCCACAACATCCAGTTACTTAATTGCTGTGCCTTCATTAAACCTACATTTTTGTGTCAGTATATCCCAAAACAATTGATTTAATTCATAATTTTGGTCATTCTTACAAATGATTTCTGTTGAATTCAAATATAAATGCTTTTTAAATTGAAGTTTTTACTTTTTTAAGCACCACAGAATAAAAGTCAGGGGTTGTTTTTAAAGTAAGCCCAACAAATAAGGCATCTAGTTTTGGTATTTCTCCGTTGTAGTCTTCTACAAAATTGTTCCACATTTTTTATTCAAAATAAAAACTCTTTGGTAACAAGAAATAGCCAGCAACAAACAATAAAAGTAACTGAAAACCTGAAAAATAGAAAACACACCACTCACAGCCACAGCATTTACTGGCACATGATGTCATTAAGGCAACCACCAATCGTAAAGCGTTTTCCGTCACATGACCAAAAGCAACAAATTTTATTTTTTACTCAAAATAATCAATATTTTCTTTCAAAATTATGAAAAATAACTTCCTTAAGCAGCAATCTATGCATGTAACAACAATTTTAATACATATAAGAACGAAGTCTTTCTCGGCATTCAGAATGTATGAAATGCTCTCGGGTGACTAGCCGAGTCAAGAATGCGTTGTCACACGATATTGCGGCGACTAAATTCATTGTCGCCATCTTCTGGTGAAGTGACGAGTGCAGCAGAAAGGCTCAGTTCTAATAGCCTGCCAAGAGGCCCAGTGAGCGGGAGTGTTGAGTTGAGCGCGTCCGTGATTGGCTGACGTAGGCACCGCCCAGCCGCCAGGGTGGGGGTTGGTGCTGGGCACTTCACCAGAAGATGGCGACAATGAATTTAGTCGCTGAAATATCGTGTGCTGACTCGGCTAGTCACCCGAGATCATTTCATACAATTTTTAATACATTTTCAATACAGTCAAATAGCCTCCTATGAAGGTACATGAAGGAATAATGTTAGTAATATATCTCATCACTTTCCGGATCATGCAATAATACTAGGAGGTGACTTTAACTTTCCGCATATCGACTGGGCTAATTATGTCCAAGTTAATAGTGGAATTATTCTTGACCTTTTCTCAGATCTTCATCTTGAGTAGCTTGTCACTGAACCAACGCGGTGCCACAATGATAATGAAAACATTTTAGATATTCTCGTTACAAATAGGCTTGAATTATTCACAGACGTTTCTACCACAACGGGAATAAGTGATCATAAAGCTGTAATTGCTACAGTAAAATTAACAGCCGCGAGCAAAAAGAAAAAAGAAAGGATTGTTTATAGGTTTGAAAAGCCCCAAAGGAGTGTTTAAGAATGTTTTTGAGGGATAATTACCTTTATAGAAGCAAGAGGTTCGGCTGAAGAGATGTGGCTTGAATTCATGTGTATAGTCAGGGAAGGTATGGACTTATATACACAGACGGAAAAAAAAATCCCAACACCAAGAAAAAATTATTGTAGAGTAATGAAATTTGGACAATGCATTTGTCAAGTTAACATGTTTAATTGATTAAATTTTCAAGATCACAGGTTAATTTAAGCTCAAGAAAATGCATTTCAAATGTGAAATACTGTTAAATTAATAGCCGGTGTAACCTCCAGAATTTTGAATGCAAGCCTGCAAACGTGAATGCATTGTGTCATACAGGTTTCGAATGTCACTTTGTGGTATGGAGTTCCATGCTTGTTGTACTTGTGCTGTCAATACTGGGACGGTCAGTGCTGGCTGTGGATGATGCTGGAGTTGTCGTCCAATGATATCCCATACGTGTTCAATTGGAGACAGATCTGGTGATCTCGCAGGCCAAGGTAACATGTCGACACTCTGTAGAGCACGTTGCGAGACAACAGCGGTATGAGGGCGAGCGTTATCCTGTTGAAAAACTCCCCCTTGAATGCTGTTCATGAATGGCAGCACTACAGGTTGAATTACCAGACTGACGTACAAATTTGCAGTCAGTGTGTTTGGTATAACCACAAGAGTGCTCCTGCTGTCATAGGAAATTGCTCCCCAGACCATGACTCCAGGTGTAGGTCCAGTGTGTCTAGGCCGCAGACAGTTTGGTTGCAGGCGTTCCCCTGGCCTCCTTCTGACCAACACTCGGCCATCACTGGCACCAAGGCAGAACCTGCTTTCATCAGAAAACACAACAGATCTCCACTCCGTCCTCCAATGAGCTCTGGCTTGACACCACTGGAGTCGCAAACGGCGATGGCTTGTAGTCAGTGGAATGCACGCTACAGGGCGCCTGGCTCGGAGCTGTCCTTGAAGTAACCGATTTCTAACAGTTCGTTGTGTCACTGTGGTACCAACTGCAGCTCGAATTTCTGCCGCAGACGCAGTACGATGCGCCACAGCTGTACGCCGAATACGGCGGTCTTCCCTCTCAGTAGTGCCACGTGGCCTCCCGGAACCCGGTCTTCTTGAGGCAGTACCATCCCTTGACCACTGCACCCAACAATCATGCACAGTGGATACATTCCGGCCAAGTCTTTCTGCAATATCGCGAAAAGAAAATCCACCTTCTCGTAGCCCTATTACACGACCTCGTTCAAACTCGGTGAGCTGTTGATAATGGCTTTTTCGTCTTCTTAAAGGCATTCTTGGCTAACATCAACTCACTATGTCAAATCTCAGCGGTAAATAACATTCACAAACTTTACAGCGCGTATTTAAAGCAAACCTGATTTGCAAGCTCTGAGTAGCGCTACTAGCGCCACACTTATGCGCGAAGCGCGAAATTTGAATCGATGTCATCTTTCAGATGTATAAACACGCCTACCAAATTTCGTTTATCTAACACAAGTCTTTCTTGGTGTTGGGATTTTTTTTTTCCGTCTGTGTATACCGAAAAGGACAAGCAGGTATGGGAATGATCCCCCGTGGTATAGACGTGAAGTTAAATGGTTACTTAAAAAGCAAAGGAAGATACATGCATGCTCAAGAAGAACGATGTATAGGTGTGATTTAGAAAAAATAGGTGAGACGAGGATTTGTTAAGAATGTGATGCACGAGGCCTTTAATGACTTTCGTGCCAATTCTCTCTCTAAGAGCCTCACTGAAAACCTTAAGAAATTTTGGTCGTATGTAAAAAAATAAGTTGTAGTGGGAACAATAAACCAGTTCTAATAAAAGACAATCGGGAAGTTGATGACAGCCGCGACAAGGCTACCATATTTAACACCGAATTTAAAAATACTTTCACTGACGAAAACATGGAAAACATTCCCACTTTTCCACGGCATGTAGAATTTGAGATGGATCCAGTACAAATTGATAGTGTAGGTATTACAAAGCAATTAAAGCTCCTGAAGTGGGGGAAAGTGCCCAGTCCTCGATGGTATACCAGTTAGAGTATTTTCGGAATACGTGGAAGAAATAGAACTATTTCTGACAGATACAGGGTGCGGCAAAATGATCTGACGGTTTTCGCCGCCGTATTGCCGAGCTAGTAGATGGTGGAGGGTGGTGGGGATAGGCGCATTCCAGAGCCCACACGTGGACATTTATATTAGCCATGGAGCAGTGGACAGGTGAGCACCGTGCATTTGTTGTCGAGGCGTTTTTTAAAAGTGGCGATTCCTGCGTTGCTGCTCAGCGGCAGTTCCATAGATGTTTTAATGTGGGTCCGAGAGGAAGAGTCCCAACTCGTAGCACAATTATGCTATGGGTGAGCATCTTCAGAGGTACCGGTTCAGCGTTAAAAAAGAAGTCGACAGGTCGACCAAGGTCATCCAGGACGCCAGAGAATATCGATCGAGAAGAGAAGCTGTGGAAGTCAGTCCTCGCTGGTCAGCCCATTAACAAGCTGCAGCTTTGCACATGTCTGACCGCTCGGTAAGACGAATTTTGCGTTTCGATCTGCACATCCACCAGAACAAAATGGCTATTGTCCAGCAGTTAAAGCCTAGTGACTATTCAAAGCGTAAAGCATTTGCGGAAGAAATGATTGCTATGTTGACTGATGGAAATTTTTTAATGATGAGCGACGAGGCACATTTCCATCTGGATGGTTATGTAAACAAACAGAACTTTCGTTATTGGTCGGTTACAAATCCAGAACAACTGCATAAACGTCCTCTGCATAGTCCTAAGGTTACCGTGTGATATGGTGTAACGAAAAGGTGTGTCATTAGGCCATACTTCTTTGAAGACGGTGGTCGAACTGTTACGGTCAATTTGCAACGTTATTTGTTGATTTTGAAAAATTTCATGATCCCTGAACTTAAGAGAAATCATTTAGTGCGCAGTATGATATGGTTCCCGCAGGATGGGGCAACTGCCCATACAGCCAGTTAGGTTATGGACGTTTTGAGAAGCAAGTTTCGTGGTCGAGTGATCTCGCGTTTTGGGGACATTGAATGGCCAGCTCGGTCTCCAGACCTTAGCGTTTGTGATTTTTTCTTGTGGGGGCTCCTTAAAGCAAGAGTTTACACAAACAAACCCCACACACTGGACGAACTGAAAGAAGCTATACGCCAAGAAATCGTCAACCTGTCCCGTGCAGTGTTAGAGCAGGTGTTCAACAGCTTCATAACGAGACTGGAAGAATGCTTGGTCAAAGACGGACTTCATTTAAAGGACGTTATCTTCACATCTTAAACGGATGAAATTGGTTGTTCTGATGTTATTTTCATTAATTTGCATGAACACCCTTCTGTAATAAGCAATAAAATATTTTGTATCACTTTTATTTTTAATGTTGTTTTTATTTTAAAACCGTCAGATCTTTTTGCCGCACCCTGTATATTTCGTAAATTGTTAGAAGAAAAAAATGTGCCTTCTGACTGGAAAATAGTGCAGGTGATTCCCGTTTTCAAGAAAGGAGATTGGAGAGATCCTAGGAATTATCGACCCACATCTCTAACATCTGTTTGCAGTAGAATTCTGGAGCATGTCATATGGTCTAACGTTATGAAGTTTCTAGATGAAAACGAGTTACTTACAGCAAACCAACACGGATTTCGGAAGAACCGGTGGTGTGAAACGCAACAGGCTCTTTTTTCGCATGATGTAATGAAAGTAATTGATGCAGGATCACAAATTGATGCTTTTTTTCTTGGATTTTCAGAAATCTTTTGACTCTGTACCACACAACTGACTTTTAGCGAAGATTCGAGCATACGGCATATCTGATCAGATTTACAATTTTCTAACTGGTCGGTCACAGTATGTCGTTGTTGACGGGGAAGCCTGTTCTAAGCTAGATGTTACTTCGGGCATTCCTCAAGGAAGTGTAACAGGACCACTTCTTTTGTTAGTTTTTATAAACGATCTAGGTAACAACATTAATTGCAGGATGCAATTCTTTGCTGATGATGCACTTATCTATAGGGAAGTGAGGTGCTCTGACGATTGCTTGGAAATTCAGCGTGATATGGATGTTAATTCGGAATGGTGCTATAAATGGCAGCTTACACTTAACTGCAAAAAGTGCAAGGCAATGCAAATAAGTAATAAAAAGACCCCGTTTTCTCACAAGTACAAAGTTAACAATTCAGTTGTTGACATGGTGGATTCCTTGAAATATCTAGACGTAACAGTGCAAAGCAACATGAAATGGGACTTGCACATAACTTCCGTCGTGGGCAAAGCCAATTCTAAACTATGATTCATAGGACGTATTTTGAGAAGTTGTAATGCTCAAACAAATGAAATAGCGTACAAAACACTAGTGAGTCCGCATCTGGATTATTGTTTGGGATCCGTACCGCAAGGGATTCATTAACATGTTAGAGGAAGTACAGAAGAGAGTCGCTCGATTCATGACTGCTAGTTACAGTACTTACGTGTCACAGAGCTGATATGTGGGTTGGGCTGGGATTGTTTGGCGGACAGAAGAAGTCATTTTTGTTTGAGTTTGTTGGAGAATATGTGAAAATCTTTAATTTATGAGTGCGATCAAATACTTCTTCCTCCTACCTATTTAGCTCGCAATGACAGGAGTGATAAGATTCGAGAAATAAGATGTCGTACTGATACTTTTATGTATTCTTTCTTTCCTCGTTCTGTTCAGGATTGGAATGCACAGAATTAGGATTGGTGCTTAGCATCCTCTACCACCCACAATATTTGTGAATTGCAGAGTATAGATGTAGATGTAGTGATGTACGTAATGCTTCGAGTAACAATTTTTGCGTTGAAGTAAATCCTGACTATGACAAATTAATTCAATGAATGTGACCAGTAATCCTAAATGTGATGAATTAAAAGATTATTCACTCCAATAATAAAAGGAACAAAATAGGAGATGTTAACAGATTTTCATAAAAGTCTCATCTTTATTCACACTCCCAAAATCACAACAAGTTGACAAATGGGAAAACTATTGCACAATATATTTGACATCACATACAAATTATTAGTTAGGATAAATACTACGTAGATTAACAGAAAATAAAGATCATGGGCTTAAGAAAAACTGGGATTTGAGAGAAAAAATCCAGACAATAAGATTAACATTGGCTAAATAAATACAAGGGCATATTTATGACATTATTTCTGGATTTCAAGAAAGCTTTTGATAATGGTAGATAGTACAATATGTAAGTCACATCTAAAATAAATTTGAACGTGGCATAATGTTCCAGGGAGAAACAATCTGTATACAGTGATTTGCTTGTGCTATTGTATTGTTAACAGGTGAGTGTGAGGATACTGAGAAACACACTTAATGGAATAAACAAAATATTGGCAGGCCACATAACATTAACAACTAATGTACAGTCATTGCAATAATTAGCACACCAGAATAGTGGATTAAAATACACGTTAAAAAGAGTGGCTAAACTTAACGTTTAACATTCATATTGTAATGCACATGTTAAACAAAGCATTATTTCAAGATAGAGACTGAGGCTGCTTTGGCATATTATATGTGTACGATACGAATGTTTTATAAATTTCAGAAACATACCCGTCTGTTCAATGTGGTGTCGCCTGCGTATATATGTTGGAAGAAGATATGCATGATATATGCAAACCAATGAGTCATATATATATATATATATATAAATCACCTGTCCTCATACCAGATTTTACAGATTTCTTACATTTATTGAAAAGTATTCAATAGTAACCCATCAGTCTCTCCCTTTTCTTTTTCATATCATCTACAGTTGTTGAAAATGACCTCGCTTGCATAATCCAGAACCAAGCATCAGTCATAAAACAGCGTTGTTTTTGAATATTTTGTGTTGAGGATCCCATAAACATTGTTCCATTCGAAGCACATCTAAAAACTAGATGATCTTTTTCGTCAGACCACTTCATTCTGGTTTTGTCAATCGTCGTATTCAAAACTAGTATTTGCCGTGTTAACAATGTGAAAGGCCATGAGCAACATGCTAAATCCCTTTGAAGTGACAGCCGAGACCACCAGCCTAGCTATCGCCAAACATACTCATGGCATTAACAAATTAGTGCACTATGTCCCAGCTACACCTATGTGTATTGTCAAATAACACAATAATTAATGGACATTAGATGTTAGTATGGCCCCAGCAATACAGATGGGAACTGGCCTATTGACACATCCCAGGCACCAGATGTCTTCCTGGCCTTAACCTATTCTAAGACACCACCAGTAAACCCGTCACTTATATTATTAAAAATATACAATCAATATACATTTTTAACAGAAAATATATTTTTAGAAAATTTATTTGTTTTACTTCAACTGTTCGTTACAGAGATCATACTTTCCAACAATTAGTGCTGGTCAACATCCTCTTTCCATCACCGTTGCAATCCCCACCCTTCCCCTTTGGCTCATTCACATGGTAGGTCTAGCTGTATACACATCTTTCCCCTTGCTATATGTATCACCTTCAACATGAATAAGGTTATTCACTGAAATATTGCAAAGCGTGTTCACGTTTTGTATTCACCTGGCCCTCCTTCCTTCATCTGTGATAAGTGGGCCCTATCCTTCCTTTGAAAAAAAAAAAAAGACTACAAAGGTATTGGAGAGTAGCAGAAATTATAAAAGTATGTTAACTATAAAATTGGGATCATATGTAGCAGAAAAGATAAGAGATGACTTATTTAGAAAATGAAATTACAACTGATTAAAAGTAGAACAGCACTAGCATTAATTACCTCCTCAAACCTTTAAACGTTCTTTTTTAACAAACTACGGAACAGAAAGAACTTCTTAAAATTGTATGTATGGATTTTAGTGCTTTATGAAAGTGAAGAGTCAACTCTGGTGGTGGTGGGAAAGAATATTAAAAATTAAGAGCACAAATAAAATACAAAATTGGGAAGAATCTCTCAGAAATAAGAGAGAGCATTTTAAGGCATGCAAACATTAGCTAATGTGTTACTGGAATGAACTACTTATAGATTTAATATATTACAGCAAGTAATTTGCTACAGAAATGTATTTATCTGTTCACTATTATGAATGTAGTGTGAACAAAATGATTTTTAAACCGGCTTTTGAATACACAATTCAATTAAATGGAAAAAAATGGAATAATTCTGATATCTGAGGACCAAGGAACCAAACAGTCATAGGTAGGTAATACAAAGCATAGAAATGCTAACACAAAGCTCCTGTACTTACCATACAGTGTTACATCCACATACTGCCTTCAGGTATGAAAGGGCTACCATGTTCTCCACTAATCTTCATTAATGGCAGGAACATAATGTTTCTTATATTTTGATAACAGAACTAATTTTTCAGTTGAGGCTGCATTAAATTTTAACCACAAAACTAATTCTGAGAGATATCTATAAGCAATATTTTTTTTAAAAAATTGATTTCACCATTACGCGATAACACGTCATTAGTTAGTCACTTTTTATGCTGCATGATCCTTATTCCTCTTGTGTTGATCCACTACAAAGTGGAAGAAACCATATACAGACTTGGAGAAATTCTTATCTAATTACAACAGTTATTAGTTAATATCGGTGGTTTAGCATACAGATATAATTGCAATTAACAATATATTATACACTGATCACAAAAGAAGGCTTCCAATGGCCATTACTTTTATTAACAAAAATGCTAATGATTAACACTCTGGTTCTTTAACTGCTACTGAAAATCCAATCAGGAGCTGGCATACATTAATCAAATATCAACACAGATTATTGTAAAATAATAACAATAAAAATCTGAATCAGTCACTCCACTGGTCTGTTAACATTGGTGAAGGCACCCATCTTAAAAATACCAGGTAGAAGATTCATAGCCTGACCATGAATTTTTAAAGGCGTTTTAGTTTTTTCAGTACAGTAAAAGCTACTTACTCGCAGGGGATACGTTCCATAAATATGCCGCTAATATGGAATGGTAATTTGCATGGGATTATATGGGATACATTCCAAGGTTTAAAAACAAAATCAATTTATTAAGAGATTTTAAGCAACATGTTTTAATTATTATTTCAGTCTTAGGCAGTGTTTTAAAGAATTTAGTAAATTTTCCTTGTTTCGCCACTTTTAAAAGACCTTTCAATTCGGATTGATATTCAGCTGTGGCATTAACAATTTGTCTTTTAAAAACAAGACTTCTTTCCACAGACAGATCAATTTTCATTAAGAAATCACAAAGCTCATTTGCCATTCGTAGACCTTCACTCAGGTATTTTAAATTAAATGTCACCATTTCAGTGCTCGTTGAAACCTCTTCTTCAACGGGTTGGGAATTTAAAATTTCCTCCAAGTAGAATTCAGTCAAATCTTCATCTTGCGATTCAAGCAACTCTTGAATGACACTAATGACACTCGATTCTATCTGTTCAAAACCATCTTGTCCTATTACATTCACAACCTGAGCAACGTTTGCAGTTGAAGTTTGAAAGTGCAAGGATTCTCCATCATCTCCTACGGAGAGATCAGGCCACAGTTTTTTCCAGCATGATTTCAAAGTGTATAGCTTAAGTTCTTGCAACGATTGTTTTCTTGTAACAATGCATTTTGTTATGTCAAAATTTTTCCTGCATTGCATAACATTCATATCAGGATTGCATTCCATGGTGTCCAGTATGATTTGAAGGTTTGACTAATGTAATAGAGCGTAAAGGCCTGGATTATTCCTTAGTCAATAGGTTGAAGTAAAGATGTCATGTTAGGAGGCAAGAATATCACCTTTATATTTGGATGCATAGTTTCAACATCATGAGCTTTTGCAATGTAGTCTTCACGGGTGTGCAGCCAGATGGTCTCCATGCACACATCATGAGCTTTTGTCCAAAACTAAAATGGCCTTAAGGTCTAAACTATTTTTCTTTAAATAAGTTTCAATTTCAAGAACAAAACAATTCTGGAACCAGTCATAAAAAAATAACACTTGTAACCCAAGCTCTCTTCTTTGCTTGCCAAAACAACAGCAGGTTGTCCTAATTTCATTTTTCAAAGCACGGGGATTTAAGGATCTGTAAAGTATTAGTGGCTAAGTAACACAATCTCCTGAGGCGCTAGAACACAGCAGCAGTGTAACTCTATCTTTTGCTGCCTTGAAACCAGAAGCGTATTTTTCACTTTTGGATACAAAAGTTTTGATTGGCATTCTTATCCAAAACATGGCAGT
This sequence comes from Vandiemenella viatica, assembly GCA_031002005.1. Classification (NCBI taxonomy): domain Eukaryota; kingdom Metazoa; phylum Arthropoda; class Insecta; order Orthoptera; family Morabidae; genus Vandiemenella; species Vandiemenella viatica. The sequence continues at coordinate 377,782,565 of CM061921.1, forward strand.
TTCATCTGCATTAAACACTTGTTCAAGTTTGTATCCACCATCAGCAATTATGTTTTACAATTCTTCTGGACACCTTTCTGCTGCAGCAGTATCTGTAGATGCAGCAATGCCAACAATTTTGATGCTATGCAATGATTGTCACACCTTGAATTTATTGAGACAACCTTCTGATGCTTGAAATTCTCCACTTGTACATTCATCACCACGTTAGTAAAGGATACCGAATCCTCTGAATAATAAAAATTTCAAGTGACGAATACAGAAACTTGTCACAATTATTTTATCCGCGAATACTGAAACCACGAATAAAGAGCTTTGACTGTATTGCACAACACATTAATATCCATCTCTTCTAGAACAGTTTCCAACAATAGATCAGGCCTGCTATTGTGTTTTTGAAGCACGCATCTTCGTCAAACTACCAGCTTGCTAGGCCTGCCGTAGTTTGATGTGGGAAGTGGATGTATTTCCATCTGTCTGTGAAACATGAAACTATATTCTGTGTGAGTGAGGTGGTAGTTAGGTTGGCAAGCATGTGGGCGCATGGTTACAATTGTCTCAGTCTTGTTTATTACAATAAATACCAAATACAATACAACCTTACACAACAATATCAACAACTTCAAACATAAGATTTCCACACTATATCATGTAATAAGCTTAATTACCAATCGGTTACTTAAAATTCCCCCAAGATATACTTATATTAAATAACCACAATACTAGTTGGCCTTAATGATCCATGATGGCCCAAGAGTCCAAGGATTTACACACTTAAATTTACTCATGTCTAAACAACAATTAATAATGGTAGAATATCCGGTGCTATAAGTTCCTAAACAGGATTTCCAAAGATCGAGCTTCTCAAGGCACTTATATCAGTTGAGCTCAACCAACACTGGTCTGTTTTAATGTTTCAGCACCCCTCAAGGGTACAGACAAACATACATACACTGTTTCCCTCATGTGAAAGAACAGCCATTAGTGACATAGATTGTCCCACGCAAGCACGAACACCAAACGGAAAATCTCCAATTGCACCGAGGAAGCAGAAAATACAACGAAGTTGAATTGTCTGAATACCACGAACTCTCTAACAGTCTATCCACTCGTGGAACATGAAGGCACAGCTTGCTCCAGAAGGTGCCAAAGCGCACACTTTACGAGGACACCCCAAACTGCCATATAGTCTGGGCATGTGAGGCGACGACACAGTTTACGGCCACTCAGAACTGCTTGTCAGACCAGGCACCGTCAATAACCCCTCGTCGACAGCCAAGTATCACGTTGCTCCGCCTAACTGCTGCCCATGCATGGAGCGCGTCGCCTTCTTCAACTGCCGCTTCCGACACCGCCACTTCCTCCTCAGACTGTGCACTTCCTAGTCGAGACTGACCGCAGAGACTGACCTCTTTCCTGAGCCGGGTCGCCCCTTAAATCCTCTCTACAGACCGACAGAGGCACTCACATTCACAGCGCTCTCTAGCGGCCGGCGAAAGATGACAATCGCCACCAGATGGCCGGAACCTGGCCGCCGCGCGCCCTAGCGGAGAAGTTAGCGATATGAAACAGCCGCCTAGCGACAAAGAGCCGCGCGCGGCTCAGTGAGCTAAGTGTATTTTATGTTTTTTTTAATGTGTAGTTTATAATATGGAGATTGAAGACCATCCAGGCATTTGCCCCCATTGCAGAAAACTGCATAAAAACTTGAAATATCACATTCGGTAATACTCAGTGTCAATCAGCACTGGTAAATGCAGAGGACAGACTTATTGTTTATATTGACATAATTCATATTAATTTCTGTAACTAAATTTGGTTTGAGTGTACTGTGGAACTGGCTCAATGCGACGAAATTATCGTAAACAATATTTAATGGCCTAGATTGTTACAAACAAGAGCAGATGGTGGTTGTCCTTCTTCAGACATATAGCGAAGTAATACTGTTGATGACTTAGTGTGGTCGGTTTGGAATTCAAACACTGGGCACCAGAGTGTTCCCTGTTGTCCCAATAATTAATTTATCAGCTAATGGAGATAACTTAGAGCAGTGAAGTGCAGTCAGTTTGAGAACTAAAACAGGGGGCAACAGTGTTCCCCGTAATGGCAGTTGTAAATTCGTCAGCCTGGCTATCGGGCTGGAATGAAGAGACCTCATTCAAACAACAGCAGACAGTGTCCCGTTGACATAACAGTCATAAAGTTGTCAGCCGCACATTATCATAAGAATGGAGTGGCCTCATAGCCTGTAGCCTCAAATGCCAGATTCCACCGGCAGAGACAAACAAATGAAAGAAATATTAGTAGATAATAAACTATTTGGGAGTGGGAATTATGTCTCTGTGGAGGGGATTAACTGCCCAGAAAGTTTCAGTGGTGGTGGGATATGTCCCATCTGATAGAAACTATTCCTGTATGTTTTCTAACAAATTGTTAATGTTTGTTGCTATGTGGGGCCTGTTGGTGATGGACAGAGAAATGCCACACCAAGTGAAAATCAACTGGCCAGCTGACAGACAAAGGAGCAGACATTCGGGGGCGATATGGTGGTTACTGCAGTCCAGGAACCTTGTTGTATTTGTTTGTCTTGCTTCATTGTGATTTGTCGATGGATTAAATTGTCTGCTGTTACGATATCGCAGTTCGATTACAGTTTTATCATTTGTGAGCTGTTTTTCATGTTGGTGTGTTGAATTTTATTGCTTGTAAGGGTTTTTGGAGTCTTTTGCTGTCTTGGTGTTGTGGTCATTAAGAAGTAGAAACATTGATACGAATGTAAGATTGGAGTCGGTTAGTCAGGCTGTAAGGAACTAGGCCGATACCGGGGCTGTAGTATCGCCTTAGTGCCTCAACTAACAGTTTATGTTTATTCAAGGTTCTGCTGAAATTTCATGAAATAATTTAGATTTGACCATGTAGCCATACAGTAACTCAACTAAAATGCTTAAAGGTCGCCACAATATTTGTTAAACCACAAATAGAGAAAAGGTTTACTGTCTACTATGAAATCACAAGTCCACTTTACTCGAAAATTTTGAAGTTTATTTAAAAGAAATCATAAGTTCAGAAATAGCATTACACAGTTGAGTAGGCAAATCGAACACTCTTTTCCAAAAGGTTGTAAATTGTGGAGAGAAATTTTAACCGAGCGTAACCCTTATGAAAATCTAAAAGTTCATGTTAAAAGTTAACCTCGCGTGCCGTCACACCAAAGTTTCAACATAGCTGACTCGGTAGCTTCACTTCAACCGACTTACTCCCCGCCTCTACACAAGACTGACGCAGGTTCACTCACACAATGCTCCGCGTACAAAAGGGTACAAGATCAAACCAAAAAACAGACGAAAGATAGACAGACTACATTTGGCTAAGGTCCTATTTTAAACATCACTGATAAAATCATGCGCGGAGTTGCTCGATCACTTCCCGGCGTAAGAATGAAACAACGTGTGCTTACCGCACGAACTATTATAGCCCTGCGCACGCCTATGACCTTGGCAAATCTTTCTTTAATTAATATCTTCAAAAGTATACGATAGTTTAATTTGAGATTTTTACCGGAACTTTCTATCATACTGTTCTATCTATTTTAATTTAATTTACCATTCCAAAAGGTTTCTATCGTCTTAAAACTGAATTCATCACGTGACCAATCTTGGCGGACTTTGCGGACTTTCCCGAACTTCCACCCGACAATCAGCAATAATCTATTTTCAAAAACTTGATTACCAGACAAATACTAAAACTTTTTATGGAAACCAATATATGTACGAAATCGTCTTAATTAGGGCTATTTACTGATGTAAATTTTAAATTAATATCTCTTTTAATAAAAAAGCTTATTATTTTCTCTTAATTAAAATCGCTAATTAGACTTTACCAAATTATTTAATTTTATTACCAAAATATCGGGGACAGTGCTGACTATAGCTGGGGATAAATGTTCAGCTGTCGCCTTACTCGATTTAGAGATATTACAAATCTTAGAATTTCTACTTTTATGATCGCGTGTTTCAAAACTTGAGCAAACCTAAATATCTCTTAAAATAAACGTTTCGTGATATACAATACAATACATTCATTTTCCATTGAGCCCAATATAAGAGACTGGCTCTGTGGGATGTGGAAAGTTGTCAATTTACAGATAAACAGTTGCATAACAAAATAATAAGTACACCGCTAGATGTACAGTCACACTTAAAAATGATTTTTTATGACGAGTTGTAACTGTGTGGAAGATTACAGGGAAATTACTTAAAGTTAATAACTACTCCTCTCAAAATTTCTAAGTCCCACCTAAGCAAAACTAGAATTTGCCAAATTCTAAGGTGCTTACAAGGCCCAAATATGGGAAGGACTGGTAGCCATCAAACTGTTACTGAATTGCAACAAATAAACGGATTTCCTGAGAGGCATAAAATCACCAACTGGCAGAAGTTAATCAAAGATTAGATTCACAATTCGATACAATGGACCAGAAATTAGCTAAAGTCAGTTCGTATTTGGAAGGTTTCAGAGGAGAAATTGCTGTGTTGAAAAGAAACTTGAAGTAGGAAGTTCAGTCAATTGTGAGGGAAGAATATTTGATTTTCACTAAGGAAGTAAGGATTATTCAGTACACAGAATCAGTTAATGTAGGCATATAAGAAGAAAACTTTCAGAAAATGTAGAATTACTATGCTAAGTTGGCAGATGTAAGCAGCACTGAATGTGAATGTCAGCAGACAGACACTTGCATTCATGTCACAAGTGAACTGTTTCCTGAAGTAAGTACAGTTATCCAAACTGAGCACAGTTGTCCGAAGATTGTGATGAAATCGAGCAAGATGGTTTGTCAGGAATCTGTTAGTGTAGCGTCAGTATCAAAGAAAGGGTTTCTCTGAGCAAGGAAAGTATTGGGTTTTGTCAGTGAACGAATTATTGGCAGTATTTAAGTCTTGTGGAAAATGCGAGGATACCTGCTGTATCCTCGGTTTCGTTCATGAGCCGAACAGGCAAATAGAATTCTTGGGGTCCTAACAGCAACGAATTACCTTGTGTAAGTATGAAAGGAAAAATCCCTAAATGAGAGTTTTTGTGTATTCATGTTGTCAAACGAGATGCACAGTTAGGATTTCTACACGCGTTTGCTTATTGAAAAGTGACTGCAAAGAGATTGAACCTGCAACAAAGAAGGAAATCAGAATTCTGAAATTTTTCCTGTTCTGCGCGGTATGCCCAGAGTTTGAAAGACTTCTGGCAGAATAATTTCAGAATGCGAGACCTGGATACAGACAGTTCATAGAAGATAACACAGATTGTAGAATCAAAGTTCCTCAGTTTTACTTAAATGTAAATTTGATCTGGCAATTCTAGATAGCTTAGAACTCATACATGTGGTCAGGAAATATAAATTTATTGGATTAAACAATAAGGATATTATGTTTAATACATTAGGTCTAGATAGTTGGTAAGTGTACAGTCGAGAGAAAGAGTGTTGTCAGTTTTCATGGGTTACCAGCAGGTTAAAATTGCTGCTGTACTGAAGTATAAAGGGAACGATTTGCTTTTATAAAAATAGTGGTGGAAAAATAGATGTTTAAAAGACAAATACACAGCAGCATATCAGTTTTTTAATATTTTTCATGGAGTAAGGAATTTGAATCGTGTAAGTTCCAAAGTAATATGTAGTACCGCACAAAACACAATAGGTTGATAATGTCACTTAGTCTTTTAAAATTACGAGATATGTGGGGAAAGGAAGTGAATCAATAAAATATTATTTGTTGGTACACAGAAGCTAGCTGTGACTAAGAATCAGAAGTATTATAACGAGCAAATGAAAATGTGGTTTACAACAAAGAGTAGGGTTTAGAATAATACCAATAAAAAAATACACGTTTCCTTGGTCTTATTTATTTGCTGATGGTAATAGAGGCAGAGTATTGAGTGAGCTACAGATCTATTAGCCCAGGTACCTCCAACATGTTCTACATGGCAGATAGGGTAAGATCACGATTAAAGCGCTACGCATATCTACAGCTCCGTGTGGCTTAAATTGGACAAAGTACAGTACCCTTCAATCCACGATATAATGACGGTAATTGTCAGAGCTATCCGAATGAGAGAGAACTGAATTGCGAATTGAAAGTTGCATCTTACTGGTACCTGAGATACAATTAGTGTTATTGTCAGACAGGAAAACAGAAACGAATGTTCAGAGACGAAGTTCTACATCTCGTGCTTCTCAAATGGCATGTAATGGTTGTACTGTGAACATCAGAAATTAAAATCCTTCAACTTGTCAAGTAAATGCACGCTAATGAACCAATTACTCTTACTTGTAAGTTCAAGTTCTCAAATCTCAAAATGTCTTAAAAAGAACCAAGAACAATTAAGAAGTCTGATTCATGTTTTCAGGTTAATAGCATTGGATTGTTCTGACATTGTTGTTAAGAAGAATACACATAATCATCTAAGTTACATACAATTAGTGCATATTTTAGAATAGGTAATATCTTAATAGATTGTTTCATGTAAGTAGTTCTAGACTTTAATAGCAATATCTATACTATTATAAATCTGTAAGCAAGCTGCGTTTGTAGTGAGGCTTGATCTCTAATAACGCAAAAACTACTGCATCAATTTGCGTGGTGTTTCCAATTTTTTAAAGCTAATGTTGCTGATCAACATCTGCAGAAGTAGCTAACGACTAATATGTACCATGGGAAGAAGCAAGTCAGTAAAAAACTTCAGAAATGTGAAACTGTAGACCACAGATAATTATACACATTCAGACGGTCACTCCTTTCATAAAGAGACCTGACAAAATTTAGGATTTCCCTTTTTTTTTTTTTTTTTTTCTTTTTTTTTTTTTTTTTTTTTTTTTTACTTCTGCGATTCATTTTTCTGGACCGCAGTACTTCAAAATAAAAAGCATACGTGAATCAAGTATAATCAGCATTTACTTGAATCGTAACAGGTCTGTTAAATTACGAAAAAGTTACATTACTAATATTGAAGACATGTATTGTCTCTGGTAGACTGGTATACAGTTTGTCTCTGGAACAAAACTGCTACGTGAATGCTGTACAATACAGCCACAATAAGCCAATACTTAATACGAAATTCAGTTTTTTCTCGAAGAGCGATGTCTGAAAAACAGCTATTATAAATATCAGCAAGTAATAAAACATACTTCTTTCATAATGACTTGTGCGGAATTGCACATATTTGGAAGTACTTTATTCGATTAATATAACTAGGCATCCGAAAATTCAGGTACATGCGACTCAAATAATTACATAGAAAATACGGATATATTGAAAGGAACTCAAATAAAAAAAAATTTCATATCCTAATGCTACACCGCGTAAATTATAAAGCTAAAAGCATCGTCCCTTTGACCCATAACAAAGGATATCAGCTGCCATCACTGTCCAGGTTGCATTTCAATCGATTTACAACTTGCGATAATTTTGCCACTCAGAAATAATTACTTGAGTTACATGCACATTAGTACATATACTGTACCGTGATCCATTTTGACATTTTTGAATTAATTATATCTGACTGAAATAATGACAATAATGATACGACGATTTGAAACCAAGATTAACTCCAATTCACGTAAATTTCTATTTTAAAGCAGGAATAATTGATGGTGTATCAACATAAAATAAAAACCAATATCCAAACAGCAAAAAATAAATAAATCAGAAAAAATTAAGATGCTGTGATTATTGGTAACGAATTTTTATTTCAAATATAACTAGGCATCGTAAAATTCTATTCTACACCGCGTAAATTTTAAAACTAAACCCGTTATGCCTGATGCTAAACAAAACGAGTCAATTGTCATCTGGTCCAGGCTGTTGTTTCACCAGGTACTTACATGTGACTGAAATAATTACATAGAAAATACGGCTTTATTGAAAGAAACTTAAATTAAAAATGTTTCATATCCTAATGCTACACCGCGTAGATTATAAAGCTGCAGGCATCGTCTCTTAGGCCTATAACAAAGCATCATAGCAGCTGTCAGGTTGCATTTCAAGCGATTCACAACTTGCGGTAATGTTGCCACTCAGAAATAATTGTTTCAGTTACATGCACGTTACTACATAAACTGTACCATGATCACATCTCGACATTTTTGGATTAATTATATCTGACTGAAATAATTACAGTAATGATACGACGATTTGAAATCAAGAGTACCGGTAGCTCCAATTCACGTAAATTTCTATTTTAAAGCAGGAATAATTGATGGTGTATCAACATAATATAAAACCAATATCCAAACAACAAAAAATAAAAAACAACAAAAAATAAATAAATCAGAAAAATTGAGATGCTGTGATTATTCGTAACGAATTTTTATTACTGCTATATTTACATAAATTTATGACACCGTGGTTATGTTGCAATCCTCGGTATCCACATTTAAAAATAAACTCTTTTTAGTTAAGTATCATGGAAACAATATTTTTCATTATATCCACAGATACATCCTTAACAAAGCTTATACCTAGCTATATAATCCCAGGCAAAGTTTACACATAAAATCGCCAAAAAAATTACACATAATGATTATAATATCAGCTTTCTTAACGTTACAACTGTTATATATCCATTTAAATTTTCGGTACCACGATTAACTTGGAATCCTCCATATCAGCATTTAAAAAATATTATGTTTTAGCTGAGTTAAATATTGCTTTCAGAAATAATATTATTTATTACTACCACAGATATGCTATATTGTAACCAAGTTTATGCTCATCTATATACTGGCAGCCAAAGTTCACGCATAGTGATAATTGCAGCTGTGAAAACGTTTTAATTGTTAGCGCTGTGAGTTGGGTAAGTATAAAAGTTTATGATATGCCCTTGCGAAAGAGATCTAATCTGTCGGGGTCAACTTCTGCAGCTAAAAGATGTTGCCGAAATCGGCTAAATGAGAGTGAAATAGACCGACAACATCGTCTGCAACGTCAAAGAGAACGAGATGAAATAGCTAGAGCAAATGAAAGTAACCTGCACCGAGAAAAGCGATTGACCTATAACCGGGTTCTATACGCTAAATCCATAGCTTCTGAAAGCGCACAGAAGAAAGAATGTCGTTTGAACCGTGAAATCCTTTCTAAACAATAAATGTTTATACTTCGCACATTAATTACAACCACGAATTACTACTGTCAATTTTTCAGGAACCTTTTCTACTATTGAATCAATTGCATCACGTTAAAATATGAATAAAACAACTCTCTGACTCAGTATGAAAACTGAACCTAACGTATTAACCGAAACAAACGAAACTATTCAGAACACATTAACAGTTCATGCCTTTCCACGTTAATGTCTGATAAGAGAATAAAATCGGTAAATAATTTCTACACCTGGCAAGGCACGCGCGCGTGAAGCAGCGGGCAAATGCTAGTGTATAGATAAGAACATATTGTCATTAAATTATGAAAACTATCTCAACTGTGAAAGATAAACGGATCTATATCTGTAATGCGAAACGTTGTTCAGCAATGTTGGGATGGAGTAGAGGTAACGAGTTTGCTTCTTACATTAAACTGTAGAGTTGCTCCGGGTTCAAATCCCACTGAAGGCAAGTATTTTTATGAATTGTTTTTCATAGTTTGAGCCAGGGCCTATGATTTTATAGTAAGGATACCATGTTCTGGCAAATCTTTGGCGGTAGAAAGCGTTTACTTTATTCACGGTATACTGATTCCACAGGTAGTTTTTGTGTGATCTAAACTAACAATATTGTATATGCGAAAGTAAGTCTCCATCTTTTTTTTTTTACGTTTTCACGAATATAATTATGTGTATACCGATGACAAGGAAATACTTTGTATATTTAGGAACGAAATAGGATACTTTTTTCCGATATGAATAACAGTTTTGGTCATGACACAGGTTCGAAGGTAGAATGGTATATCGATGGCGTTCCCTTTATATTATGCCGACTCAGTGTTGTTTGGGACATCTTAGATAATTTTCAGCTTTGCATATCCAGTTCTAGCAATCAAATTCTAAATCCACGCGTACGAAGTCGCGGGTAACAGCTAGTTCTGGTATAAGTCTGTGAAAATGTGGACTGGTGACGGAAAATTCACCTCACCAGCTGAATAGCCACTGGCATTCTGTTTCAGGCATTTATCGCTCAACAATGTAGTAAATTCAAAAACATTTAAACTATAAATTCTGACTATTCAAAAATTGAAAAACCACTTTTTGAAAAGCCGGCAAAGTGGGGTAATCAAAATATCCAATTTGGAAATACCCAATATCGATCAGCACCAGTAAATGCAGAGGATAGGTGTATCCTGTAATTCATATTAATTTCTGTAAGTTAATTTGATTTGAGTGTACTCTAGGAGTGGTTCACGGACGTGATGTTATTGTGAACAAAATTTAATGGCCTCGATTATTATATAAGAGAAAAGGCACGTAGGGAAGTAATAGTGGAGATGACTTAGTGCGGTCAGTTTGGAATCCAAACACTGGGTATCACATGATCCCTGTTATCGTGGTCATTAATTTAGTGGGTAATGGAGATAACTTAGAGCAGTGCAGTGCAGTCAGTTTGAAACTCAGTGCTCCTTGTAATGGTGGTTAAATTTGTCGGTCTGGCTATCAGGCTAGAATGAAGAGACCTCATTCAAACAACAGCTGGCACAGTGTCCCATAGACGTAAAAGTCATAAAGTTGTCAGCCGGACATTATCATAAGAATGGAGTAGCTTCATCGCCTGCAGCCTCGAATGCCAGATGCCTCCAGCAGAGACAAACAAATGAAAGAAAAGAAATATTACTAGATAATAAAATGTTTGAAAGTGGGAAGTGTGGACGAAAAAGAAGTGAGAAAATATGCCTCTTTGGAGGGGTAAACTGCCCAGAAAATGTTGGGGGTAGCGGGATATGTCGTGTCCAATAGAAACTATTCTTGCATGTTTTATAGCAAACTGTTAATATATATTGTTATGTGGGGCCTACTGGAATTGAACACAGGAATGTCACACCCAGTGGAAGTCAAATGGCGGGCTGATGGGCACGGGAGCAAACATTAGGGGGCGATACAGTGACTACTGCAGTCCAGGGTCATCCCACGAGGCTGCACCCAGCTGTTCGCCAGCAGAGAGAAAAACCAAACAGCTCCAACAAATGATCGAAGTTTGGCCTACTCCTGCAAGATTGCACCCAGCTAATCGAAGGACTACTGCGCTTCCTGGGTCTGACCCAAAGCGACACGTGAACGTCTGCTCGACTAGACTCTGCAGTTATCTCTCTCCACCTATGCCGTCGCCATCAAGTGACAGACGAGCTCCTGGCATCATTCATGTTTAACTCGTATTTATGGAAATGATCATTTCTGTATAGAACCACATGCACAGTCATTTATTTATTAATCAATTAATTAAAGATGCTTGTAAAGAATAAATCTCAGCGTATACCAGATGAGACAGTTAAAACCGCAATCAGGACGGCCAGGGTGCAGAGACCAGGACTCAATCCTGACCCACAATACTTTTTCCAATCCAGTGTGCAGTGCCTTAATGTGCTAAGCCGAACTGGAGGGTACTGCACAATGCTACCCAACTCAAATTTTGGAAAATTCCAAAGCTCTTCACTCTGCTCAGCCACAATGAAAATCTACTAAATGCAAGGGATTAAAATTTCAATGTCTTCTAAAGGATTATACACCAAAAAATGATTGTCAATTGATATTACCAGCACCATCTCTATATCACACAAAGAACTTGCGAGCCCTAAATTCATAAACAGACCATTCAGAATGTTCAGCTTAAAATAAAGCTCTTGGCTTCATTGGAATTTGAACCTCAGCTGTCTACTTCAGTATCAGTCACACCACCAAACGAGCAAAACCACAACCAGTCTCTACATTCTTAAAATTAGTATACTACATGAACTATAAATCAAGAACATTTCATTTTGTGTATCTTATTAGCACTGCAGTGTATGAATGCACTCAGAAATTTGATTACCAAATAAGGAGGGATGATAATTCCTACACTCATGACACCTGCAGGGAAGAGAAATTTGTGACTTGTATGGAGTAACAAACATTTTGTCATTAATTTATAGTGAGAAGTTTTCTTAATTGCCCCTTAAAGGTAATCCACAATTACTTCCTGTTCAGAAGACTGGAAATCAATTTAAACATAATTAGAGTTTCCAGGTCTGATGGCGTGAAATGTATTACAGTCTAAAAGGAGGTACGAACCAATCTTCATTCGGAAAGTGTACATTTCCAATAAACAAATGTAGTAGGCAAAAACCAATAAAGATTGAAACTTAAGTATATGTAAGATTTTCAACACTGTGTTGCCATCCAAGCATCACAGTACTTGGCAGAATATGTCTCCAACTTCAATCCAGATTCTGAACGATATATGCTGCTAAAAGAGCACCTCGAGAACATTAATTTCAACTAATTTACAACCAACCCCTAGAAGACATTGAATTTTTTTTATGAAGAAGTAAAAAACTTACGAATCAGCAAAAATTCACGATGAAAACATAACTATTGAAGATCTGAATGCAAAAACTGATAAAGAGTATGTTGGTAAGATTGTTGAGCCATGTGGTCTCAGACAGGAAAATGACAGAGATGATATAGACAACACAAAGGTCTTTGCAGGTTCTGCCAGGAAAAATGGCCCTGACACCAAAACACGGTACCAGTTCCACCTCAGTGACCTATCACCTGGCATTCACGATAGGATAATCCACAAATAATTGCTCGAAACCAGACTGATTTTTATCATGATCGATACTCACTTCCATAACTGTAATAAATTTGTGAAAACATATCCAGGAGCTGACATCAACTCAGACCACAATCCAGTTGTTGCATAGATACCACTGCACCTGCGCCTGAAAGGAGAGCAGACATTCCAGCAACCTTCAAGTGCTGACCGATTTCAATTCAGATTAAACTCGACAAGAATTTTTAAAAAGAGAACCCCCAATCAATGGAACAGCAGTCAATTACGAATGTCTGATAACAGCAAAAAATAAACCACGAAAAAAGAATGAATAGATAAAACGAAAAGAACTATCAAGAGGAGAATAAAAAAATTAAGGAAGGATAGATAAATCAGTAGTGTACAGAAACAGAAAAGTAACAAACCAGACGCGAGTGTTTTGATGTGCATGAGAGAGAAAAAAAAAAAAGGAATTAACAAGCACTACTCAGAAATGAACAGTAGCTAAACTAGCTGATACAGACAAGGAGAGTAAGCACATGTGTGGAAGAATAATATTATAGATCTATTTGAAGATAACAGCTCAAGGAGTACAGTGAAGGGTAACTTGAGGATCTACAAATTCTTCAAGACAAACTCAAGCAGAATCTGGAAAAAACTGGCAGGACTAGATAAAGTAGATGTAGAACTTGCCAAACTCATACATAATAAGGACATCAGTTATAGATGTATGAGAAATGATTACTGAATTTTATATCCACTTATTAGTTTTTCAAACTCATTTCACTTATTTCAAAGAAGCATCATCAGTGGTATACCCTTTAGTCTAGAGAGATAGCAGATGGTTCACACTATCTTTGTCCAAATGAGGCACCAATAAGATTTTCGTTATCTTCAACTGCTGGCTGGAGGACATGTAAAGATTTCCTTGCATTCTCCTTTCTTGTTGACACTGCAGTTGATGATCAGCCCAGCTTCCCATTAGCAGTTTTTTCCCACAAAAATTAAATCATAAAATTATGAAGACTCACCACAAAATTATTTTGAAAAGGCAGCAAATATTCCGCCACTTTGTGATGTGCAATGCATTTTGTGATACGTGTTCATAGTTTTTGTATTTCATTTACAGAGGGGGGAAAACTGATAATATGAAGCCAAGCTGTTCGGGAACTGTTATGATGACAAAAAATGTAAAAAAGACAGGAGCATGTAAAGCATGGAAGGAAATATTTACATGTCATCCAGACAGCTACAGGCGATACAGAAAATCTTATTGCTGCTGGTAGAAATATGCCTCATTTAGACATAGATAGTGTGAAACATCAGAACATCAAGTAAAATTTCATTTTATATGAGACAAAAGGAACAAAATACACTGATCTTCTGGAATCCATGAGCAAGAGTAGTTTGCTGTCTCACTTGATTAAAGGGTAAACTGCCAATGAGGATTCTGTGAAATAAGTAAACATGTTTGGAAAACTAATAAACGAACAAACAAATTGGCAGAAATCATCTCTAATATATTTATAATTGTTATCTGCAATTTAGAATAATGATCCACAACTACCAATTAATAATGACATCTATCAACCATATTTATAACACTGGTAACATCTGTACCGACTGACTACAGTCCAACTACATTACGATGCAAAATAAGACTAATGCTAAGTACTGCAGTGACTGCAGACTGATCATCCTAATGAATGATGCTTTGAGAGTGTTACTGAGAATCCCGAACATTCGCCTATCGTGAAAAAGAGAAATAAGTATTAACAACACTCAGTTTGGGTTCATGAGTGTCCTAGGAATGAGGAATGCCATTTTCTATAGAGAACTAACTTCTGAAATGTTTTATCAGCAAATTTGTGTCTTAGCTTACTAAAACACAATTGACAATGTTAGCCATGATAGCTTTCTTAGTCAGATTAGGTACTAAGGTATTGACGTCTATATCATCAGAAAACTGTATTGTAATCAAAAGAGCACAGTTTGAGGTCAGATATTTATTATAGTGGAAATGCTAAAGTACACTGACTCCAGCAACCTTCAACTTGTATTCAAAAGCCATTTCGAAATGGCTTTGAAACAGTTGATAAAAGAATGAAGAAAAATCACAAATGACTAAACAAAATCCACTGTGTACGATGACACCACGAGTCCTCAGTTTGTCTGGAAAGAATGAATAAAATCAGCAAAAACAATAAGGTATCCACACTGGATGGAAATAATCTTGAAGAGTGGCCTATTTCAAATATGTAAACTTCAAAAGTGGATCCCTATCTCTGGTTCTGTATGCTGGAAAAATTGCTGAAATTACTTCAGCACTTTATTCCAAATTACTATTAAATAACATGTAGTAAATTTTGGTGGTTTATATGTTGTAATTAAGGGTTGCAATACTGTTGCAACAGAAGAATTTAGTTTAGTCAAAGAATAATTGAAGAATTGAGTTTAATCATTTTGTAAAGATTCTGGTCGAAATTAATGGAGAAACATGGTTGACAGGTTTTATACTACTAGTAACAAATTATTATTAAATAAAATATTAAATTGTTGCACTGGTAGTTTATGTGTTGTAATTAAAAGCTAATATTGTGACATAAAAGTATTGGATTTAATTATATCAAAAAGGTTCCTGTTGCACCTAAGTACAAAACAAGTGTGACTGTAAACACACTGATAACAATGAACTATACATATAGTATTACCAGTGAAGGAAACAACATTATACTAACAGGTTTAAAGTTGGAATAGTTTTATTTATTGGACTATAAGAGGAAAGCAGATATTGTGCTAATTCACTAGCATCACACAGACAGGTATTTATATGTTATTTTCACAGTATAGTGTGTGTACTTAGTGTCTGGTATAACTGTTTTGTGGCAGAATAAGTATTGTAAGGATGGTGTAAGCAGCTCCCTACAGTAATCTTCTGATGTCTCATCGGTGTTACAGTATTTAGTGGGTACATAGGCATTGGTCTTAATAATCTGTACCAAAGTGTGATAGATGCAGTTTTTAAACTTGTAAGCAACTCAGTAGTTTTGGTGTGTGTGTGTCTGTGTTATTGTCCACTGTTCCAGAGCTTGAATAAACGATCAGGGAGATGTGAAAAATGATCACGGAGCTGGGAGAACTGAACAAGCAGCAGGGTGAAATGATCAGGAAAAATTGCGAAAAACACTGAGAACCTTAGAGAAATGATCAGGGCATTTTAGCCTCAACCTAAGGCAGAAAGGAAAAATGGTGGGTTAAGTGGGAAGGGAAAAAGGATGGTTGGGAGCTAGCAATGAGTCATGAGGCAAATACGGTAAACAGAATGGAGGAGTCAGATACTTCAGAAATTGTGGGGAGAAATAGGTTTGACCTGCTACCAGAGTCAGGGCAGAAGAGCCTCGTATGGATGTAGGAGTAGGTAAGGTGGAGCAAGCCTATAGGAATACAGGCATGAAAGCGAAAAATAGGAATAAAAAGGTTCTGCTTTTAAGTAGTAGATATGGAAGAGGTTTAGGCCACCTCTGCAGGATCAGTAAGGCACAGGCTAAAAGATCACAAATTTCTTAAAATCATATTGAAATATTTGGTGAAATAATAGGGTATATAAGATCACTTTGTAGGTAATTCATTGAAGAGGATAGGGTAGTGATAGGAGGGGGAGTGGGAAATTATATTGATAGACATGTGAGTTATAGTATAGAGAGTGACCTGAGCAAGGTGGTGAATGAGGTGCAACATGCTAGGATGGAACTCATTCAAGTATCACAATGATAAGCCACAGTTTGAACCATGCTATAAGGCAGGCAAACATTGAGATGAAGGTTGCTTGGGAAAGGCATTAGTTCTATAAGGGTTGTGCCTGTTGACACCATTGGTAGATGAGGTTTCACTAGGCATGGCCTACACCCTAACAGAAATGGGAAAGGGAGGCTTTTGATTTATTATTATTATTATTATTAATTTTTTTTACTTATCACTTCACACCTCGTAGATGTCCGGATCATTAGAGGCGGGATGAGACTGGGGACAAGGATCGGGGAGGAATTCGGCCATGGCCTTTTGAAGGAAGCATCCCAGCATTAGCCTGGAGTGATTTGGGGAAACCATGGAAAACCCAAATCTGGATGCCCGGATAGGGATTCAAGCCGTCGTAATCCCGAACTCCCGAATGCGAAGTCAGAGCGTTAACCGCTCACCCACCACACTCGATGGGAGGCGTTTGAGTTGTTAGCTAAAACTATATGGGAGCCCACTTCCAGTTATTGTGGAATTGAGACTGCTGGTGAGGGGATAAAAAACAGGGGACCAGTGGGATACCAAACACGGGGGATAAATCATCGACATCAAAGAAATAGTTGAAGGTGATGAAAAGCTGAGAATATAACAAAGCCACTTATAAGATTGTTATAAGTGAAACTGCAGGATTATAATGAACAAAGTAATACAGTCTGGTAGCTTAATAGATGCACAAACCACAAATAGTAATAGGAGTAATGTCTTTGTTAAATGAAGCAATGATATAAGCTTCGGTGTATGCACACCTCCAGAACCATATGACTCAGTCCCTATCACATCAATAAGGTGTAAAACTGAAGTATTGTATATGTTTTTGTTCGTCTCATACATTTTTCACTCATCACAGCCTTCAACTTTGGTGAGTGATGAGTCATTTTCCCCCATCTTTTGTTATTTATATTGCCTAAAAGCCGTTTCCTTTTTCCTTAATATCAATAAAGGAAGGAGTGTTAGACAAAGTTTTCCCTGATGTTTATAGATTGTACCACACACACAGAGGAGAAATTGATGGAAGTTTTTTTCGTACTGGTGTACACGGAGCACATTAATGAGTTACCGAGGGTAGATTTCTGGGATGATACAAAAGAAAATCGCCTGCAATATATTATCTCAGACATTGCATACCGATATCGATAGTCTACTCCTTAGCCGTTTCCCCACCCTCCCCCACTACTCAGTTAGTCATTAGGTAACGTTCGTTGTGTACACACGTTCCGAGCCTAATGGGCCGTTTTTCTACTTGTGAACAAGGCAGATGCCGAAATATTGTGTAGTTGTTTGTCAGCATAAGTGTTCCCTCTCATCGCATCCGTCCACTTTGGTATGTGGTGGGTTAATTTCCCTTTCTTTTCTTATTTATATCGCCTAGAAGCTGCTTCCATTTTCCTTAGTTGCAAAAGAAAATGTTAGTATCTTGGATGCTTACAATACTGGAAGAATGAATGGTGGAGATAAGGCTCGGGGGGGGGGGGGGATTAAATTAATATTCAGAGCTCAGAGTTGAACATAGAATAGACATTACTTGTGGGACTTAAATTTATCAGGTGTGGTCTCGAAGTGAAATAAGCAAATACTTTTGTGGGGGAAGGAGGCTTTGCACAAGTAAAAAAAGCACAGCAAAGGGAATCAAACATTTAGGACATCTTCCTAATAAAGCTGGTGATAATTTTTTGTTGTATCAGGTAACAGAAGTAATACGTTGTCATGAAGCAGTTGTGATGGATATTGGAGGGTTCAGTAAACCAGCAGTAAAAACTAAAGGTGGCAATAGGAACAGCTATAAAAGGCTCACAATTGAAAAGACATTTCAAGGAAAAGTTCAACATTTCGAAAGAGAGTGTTGATACAGTGGAAATGAGGTGAGAAGAATTCAAGTAGGTAATAAGAATGGGAAATGAAATGTTTATCTCAGAACCTATTTACTGTAACAGGGAGAACAGAAAGCGAAAGAGGCTGATAAGGAGAGACAGCAAGACGATAGACAACATTTGAAGTATAAGAAAACTACCAAAGTAACTGGTTTAAAGAGACCAGTAGGGAATATCATTTAGGATCATAAGTGGAAAAATCAGAGGATCGGATGCTTGTAACATAACAGTGACTTCCGGAACCTACTAACATGTGTAAGTTTGGTTAAACTGATGTAGTATTAAGCCACGATGATCCTTCCGCCAAGCGAAGTAGTGTTAAGCCTGCGCAGAGTAAGACAAAGAATGTATATGAGACGGCAGTGCTGGAGAGGCACAGATGATTTTGCATGTATGCGCGAGGTGGATGTATGGTTGGCCATCAGTAACACTGAGTGAAAATTAGTTTTGTACAAATTTAATCAGTTTTGACTGAAAAAATATTGCTAGTGATCTTGGTAGCTGGAGAATTAGAGTGGAGTCATCTGTTAGTGACAGTTAGAACTGTGGTTTAATAAGAATTAAGGAGAACTTTGTTGAACTGAGTAGGCATGAACTTTCAAAAGCAATTTATTTCGACATACGTGTATTCAATTTTAATTTTCCATTTAAGAATCTGAAGTTCTTTGAAAGTTTCAATAGCTAATTCTAAACTTTGTGGGGACCAATTGGTGTACTTGTGCGTCTCTCTCTCTCTCTGTGTGTGTGTGTTTTGAGAAATTAATAGACTTGTGAACAGTGCTACTGATTCCAAAATAGTGTGACTCTTCCTTGGTAATTCTCTTCATACTATCAGTAGCTAACTGGTGACTTCACCTGCCAACTGCAGTATTAAGAAACTTTTCTAATTTCACATAACTAATTAATGAAATTAATTAATAACCATCATTATAAATATCTCCTTACATGTTCAACCACTGCCGGACCATGTGTTGTGTGATCCAAGCAAACCAATTTTGTGGCACCAATGAAGAGAATGGTTATATTAATTACACAACTAATTAACCCCTCTAATTATTAATATCCTTATATGGCAACTCTGCGGTGAACTGTGCGATGAAGAAAACAAATTCCTGTCAAAACTCTGGGAACACACACAAACAGTGGAAAATTAGGGAGAAATCCAAGTAAAGAAGACAATGGGATCAAGGGTAACAGTGCCCAAAGGAATCGGACAGTTTCCACACCATGACAGCACTCCGAGACAAAGAGCATCAAGGAAGAGCCACAACTCCGGACATCGGCGCAGCAGAGGTGGCAATGTTCAACGTAGACAAGAGAAAACAATCTGATTGCAGAGCGACAGTAGCTGAGTAGAGCTGAAGTAAAAGTGAGCAGAGAACTTTTTAAAGCTATAATATACACTGCACACTTGCTAGCTTGGTATTTCAGAAGCGTTGCTCTATCCAACTTTTCCTCAATTTTACCATTTATAATTGATCATCCAGGAAGAAAACCAAACTAAGGTTTTCTTTCCCATCTTTGACCAAATAATTCCCATTGTTCATCGATGGTAACAAAAGATAGACATTTGAATTCCAAATGCCCTGATGTATAAAGTTATAATTTCCAGCTTTACTGTTGCATGCTATAACTATGCATACACCTTCATTTTGTTCATACTATTTTCTCATGTTGAGTAATTTAGACAGGATGTTAGAGAGGGTATTTGAAGGTGAGAAAGATGGAAATAAGACTGTCTGGAGTACGAAAGGACAGCTACGCTTCAGAGGAGTTCGTGATTTACGTATGGCAGGAGAAAGCAGGAGAGCATAGTGAAAGATACAATTAAGGAAACCAATGCCTTTTTATCAGAAGATGTAGCTAGCTGTGCTGAAGAGGCAGATAATGACACAGGCAATAGAATTCATCGGATAGACGTCTATTACTATTTGTCCAAAGAGACGATTAATGAATTTATGAAGCAACACTATCGGCACGACACATGAGGAGGAAGAACTCACAAAAGCCAGGAAAGAATTGTGGTAAGTTTGAAATAGTAAAGAAGCCAGACAACAATAATAATACATGTGAAAGCAATCACTGTAGTGGCAAGCCTGTATGTGCAAGTTGGGAGGGCAAGAGACACCTGGACCAGAAATATTTTCAAGTCTGCAGCGGCAAGCAGCTCAACAAGCTGAGCGTATGAGACAACTGTGGGGAGTGATCTGTATGTGTTTCTTTTTAGTGATTTTATTGTTAATGGACTCATGTGAGTTAGCTAAGCATTCACTCCTAATGTGAGCGGACACAAGTATAAGCATTTATCTAGTAATTTTTTCAGTTTCATATTGTGTTTCTCAGTTATGTATTTATTTGTATTGTAATCATGTCAAATGTATGTGCTTGACAAAAACTACTAGCCACCCAGGATTTTTCATTATGTACTTTACTCTAGAATTTCTGCATACGGAATCATCATTTTGGATGTGGAGTGTTTTTCTTTTTATAATCTCTTTTCCAAGGAAAAAAACTGATTAATTATCACACTGGTTAGGGAGGGTATGTAATATAACAGCAACATTTAGAGCCTTCTTACGTACTTGTAGGTTTGGTTAAACTGATGCAGTATTGAGCAAAAAATGACTATATGCCAAGGGAAGTAGTGTTAAGTCTGTGCAGTGATACAAGGAATGTCTTTGAGAAGGGAGTGTCGGTCGGGTAATGGAGAGGCACGGAAGGTTCAGTATGTATGGGGTGGATACACGGTTGGCCATCTGTCTGTAGTGCCAAATGAAAATTAATTTTGTACAAGTTTAATCAGTTGTGACTGATGGAATATTGCTAGCAATCTTGGTCTGTTAATGACTGTGTGAAGAATTAAGGAGGGCTATGCTGAACTGAGTGGCCATGAACTTTCAATAGCAATCTATTTCAACACGTATATTTAATATTAATTTTCCACCTAAGAATCTGCAGTTCTTTGGATTACAAAGTTTCCATACCTAATTTTAAATTTAGTGGGGGATAATCAGTGTATTTGTGTGTGTGTGTTGATAAATAAATTGACTTGTGAATAATGTGACCTTTTTTTTGGTAACTCTTCTCACATTATCAGTAGCCAACTGGAGACTTCACCTGGCGACTGTGGCATTAATTAACGTTTCTGATGTCACATAACTTATTAATAAACACTTTTTTCAAACAAGTAATTAATAACCATCACTATTTATCTCCTTACACGTTTGATGGTCGACAGGACTGTGTGTTGTATGTTCAAAGCAAACTCATTTTGTGGCACCAGTGATGAGAACTGTTATCATTAATTATTATAATTAATTAACCCAACATAATTAATATGACTCCTTCCAAGCTTCTCCACATACTTCATAATGAGTGGACTAAACAACTGGAAATACATCCCGAGGATACTAAGAACGAATTAAGAAAGCTGAAAAAGCGTAAAGGACAGGTGTTGATAATATTACTACAGATGTTTTAACGGTTGGAGAAAACAAAATTGAACCTTACCTTTTAATATTATTTAGACTGAGTCTAGAGATTTGCTGACTACCAGAGGAATGGAAAAGTGTCATAGTAGCACTGGTCCATAAATGAGAGGAAACAAATAGGGTCAAAAATTACAGACTGATTAGTCTGGTATCAGTGGTAAATAGGCTAATGGAGATATTGGTATGCAACTGCATCACATATGTCTGTGGGAAATAAACTGGTTTACAAATCCATAACATGGGTTTAGGGAAGGATATCCATGTGAATGTCATTTGGTGGACTTTTTGCAAAATATTTCAGATGAAATGACAAAGCAGGCCAATTTGATAGTGCAGCACTAGATCTCTCTAAGGCATTTGACAGAGTGAGCAATAAAATGGCAGTAAAAATCGTTGGGAGAGTGAGTGACTTGATGATTAGAGGAATTCTTAAAAGGAAGAAAGCAAAGAGTTAGGGTAGTAAATGTAGTATCAAAACTAACATGGCACTGGTTAGAGTATTGGGAACATTGCTGTTGATTATTCTTGTGAATCATGGTGTTGATGGTTTATACTTAAAAGTTAAGTTGTTTGTAGATGACATAATCAATTCTAATTAAATGCTATTCTTGGTCACGATGTAGAGATGTCTGTCAGACTCTGACATCATGTTTCCCTGTCCACAGCCCAACCGACAACACCCGGTGATGTTCAAGGTTATGCACATTATTTAATTAAAGTACTATTTAGTTTAGCATCCACAAGTAAATGAGCTCCCAGAAGTTGTATTTCATAAAAATTGACATATTAATAATTAGTTGCTTTTTCTTAGTTAAAATTCGTTTGATGCAATTTTTTTATACTCTTTGTAAAGCGATACCATTGTTACAGTAAGCTAAGAAATATCTACATTACATAATTTTTCAAGATTATGAGCTTTATTTGATGAGAATTGTACTTAGTTAGCGAAGAAACAAATTCCTAAAATACTGCGTTCAACACGTCATTTTTGACAAGCTTATTTATTTATTTCATGTCAGAAACACTGCTTACAAATTGTTTTGACAAGCTAAAAGATATTTATATTCAATGTAGATATTTTAAGTCACAATTATAATATACTTGAAGAAATGATTTGCCAAAACTTTGAAATAAAAGTGTGTACTGCATTTAAATTAATATATTAATTATTAGTTTCCTATATTACTGATGTCACTATATAAAACACATGTAATCATTTCCAGTGGGTCAAACTTGGATCGCAAAACAGCGAATGTATTCATACATGGGAAATAGAAGTTATGAATTTTCAACAGCAATATTAGTAGAAGCTGTGGTTATATCGAAATGCAGACAGGACCAGAATGACAACTAACAATTTTTTACAGAATAATTCACAATGAATTTAATTTTATAAATAATTTAAGCTGGTTTCATAATTGCCGAGTTACTGAGGTTATTATTTCAAACAAATGGAAGTAGTTCCATGTTTATCATGCTGAATGAGACCTGGACCACGAATAAAAGCAATATCATGCTCTATAGCACTAGGTTTACGGATTCCTAATTTATTTTCATTGGTTCCCTAATTCTGACATCATTAATTCAGTAGAAGTTCCATCTGTATCGCTACATAAACTACAACCAAAATATGTACAATTTACAAAATAAGGTTATGAGCATTACATAACAACAATTCTATTTATTTAGTAAAACCACAAATAAATGAATTGCCAGAACAATCCTTTCACCTGTCATTTTTGACGGGCTTAGAGGCTAGTGTTGTATAATAGGTTTTTAAACTGGATAGGACATTGAGCAGCTACAAGGGATCTGGACCAGATATCTAGCTGGCATTGAAAATAAATGACAACAAGAGTCGGCTTATTAGGCACACAGATAAAATGAGTAAAGGTTTTATATTTCTATGGGGTGGATAAGGAATAGGGTTGTGTTAAGAATAAATCGGATGTATAGCAGTTTTTAATGATTAATCATGCTAAGGGGATAACAAAAAATAAAATTATTTATTATAAAAGATAAAGATTATTATTATTTTTAGAAAATAAATTCTACGAAATCAGGCATTCAGTCACGTGACCACAAACACCAATGAGAAAGCAGTACGTCATACCACCCAAAACGCCAACGTTGTTGTTGACATTTTCATGGAACAGAATAGGTTACTTGGTAAATTATTCATTATTAGCAACTTTTGTCACGTTAATACAGTTGTTCTCAGTTATATGCTGAAAGACAAGAGCAATTCGCTATGGAACCAGGATTTATCAAAGCAAACAGTAGTAATTTGCCAAAAATTGACGCTGTAACACTTGGCAGATTTTTCCCGTCAAACATCGACTTTTGCTCATCAGAATTCTGCAATGTTAAAACTTCGATATAAGTATACACAAGTGTCAAATATACATTATAAGCTTAAATAGCATTATTTCAGTTTCGTAAACAATAACCTATTTTGTGCCGTATCGTAACATTTCAGTTACATCACGTCTAAGGTATGTTTCTTTTTTCCATTCATATACTAGTCCAGTCATTATAGTAAGTTCACCTCGGAATTTGAGATACCCAGCTGTAAGTCTGTAAATACTTGTATATTGACACCCTAAAAGTGGTCTCAAAACCTACATATGGTAGGGTGTGCGCAACTATTAAATTTCGAGGTCAAAGGTCACAAAATATCGTTTTTTTTGCGCTTTTTTGTAAATATCTCATTTCCTATGGGTTTTTTTGCTATTTGTATTTATTATCAATATTGTAGAATACAAAATTCTCTACAAATTTTGTCTAAAAATTTTTTTTATACGGTGAACCGTTTTCGAGATAGAGGGCGGAGAGCGCGCGGTCACAGCATCACTTCAGGTCAACCGGTGCCTCCGGTCGAAAACGCGCCATATATAGTTGATGAACTATCGATAAATCAATGATTATAAATATTTGTCAATTTTTATTAACTATTATATTATATTTTATCATTTTTTCCTAACCTATCCACTTTTTATTCAGTATTAATTTATTTAACAACATTTACCTGCCCATGTAATTGCAGAATTGTTAATGAAAATATAGGAATTATATTTGAATTTTAACCTAATTGATATTAATAACTTCTTACATGATGGAAAAAACCAAATAAATTATTAATTAATCTTTTTATTAAAAAATATCATTCAATACATTTATTTTTATTAAAAGTAAAAAAATGGAATAAAGGGTACAAAAACTACAATTTATAATTTTAATCATCTTCTTCCTCTTCTTCGTCGTCTTCCGGCTGCTGGTAAATTTCAAACTGGTCTTCATTATCGTCTTCAACGACATTTGTCTCAAGTTCTTCCATGATTTCGGGGTCAAAGGTTCCATCTTCGTTAATGTCGCTCTGATATGGTAGAGCATTGAGACAAGCTTGCCCATTACATTGGCCACAAGCTAAAGAGCATTGCAAGCCCGCTTTCCTGCATCCGCATCGCGAACCACAACCACTATTGCAGTTGCAGAAAATTGTATTTAGCAAATCTTCTGGAGCAGGTGGTAAAATTGTCATGATAGGCTCCAAAAAATGTTTCGCATTGCCCAACCCCATACCTGGGGTTCCAAATCATGCCCTAACCAAGTTTGAACTTGATAATATACACGTTTGAAATGTTGATGAGCAGCTGCACTTGTTGGTGGAATATTTAAAAGCTGCACAGGTTTATTAAGTTTTGTAGACTTGACGTAATGCATATAATGAAGATTTCTCTAATAATTGCTGCTGCAGCTTCTACAATTCTTAGCCTTTCTGCTTCAGGATCTATTTTTTTACTTTCGTACCAAGTTTTGATAGAATATTAGCTTGTGCATCACGGAATGAAATGATTGTGAAAGCTCCAACTTTCTTCGTAATTACGATATCGGTTAAGTACTTCTGTTGTAGTCTTGTAATGATAGTTTTATCTTCTGGCACATACCCTGTCAAGACATCTTTAAGCTCTTTTAGTGTGAATTGAGAATCATTATTATTTTCGATGTAATTGAAAATCTCTAACATAGCTTCTGTAACTTGATTATCTTGACGAGGTTTCTCAAGAGGCAATGATGATGATGATTTCTTTGAAAAGTTTGTAAAGCAAGCAGCATGGTACTTCGCTTCAGCAGCGATCAAATCATACTGTAAAATTATACGACTTTTCACCAATTCTCCGAAATCATCCCCACGTTCTTCTGCTTTTTTGATAACAGTATCTTTGAACTCAAGAGTACTCACATTTTTTATCTTCCGCCTGTATTTTTCTCTTTTCTTTTTCTCTGCAGCCTCATCAGCAACTTCGCCACAAAATAAACATTGATTCTTAAAATCAAACACTTCACCTCGTTTTTTACGGAGTACTAATGGAGAAGTTATAGTTTATCCTTCTTCTTGTTTCCGTTTTGCTGCTTGGATACAGTTTTTACTAATGTAAACACTTCGGCACTTTTAATGCACTTTAACAGAGGTTACTGATTTTAAATAATCAATTTTTCCGTCGTTTCGTTCGACACTTGCAGTTCGTAGAGATTTCATACCGCGCACTACTTCAATAAGCGATTCACCTCCGAATCTGACTTATTACATAGAAAACACAAATCAGCCATAGTTCTTGAAATTGTACGTCCGTAGTTATCAAGATACGATTCAAACTGAAAGAAAGAGAAGACGGTCGTAACTATACAATACAATTGAACATCTGTCCCTACTGGCTATAAATAGAAAGGTCCGTAGTGTATAATAGGGGCTCGTATAATTCCCAGGTATAATTTTTGACGTAGTGGAAGGATTTTAAAATTTACAGATTTTAAAGAAGATGCACTTAATTATTTTCTATTTAAAATGTCATTAGTGTAAATGGGAATATAATTATAATACGATTTAAGTTTTTCCCTTAATTATTTTTTAAATTCAGGAAACGGTTATCAGTATTATTGAATAGATATAGATTTAATGCATGAAGAAAATGATAAAATATAATATAATAGTTAATAAAAATTGACAAATATTTATAATAATTGATTTATCGATAGTTCATCAACTATATATGGCGCGTTTTCGACCGGAGGCACCGGTTGACCTGAAGTGATGCTGTGACCGCGCGCTCTCCGCCCTCTATCTCGAAAACGGTTCACCGTATAAAAAAAATTTTTAGACAAAATTTGTAGAGAATTTTGTATTCTACAATATTGATTATAAATACAAATAGCAAAAACCCATAGGAAATGAGATATTTACAAAAAAGCGCAAAAAAAACGATTTTTTGTGACCTTTGACCTCGAAATTTAATAGTTGCGCACACCCTACCATATGTAGGTTTTGAGACCACTTTTAGGGTGTCAATATACAAGTATTTACAGACTTACAGCTGGGTATCTCCAATTCCGAGATTCTTACCTAATTTAAGCTTAAATGACTGGACTAATACACCTTTCCTAGAAAAGTATATGATCAAAAACAGGTGCGGCAAATTTTAAAGCTATGGCACTGCCAATTTCCAGTCTGCTCTAAGCTTCATATCAGCCTAACAACATCACCTTTCAGTTAAGATATCTCGAGAACCAAGACAAATATTAAAATATATATATATTCTTTATTTTCCATTTGTTTCATCAAGCTGCACGAGAATCTATCATCAGATTGTGGCACCACGGTAATGACAGTCTGCCAGAGTGTGTTTATTATATTAAACATAACACTAAAGAAAGATTTTAAATCATAAAACCAAAATAACCTCAACTTGAAAAGTAGTGGTTCTGCAAAATTCATAAGTTTTGCTTTAAATTTAGAAATATATTGTGCACAAACACTTAGATCAAAATGATCTTCATAAAAATAGATTCTTGAATCTGCAGATAAACTATGAACACGTAGATCAAAAGGATCTTCATAAAAATAGATTCTTAAATCTGCAGATAAACTATGAGCATCCTCCCTCCTTGCAAGTTTTATCTACTTTTTCCATATTTGTTCATTGTTTGGAACATATATAAATAACTTTTTTGGCATTTTTTTATTGTTGTGCTTTCACACTGGGACACTAAACAGTACTTATAAAAGCAGAAATTGATTTTTAATTTAAAAAAAACTGACAGCTCCCATATACATACATGACTGTTTTGTTTCGTTTCAGGTGGAGTGATGTCATTCCAGACGCCATGACAGTCTTGAGCATTTTTTAGGTAAATTTAAATTTGTTTTTAAAAATGCAAAATACATAATGTAAATGTTCATTTTTTGAAAAATAATACATTTTTAATAATATAGATAATAAGATAATTAACCTATTTTTCAAATTTAGTCAACTATCCAATTGCTTGCTGAGGACCGTAACCATAAATATGATGGCATAACATTTAATAGTAAACTAAGTTGGGTAGATGGTAGAGTGAGAAATCAGAAACTAGTGATACTAAGTAAAAAGGAAATGGTTTTAGGCAATGTATATAACAAAGGATAGGAAAAATAGCTCACCAAAGTTGAAGGCTGGAGCAGTGGCGTAGCTAGGGGGGGGCGGTGGGGGCGGTCCGCCCCGGGTGTCACCCGTTTGGGGGTGACATCCGCATTTCGAAAATAGTAATCGAAATTAGTGTGATATAAAATATATATATATATATATATATATTTGATAGACTTCTTTTATCCTTTGGTGTCGAAACACGTCTACCTTTAATGTTCTGAATATTTCTTTTTAAGTTGATCTATCGCTTTTTCAAATACGACCCAGTACAGTAGAGTATAATAATATTATTGGCTACACCGCGCGCTTAAACAATAGAGCATCGCTCTGTTGCTCCAACAATCACAGGAACTCGTTGTGCTTGCCGTCCGTCACAGTTGTTTGGTTTGTTATGAGCGGCGGTGGATATAATGTAAGTTTTCTTGTATTAAGAGAGGAAGTTTTAAAATTAAAGGATATATCTAAAATTGTTAAAATTATGGTAATTAGGCAGTTAAATTGTAATTCCTCGAAATTATTTCAAGAAAAATGTTAGATTTTCCTTTGACAATGAAAAAAACAACCAAGGCTTCAAAATTGTTTTGCTTTTTTAGAATTCTATTAGCTTTCTAGCTAAGATTTACAAGGGACTTGAAGTATTTTCTAGTAATTTTTTAATTTATCATCTGACAGATTCGAATTGAGTACATTACGTGTTATCCGATATACACTCTGCGTACCTTCCTTTTGTCGACAGTGCACCTATACTCGACATGAAATCGTATCATGTTCGAATTTATGCAAATAAAATGATTAGGAAAACTGCATTAAACTAGCAATACGGTCAGGTTTCAAGTTAATCCGGACGAGTCCAAGTGTTATCGTCTGTCGGTAATCAGTTTTTGTAGGGCATGTGTTTAAAACAGTCGGAACCGCCTATCTTGCTAGCGAAACCGTAACATTAGTAAGCGGACATCCATAAATTACGTGAGGTGTTTTCCCGGATTTTTGGACCCTCCTGCTGCCCCCCCCCCCTTTCTGGTGAGACTTCGTGAGATCTTGTCACGTCAGACCTCCACCCCCCCTCCCCATCTGGGTCTGGAATTGCTTCTACTTGGATCAAGCCACTTCTGTTAACTTTCCTCTCAATATCCCTTGGTCCTCCAAATACCGAGATTGTGAAGTCATTTAAATGCAGCCTATGTTAACGTTTCAGTAACAAGTGGGTAGCTTTCGACTTTTTTAAATTTATAGCGAAATCTTATGGTCGCCCTATAGTTACACTGGCGGAAATTAAAATCACAACACGCATACACGAATGGTAGAATTTTAGGAAACTTTGAAAATATATACAGGGCCATACCTAAAAGAAATAATAACAAATGGAAATGGATCAGGCTAAGTTATTACCTTTTACAGTTGTCAGTGAGAAATGCGTCCAACTTGAGCACCAGTACATTCGTGGATCCTTGCCGGCATTGACACAACAAGTGTTCGGATGTCTTCTTGGTGTATGTCTCATTAACGCGTGCATGTCTTTTGAAGTCAGTTGTTGCACAGTTTGTGCTGGGTGACCATGTGATCTAATGTGTCTACTTCTGGTATCCTAGAAATGCTCTATTTGGGACAAATCTGGGAACCGTGCTGTCCATATTGTGATCGAAACTCCTTGCAAGGCTTGTGTGACGATGGCCGCAGTATGAGGAAGGGCACTGTGTTGTTGGAATATACGATTCGGATGTTGAACATGTAGGGTATCACAATAAGATGCAGTACCCCGTCCATATAGTGATGGGCTGTCATTGCCTTCAACAACAGCCGACTCAGTCATGCTATCGAAACTGATTGCCACCAAAACATGACACCGGTGACGCCACTTGCGTGAGGTTCTGAAATCACAGCAGATAAGCCGTTCCTTCACTACGCCTGCGAACATGTCTAGTCCAGTAACGGGGTCGTAAAAAGGGGGTCTCACTTGCATCACATCACGTAGAAGATTTTTTTTTCTTATCTTGTATATATTGGTGAGAGTATGCAGAAACCAAGTTTTCGACCTCCAACACCCTCGGCACAATTTTCTGTGGCCAAAAAACATCAAAATTTGGGTTCTTTTTTCAGTTTTCCGTCTATAACTCCTTCCTGATAAGTCCTATCAAGAAATATTCTATTTTCAATTTGAAAGAGGACAAAATTTCCTACAACTTTCGTATTACAAACTTTATTCTAAACTCAAAATTAAGCGAGCTACAGTTCTTCGAAAATCAGCCAAATTTCACACTTTTCCTAAAAGTTGGGTTTTTACCTACTTTGCAGCTCAAAATGACCTGAAACCCCTGTATATATAACCGATATATATGTATTTCTGTATGACATAGTATATATATGTACTATACTTTGATTACTGATGGTCCATTCAATAATCATATAGCATTGTTGGCCGGGAGATCCCGAAGGATTATTCGGCCGTCAGGTGACAGTGTTATGGATAGGCCGCGCAGTGCGCTTCTTGTGGCTATCTAACCTGACCAAGTACTAGTACCGCATATAGAGAACCAACAGCTTAAGGTGGAATTAAAACCACAGAATCGTTCTGGCTTTCTCCATATTACACAGCAAGCTGTGGCAGAGGTAAAGCTCGGGTTAATGGCCTTTGAAAATTACTGCTGAGAACGGGATTTCGATCTTCAGTCAGATACCTTAACCACTGAGCTACCATTTCGTTCTATTACCTGATGGTATTTGTACCAGTTTGAAAAACGGATTTGCAAAACTGAAAACATAATGTTATGGCACAAAGTTTATTTATGCAGTCAAAATTAAGTCATAATAAGTCAAAAATTAGTCATAAATCCATTTCTTTTCCGTTTTAATGGATTGAAACAATGTGTTCCATTTGAATTTGTTGCGTACAACAATGGAAAAAAATTGTCGCTATATGACGCATTTAAATCTCTTCAAGATAGGAACCCAACACAAAAATTTTTGCTATGCACGGATGATTCCTCCTTCATAAGGTTATGTGGCATATTAGTAAATACCTTGGCTGCTTCTGTGGAAAATATGAAGCCTATTTGACAACGAACTATAGATCCAACATCACAGTTATATTTGACGGATACCGAAGTTATGCTGCGCAGAGAGGAATAAAGTCATCTGAAATGATTTGTAGTTTGAAAACATCAGTTACTTCAGCAGGCATCATTTTCAGTGAGGAAACAAGTGCTACAGTGACGTAGCAAATGAGAGCAGCAAGAACTGTGTGATGTTGATACTAATGCAAAAACTGAAAAATGAGGCATCCAAGATCAACAGGCAAAACAAGATGCTGCTGGATTGATCGTTGACGCAGCAATTTCCCAAGCAGCAGAATTCGACAGTGTGATGATTCTAAGTAAGTATATTGGCTTTCTCATTTTGCTAATGGGCTTTGGTACCACGAGTTTGAACCCACACACATCCTCTTCATCCATGCATTTGCTGGATGTGATACAATATCAGCATATTTCGGCTATGGGAAAGAAAACTTCTACTGCATGATTCAATATCAACCATATCTGAAAGTAACATGCATGCTAACTTCTCAGAACTCTACCCTCCAGAGAACATTTGGAGAACACGCAGGGGAACAGATCATCTTGGAACGGTACGGAAAAATTGCTTGTGGAACATTGGAAGGCTCAGATATGAAATGATTAAGAAATCTGCCCAAAAAATGCATTCAGACTAGCACGGTTGCCACCAAAATCAGATGCGGCAACGTGTCACTCAATATGCACGTACCACCAAGGAAAGGTTGGTTGGGTCGAGAAACGTACCCATTGCCGTGAGGATGAAGGAAAGGCTCGTCCAGTCTTATTACAGTTACAATAATAAATGCATTTAGGAGGACTTCGGTTCGAATTCAAGTCCAAGCATCCAGATTTGGGTTTTCATGGTTTCCTCAAATCACTCCAGCCGAATGCGGGGATGCTTCCTTCAAAAGGCCATGGCCGAAATCCTTCACGTTCCTTGTCCCCACTCCCATCGTGCCACTAATGAACTCGACGTCGACGAGGCGTAAAGTCATAAAAAAACAATAATAAAAGACGATGCACTTGAGTTTACTTCGAAGGTTGTATCATATTCCTTCCAGAAACGTTGTACTCCTCCATGCAGCTGTCGCTAATCAGGACTGCATTGTTCAGCTGCTTGCAAAAATTGCTCTCGCCTGCCTCGTGAAAGCGTTCCTGGAATGTAGTAGATGAAGATTTCTTCGACCTCGAGGAAGCTGTTCCTGATGCAATGGGTGAAATAGACACAATTCATTGATAAGCCGGGACAATCCAAACGGAAAAGAAATTTATTTATGACTATTTTTTTAACTTATTTCGAAATTAATATGACTTTATAACTTTGCGTCATAACATTATGCATTGTTGTTCGCTCTATTATTTTCAGTAATAGAGCGATCTGGTAGCTCAAGGCGTCTGACTGGAGATCGAAATCCCGGTCTCAGCAATGATTTTCAAAGGCCATTAACCCGACCTTTACCTATGCCACAGCTTGCTGTGTAGTATGAAGTAAGCCAGAACAAATCTGTGGTTCGGATTCCACCTTAAGCTGTAGGTTCCCTATATGCGGTACTAGTACTTGGTCACGTTAGATAGCCACAAGAAGCGCACTGCGCGGCCTATCCATAACACTGTAACCTGGCGGCCGAACAATCCTTCGGGATCTCCCGGCCAACAATGCTATATGATTATTGAATGGACCATCAGTAATCAAAGTATAGTACATATATATACTATGTCATACAGAAATACATATATATCGGTTATATATACAGGGGTTTCAGGTCATTTTGAGCTGCAAAGTAGGTAAAAACCCAACTTTTAGGAAAAGTGTGAAATTTGGCTGATTTTCAAAGAACTGTAGCTCGCTTGATTTTTAGTTTAGAAAAAAGTTTGTGATACGAAAGTTGTAGGAAATTTTGTCCTCTTTCAAATTGAAAATAGAATTTTTCTTGATAGGACTTCTCAGGAAGGTGTTATAGACGAAAAACTGAAAAAAGTGCCCAAATTTTGATGTTTTTTGGCCACAGAAAATTGTGCCAAGGGTGTTGGAGGTCGAAAACTTGGTTTCTGCATACTCTCACCAATATATACAAGATAAGAAAAAAAAATCTTCTACGTGATGTGATGCAAGTGAGAACTACCCCGTTACTGGACTAGTCGTGAATTATCACTTTGTCACAGACAGAATCGAGACTCGTCTCTAAACACAAATGTACGCCATTCACATGTCCAACTGTGTTTCGCTTTATACCAAGGTAGATAATGATGGCAATGAAATTAGATTAATGGGACACAATGCACAGGGGCCAGAGAGTGTAACCCAGCTTCAAGCAATTAGTTTACAATCATCCGGTGAGGGGCGGAGGCGGGGTGTGACTATGTGTAACCACTACTTGGATCTGGCCTGCAGTCAACCATCTGCCAGCAACAGCCACCCACACCATTTGGCAGTCTTCACGTGCTGTTTGTTATCCATCTGTATGAACCTGTGCCTGCTCTAGGAGTATTAGAGCTTTTTTTTTCATCACTGTGTAACAAGTCCGTATACTGACATTGCACTGCGGCAAATCGTTCTGAAGATTTCACGATATGATGCACCCTTTCAAAATTCGTCAATTCTCCGACCTCTCTCACTGTTAGACATTTGGGTGTAGAGAGTTGTCAAATCATTTAATACTCTTCATTCGGGCATATTTGGGGCCAAATTTCATTCGTTTATCACAACACCGTCTGGGTGCTGGGATTTTAATTTGCACCAGTTTGTGTATCAGTTGCTAAGTGTAAAGGTCGAACTGCACTTTTCCAATACTGGCCTGTACCGTAACCGCAACGACAGCCAGCCGAGTGACGGCTCGCCCCTTCGCGTCCAAACTTTTTCATAGCTCGCCCGTGTTCCTACCCAGTCTTTAGTCTCCTTTAACGTATACAAGTGATTCTTTCAGGGAATCAGTGTTGGGGATGACAGGAAGGTTTGACACACTACTTTATTATAGAGTATTGTACTTTATTCTGCACAGTTTTGGTACGAATGTACATTAAAATACTTTTTTATCTGACTCACGTAATCACCTAACTGGTTGATATTTTATGTACAAAAATAGTATCCCAGCGCAGTATTAATAGCATCAACGCAATCTCAATGAAATGTCAATCACTCGCACTTGACGTGTTTGTTTTGTCTGAGGTTCTTTTCGATTCACTCAATACTTTTTGTTTGTGAAGAACGAGATTATAACATATTTTAATTTAAATATAAGTCGTAAAGATTTTGTGTAGTAAAAATAATAATTTCATGTTATCTCAATGTTCTAGTCACAGAGTTTCTTATTTGGAAACTCGCAGTGCACCTATATCGTAGTCACCTAACTTGAAAAGAAGACCTACAGATTAACGTGAAATTCAAACCACCTAGCGTCCTTCGCATTAAAAGATAAAAGCTTTGCCATTGGTAAAAGTCAATTTTAAGGCCCGCAAAAATTACAGTCGAGACCGGGATTTGAACCCGGACCTTCAGTTTTCAAATCGCACGCAGTAATCATTTGAGTCACCAATCCGAATATAGGTGTGAAGAAATTGTAATAGTAAAAATAAGTTTTCATACATGATAAAATAAACATATTCTTTTTCTATACCATATATTTTTGTTATCAAAAGACACGAATTCACTTTTATGTGTTTGAATACATATTTTTCAGTACTTCTAGATTAGTCTTGCGTCTGGTTACGGCGTGCGATTTGGGTGTGGGAGGTTCGGTTACAGATGCGGATTTCGGCTGCAATTTTTGTGGGTCGTAAAATTGGTCTTCAACTCTGGCAAAGTTCTGATTTTTTTAATGCGAAGATGCTAGGACTCTTCCTACATTTTACGAAGATCTGATGAACATGGATGAAAAAAAAATACTCTTATTAAAGGCAAATAATAACATGAAAACAACATTTAGTCGTAAATTTCCGAACTCTCTCGATGCGCTTCTCCACATCTAGCAGGCCGATACTGATCCGCCCGTCAAAACATAAACCAATCCAAAGACGGCCGAGTGTCGGACTGAGGCCCGATCTTCAGAGGCCTCTCTAAAACCACTTTCGATCACTGGTGAGCAACACGTGGCTAAAATCTTGCCATATTGACTATTGAACATGAAGTAACTAAAATTGATAATTTTGAAGATGTGATTTACGAGTTTGCAGCTGTTAAAGCTAAAAAGAGAAGATTGTTTTTAGTTTATTGTGTTTTTTTTTAAATGAAGTTAATATTACAATTTTACTAACTATAATTTTTAATAACAATAAATGTTTATTTAATTATATTTTATTAATATGATATTACACTTACAAGATATTATATTTTACTTAATTTTGAATTTAAATTTTCGAGGGGTGACACCATCGATATCCGCCCCGGGTGTCACCCACGCTAGCTACGCCACTGGGCTGGAGGGCTATGATGAATTTATAAAACATGCGACAAAAAAAATGTAAACTATTTTGGTTTAAACCCTCAAAATAAGACAGGGTTAGAATAATAACCCTTCACTTAATACAGATGAAAACAGGAGAGCCAGATTATCACCAAAACCAAAAACATACACATTTCACAATTCTTCGATTAGTAACCTTAATCGTGTAGGAGAAGATAGGGAAAATGATTCATCACTCGCCAAAGTGAATAACCAAGAGTGCAAAACATATATGATGAACAAAAACATATACAATATTTCGGTTTTACACCTTATTCATGTGAAAGGAAATGGGCCATATGGTTCGGTAGGTGCACACATGCCGAAGTTTACCACATGACTCATTTTTCTCAGGAAAGACTAAGATGATATATATAAATATATATATCGCAGGCGGTGATAAAATTAATATATATAATAAAAGGGCATGGAGTGTTAATAAATAAAGAAATTTGTTAAAATTATTACTTGTTAAATGATAACAATGATAATACAGTACTAATAATAATGAGTGATGGGACAAAAGGTAGAATTTTATCAGTGGTTGAGGCCATGTGGGTGTATAGTATCCAAAATATTTTGGATATGCAAGTTCTCATCTCTGAAGTTCTGAAGCAGCAGTCCGTTCGGGGAAAAATCTGATTGCTCTCATAGTGAAGCAGTTATTGAGGTACTTAGAATTGTGACAATTGGCACGTTCTGGTAGTGGAAGGTATAAGTTGTGGGTGTGGACTGTATGTCTGTGGCCTGAAAGTTGCTGTGTAGTGAGGCCTATATAAGAACTAGTGCAGTGGTGGCAGGTTAGCTGGTATATGATATGTGTTGTGGAGCAAGTGGCATGCCCAATGATGGGAAAGGTTTCCCCCGTAGTAGGGTTGGAATATTTTATAGTAGGTGGATGTATGCTGCGGGTTTTGTAGTGAGGTCTATTGCACAGAAAAGATCCCTATAGTGTTTTCTGAGAGTCTGGTGTTTTTGAGATTAGGTGGTCTGCTGAAATATGTACGGGGGACAGTTGGTAAAAATTTTGGTAGAAGAACAAATTTCTGGGAAAGGTGAAGGAAGTCATGCCACTTCTGTAAGATTTGATTGATGGACTCGAGGCCAGAAGAGAACTGGGTGAAAAGTAATAATTTAAAAAAAAAATTCTTCCAAATTTATTTATTAACACTTTACACCATTTTGTTATATACATTAATTTTATCACCACCTGTGATATATATATCGTCTTAGTCTTTCCCGAGAAAAATCAGTCATGTACTAAGCTCCGGCGTGTACACACCACCTGAACAATATGGCTCGTTTCCCATCATATGAATAAGGTGTAAAACCAAAATATTGTATATGTTTTTGTTCGTCACATATGTTTTCCACTCATCACAGCCTTCAACTTTGGTGAGTGATGAGTCATTCTTTCTATCCTTTGCTATTTATATTGTCTAAAAGCCGTTTCCTTTTATATCAAATATGGCAGGAGGAAGGAAGATGTGTACACATCGCCATTTGGCAAGGGAGATGAGTGCAAATCAAGACTTGAAGACGTGCCACATAACTGTCATGCAGTAAGTTTTCAAGTCTTGATGGCACCCACCTCCCTTGGTAGATGGCCCGGATCCTCTCTGCATAACCATGGACTGAAACTGAAATATTGTACACTACTGTTCATCTCTTGTTTTATATTTTCGCCACAGCCCTCCAATCTTCTACTTCAGTCATTTATTGGAGAGGGGATATACCCAGGAAGTGAGAGAATTGGGTTATAAAATCTTGGTCTCACCATTGCTTGAATATGGTGGTGTAGTATGGGACCCACATTTTATATATCATATTCAGGATTTGGAGGACTGCAGCTAGGTTTATTCATTGAAATTAGTGCAATAAACAATCAGTAACCAATTACGTAAAGGGGTTTGGTTGGAAGTCAATGGAAGGCAGGAGCCAGTGAAAAAAAGAGTGCACAAGGCATTTATTAGTAATGATGCTTAAACTGATATTGGCAAGGAAGATATTACCATAGCCTTATGATCACACTTGATTTCAGATGTAAAGGAGTGGATATTTTTTTTTAAAGTTGGGGAGTAAGGAACTGTAACAGATTTTTAAGGGAGATGAAGAACAATTTACCGGAAACAGTTTAAGAGTTTAAATTTAAAATTCACTGAAAGGGAAACAGGTGGGTGGTGAAGCTACAACAACAACAAAATTTAGATTTTAAAAAATATCAGGAAAGGAAGTTTGTAGAAAGATTGCCACCAGTAAAAAATGCTCCATCAAACTTAAATTATTTTTTTTTCTTAAAAAAAGTGAACATTCCAAAAATTCAAAAATGTCAACACTTGCTGTTCTGTATCCAGAGATAGGTCATAAATTGTTGTTTGTTGCCAGTACTATTGCACAGCAGTTCTCCACCATTAACCAACTGCAGGCTTTCAAAACATGGCCTCTATGGAATGCTAAAAATCAAATGGATAGAAAACAAAACGAGCAAAGAATTCCAGAGAGCTGTGAATAGAATACAACTCCTGAACACTATAAAATGCAGGAAAGCAGTATATTTTGGTCCCATTTTTTGAAATGGTATGTATAGCTTATCATTAAACGTAATACATGAGGAGATGGCAACGGAAGAAGATTAAGGGCTTGACATCAGAATACATGGTTTAGTGTGTACTACACCTCTCTGTAACTATTATCATTTTGTCATCACCTTTGGTAAGTGTTGGTATACTTTTGCTGCCCAATTACTAGCAAAATAAACTTACACTCACAAAAAAAACAAGATATCTATAATAATAATTAGGATAGGGAAATAAAAGACCACTTACCACAGAACACAGCAGGATGGCACATGAAGAAAATACAAACAAACATTTAAAAAATGCCCTTTCACAGATTCAGAAGTGTGTAGATCTGAAAATTTTAATGTTTCATGGATTTCCATATCTTTTTTGTGTTGAAACAGTCCTGCCATACCTTGTGCTAATTGGTGGTTTTATTTACTTATATGAATTTTTATATGTAGATACATATTTTACCGGAATTAATTTGAGACTAATTTCCAGACAATTATTATTAAAAATGTGTTAATTAATTCTTAGCATTATAGTGTCGTCGGTAGGTGATTAGTTGTTAAAATCAGGATGGGACTGGGGACAAGGAACGGGAAGGGATTCAGTCATGGCCTTTCGAAGGAAGCATTCTCCGGGAGTGATTTGGGGAAACCATGGAAAACCCAAATCTGGATGCCCAGGTCCAGGGAGTATTACAGCCTAACTAATATTCCACATAGTTCTTTTATGATTGACTAATGCAATATTGGGATGTCATTACCTAGCATGGCAGAAAGTACACTTAGCAATATTGCAATCTTCAGTGAACCCACTTCTCAATTACTTTTGATACATTTACCACAAAGAACTTAATGTGTTCTGGAAAACTACTGAAAACACTTTTAACCATGCACCTTACACTTCTCTAAACCAAAGTTAAATACTTAACGATGGCTACAACAACTATTCCTCTGGGCCACACAGAATTTCAACTTAAAGTTAATTGTACTACAGATTATACAGCCATCATAAGACATTACCATAGCAGTGGGAATTTACTATTGGTTAATTTCCTCTTAATATTACATATAAATGGTCCTTCATATACTGCATAACAATACAGTGGTGTACATTTCATGTAACTCAGTGGTTCCCAGTTTTTTTTGGCCAAGGAACCCTAATTAATCATACACTTTTTGACGGATCCCCATTTTTATAAGTGTAAGCTGAAAAACCAGTCTCGCATCAGTAAGTCATCACAAACGGAAGCAGAACCATGATAGCCTTCTCACGGTGTGGTTATGACCCTTTTCAACGAACATTTTATTTAATTCTTGGACGGAACACGGAACCCTTATGACCCTTCCACGGAACCCCAGGGTTCCGTGGACCACCATTTGGGAACCACTGGTGTAAGTAGTAACTGAGAAAAATCAATATGAAGAACTAAAGCATCCATCCAGGCTGATTGCTGTTATCGTGATAAAATTCTGATCTGTTTCATCTCTAGCTTCGAATTTGCATATAACTATTTCACTATCCAGGTGGAATCTTCTACCAAAAAAACAAAATTTTCCATCATCAATAAATGTAATAATAGTAAGAGTAATGCGCATGAGAAGTTACATGAACTATTTTAATAGACCATGAACAACTGATGCATGTGCACAGAAATATTCCTTCTAATTAGTGAAAACTATCAACACATAAATCACAAGATGCATAATGTTCAAAGCTTGCAAAATGTCCAATTAATGCATGAATTACATTGGTTAACTGTGGATCGCGATACCGCTACTAAGACTTTAAACTGAATGATGAAATAACATCATAAAACTGTGGCAGTCAATCAAAAAGTGCATTTTTAAAAAATAGTAATTAGATTGTATTACACCCTGGACCAGTGAAACATCATAGTAGTTCTAGTGGTGTCATGCTGGTCCAACCTAATTACTGCTTGAAAATAATTCCACAGTACTAGGACGTAATTACTTCCAGAGGAGAAAAGTGATTGTAGTGATATTGCAATCTCCAGTTAACGGCATTATTTTCGTAAGGCATGTAGGTAATAATGCAGAAAAGACTAGTTACATAAAATGCTCCTTTATGGTCATCTAGACCACTGATACTCAACCTGTGGCCCGCCAACCCTTTCCATTTGGCCAAAAGCCTTGTAATTATAAGCTGGATTTATCGTAAAATGTCAAAAATTTATAACAGTGTCAACAATTCCATTAGTGTTAAAATAAATGCATACTTTTAAATGTGGAATTTCATTGTACTGTAGGTTATTGTGGCCCATCGAGATACAGCAGTAGCACTGATGTGGCCCAGGAAGAAAAAAGGGTTTAATTCTAGATGGGGATACCGCTGCCTTGCGACTGTTAACATGACGTCGCGTTCATGTACAGTCATCCATGTAAAAACATATATTTTGACCTCGCTACGCTCGGTCACAATAATTTAAAGCTGTACAATATCAACATAAACTGATATCCCAAAGGTGGATCAGATGCAGGCGGCCACTGCTAAGCGGCCGCAGAAGTCCGATAACACAACCAATCTTGCTAATCTTCGCGGGTTCACTGCCGGATGATGATGAAATGCGAGCTTCACCTGAAACATTGAACATCTGTTTGTGTTATCGGACATCTGCGGCCACTTACCAGCGGCCACCTGCATCTGATCCACCTTCGGGATATCAGTTTATGTTGGTATTGTACAGTTTTAAAATATATGTTTTTACGACTGTACGTGAACGCGACGTCACGATGATGTCACGTTAACAGTCGCGAGGCACCGGTATCCCCATCTAGAATTAAACCGAAAAAAGGTTGAGTACCCCTGATCTAGACTGCAGAACAAGTTACAGGGCACTGGTAAAATAAGAACATGGTAAGAAGAACTTGTGCCATTTGCTTCAAATTTGTCACACTCGTTCATCTGGTCATAACTTTTGAGAAAAAGTGTACATTAGATCAAAATGAAATGTACTTTAGACATACTTTGTTAGACAACAAATGCAATACATTCCTCATAAAGTCCTAGCAGTATATTCAGACTGCATCATGTAAAGTTGCCAGTGACCTTGTATTCATTTCCGTAGGGTGCAGATGGTATCTTTATATAATATAACACATTCATTTTCCGGGTCTGTTGGAGATCGCAATTTCACTACAATACCATTCACTAGTGATGTCATAATACTGTAAGACCTATTATTTTCAAGCAGTAATTCCTTTGTAATACTGTCTGGACCATTATTTTCAAGCAGAAATTAGGTTGTAATACACCCTGGACCAGTATGACACTGTTAAATGTACTTCAGAAAGTATTTCTAGCAGTGTCTCACCTTTGACTACTGCAGTATTAGAACACCAATTCCTAATGGAATCGCAATCTCCAATAATACCCATTTTCCATAGATCCAAATATAAAAGACTGGCTCTGTGGGATGTGAAAAGTTGTCCACTTACGGATAAACAATTGCAGAACAAATAGATGAATACACCAGAAGATGGTCAGTCACAGCATACTTGGTATATTAATTACCTCAATTACATTTACACAAACTACTGGCAATTTATTTTGTATCTACCTATAGAAATAAATTCTTCGACAGAGGAGGAGTTATCAGTTAAAACTTCTTTTCACTTATTCCTGATTTTAATCTTATCATCTGCTATGCATTAAAGATGTGTTGGGAGCTTATTGCGGATATGGCGTGAAATAATGTGATCGGAAAAGGCAGTTGCCTGTACTGTTAATGATGTAACGTATCGTAACTTTCATGTAACTTGCGTTTGATTTTGCTTTGATATTGACGCTATAACCATAGGAACGAGCGAGATAAATTTCAAGTGAATAGCACAATTCTTTCTTACCAACACAAACTACAGAAAAATACTACCACCACGTTCCCAAGATATTGCCAACTAAATGTAAGAAAATATTTCGAAATAAATATATGCATAGTTCAGGACTATGATCAAAAATATTATACGATTAAACAACTTTACTCACGCTGAGGTTAGGAACCGTCTTCCAAAAATTGAGAAAAGCGTTCTCTTTACCATAATGTTATACGACACGTTTTACAATATATCAATTGAAAAACATTATCCACGGACATCCAAACAAAACAAACACCCACATGCGATAGCCATTAGTCTAGAGATGGGTCACAACCAGTGTGGCCAACCCTGAAATGTAGCTGATGGTAGTTATTTTTTATTGTAATAGTAATTCGAAACTCTAAATTCTAATACATTTTATTACTGTGAGCGTTAGTAAGTGTTTTTATTCGTGGAAAAAAAATATATGGTGATTTAGTGCTTTGGTCTGTTCCGTGTTTACTTTCTGTGTTTGTTTACATTTTTGGGGATTACTCGAGATCGCGATTCCGCCAGGAGTTGGCATCATAATACTGGCGTGGTCAAATGCAAGACTCAACTAGAAATTCTTTCCGAAGTACATTTAACGGTTTCATACTGGTCCAGGCCGTATTACAACCTAATTTTTGCTGGAAGATAGTGGTCCCGGCTGTATTACAACAGAATTAATACTTGAAAATAATACGTCTTGCGACTGAATACCTCAGTAT
This sequence comes from Vandiemenella viatica, assembly GCA_031002005.1. Classification (NCBI taxonomy): domain Eukaryota; kingdom Metazoa; phylum Arthropoda; class Insecta; order Orthoptera; family Morabidae; genus Vandiemenella; species Vandiemenella viatica. Next base: position 377,825,548 of record CM061921.1, read on the forward strand.
TCCAACGATATTACTACATGTTAATGAAGTGGAATCCATGGAGGAAGGAAATATATGGAGGAGAAGTGTCGTTAAATCGGTGAAGCAGGTTCGAAACTCTCCCGCATGGCGGCAGCAGCGGTATTGCGCTTCCAAACATTGCGATGTTCCCAGTATATCCCAAAAACTAAGAAAGATATCGAAAAATCTTATTCTTTATTTTCGATTTGTCTCGTCGTGTTACATAAGAATCGATCATTAAATTTGACTTTTGCGAATTTTTTCTTCTCCATTTCAACTCAAGAAACCTCACTTTTGATACAGTATATCTCTAGAACTAGGTGAGATATCGAAAATTTTTATTCTTTATTTTTCATTTGTCTCGTCTTTTTAAATAAGAATCCATCATCAAATTTGATTTTAACCAATTTTTTCTTCTGAATTTCAACCAAAACCATTTCACATTTGGGACAGAATATCTCGAAAACTAAGCAGAATATCAAAAAATTTTATTCTTCATTTTTTATTTGTCATATAGAGTTACATAATAATCCATCACCAGATATCGGCGTCACCTTTATCCTAGAGTCCCCGTGAGGTTTTTGTACATATTCCCCGTGTCTGTATGGAAGCGGCCATGCCCCCTCCACTCCAGCCATGCCCCCCCACTCCTCCTCCGCCCTGCTTAACTTCAATGCGTGGTGAAGGTCTCTTGTGTCGTCTCCATATATTTCCTTCCTCCATAGCGGAATCGCGATCTCCAGTAGACCCCATTTTTGAACGCTTGGCTTAAGTTCAGAATTTTGTTATAAAGCGAAAATATATTTAGATAAAGCTTACTTTTGAATTAATTTAGCAGATTTTTTTTGTAAGGTAAGTTCAACAAATTTTGTCTCTCGCATTGTGTACTTTGTTGTTGTTAGTTTCTTGTAATCATGAGTGAAAAGTGTGGACATTGCCGTAGATTTTTGAGGGTTGGAATTTTTTGCGAAGGGTGTGAGAAATGGTTTCATTGGGGACCGATTTGTAGTGGCGTCGAAGTTGGGGAAATTGAGGAGGCTCTCCCATGGTTTTGTAAAGATTGTTTCAAAAGTAGGAAGATATTGGAGTAGGAGGAAAGGATTAGTGCCCTTGAGGCGGAACTGATAGGGGCTAGGAAGGAGTTGGTAAGGCTGCACAGGGAGGAAAAACAGAGATGGTTGGGAACTGGTGACAGGGAAAAGGGCAATTAGAACAAGAAGGACTTCTGATTCTTTAATTGTTGGGGTGCAAAATAGGTTTGCCCTTTTGCCAGGGTTAGACAGGGATGAGCCTTCTGTAGTTGTAGGTGTAGGTAATAAGCAGCAGACTTGTAGGAAAAGCTGTGTAGTTAAGTCTGGTAGGCAGGGATTAGGGAAACATAAAGTCTTGATGCTAGGTAGTAGTCATGGACGAGGTGTTGGGCCATTGGTGCAGGAAAAATTAGGATCAGGTTTCCAGGTCATGAGTTTCTTCAAACCTAGTGCTAGTCTTGGTCAGGTAGTAGAAGGATATAGGTTCTTTGTGTAGGGATTTCACAGATCAGGATCATGTAGTGATAGTGGGAGGAGCGGGAAATAGTTTGGGCAGGAATGATAGGTATAGTATCAGAGATGACCTGGAGAAAATAGCAGAAGCAACGTGCCACACTCGGGTCAGTGTGATGTCGGTCTTGAGACGCTATGATCGGCCACAGATGAACTCTGCTGTGAGGCGAGTGAATCTGGAACTGGAACGGTATCTCATGTCTGATAGTTGGCTCTGGCATGGGCTTGGTACCTGTAGATGCTATTGATAGGTGGGGATTATACTAGGCATGGCCTACACCTCAATAGTAGAGGGTAAGGGGGTTCTTTCAGATCTCATAGCAAAACAATTAATTGGGGCCACAAATTCACATGAACAGATTCCTGTTGTTAATGGTGTTAGGGCAGCTCCTTTTTTAGATTAGGATCATGTATTAGGCAGAGAGTTTTAAAAGAAATTAGTTTAAACAATAATGAGTTTTCAGATACCAAAATTAAAAATTGTGTAGGGATTAATTTATTACATCAGAATATCAGAGGGTTAACAAATAAAGTGGATGAATTGCTAGTCCACATAAATTAATTAAATGATATCAATAGAATTGATGTTTTATGCTTGTCTGAACACCACATAACTACAGGAATAGGTATGTCAAATGTAACTGACTTTAATTTAGCTTCATCATTATTGTAGAATGAACTTGGAGAAAGGAGGAGTTGTCACTTATGTTAGAAATGGTTATAGTTTTGAGGATATAAGTATTAGCAAATATTGTGTTGATCAACATTTTGAAGCCTTGTGCTACACAGCTAAATTTCAATAATGAAATTTTCATAATAGTAACAGTATACAGAGCACCAATCGGGAAACTTTTCTATTATTATGAACCAATTTGAACTCTTATTAACATTTTTAAGCAGAAAAGAAGTCAACATAGTCGTATGTGGTGATTTTAATGTAGATTTTCTAAATAACTTACCCTGTATAGTCATGTTAGAATCATTAGTCAGTTCACTTCAATTTAACTCAGGTAGTTAATTTTCCTACTAGAATAATGAATAATAGTTCACTCAGCTATAGACAATGTTTTCCTATGATACCTCAAAATTCAGTTATACCATCGAAGCCATCCATCAATGGCCTTTCGTATCACGATGCCCAATTATTAACCATCAACACTTCAAGTAGGAACTAGCTCTAAGAGTAATGTTTTTAAACTTCAGCGTGTAATAAATGATGAGTCAGTTACTTACTTTAGAAAGATGCCTCAATACCACAAACTGGAAACACGTTTACAGTGCTACAAGGTATGGATGAAAAATACAATCATTTTCAGTAGCATTGTATTAAATTACTTTGAAAAGTTGCTTCCCCTTGAAAAAGTGTCGTGCTTCTCAAAAAGAACAAAAGCCTTGGATAACTATTGGCATTAGAACATCATGCATTAATAAAAGGAAGTTGTATATTGCCTCTAGGAACAGTGAGAATGCTAATGTTAAAACACATTACAAACAGTACTGCAAAATACTGAAAAAGGTTATTAAAGAATCTAAATGTATGTACTACAAACATAAAATTCATGATTCTGAAAATAAAATTAAGACAATATGGGACATTGTAAAAAAGGAAACAGGAAAGAGTAATCAACAAGTAATGATATTTTTAGTCAAAGAAAATTCAGTAGAATCTAATTTTTCAATTGCTGATAATTTTAATAAACATTTTTTATCTGTTGCTGATAAGTTGACTGCTAATAGCTCAGTGACACACAGTATGGATTTTGTCAGAAATAGGCTTCCAAGAAAAATTTAACTCTATGTCTGTAAAATTAGCTACTCCAGAAGAAATAAGAAAAATTATCAAATCCCTTAAGAGCAAATACTCAAGTGGTTATGATGGGATTTCCAGCAGATTAATTAAATTGTGCTCCACAGAATTAAGTAATATACTAAGTTATCTGTTTAATATATCTTTACTTGAGGGTACTTTTCCAGAAAGGCTTAAGTATGCTGTAGTTAAACCACTCTATAAAAAGGGAGATAAGGCAGCTGTATCGAATTACCGACCAATTTCATTACTAACAGCCTTCTCCAAAGTTTTTGAGAAAGCAATGTACAATAGAGTTTATGAACACCTTAAAAATAATAATATTCTAACTAAATCACAATTTGGTTTTCAAAAGGGTCATTCAACAGAACAAGCTATATTTGCATTCACTGACAATATTTTAGAAGGAATAAATGATAAATTAATTCCTGTGGGAATTTTTTGTGACTTATCTAAGGCATTTGACTGTGTAGATCATAAAATTCTGATACAGAAACTTAAGTATTATGGTATAGATGGACATTGTTAATAAATGGCTTAGTTCTTACCTTCTAAATAGAAAGCAGAAAGTGTCAATGGAGAATTTTAAGGCTGCCTTAAGAGGTCCACTGTTTTCTGAGTGGAAATTAATCAGATGTGGAGTACCTCAGGGTTCTATATTGGGGCCACTATTGTTTTTAATATATATAAATCATCTACCCTGCTGTTTCATCTAAAAACTCAAAATTTGTCCAATTTGCAGATGACACAAACATAGGAATTAAAAACACTCCAGATTTATCTACAGAATATATTTCAAATTATGTCTTTGAACTGATTAATAAATGGTTTACAGCTAATGGCTTGTCTTTAAACTTTGATAAAACTCAGTATATGCAATTCAGTACATCACACAGATTAACACCTGACATAGACATAAAATTTGCAGGCCAGTCCATTCAAGAGGTAGATAGTGTGAAATTTCTAGGTTTGTATATTGATCATAATTTAAATTGGAAAGTACATGTTTCTGACTTACTAAAGCGATTGGGAGCAGCCACATTTGCAATTCGTACAATTTCAGCTTTAGGTGATCTCCGTATGAGGCAGCTAGTTTATTTTGCTTATTTTCACTCCTTATTGTCATATGGAATAATATTCTGGGGCAATTCTACCCATAGAGACAAAGTGTTCAGAGCCCAAAAGCGTGTAATAAGAATTATGTGTGGGGTTAGCAATAGAATTTCATGTAGAGAGCTGTTCAAGAAGTTAGGGATTTTGAACATTAGCATCTGAGTATATATACACATTAATGTCCTTTGTAGTCACAAATTATACTTTGTTTGAAACAAATAGTAAAATACACAATTATGGCACTAGAAGTAAAAATGATCTTCACAAGGATTACAAGTCATTGTCATTTGTTCAAAAAGGGGTCCGATATTCAGGGATACATATCTTCAATAAGCTCCCAACACATATAAATGTCTAGCAGATGAGAAGAATATATTCAGGAAAAAATTGAAAGAATTTTTAATTGACAACTCCTTCTACTCTTGTCGAAGAATTTATTTCTTAGGTATCTAATACATAACTGCCAGCATCTTGTGTAAATGTAGTTTACATAATTAATTTACCATGTATGCTATGACTGAACATCTCCTGGTGTATGTATTTATTCTGTTAATCAATTGTTTACGGTACCATGTATGCTATGACTGTACATCTTGTGGTGTATGTATTATTTTGTTATGGAATTTTTTTAATGTACCATGTATGCTATGACTGTACATCTTCTGGTGTATATATTATTTTGTTATGCAACAGTTTATCTGTAAATTGACAACTTTCCACATCGCACAGAGCCAGTCTCTTATATTGGGATCAATGGAAAATGAATGTATTGTATTGTATTGTAGAATTTATCAAAAATTACGGTAGTTTTTCCGAAATTATGTTGTAAATTATATTTAACATATGGAAAAATTACGTTAAAAAATTAAATGCTATTACTGCAAGAAATTAAATACCAGACTTTTAATCTGAATCAGATAGTATATTTGTATTATCATCATTTTTATACATATTAATATTATGTTTCTGTATCATAGCGTTAGTAGGTTTAAAATCGATGCAGTTTTTCCCGTGTCGCTGCATAGCCAACTGCGAAAAAACTTTCCCTTAATGGATTTTGTTATGTGTTTATTGCGCTTTTTTGTTTTATTGTCATTAACATTACTCAACACTCGTTCGCACTCGGCATTCGAGTATGGTAAGCTCAAAACAGCCCACATAGATTTCGTAAGTGCTTAAAGTAGACACTGCTATCTCTATATTGACCCCGTAATTGTGCTCCCTGAAAAACAATAGAGAATGTACATTATAAAACTGTTAAAAATTACCTTCTTAGGAATATTAACACTTTGTTGTTATTTGAAAATTTACCTAGTGTCAAAACCTGTCAGGAGGCTGACTAGAGGTCCTTAAGGTATCAGGGCAACTTCCGCCACTCATCATCGAGTTCTTGTTGCAATGAATTTGGCGCGATCTTTGCAGAAGATTGAATAAAGTTGAAACCGACTCGTCCCTGTCGTTGTAAATTACTCTCTCTGTATCATATTTTGCTATTTCTGTCATAATCTTATCATTAACAGAGTATCGTTTACTGATGCCTACACAAGCCTTAATAATAAAATTTTTACACATCATTCTCAGGGTTTAATTTCTTTCTTCACTTTCAATTGAGTTTAGTTCTTTTACAACACCTAAACCGAAACTTTTTTTTCAAGTCTTGTTGGGTCTAGGGTTTCTACTGCAGCCGAATTTGCATAGTTTCTCTGTAAAACCAATGGTAACAGCTCTTTATACAGAGCTGCCATTTTATCATCCAGTTTAGTAATCAGAACAGATTCCTTTGGAAGTTGCTATATAATACCGTCAATTTTTGCAAAATTCAAGCCAAGAAATTATAATATGCCTTCATAATTGGGTCATTTAGGTATGAATGGATTTCATGACTCACTGAATCTATTAGCCATTTGCTATAGGAATACAGACATAAAGCATCACATTGCTCAACGATTCTTTGTACTACTGCATTTAATGAAAGCCATCGAGTCTGGGCTGGTCTAATAATTCTGTGCACATCCACCCCTGCAACATCTTGGAACTCTTTAAGCTCACTTTATCTTTTGCTGCTGGATTTAAAATAATTATATGTATTTTCGCGCCAATTTTTCACAATTAAGTGGAAGCTCTTTGCAAGCATCACTAGCGCAAATATGTAGCGAATAACAAATGCATTTAAATACAATTATGCCTGGACAACGTTGACGAAATCGGTATGAAACTGAATTGTTAGAGCCCATCATTGTATTGCATCAATCAGAGCCGAAGCCTATTATGTTTTCAATAGGAATCTCAAACATTGAAAGCGAATTAATAACAGCATTAAAAAGTTTTTCTGCATTTTCAACTGTTGTTTTTTCATCAAATCATTCAATTAAATCCCAAAACAGACTCAGCACATTCCCATTTATTGGATCAAAATACCTGAGTATTATAGCCACTGTTTTTACTACAGCAATATCTGTGCTCTCATCAATCAAAATTGAAAACTTCTATGACTTCAAATTAGTCATCATGTTTTATTTTTCAGTTTCGCCAGTACAGTTATTTATCAGAGCTTGAACTTCAAATCATTTTAACTTAATATCCTGCGAGTTGACGGCCCCCCAGCCCGCTAGGTCTGAGGAATCACAGAAGGGGAATTTTGGTAGTTAAAAGCTCTAATGTTAGGCGGTTATTAGAGCCCCTTAGGGAAATGGCGGATTACTCGGGGAAGAAATCCAATGTCCATTCAGTGTGTAATCCGGGTGGCCTGATCCGAGATGTGGAACAGGCCATCCTGGATACCATAGAAGGGACGGTGTGTAGCCAACTACAGATTGTGGCTCATGTCGGCACCAATGATGCTTGTCGCCTTGGGTCGGAGGTTATCCTCTCTTCCTTCCGGCGGCTGGCTGAAAGGGTGAACTCTGTTGCCAGTAGCCGCAAGATATCGGCAGAAATAACCATTTGTAGCATTGCAGACAGAGTTGATTGTGGACCTCTGGTTCAGAGCCGTATTGAGGGGCTGAACCAGAGACTACGACGTTTCTGTGATGATATTGGCTGCAGATTCCTCTATCTTCGCCATAGGGTCGAGTCATATAGGGTTCCCCTTAATAGGTCAGGTGTGCACTACACACGTGAATCGGCTACACGGGTGGAAGGGGCCGTGTGGAATGCACTGGGTGGTTTTTTAGGCTGAGGGAGGAAGACCCGAAACACGAAATACAGTTACGGGCAACCCAATCAGATGTAACGCCGGAATATAGGAGGAGCGTAAAAGAATCTCGACAGTTAAAAGTTCTCGTAATCAACTGTAGAAGTGTTTGTAACAAACAACTGGAACTTGATAGCATTATTTGTAGCACAGAAGCGGATATCGTTATCGGTATAGAAAGTTGGCTAAAACCGGAAATAAGTTCCGCCGAAATTTTTAAAGATAGCATGAATGTTTTTCGTAAAGACTGATTACATTCTCATGGAGGTGGGGTATTTATAGCTGTGAGTAAATCTCTCCCATGTAATGAAATAGAAGTCGATACGTTCTGTGAAATCATATGGATTAAACTCAAAGTTGCTGGGTCAAAACTCATCATAGGCGCCTTCTACCGTCCACCCGATTCCGACGTAGCTATCGCCGAGGAGTTAAGAAATAATGTAAACAGTATAGCTAGCCGTTTTCAGGATCATGCTATGATTCTAGGAGGCGACTTCAATCTGCCTTATATTGACTGGCGCAATTACGTTCACATTACAGGTAGCAGGGATAAGGCAGCTTCTGAAGTAATTCTCGATTTGTTGTCAGATAATCATCTCGAGCAGTTAGTTAATGAACCTACGCGGTGTCATAACGTTAGCGAAAATATTTTAGATCTGCTGGTTACCAAAAGGCCAGAATTATTCACCGAAATTTCAACGACCACAGGTATAAGCGATCACAAACCGGTAATTGCAACTATCAGACTAATGACCAAGCGAAAAAGGAGAAAAGGCCGGATTGTATACAAATTCAGTAAGGCCTCTAAGGAGTGTTTTAGAACCTACCTGAGGAATAATTACCATAACTTCAAGTCAAAAAAGGACACCGTTGAAGAGATGTGGCATCGATTTATTCGAATAGTCGGGGAAGGTATGGATATACATATACCGAAGCGGATAATAAATGGGGAGGATGATCCACCGTGGTACACATGCGAAGTCAAAAGATTATTCAAAAAACAAAGGAGGATACACGCACGCTCAAGAAGGAAGGGGTGTCGCAGCGATTTAGAAACCTTAGCTTAGTTAAGAGGACGTATTAAGAATGTAATGCGTGAGTCCTTCAACGATTTTAATTCCAATTCTCCCTCTAAGAGTCTCACAGAAAACCCAAAGAAATTTTGGTCGTATGTACGAAAAGTCCACTGTACCAGTAGCAATATTCCAGCACTAATTCGTGAAGGTTCAGAGGTTAATGAAAGACGCGATAAAGCTAACTTACTAAATACTGTATTCAAAAATTCATTTACTGATGAAAATAAGGATAGTGTTCCCGTTTTCACACGCCGTGTCGAGTTGGTGATGGAATCATTTCGAATAGATACTGCAGGTATTATAAAGCAATTAGAGCTCCTGAAGTGGGGAAAAGCACCGGGCCCAGATGGAATTCCAGTAAGAGTATTTTCAGAATATGCGGCGGAAATCGTGCCATTTCTGTCTGATATATTCAGTAAATCATTAGAAGAGGAGAAAGTACCTTCAGACTGGAAAATCGCGCAAGTAACTCCGATTTTCAAGAAAGTTGATTGAAGTGATCCTGAAAACTATCGTGCAATATCTATAACATCTGTTTGTAGTAGAGTTATGGAGCAAATTATATGCTCGAACATTATGAAATTTCTAGACCATAATAATTTGCTTACAACAAATCAACACGGATTTCGAAAGATAAGATCATGTGAAACACAGCTGGCCCTATTTACACACGACGTAATGAAAGTTATTGATGCAGGTTCACATGTAGATACCATTTTTTTAGATTTTCAGAAAGCCTTTGACTTTGTGCCACACAACCGCCTTTTAGCGAAGCTACGAGCGTACGGTGTATCGGATCAGCTTTGTGAATGGATAAAGGATTTTCTAACTGGTCGGTCGCAGTCTGTCGTCGTTGAAGGAGAAAGTTCTTCTAATCTAGATGTTACATCGGGGTTACCTCAAGGAAGTGTAATAGGACCAATTCTTTTCTTAATTTTTATAAACGATCTCGGAGACAAAGTGAAAATTCTTTTTAGATTGTTTGCTGATGATGCGGTTATTTATAAGGAAGTAAGGAATTTGGCTGATTGCTTAGAAATTCAGCGTGATCTGGATATTATTTTGGCATGGTGCGCTGAGTGGCAACTAACCCGAAATTGTAAAAAGTGCAAGACAATGAGCTTAACTAACAAAAAGAATCCAATTGTTCAGAAATACGAGTTAAACAATTCAGTTATTGATAGGTCGATTCTATGAAATATTTTGGAGTAACAGTACAAAGGAACATGAAATGGGACTTACACATTAATTCGTTAGTAGGTAGAGCTAATTCTAGGCTGCGATTCATACGTCGAATATTGAAATATTGTAATGAACAAACAAAGGAGATAGCGTAAAAATTTCTTGTGCGTCCACATTTGGACTATTGTGCCATTTGGGATCCTTTTCGTAAGGGGTTGATCGAAAGTATAGAGAAAGTACAGAGAAGAGCCGCTCGATGCCTGACCGCTTGCTACAGTCCTTATGAAAGCGTCACAGAACTGATTAGTATACTAGGCTGGGAGTCTCTGGTAGATAGACGACGCACGTTTCGTTTAAACTTATTGGTAAACATGTGTACTCCCACTTTCACACGCGAGTGTAGTGAAATACTTCGTCCACCAACCTATTTGAGCCAGAATGACAGGAAAGATAAGATTAGAGAAATAAGGTGCCGCAATGATTCTTATATGAATTCTTTTTTCCCTCTTACTATTAGGGATTTGAATGCACAACAAAGAGATTAGCTTTGGTGCTGAGCACCCTCTGCCACCCACAATTTTGTGAATTGCAGAGTATATATGTAGATATCTTTGGCTATTTCAGAATCTGGGAACAAGTTCGGTAACAAATCGGCTAAATGATCCATAAAAATATGAGAAATTTAATGCTCAGCAACGAAAGCAGATAATTTTACTTCAGAAGTCTTAACCAATTGTTTTTCAGTACCTGGCATGGATTTAAAAGCACTTACTACAGATTATAATTTTTTTTATGTTGAAGCTATACATTTTTGTGTTTATTTCCTTCTTTCTGGGGTTTAATTACACTTACGTCGGCCATAAAAGATATGCTGCAATAACTACATGTCGCCTTTGTTAAATCGGTATCTTTTCTTAGCCAGTCACAATATTCTTTGACCCGAAACTTCTTCTTATAACGCCTTCTCTTTGTTGGTACTGGTGTTAGGTTATCTTCTTTAGAAACGCTGTCGCTATGACTCACCATCTTTTCAAATTCACATCAAATTGACGACACATGAGACTGTAAAATTAAAAAAAGAAATGTCAACTAAGAATACTAACAGACTTAATCAAAAAGTTCTTAGTATTCATTTACAATCAGATACGGCAATTACCTACCAAACTTGTTCGCGTAATATCTCGAATCTCATATTGAGGAATTCCGAAAAATTAAACGCGTATAAAGAAAAAAAATTAGTGCTGTAAAAAGAATAAAAAATAAATACTCAAATAAAACTAAGGATGTATTATCATCGGTCGATAAACTCGTGAAATTTAAAGAAAATATCACAATTACCTAAAAATTACGATTCCTTAAATTACGGTGTATTTTGGTACCGTAGTTACAATCCTACCATAGGTTGTCGATCCATGCTGAATACGGTGTATTTACCGTAATTGCGGTGTAGTTGGCAACACTGGTCACAACTCAGAAATAACCAAATGGCTAGAAATAACCGTTATTTTAAAAACTTCGATTATCAAGTAGTGGCCACAACATGGAGGAAGGAATATATGGAGGCGACGCAAGGGACCTTCGCCACATACTGGAGTGAAACCGGGTGCAGAGAAGTGAGGAGGGGAGGACGCCATATTGCTTGACAGGAGAAATACGGGAAATAGGCACAAAAACCTCAAGGGAATCATAAGACAACCGTGGCACCGCAATTCGATAATGGATTATTATGTAACTGGACGAGACACAACAAAAATGAAGAATAAAATTTTTCTATATCACGCTTAGTACGCGAGATATATTGTCTAAAAAGTAAAGTTGTTAGGTTATGAGGGGATTCAACGATAACCGTGGCGCCGCAATTTGATGACGAATTCTTATGTAACTCTATGAGAGAAACTGAAAGTAAAGAATAAAATTTTTTTATATCTCGCTTAGTTCTCGAGCTGTTGTCCTATCCCAGATTGAAAGCCACTGAACTTTTGGCCACAACCTGAAATATTGGGGACACGGGTTCGATACCTGAGGCAAGGAGCGGCTCTCGCCAAAGGATTTTTGATGGAAAGTAGGCAGGCAAACTCACGCTAGAAATGACAATGCCAATTCCAGAACATTGGAGTTTAATAAATTCAAACTAGTCTACAGACAGTTTGAAATAGGTTGTTAGGTAATGCTAGGTGCGGGAGAGAAAGTTACTGCTACTCAAGTCAGATCCGCTGGTCAACTACGGCAGCATTAAAACGCAGCAGTACAGTTATGCAAACTGCACAGCACTACGTAGCAACTTGATGGTACTGGCCCCTCCCTGTGGTCTCCGTGATCCTTTATACTAGTTGACAACAGAGAACGTCGTGCCACTTGGCTAAATCTTATTTGCACATGAGCAGCAGCACGTCTGCTCGCCCAGTGTGGTTGTAAACAAAACCAATGGGTGACACAAACTCTTGCGTACATGATACTCCTTTTACATCTGACCCTGACGGCAACGCGCCTTCCTATACGGGCTATTTATCCCAACTGACCGTGCGCTCCATCGCGCCTGCCAGCTCGGCTGTCCACCACGTGTGGTCAACACAGCTTCGGCAATCCACAGGCTACATCTAGATATCTTTTAACAATGATATGTTACTTTAATATTGAGTATATTACAATATTGTACGTTGAAATTGACGTGGTAACTGTAAGACCTTCTTCTCTGGGAGTAAGAGACAACCACTCATTATGCCCGAGATGCGTCCATAAGCTTTGATTTAAATGAACTACTTTCTTTATACAATCAGTCGGTATTTCCATGACTGGTTGCAACAGCTTAGCTTCGCATTCTTCGTGATCATAAGTATATAGCAAAATGAATGTTTGTTTACAAATATGATTATCCTGATCTAACTGTTTGCACTCCAATTTATCAAAATTTAACTTACCATTATGTCTCTTAGCATCATCAATGAACAACAATTCCTTTTCTGGTTGAATATAGACATAACTTCCTGGTGAGGTTTTTATCTCCATTGACAATGGAATTACCTTATACAAATTAAAAATATTATTTTCTATTAAAGGCTACATGAATAATGTAACCAAGGACGTTTCCCGACAAAAATACGTCTAAGTCAATAAGTTTAAGTAATAAATATCCATATGCCTCAGTTAGTGGAACTGGAAATTTTAAATCTCTTAGATCATCACGAATCAACTTTAAGTAATTCACAATTTGAACTGGGTTTATGATGTGTGGCTCAAGGATTCCCTTCTGGGCATTTACAATGGCAGTTATCACTAATTCATAATCCCTTTCAATTTCTTCGAAAATTAAAGTAAGCTGCATCAAGTGTTCATTAATTGCTAATAGAGTAGCTATACGCTGGATTGTTGCGTCATGAGTTTGCACATAGTCGAGAACATAACGCTCTATCTTTTTCATCCGTACTGCAAGTGTCTTTTCATTTTGGACGACACTACACATCGTATTATTGATCCCATTCAAGGTAGTTTTTACAACAGCTACCAGTTCCTTCGTTAATTTCAATAGTTGCATTTGATTGCTCTCCATGTCATCTATTTTTTATTTGAAATACGTTGCGTCTGCTGCACTTAGTGTTCCAAAAAGTACCTTACTGATTTCTCCCACAAAATCTAAAAGACCTCTCTTTTTCCTACTTTCATGTCTAGTCAACTCAGATATTAAACTTTGTGCGTCTTTTGTTCTAGCTACATGCCTATCAATATGTCGCTCCATTCTGACACATTCTGCATTACTTATGTTTAAGTTGAACAATTTACTTCGACAAAATTCTATCTACAACTGTGCATAGGTCTCTGCCTATATGAACGTTTTCATTATATCTTCCAGTTTCACATAACTCATAATCTTTCATGTGGTACTGTAATGTCTTGCCTTACCCAAATTTTCATAATATAAACACGGAGAAAAACATATTTTCTGCACATGGAAATCTTCCCATGCTGAACTTCCCGTTAGTGTTATTAAAAGCCCCAACACATTCTTCATGAGTACCATGGCCTGCAATTAGAAAAATTCTTTTAATCTATTTGTGTGTATTTTCATTATCTTATTTCTTTTTGTTTTAAGAATAATATCTGGTACTTCCGTTCTCAGAACTTCATAAGGCCCTATCCATTGTGAATCTAACTTCTTTGAACGCCCTCTTCTTACAGACTAACCATGCAATAAAACCTTACACAATTTTGAATTTTCATTTCTGTCATGGTACTTTTTCTTCGCCTCCTTACTCTTATGTAGATGTTCCTTTGCTATTTCATATAAAGATTGCATTTTACTCTTTAATTCTTTAACATAGTCATCATAACAATACAGAACGTCTGTAGGTTCTTTTTGTAATATACCTGGAATATTTGCTTTTCTCCCAAACAAATGTTCATGAGGTGTGAATCCCGTACTACTATGAGGTGTTGTGTTGAATACGAAAATTGAATACTGAATCCAATCATCCCAATTTCTTTGATGTTTAGCAATGAAATGTCGCAGATACTCTACTATCGTTCTGTGACGTCTTTCAAGAGCACCGTTACTTTCCGGATGGTATGCACTTGTTTTTATTTCTGAATCTTCAAGATTTTACACACCCTTTTAAATACGTCACTCATGATATTCGAACCCTGATTTGTCAAAAGAACGGACGGAATCCCGTATCTAAGAATTATTTCTTCCACAAACTTTTGTGCAACGGTATCAGCATCTTGCTGATCAATTGGTAATGCTAAGGTAAACTTAGACAACTCATCTTGAAAAGTTAGAATGTATCTATTTCCCTTATGGCTAATACTTAGAGGACCTACTATGTCCATACAACATTTTTCAAATACATGCTCAGGTGTGCGAGTTATCTCTAGCGGCATTTTGATTTTATTCTGTGTAATCTTATTCTTTTGACAAGTCTCACAGTGTCGGATATAATTTTCAATGTATCGTTTCATTCCCGGCCATTGCTTATACTCTTTCACCTTCTCGTACGTTCTCGTCATTCCTAGATGACCACCTAAAGGCACATCATGACTCTCCTTTAAAATCTGCTCCCTTTCCTTCAAACTAATTTTAGCTGGTGTCTCTTTAAATTTACTTTCATCGGAATTTTGACCTACTACTTCATTCTCCTGACTCTGTACATTAACTTCCCGTATACGGCTTAGCGCATCGGCATTCGACTTAAACTTTCCTCGTTTATACACCACAGTGTATTCATACTCTTCGAGTTTGTCTCCATTTTATAAACCTTGAACTCGGATCTTTAACACTGGATATTCACGTAAGAGGCTGATGATCTGTTACAATAGTGAATTTTCTACCATACACGTATGGTCTAAATTGTTTAACTGCCCAGACAATTGCTAACAATTTTTTTTCTGTAGTTGAGTAATTCTGTTCTGCTTTGTTTAATGTTCTAGATGCGTATGCAATTGGCAAATCTTTTCCAAATGATTTACCTTGCGATAACACAGCTCCAATTGCAAATTTACTTGCGTCTGTGGTAACTATGAATGGAGATCCAAAATCTGGATATTGCAGTAATGGAGGATTGATTAATAAATCCTTTAATTCCTGAAAAGCCTTTTCCTGGAATTCTTCCCAAATATAATCTTGCCCTTTAACTAGTAATTCATGTAAAGGTTTTGCAATTTTACTGTAACTAGGCATGAAACGTCGGTGATATCCTGATAACCCTAGAAATCCCTTAAGCTCTTTCGTAGTCTTTGGCTGTGGAAAATTATTCTCTTTCTCAATTTTAACTGGATCCGGTTTTATACCCTTATCTGTGATTATGTGTCCTAAGTACGCAACCAGCATCCTAAGAAACTCGCACTTATCCAATTGAAGTTTCAACTTGTTTTCCCTTCACCTTTGGAAAATCTCAGCAAGTCTCTCATTGTGTTCTTACAATGTTGTTGAGAAAACTATTACATCATCAAGATATATAAAGCATTTGATACCTTGCAAGCCTGTTAAAATACTATACATCAGCCTCTGGAAACTACCTGGCGCTCCCTTTAATCCCATAGGCATTCTTCTGTATCCGTAATTATTGAAATTTGAGTTAAAGTCGGTTTTCTCCCTGTCTTTCTTATCCATAAGAATCTGATAATAACCACTAGCTAAATCGAGTGTTGAGAAATATTTAGCTTTGCCTAGATGATCTAGAATATACGAAATGTTAGGAAGAGGAAATGCATCTCCTACTGTAATCTCATTTAATTTCCTATAGTCTATGACAACTCTCCATTTTTATTTCCCACTAGCATCTAGTTTCTTGGGTATAAGTAACAATGGTGAATTCCAAGCACTTTTACTCGGTACTGTTATGTCATCATATAGCATTTTGTCAATTTGTTCTTGCATGATCACACATTGAACTTCTGGTATTCGGTATGGCCTTGTATTGATAATCCTCCCAGGTACTTCCGATACTATAGGTATCTCATGTTTTATGATGTCTGTATGCGTAAGTTTATCTCCTGGCAGAAAGAATATATCATTAAACTCTGCACAAATTTTAAACAACTCAGATTTTTCTTCCGGATTCAAATTCTCTGTTCGCAATTGCTTCTTAAGTTCTTTAACCCTTCAATCAAACTCTAACTGTAGTTTTTGTTTCATTGTTCTTACTTTGTATGTGTCCACTGTTGTACCTTCTGGGACCGTTTCAAGTTTAATTTTAGCACAATCAAATGTAACCTCTTTTTCTGAAGTATTGGTTACGCTAATAAGACAAGAACCATTATCTATACTTACAAGAGCATCCGGTATATAAACATTTGGGACTAGTTCTGTTTTATACACTGTTCCTTCAGTTACACCCTGTTCACTATCTACCAGTAACCTAAGAATTCTTTCTTCCCTTGGATCAACCTTTGTCCTTTTATTTGTCTCTAAACTAGGTTCATCCACTGCGGACATAGCTACCGTTTCTTTCTGAATACTTAGTGACATATTCTCATAGTTCAAAATTGCCTTCTGTTTTTTAAAGAAATCACTCCCCACTAACCCCTTATATGGAATGTCTAAATCCATTCCTATAACATGAAATTTATGTTCAATATTAATTTTTCCAATGGTTAAACCTAGATTTACTGTTCCAAATGTAGTGACCACTTCTTCAGCTATAACTTTTATATTTACCTTTTCATTTTTATTTAACGGCACATTATCTTTTAGGTATTGTTTAAGAATAAGACTTGTTTGAGCTCCAGTATCCACTAATAACTTAACCTTATTATGTAAGCATTCGTCACAGGGTAAATTTAAAACTTCATTTTTTATTTGGCGGTTTACGGCCAGCTTTGGACCCATATGGACGTGGACTAACCGCCAGTGTTCGTCCGCTAACAGTTTCCCGACCGGCTTCCCACCGGACTATTTGCAGCTTTAGCACGACATTCATTCGCATAGTGCCCCTTTTTCTGACACTTAAAACAAATAATGTGGCACACGTCCAGTGACCGACATTTTTCCTCTGTGTGCCCACGCTTGTGACACTTTTTACAATATTCCTTATCAACAACTGGGACTCGATGCAGCTTATTTTCCTTCTTCCTACACACCCTTTGTGAGTGCCCTATTTTTCCACAATTGAAACGTTTTAACACACGATCGGCAACCTTTCGTGGTTCCTCCGTCCTCCCATAACTTCTTTCAGCCATAGACATAATCGTGCTCTCTTCTTGAAGAGTTAACTCAATCGCTTCTGGTAGGCGAATACTCTCTCCTCTACTTCTCACAATTGTCTGAAAACGATCGTTTGATAGTCCCTGAATAAAGCACGCCCCTACCAAGCAAATACACGAGGTTTACTGCCCCCGCTAACATATCATCACTGCAGACCTTTCTGACAGCTTCTCTAAAATCACGCTGCATTTCGTCTATACGACTACCCCACGAAGCTACACTCTCAGATTTCCCCTGTCTGGTTTGAAACATTTTGCAAGCATAAAAGTCAACTGTTCTTTTACTGGAGTAATTTTCATCTAAAATTTCTTTTACCTCAGGTAATGTATTAGTTGCATCCCTAACCATAAGCCTGGAACGTGCATCCCCTGTAATTTTAGCTTTAACAAATCGCAAAAGCAATCCTTCATCCGCCTTACACACAGACTCAAAACCACATCAACATTGTCAATAAATTCCCTTAACTTCCGTTTGTCGCCATCAAACGGTTGAGAAATTACTTTAAGAGCTTGTGACACACTAATGTATGTCACTTCGTTTGGCCCTTCGTGTGACCCTTCAATTGTGTCAACACTCATTTTGAAAGAATCAACTACCAAAAGGTTAGACAATCAAACAGTTCCAACTAACTGAGACTTACTTCTAGCTGTCTCGTCGAGTTGCTGCTGTGTCTGCCTAGGTGTCTTCCCGCTGACGTCGTCTTGTCCACTGGACCGAAGGCGACTGTGATCTGTGCTCGGTTCACCTCAACTCTGACAATGACCAGCTCTCCAATTGTTTGCAGCCAGCCTCCCACAGGCTGTGAGCGTATTTTTGCAGCCAACCTTCCCAAGGTTGTGAACGTATCTTGCAGCCAACCTCCCACAGGTTGTGACTTTTCGACGAGTTGTATCGACAGCTAGTAGCCGTAGCAATCAACTGGATGGCCAGTCCCGACTGGGTACCACAGAACTTCAACCTAACAGTGGCTGTCTCCAGTCGTGACGAAAATTAGCCAAAGGGACTGCCTACGTGTGCTAATGCTAGCAAAAATTTTGGGTGTCTATTTTATTTTAAACAGACTAACCCCACACCTGACACAATTTAATTTTTATGTCCTATCCCAGATTGAAAGCCACTTAACTTTTGGCCACAACCTGAAATATTGGGGACACGGGTTCGATACCTGAGGCAAGGAGCGGCTCTCGCCAAAGGATTTTTGATTAGAAGTAGGCAGGCAAACTCACGCTAGAAATGACAATGCCAATTCCAGAACATTGGAGTTTAATAAATTCAAACTAGTCTACAGACAGTTTGAAATAGGTTGTTAGGTAATGCTAGGTGCGGGAGAGAAAGTTACTGCTACTCAAGTCAGATCCGCTGGTCAACTACAGTAGCATTAAAACGCAACAGTACAGCGATGCAAACTGCACAGCACTACGTAGCAACTTGATGGTACTGGCCCCTCCCTGTGGTCTCCGTGATCCTTTATACTAGTTGACAACAGAGAACGTCGTGCCACTTGGCTAAATCTTATTTGCACATGAGCAGCAGCACGTCTGCTCGCCCAGTGTGGTTGTAAACAAAACCAATGGGTGACACAAACTCTTGCGTACATGATACTCCTTTTCCATCTGACCCTGACGGCAGCGCGCCTTCCTATACGGGCTATATATTCCAACTGACCGTGCGCTCCAGCGCGCCTGCCAGCTCGGCTGTCCACCACGTGTGATCAACACAGCTTCGGCAATCCACAGGCTACATCTAGATATCTTTTAACAATTATATTTTACTGTAATATTGAGTATATTACAATATTGTACGTTAAAATTGACGTGGTTAGGTTGAAATGCGGCCTGGAACAGAAAAAAACTATCGCCATATCCATTTTTGATGAAGAATTCGGACTAATTTAATGAGCAGGTAATGGTTTTTAACTTGAATAACAAACTGTTTATTTCTACAGTCCTTAAATTTTAGTTGATGTTCAAATAGGTGATATTTTCACATTCTATTTCAGTAATTGACAAGAAAGATTTCAAAATCTAGAAATATACTTGTGGACATATTTACAAACAGAAACAATTCATATCTGAAATTTTAAAAATAGCATAAGTCAATGTTTCTAACTTTAAAAAAAATTAATACTTCATAAAACCTCATAGTTTCTGAGCTCACTTAGAAGATATTTTACTGTTAGTGGCCTATATAATTTTGCTAGAAAAATCAGTGCATTCATAAATCAGAAGCTAACAGCTAATAATAAATAAATTGTTTGTTATCTTCTGGTCTACACCGCATTTCAACCTGCCAACATTTCCATTAATATTGCCGCTACAAAACCAAACTATGTAGACACATCTAAACACAAGAAATGCATCGCGAACTACATTTCAGACAACAAAGTTTATTTCATCACGTTTAGTAGTTCACACAGCACAAATTATCACAATTAATTTCATCGTGCACTTTCAGTGTAAACTTAAACGTCAGTAATGCATGCAGAAAACCATATTCACTGTTTCGCGATGTAAACATGACCCGCTTAAATTAAATTTCCCAACATTTGTCTACAATTAGGCTAGCTTTTCAGGTGCAAAATAGTAACATATGCTAATTGTCTACACTACACCAACAAAAATGTGAGAATCATATGATCCTATTGAGAGCAATGAATAAATTTATAGCGAATGGCACTAATGTTGCAGTTGCCTGTCAGATACTTCAAGAAGGATAATTACAATGTGACTTACTTATGAAACGCTATTCCAGGTTTTTTCCTATCTCGTCTGTTTGTGCAACCATATGCATCACAACTTGGCATTATAGAAAACTTTAGAGTATTAGAAAATGAAATAATCTCAGCAGCTGACACAGTTCAATGTTTTGTTACTCCTACGATATCCGCCGCGCAAGCGCACTTTTTTCACGAGGTTTCACGGATTTAGCGTTATCTCGTCTCCATATATTCCTTCCTCCATGGGCCAAAACGATAACAGGAGTTACTCAAATAACTGTCAGCACCTCCCTCTGACAGCGCTGTAATTGTTTAACTACCGCCTGTTACGAGTGCATCAGTAACGGCTTATTGCTTCTCTCACCGTTATTAATTGCAATAGCTACCACTAGATGACACTACCACCGAAAAACGCTAATAGTTACTTGCCAGTTATTAACTACGATAGCGACCACTAGAGGACACCACCTAAGTAAACCGATTTTTACTACCTTTGACCACTGTTAACCGTGATAGCAATCAACAGATGCTGCTACTACTAACAATGTTAAATACTACCGGGCACCTCCTATGCGAAAGGCGACCAGAATTCTTAGCAAATTGAAGACGGCTGCTGCCGCCATGTTAGGGGCAAGAGATTGCGGGAAATTTGAAACCCTCGCACAGTCGTATAACAATCCACTGCAGAATGGAGAATTTTATACTGTTAAGGGTCTTCACTTGCTCAAAGAAGATCGAATGACGTTAACCACAAACTAATGACAGAATTTCCACTGACTATATTAACTTTCAGACTTGTTTTCTTTACGCTGAGGAATGTTAAGACTTTGCTTCTTTTCAAGCAGTCTAATGCAACTGATCCGCAAATTTTTTTTTTAGGCCACACAGCCAGCCTGATGAATTTTCCCAGATAATTAGACACACCACAGGACGGACATGACATTCACAGACACAACAGTTAAAAACCCATTCCCGCGGCCGGACTCGAACCGGCGACCTTCGGCACGCGGAGCTAACACTGTAGCCCCTACGCTACCGAGGCCGGCTAGGAAAAATGTTAACGTTTCAATAACAGAAACCCATTTATAAAGATAATGAAGGAAAACTGACGAAACACAGATACACAAATTTAAGAGGGCTGAGCCCAAACTAAGTTTTCTTCTGTAGTTGAGCAATCATTTTCTGTTCAATTCTAAGACAGAATCTGACATTCAACACATTGAAATGAAGAATGTGACCGAGCAGTTCTTTCAGTGTGAAGACAACTGGAGAAGGAAAGGTTTTTATCTTTTTTTGTTAATCGTTATACTAAGACCATTCCCTTATAAAGACTTAACAACTCAGCACATGGCTCCAGGATATCTAAGCATGATATTCCTTGGTAATCAAATTTTGCCAAGGCCAACAAAATATATTAAAATACATTTTTCATGTTACATACTACTGTACTTGAATGCAAGTGCACCCCCTGGTTTGAAATTATAACCTTGGATATTAAATTCACTTTCCATTCCATTTTTTCCCCACTTTTGTATAGTCCAGAGAGTTTAGTTGGCAAGGTGCCAGTGTCCATATTAATTCAATATCGGGAGAATAAAATTACAAAATTAATAACAATCATATCATTCATATGAGAATATAAGGGAAGTAAATACAAGAAATTAACTTTTTTACTTTTTTATTCAATATAAAACAACACAGTTTTGTTTAATTTCTGTCTGATTGACAATTTCTGCTTTTCACTGCGTATTTTTGCAACTTGATATCATCTCAGACTGACAAACATATCAATAATTTTCTTTGAAAGTAGAACATGATTTTCACGATAAATATTTTAAAACATGTGATCCGTAAGTCAGTAAACAAACTATTAAAATTACATCCCTGCCAAATAGCTATTTTTATTTTTTGCTTTAAATCACTTTTCATTACTTTCAAACCAAAGTGAATTAATAAACAGCCTGAACTCCAAATCGTTATTCGTAGTACAGATGCTGATATTGTAATAGGCACAGAAAGATGGTTACAACCGGAAATAAGGTCCGCCGAAATTTTTAATAGTAACATGAACATTTTCCGTAAGGATAGGTTGTATTCCCAAGGAGGTGGTGTATTTATAGCTGTTAGTAAGTACCTCCCATGTAGCGAAATAGATGTCCATATTGTCTGCGAAATCATATGCATCACGCTCAACGTAGCTAGGACAAAACTTGTGATAGGCTCCTTCTATCATCCACCAGATGCAAGCGTAAATATTGCCGAGGCCTTAAGAAATAATGTAAATAATATAGCTCGGCAATTTCCGGACCATACAATAATGCTAGGTGGCAACTTCACCTTGCCAGATATCGACTGGACTAATTACGTTCACGTTATTGGGGGCAGGGATAAGGCAGCTTGCGAAATAATTCCTTTTCTCAGATCACAATTTTGAGCAGCTCGTAATTGAACCAATGGTAACGAAAATATTTTAAATATTCTCTGTACAAATAGGCCTGAATTATTCACGGATATTTCTACCACTGCGGGAATTAGTGATCACAAATCTGTAATTGCTACACTAAAATTAACAGCCACGCGCAAAAAGAAAAAAGAAAGGATCGTTTACAGATTCGAAAAGGTTTCGAAATAGTATTTTAGAATGTATTTGAGGCATAATCACCATACCTACATAGTAGCAAGAGGCACCGTTGAAGAGAGGTTGCATTGATTCATACATATAGTCAGGGAAGGAATGGACTTGCATATACTGAAACAGACAAACAGGGAAGGGAATGACTCCCCATGCCATACACGGGATGTTGAAAGATTACTCAAAAAGCAAAGGAAGATACATGCACGATCAATAGGACGATGCATCGGACTGATTTAGACAAGTTAGAGGAGATAAGGGGACATGTTAAGAATGTGATGCGTGAAGCCTTTAATTACTTTCATTGCAATTCTCTCTCTAAGAGCCTCACCGAAAACCATAAAAAAATTTGTTCGTATCTAAAAAAAGTTAGTTGTAGTGGAAACAACAAGCCAGTTCTAACAAAAGATGGACAGGAAGTTGACGACAGCCGCGACAAGGCTACTGTATTTAACACTGAATTCAAAAATTCATTCACGCGCGTAAACATGGAAAACATCCCCACTTAACCACAGCGCGTGAAATTAGTGATGGATCCGATAGAGATTGGTAGCATAGGTATTGTAAAGCAATTAAAGCTCCTGAAGTGGGCTTTAGTGCCGGGTCGCGATGGTATACCAGTAAGAGTATTTTCTGAATACGCAGAGGAAATTGAACCATTTCTGTCCGATATATTCCAGAAATCTTTAGAAGAGAAAAAAGTACCTTCTAGCTGGAAAATAGCGCAGGTAATTCCCGCTTTCAAGAAAGGGGATCGAAGTGATCCTAGGAACTGTTGACCCATATCTCTAACATCTGTCTGCAGTAGAATTCTGGAGTATGTTATATGCTCTAACATTATGAAGTTTCTAGATGAGAACGAGTTACTTATACAGTGTCAACATGGATTTCAGAAGAAGAGATCGTGTGAAACACAATTGGCCCTATTATCACATGACGTAATGAAAGTTATCGATGCAGGTTCACAAGTTGATGCAATTTCCTTGGATTTTCAGAAAGGTTTTGATTCTGTACGACACAACCGACTTTTAGCGAAGATTCGATCATACGGTATACTGGATCAGATTTGCGAATGGATACGTGATTATCTAACTGGTCGATCTCAATATGTCGTTGTTGACAGGGAAGCCTCTTCGGGGGTTTCTCACGGAAGTGTAATAGGACCACTTCTTTTCCTAATATCTATAAACGATCTTAGTGACCACGTCAGATGCTGGTTGCTATTGTTTGCCGATGATGCAGTTATCTATGGGGGAAATAAGGTGCTCCGACGATTGCTTAGAGGTTCAGTGTGATTTGGATGCTATTTCCGATTGGTGTCATAAATAGCAGCTTACACTTAATTGCAAAAAGTGCAAGACAATGCGAATAAGTAACAAAAAGAATTTGTTTACTCACGATGCAAGGCAATGCAAATAAGAAACAAAAAGACTCCGATCGTTCACGAGTATAAAGTTAACAATTCAGTTGTTGACACGGTTGATTCCCTAAAGTATCTGGGGGTGATAGTACAAAGCAACATGAAATAGGACTTGCACATGACTTCCGTCGTAGGCAAAGCTAATTCTAAATTGTGATTCGTGGGTCGCATTTTGAGGAACTGTAATGCTCATACAAAGGAGATAGCGTACAAAACACTAGCGCGTCCGCATCTGGATTACTGTTGTGGAGTTTGGGATCCGTATCGCAAGGGCCTGATCGACTCAGTGGAGAGGGTGCAGAGGAGAGCCACCCGATTTGTGACTGGTTGCTACAGCCCTTATGAAAGCGTTAAAGAATTGATACATAGATTGGGCTCGGATAGTTTGGAAGACAGACGATGTAGTTTGCGCTCGAATTTATTCGAGAATATGCGAAAATCTTTAAAATTACGAGTGCAATGAAATACTTCTTCTGCCAACCTATTTAGATCGCAATGACCAGAGGGATAAGATTCGAGAAATAAGATGCCGTACTGATGCTTTTATGTATTCCTTCTTTCCTCATGCTATTCGGGATTGGAATGCATGGGTTTAGGATTTGGTGCTTAGCACCCTCTGCCACCCACAATGTTTGTGATTTGCAGAGTATGGATGTAGATATAGAACTAAGGTTTTCTATCTTGGGCAACTATGTTCCTTTTTTTTAACCTGAGTGTACACTTTACAACAGACTTCAAGGATAGTTCTCACTTTTTCAGATGGACTGAGAACAATGCTGGTGGTGGTAGTTGCTGTTTATTAACCTTTCACAACTTTGATGAACCCTTAAGTGATCAAGAATACCTCATTATTTGGTCCAACTCTTGGTCTGGACAGAACAAAAATTCAAACTGTCTGTTCCATACCAATACATTATTCACAAGGGATGTTTCGAAGTGATTGAACATAAGTTATCAAAAATTAGTCATTCTTGTGTAGATAGTGATTTTCCAAGAATAATGATAATAAAAAAAAACATAGTTTAAGACAAACGCTGAGAAATAATACTGAACATAAGCAAGAAAATAAATAAAGTCCATAACCACTTCATTATTATTATTTTTTGCTTATGGCTTTACACCATATCAACATCGAGATTATTTATGCAGGAAAGAACTGGGGGCTAGGAAAGGAAAGGAATTCAGTCATGGCCAATTTTAGCGTAGCATCCTGGATTCGCCTGGTGTGATTTGGGGAAACTATGGAAAACCCAAATCTGGATGGCCGGACGGGGACTTGAACCTGTGTCCTCCCGAATGTGAGGCCTGAGCATTACCGCACACCCACCGTGCTCAGTGCCTCACTTCAGGGATTATAAAGCTTATACATGGGGGGGGGGGGGAGTAAATGAGAAAGTTGTTTTCTGTGATGAAGACAAGTGTATAAGAGAAGAGGAATTTGGATCATACTTGTACACATATTGCGATTCTTATACACCTTTTAAAAACTTATTGAAGCTGACAAAAGGTGCTGCAGTGTCCTCTGAAATGGCTGAAGATAATTTAGATAGAGCATCTAAAAACATGAGATCTAGGCTTACTGGAAATGTGCACCAATAACTTCCTTACATCAAAAGTGAATATAATTGTTCTAAGTCAATTATTGAGGAACAACAAAAATGATCAAGGGAAAAATTAATTTGTTCATTTTACTTTGTTTTGTCAAATGCATTTAATTGAAAGAAAATGGTTTTTAATCATTGCTTTGTTTAAATGTATAAAATGAAGAAAATGTGACGGGAAAAATTAACATTTTCAGTACATGTTAATACCTCCAACCACTCGTATTTTGTTGTAAAGAAATTATTGTGATTTTTTAAAATGTGATTACCTAAGATATCGCCAAATATCCAGTCCTTTGTGAACTTTAGATGCAGAGGAATGTGAAGGAAAAAGATTTTTTTAAGGGTACCTGACAAAAAAAAGCCTTTTCCTCAGATTTGTAAGTTTGAGCAATAACATCTTTATCCACTAATCTCTTAAATTTATATCTAACATTAGAGATGAAACACACAGTTGTATATTTGTTTCAACAGAAACTTAATCCCATTATCTTGCCAAGAATACTTTACTAGCACAAAATTATCACGATAAATGGGAAAAAAGGTCATTAACTGAAGTGGAGCTTTTTACATGGGCAGTGAAGTTTATTCCTTAAGAATTTTGAACTTTACATATAACAGAAGAGAACAGTCTAATTAATCACATTGTGTTTTTCTAATGAACATGAATCTACATTCTACAGAACATTATCTAGCTTGACTGGTTCATTGGTTAACAATTCACAGATACCACGGATATACCATTTTTTTAAAAAAAATTTAAAAAAAGAATATATCCAAAAATGTTATCCCATTTCAGGAGAAAGTTATATTTCAAACAAGACTGGTTAAAGAAGGAACTGCCCTTTCTTTATGTAAACAACTGATGTCCTTATCAAATGTCCCACCTCTCAACATTAATAAGGTTTATAACAAAATATTGTAAAGTGTATTCATTTATTCATTCATCACAGTGTTATATACCTATTATCTTACTTAAACCATTCAGCAAGAGGCGTGTTACATAGAATGCATATATCGAATAACTTTTATAATCACGTTCAATCGTAAAGCACTTTTCATCTCAGAACATAACCTTGTTATATGTCCATTATCATGCTAAAACCATTTAGAAGGGGGCAAATCTCATATAATTGTATAGTAAAGAACTTTTATAATAATTTTCTTAACAAGAAATCACTTTTTAAATTGATTCTAAACTATTTTCGTAACAGACATAAGACTCAAATAAGGTTGCTTTTCAGTCATGATGAATTTTGTTGCATTCATTTCCACCAAGAGAGCAGAGAATGACAATGACTTCAAGGAGGGTTTTGAGTGCTTTTAAAATTTATATAAGGAGATATTTAAAATCAAAATGATTCAATCTTCTTAGAAAAAAAGAGCTAGAAAGATAAAAGTATGCTTAAATGAAAGAGAAATATTCAGCTAATAACAAACATATAACAGTTCAGAGGTAACTTGAAATTTAAAGTAAGAAAAACAAAGTTTTAGTGTCGACATGTGATGGCATCACCATATGTGACTTTTAGAAATTAATAGCTCTTAAATTACAAGGAAATTTGTCATGACCAAAAAGATTGGAAATAAATTAAACTATAACATATTAAAATTTCAGCAAAATCCGAGTAAAATTAGTGTTCCACAGGAATGGGGGACTTTGCCAATTCACTAAAGTATAGGGTTTCCCAACGGGAATATACCATTGTTCTATGGCAATTTAGCAATAGATAAGCCTAGCCTATAAAAAACTGACCAGCACAAGCAGTCGGGGATAGTTTCCAAACAGTTTTTAAGTAGCAATACGCATTGCTCCGCGAGGGTAAATTTAACTACTGAAAGTTCAACTAAGTTTGTGGACTTACTCATTCACTTTAAGGAAACTTTAAGCTAAACTCAGTGAAAGAAATTTTTTATGTTAGTTTAAGAGGTCAACAGAAGAAGTGTTTGAGAACTATCTTGAAGCTCACTCTAATTTTGGGGTTGCAAATAGAAAATGTGTTTGCAAGAGTGAATGTTTCATCAGTGTTGTGCCTTGGAGGATAACCCGCATATTCATATGTGATTTCGAAATTCGATTTGCCTTAAATGTTTTAAGTGTAATCTGATACCAGTGTTAAGTTCAGCAAACTTTCAGAATATATTTCAAAATCATAACTACAGAGATATTCTTTCAATTATGTATGATCTGTCAGCTATTACAGGGTAAACTAATAGCTTGGTGGCCGGTTTAAAGACGTTTAGCATCTTTGAGAAAAGGTATCAGTTATACAGGCAACACAATCTAGTTAATGCGAATGTTGCATAACCCCAAGCAACGTTTCATCATTACAACAGCCCTCCTGCCTTCATCTGTTGTGAGTGATGTTTTTACTTTACCTATCCTTCCTTATTTTCACTGTTCCTATTATAATACTTATTCCCTCACACTTTTTCAAATTTGACAAGTATATATTATGCCTTCAATTTCAGTAAAAATTATGACGTTCATAATGACCAAGTCACCAGACTTTTTTTTCTAAATAAACAATCTATGACACAGAGAAGCCATTCTGTTTCACAAGTGAATATACACTGTTAAGTGTAGACTTGGCTCAGAAGAAGATCTCATAACTTTTTGTCACTACACGAGCATGAGACTTGGCCAATTTTTACAAGAATTGTTTTTGTGGGATCTTATTTCATTTTGTAAGTTTATAGCTTATTCTGAATCGCCTCTTAAATTTAATGATTCCATTTGAAAATCGGTGATTAAGAACATTTCAGAATTGAAGACATCAATATATGTTACCAACAATGCACCACTCTCTGAAAACAATGGGCGTACACCGTAGCCAAGCAATGCAGACTGCCGCTGATTTAACTACCACCATAAATAAAGTACTAGTAACATCCAAACTAGTCTTGTGAAGTTCGCGAACGTACTAGTTCGGAAGAGTGCTCCCACGAGCGAACTACGCGAACTAGTTCCCTGATCTCTCGCTCCTTAGTTCATTCGATCCTTTCCCGAATAACAACTTTTGTTTTAGTTTATTATCTAAAAGGTAACACAGTTCGCTGTGGACACATTTCACTGAAGAGACAGATATAAAAAAATGTAACTGTTAAATATGAATAATTATTGCAGAAGTCAAAAACTGAAATTTAACATGGAATGTGAAAACAAAACACACTTTGATCCCATTAACACTTAAAAGACAACTATCAGTAACCACAACTATTATAACAAAGATGAGAGCGTGTCAAGTAGCGCTAGCAAAGCGAGCGAACGAGCTGTCTTTCTGGAATTCCAGAGCGGAGCAACCTAGTTCGCGAACTAAACACAGCGCTGCCGCTCGCGAACTAAACAACGCTACCGCTCGCGAACTAAACTGAGTGGTACCGTTCGCAAAACTAAATAGAGCACTACCGTTTGCGAACTAAACTGAGCATTCCCGGTCGCGAACTATCACCATTCGCCGCTAGGATTACCAACATTTTTTTCGGTTAATGGTGGAATGTTTTTTAGAATAACCTATAAAAATATAGTACACTTCAAAAATATAATATTTTACGAAAGAGGAGAAAAGGACAAAGGACACATTTTTTTACTATTTTATTTTTTAAGCTATATTTTTTTGCACTTCTTGCATCTTTAACAATTTTCTGTCTACAGTAAAATTGTAATATGCTTTATCGCTTTCAGTTTTTAAATTAATGTCGATCAAAAGCTCATTTTTACTAATGAAATACTGCTCTTACTTTTACCTAGATTTCGTGTAATATTGTTATTTCAGAGTAAAGTTCGTTCACTTTGATACTCATTTTTTCTCATAAATTTAGAACCTCTAATATTGTCTCACAGCCATCAAATGAAACCTTGTGTTTTAAATTTAATTTTTTGATTTTCTATAGCCAATTGATTTAATTAAAATCTAACTATTTACTAAGATATTCCAGACTTTTATCAACGAATACTAGAGCATTATTTTTAATATTATCACTTTCTGTGGAGAATTTGGCTTTTAAAGGCTTCTTCTTGTTTTCTTAACTAAAGAAAAAGTATCTTTTACATTTTTCTAGCACTGATTTTAAAGCTGACATAATATAATACTTATCTCAGTCTGTTGGTTAACAGTTATGTAAAGAAATGACTTGCAAAATTCAAAAAGATTTTAACTTTTGTGTCTTCATTAGTTTCATTCGTCGACAAAATATTGTGAATGTTTGTCGGATTATCCTCCCCTACACTAATAAAAAAATAACTCAATCACTTCCAATTTACTGGAAATTTACGCACTTTCGTTATTGTTACCACTTTCTCATTCAAGGGGCACTGTCATTTTTATATTTCTAATTGTTAGGTATCACATTGGAAGTATTACTGTTACTTTTCTTAATAATATAGGTAATATTGTTTCTGTCATATGGTACTTAACTTGTAGCCAATAGTAGAATTATATTTTGTTCATGATTTCCAAAACTATATTTAAATTTTAAAAAAGCCGATTACTTATAAATGGGTATTTTAATTCATCAAAATAAACACATTTATAATATTTTATAAGTAATCTTGTGTTGTTGTTGGGGTTTAAGGGCGCATCGACGGTGGGGTCATTAGCGCCTTTTATAAGCAATGTTTCTTCCATGAATTAATACATAAATCCATTTAAAAAATTAATATTTACGAATGCATGTAAAGTAAATAGTAAAAACAGCACAGTTATTCAGTTTACCCATTTGTGCAAAGGACAATTAGCACTTTGGTTTATCGGCGGCAACTGATCATGCTAATGTCATTTGAAAGGGCTATTATTAAGCAATAACTTTTGTTAAGAAGGTCATATTAAATTCCATTTAGAAACGACAAAAAAAAAAAAATCAATATGTCCTAATAAAACTGACATAACAAACAAAATAGCGCGTGCAGTAGCGGTAGCAAGGCGAGCGAATGATCTGTTTCTCTGAATTCGAGACATGAACTAACAAACTAAAAGAGCGGTCTAGTTCGCGAGGGAGCTGCGAACTAAACTGAGCGCTCTTCTTCGCGAACTATAATGCGCAAAGTCTAATCCAAACTAAGCATAGGAACAAAGTAAAATTTAAGACATTAGTTAAACTTGCTGATCTCTAAACATTAAAAATTTTCAGGCATATACCTTCATCCAGAGCAAAGCAATTAAGCCACAAATATGTGCCAAAATTTTTCATGTTTGGTATTGTAATTAAATAAATTCAGGGAGAACCTCCAATATTAGACTTTACGTATGATTCAGGGATGAAACCATACATGTGTAGCAAATTACTGGATTCTAGGATTACTGCAAGTACAGTGGAATTTTTGATGGCGGGGTCAAAATAAATTTTGAATTTCAATAACTTCCAAAGTAAGAAAATTAAAGAAGTAAAATTTAACACATTAGTTAAACTAAGTAAGCTCACTTTACAATGAAATTCTTAGGTGTAAAAAGTTATTAGGGTAGAAAGCTATTTCACATTAAGGGTAGGTAAGGGGGAGATACATGGAAATTTACAAGTTTCAGACTTTTCTTATAATGTGTCTGAAAAATGTTATCTGTGTACAAAATTACAGCTTTCTACAGCTACAGGAAGTACCTTAGAGTTTTGATGATCATCAGTGAGTGAGTGAGTGAGTGAATGAGTGGCAAAATGGCGAGAAGTTTGTATCCGAATTACATCTGAATTAAAAAAGTAACGAAGTAAAATTTAGTATGTTTGCTAAGATTGCTGATTTCTATGTATAACAGAAATTTGAGACATGTAACATGAATACAACTGAAAAAAATTGAGATTCAAAAATGGCCCGAATTGCTTTGAGAAAAGGGTAGGCAGTGCCACCATTGACTCAACTTGGAGGGTGCACTGCTATGCACCTAAATAAACTATACCCACCATTCATCAAAGTTGAAGGGAGGATGGCAGCAGCAACAAAACACTCCATAAGTAGACCCAAAACTATCTTGGGCCATTCTCTTTTTCAAGAAAATACAAACATGTGACAGAGCTCGAGCAACATCATCATCATAAATGTTAATCACAGGAAAGCAATTAATCAAAATGAGACAAAAAGAACAGATGAAAAATATAAATTTTTCAATAATAAAGGAGGAAAAATCACACCAGTGTGGTTCAGGGCGCTAATGCCACACACTGAATCAGGGAGTTTCAATGGGACTAGGTTCGAGTCCTGGTTCCTGTATACCAGCCATCCTGATTACAGAAATTATCTAGGTGAATGCTAGGATGCTCAACAATCCCAGCATTAAACTACACATTTCACAAACAGAAATACACTTATCAGACAGAAAACAAAAATTACATGTTTCGCAGACAGTTGGCAATGCCGGTTCGAATTGGGGCTGGAGAAATGTCTTTGCCTCCGAGCCCTCTCCCCGACGTTCCACAGTGGGCACCAGTGGCATGTCGTCCTTATTTTGCCAGAGAAAAAAGGGTAATTTGAAATAAGGTCTATATACAAAAATTAAGTATGCTCACAAGTGATGGGTAAGCCAGGGCAAGAAAGGCAGTTGTTATATGAGACTGTGGCCCAAGGGGTATCTGGTCTCCAGAATGTGTTGGTAGCCCAATTCTCATCTCTGGAGGTCGCGCAGACTACCACTTTCATTGTCGATGTTATCTTGATTGCTCGAATGAAACCGCTGGATAGTAGTCATCTGTAGAAAGCCACAGAATAATGGCTGAAATGTCAGGTTTCAATAAATTGACAAGTTTCCAGTCAAGACAACCAAGGAAAAATACTATTTCTGGAGTTTATATGGGAATGCAGTTTCAGGAAGTACTCTGATGGCTCTTGACTGTAAAATCATTATTTAGGTCACAAGAGTTGTGACAGCTGGCATGGAAAGCAAAAGAGTGGTACAGATTTTTGGAGTAAACTCTTCATCTGTAAACATCCATTCCGATTCCCTCACCACCTCCAATGGTCAAAACCAAGGGCGCCGGCTTTTAGAAAACATCATGGGTGCTCATGCTCATTCAATCACTCGTTTTTTAAAAAAAGAACTGGATAAAAGAGTGAACCAGTTTAGTCGGGACTTTCACTGGCAGGTTACTGATCTGGCATGGAGTAACATAGGATATTTTTTATCCTGGAAATGTTTAACTCGAACAAAGTCACAGGTATCATATAGTCTTACATAATCGTGAAAATTGCATCTAAATCCGTCCAGTACATTGTAAGTTATAAGTGAACAGACAGGCAGAGTAGGAAAGAAAAATCTTGCATTTCTTAAATTCTATTCCACACAAAAAATCTACTGAATTTCATTAAATGGGTTCAAGCTTTGAGTAACAAATTAACAGATTTTCATGTTTATAATAATAGTGGATAGATAACCAAAGATTTTTGCACTCCTATTAGAACTCAGAATTTTATTACTGCATTTGATTTGTGTCTGTAAGGATCACCAGTAATTAATAGTAAAAGACAGGTAAAATATGCTAGACTGAACGATAAAGAATGGATATCTATCACAATAATAAAAATGAAGCCAGATTATATTATTATTAACAGTATATAACCTAACTACGTGCTTTTTTTTTTTTTTGCTTCTAACTCTACGCCTCATCACGTCATGGGCATTAGAAGGGGGCAAAAATGGGGAGGAATTCAGCCATGGCTTTTTGAAGGTATCTTCCCGGCATTCATTTGGAGTGATTTGGGGAAACCGTGAAGAGCCCAATTCTGGATGGCCGGATGGGCATTAAAACCCGCGTCCTCCCGAATTCGAAGCCAGAGCGTTATTGCTCACCCACCACAGTGCCTTTTATTATCAGTAAATATTTATTAGTACCTTCTTAATGAGCACAATCGTACTACAAATTATGTGATCAACATTGATACACCTTTTTAAAATGGAACATTTTGTAATCAACATATTGAAATCTTCTTTTTTTCCTGTGCAAACTTATTTTGTTGGCTTACAGTTCTATTTATAAGTATGTCAGTGATTTCTTCAAGGTCCAAACCATCCACTGTTTCTCAGTTTATGTCTACTACCAAGTGGACATTCAGCCTGAATCTTAGCATCTGCTCCGTAAATAAATTTTTATTCTGTAATGCTGAAAATGGCCGTTCAGCAGTGCATGTCGATACTGGAATAGTTAAAACGATTTTTAACAATTTGATTTCTTCGGACATAATATCTTTGGTAGATTTGCAATGACAAATTATATAAAAAACAATGTCTTCCACATTATTCAGATTGATACTCAGATTGATACTTTTTGTTCCTGCAATATTTAAAAGCATGTTATGATTAAGAATCAAATGATCTACATCAAAACCATTTTCGCATAACTATTTCACATAACTGCTGCTTGTATCATTTTGCTAAGTAAGAAATAGTTTTATGTTATTTAAATGTGTCACAGCATGTTTAGTAAAGCACTGGCGTATACTGTCCATGACTTATCTAACACTTCAAAATATATTTTTCGATAAAAGTCAGCTGGCGAGGAAAATAGGCACAGTTCATCTGATGAGTCGTCTATCTTTAGGCACCATATTTATTTTTGGAGTTTTAAGTCCATCGAGATCCAAGATAAGAATTAGGTCCAGAGTCAATTTCCAAAGGTTTTGAAATGTTCCGCCAGTTCTTTGTGTTAAGCTTTAATGTTGTCGACAGCTTTTTTCAGGTGCAAGGAAATCTTGTGCAAAGTTGCATTAATAGTTAGATACATCTACAGAAACCGTTTTAACGCTTTATACGCTGTAGATACACTGCATTTGACTTCTTTTTGGTATTTGACCTAATAGTTAGGTACCTCTATAGAAACCGTTTTAACGCTTTATACACTGTAAATACACTGCATTTGACATCTATATCATTTCTCACTTAAGAGCATAGACACGATAGAGAATTCCTATCAGTATTTGATTTGCATGACATGCACTCTCACACATTCACATCATAAGCAAGTGTCTTGCCTCGATACGCGGCGTGTTAGTTAGGTAATACAGGTATCGCTAAAAGTCCATTACTGATTACTTTTGATGCTAATGTTCCTATCTCTCATGGGTGCTTGAGCCCCCGAGCACCCAGAGTCGGCGCCCCTGGTCAAAACCATCATTCATGTCGACAGTGGGCATTCGTGTGAGCTCAGTCATATGTTGTAAAAGAGAATGAGTCAAAATATTATTTGATTTTATAAGCTGGCTCAGCTAACAACCGGTTAATTGTGATCCCAATGCTTATGAAATGTATGGTTTGAAAATGCATTTGCTACTGCACACTAATTAAGACTAAGTTTGAAAATTTGCATACAGATTTATTTACTGTCCTTGAAATCTTTTACAGGTTTAAGTAAATTAAGTGTGCACATGAATTTTCAGGAGGGAATTAAATTATTTGAGCATTTGAAAAGTGTGCCAAATCATCTTCAGTATCCACAAAGGAAATCTGTGAATGAGTATCATACACAATAAAGTTAAAATAGTATAAAATTTCTTTTTAAAATAAGAAAAAAGTAGAGAAAATAGTGTACTGACACTAGAAGATACTGAAAAATCTTCCAGAACACCTTATGGCTACAATTGTACCCTGAAATTTCATGCCGACAGAATCTTCTCCTCGTTTCCCCCTGGATCTGGCAAAAATTATTTGTTTTCCTTAATGTGGTATGATCATCAGATTAGGTTAGGTGGCTAAAATAGAGGGGCACTGCACAGCTGGTAAGAAACTCTGCCACTACATTTTCGAGATCATACAAATTTATTATTATTACTGCCATTTGTCATTTGACAAAGTAAAACTACTGCAAAAGATTATTTTGCTAACTATGAAATACTAAATCAGTTAAAAATGATGTATTATTAAAGACATTTATTAAAACAGACATGTACATACATGATATTCAAAAAGTAAATCTTATTACAAGTAATACAATTTTCTCAGTTATATTATACATTTCATTACAATGTACATACAAAATACAAATTCTCTTCTTATGTTATCAGGGCAATGGACGGTAAGGCAGAGATACAGATTTAAAACAGCAATCTTTGGTTTCACTTAATTATTAAAATTTATAAGGCTGTACAACTAGCATAATTTGTTCAACATTTAGAAACAGTATAAAAAATCTAATAAATCAAATCTGTTACTAGGTCGCATTCAGAACTTTAACTTTTTACGCAACATAGTCACAAACAGAGAGACATGATTAAGGAAGTGATAAAGGTGCCAATGACTGATGTGTTTTAAACAAATTCATAAAAGATTATTTCCACAATTGCAGGCAGGATGGAAGCAATTACATATAAGATTCTCCTTTTCAAATAAAATAAAATGTTGACGATCCTAAATTGTGCAAATGGTTGTAGTATGGTCATTGTATTTCTGTTCCAAAAATTCCAAATAAGAACTACTCACTGGGTGGCACAGTAACAATTTACAAGGAGCTGCAGATACAAATTATAATTGAAGCTAGAAAATAGTGCTTTTCAAGTGATCATAGATAAGAAAGGAGTATGACTTTGGAATTACTTGTAAGAGACTTAATGGACAGTTTACTACTTAAAGGTAGCAAAGAACTTATAAATAAAATTTTATTTTTCCTATTTTTTAAAAATAATTTCACTTTTAATGATTTAATCCTGGCTTTTTGATAAATATATCAATTAATTTCCTTAAAAATAATAAAAATGCCTATCCTGGTCTAGTACACTTTGAAACTTCTAAATCTATCACAAAAAGTGTAGCAGAACTGATATTCTGGTACCTACTGGATTGACAAAATGCCATAAAATTTTAGTAAGCTAGTCACACAAATTGGGTATAAAATTTGTTTAAAGTTATTGATTTTTAGTTGAAGGCAGATGGGCTGCAGCTACACAAAATGAACAGAAAAGCACAGAATTTTAGGTGTCCCTCCTATAAAGTGGCAAAGCAACTAAGACATTCATAATGTTGCAGGCATCAGTTTGCGGGCTGCCACGTTTCCTTCACCATCTCGCATAGTTTAGGAATCGTCTGAAGTATTGTGAAATTGTGTTCATTTTATGTCTGCTTCATATTTGTGAAGGATATACTTTCATTATTCTTATTTTATTTAGAGCATTTTTCTATATTATTGCCAATACAAATTTTGCCATTTGTCTCTTACTTCAGCCAAATTTCCCAATTTTAACTGATGTATGCTACATATTTTGTATCAGTAAGGGCAAAATATGTACCCCTATTATTAAGTAGTTAATATTGGCCTTTTTAAAAAAAATTGTCAAGTGTGTTTTTTCATTAAAAGATAATTTCCATTGTTAATGTCCCTGCGAGCATGATTAAGGCAAACTAACACAAAAAATGTATTGTGTATCTGCCAGTCTTGTTTGTGTATCAACTGATATCCTGCTTGCAACCATGATAGTTCTATTTACCTGTCAAAGGTATCAATGTCCTTTGTATTTAAAATAATTATTATCAGTAAAAATGTGACGAAGATTCAATTTATAAATGGCTTAGTTAATATATTAAAGAAGTCAACTCATTAAACACAGTTATAGTTGAAAATTACCATCTACTTGTGTAAAAATCTCTGAAATCTTACAAATCAAATAAAATTTGAGTATTTTTGTCTCAAACACACATTAAAATGAGAAAACACAGGAATAATTTAACAAACACAATGGCATAGAAAATTCAAATACATCATCATGAATCTGATACAGTAAATTTTTTCTTATTTACAGATTAAGAGAGCTAAAATGAAACTTCGAACAAAATTTCTTTGTAACATACGTACTCTGTCATCAGATGTAAAAATGATGTCATATTAAAATTAAGTACCACTGTCAGTGATGGCTGATCTGAATAATGGAATGATTCTGGAAACGTATACAAGTTAAGATGTTGCAAAAGGAGATCATAAAATAACTGCAATTAAGACAGTTTTAGTATCTGTCCCTTAAGTACATAAATAAATAATGATATAAATACATTGTAAATAAAATAACGGTCTTGGAAGCAATTACATTACATACTAATAGTATCTACGTGAACGAAGACTTTAGTTTATAGTAAGGAAGTTTAACAGAGCTACTTATTTAGAAAAGCAACAGTATTACCAGTGTAAATAAATGGCAAAAGGATTAAGCCAACCATAATGTAGCTCTTAAGTGCCATGTAAAGTCCCAAAAATATTACTGCTCTCTAGAAGTTTCATATATGAATTTTGAATATAATCATTTGAAAGTAAAGAAAATTCCCAATTAAACACTTACGTTATCGGCTGAAGATACAGTCTATATTGATTAATTCAATAATCATTATAATTTGTTAGTCATTTCAATTCTATATAAGGCCTCTCAAATAAGATTTCACTTTAAACTGGGGTATGTATGGTTACGTTCTGATATTTACTTAGGAAAATATCAACATTTTATATTTAAACTTTGTGGATAGAAATGATATAATAATGAAAGAACATGCTAGGTCTAAAATAGCACAGTGCTGGAACATTTTATGTGAGCAAAAGAAGCAGAAATAAAATAAAGTTTACTGTTCTGATCAATACAGTAATATCGTCAAATGCACCAGTGAAACTATTTATGGATGGCAGGACAGAATGTGAACAATTTAACAGGAGAAAATAACCTATAAAATGTAAACAATATCAAATTCTTATGCAAGCTGCCGATTTCATCCCTCACAAACTTCATCACTTAAAAACTGACATCAAGAAAACTAAAGAAGTCAGATATATCATCAGTCAGAAGAATAATAGGTGGTTTTAAGTGTTTAGGTCCTTAATGGTCATAATGACTTTGTCATAAATACAGTACTACACTCCTGTGAATATAAAATATCAGTACATAGTGGGAAAAAATATGTCTTGGACGAATTATATGATGAATATGGACGGATATATACAGTAGAAATACTTTAAGATTTATAAGTATAAAATACCAGCTTAACTGATATATGAATCCCTCTCACAGTTAAGAAATGCTGTCACATTTCCCAAAGCTTGTGCAAAGATTCATGTTGATTGCGTGCCTTGTATAATACACAGCCAAGATAGTTTCCAGTCTTACTACTGAACTACCTGTCAATAATTAAATCAGTCTCTCTTCTGGAGGTGGCTTCATAACATTATCCATTTCCACTCTTGGATTACAATACTCCTGCTGACTTGGACTGTACGTTCCCCTAGTTGCCCGTTTCTTCCGTGCCATGCTCACGAATACTGATAGACCTATTAAAATGAGAAGGATAATTGCGCCAAGTATTGGCGTGACAATGATGGCAATGTCTGCAGTGCTAGTTGACCCTGCCACATTAGGCTGGAAAAAAAATTAAGTGAATTACAAGAAAGTGATGAAACTGTTGACAAAAAAGAAGAGAAAGAAAGAAAGAAAAAACAAAACAAAACAAAAACAAAATAATTTCACACTATAAATAATAAGAAAAATTTAACCATAAATTAACAATACATTCCATTATTTCATTTTACTAAAATATTTACATATATGATCTGGTTAATTCATTTTCTAAATTAAAATATTTATAATTACACTGAAGAGCCAAAGAAACTGGTACACCTGCCTAATATCATGTATGGCCCCCGCGAGCAAGCAGAAGTGCTGCAACATGACGTGGCATGGATTTGACTAATGTCTGAAGTAGTGCTGGAGGGAACTGACACCATGCATCCTACAGGGCTGTCCATAAATCCATAAGAGTATGACGGGGTGGAGATCTCTTCTTAATAGCTTGTTGCAAGACATCCCAGATCATCATTATCGTAGGGGACCATCTCCAGTTTCCCGGGTGAGGTTTACGAGCCTTCTTGTGTTTCTGTATTGGTTGTTATGGACGATTGTCTTCCACTGTCTCCCAACCAGAAATATTTCTCTGTCTGTAATATACATCCCAGATATGCTCACTAACGTTCATCTCTGGGGAGTTTGGTGCCCAGCAGAGGTGTTTAAACTCAGAAGAGCGTTCCTGGAGCCACTCTGTAGCAATTCTGGACGTGTGTAGTGTCGCATTGTCCTGCTGGAATTGCCCAATTCTGTCGAAATGCACAATGGACATGAATGGATGCAGGTGATCAGCCAGGATACGTACATACATGTCACCAGTCAGAGTCGTATCTAGACGAATCAGGGGTCCCACGTCACTCCAACTGCACACACGCCACACCATTACAGAGCCTTCACCAGCTTGAACAGTCCCCTGCTGACATTCAGCATTCACAAATTCATGAGGTTGTCTCCATATCCATACATGTCCATCCACTCGATACAATTGGAAACGAGACTCGTCAGACCAGGCAACATGTTTCCAATCATCAACAGTCCAATGTCAGTGTCGACGGGCCCAGGCGAGGTATAAAGCTTTGTGTTGTGCACTCAGCAAGGGTATACGAATGGGCCTTTGGCTCCGAAAGCCCTTATAGATGATGTTTCGTTGAATGGTTCACACGCTGACACTTGTTGATGGCCCAGCATTGAAATCCGCAGCAATTTGCAGAAGGGTTGCACTTCTGTCACGTTGAACGATTCTCTTCAGTCGTCATTGGTCCCAATCTTGCAGGATCTTTTTCTGGCCGCAGTTGGTAATTTGATGTTTTACTGGATTCCCGATATTCACGGTGCACTCATGAAATGGTCGTATGGTAAAATCCCCACCTCATCGCTACCTCGGAGATGCTGTATCCCATCTCTTATGCGCCGACTATAACACCATGTTCAAACTCACATACATTGTGATAACCTGCCATTGTAGCAACAGTAACCAATCAAACGCCTGCACCAGACACCTTTTGTCTTATATAGGCATTGCCGACTGCAGCGCCGAACTCTGAGTGTTTACATATCTCTCTGTTTGCATACTCATGTCTATGCCAGTTTCTTTGGCTCTTCAGTGTATTTTTAATTCTTTTCCATGGAAAAGTAATTATTATTATTAATAAGACCTGCAATGAGACTAGAATATACGAGTGAGATTGGCAACAACAGAGGTATGCAGAGGAATTTTTTCATGATGACAACACTTGTTTTTATATTTATTGATCATTTTTGTTCCTCTTCTTCTTCCATATAAAGATAAGGCCTACTGACCTGTCTCAGCTTCAGGTCTATTCCCACCCCTTCTTTGTTGTACCTATGCCTGTTCTATCTTTTAGTCTACTTTGGGATACTGCTTCTGCGAAATGTGTCATTCGTTCTCTATAGATTCTCCATTTATTTCTATCTCTCCTGTATTTTGTCATTTATACTGTATATTTCCAGCTCCTCTCTTATTGTTTCATTCCTTATTACATCTAGTTTTGGACATATTTTCATGCATCTTAGGAACTTCTGTGTAGCTTTTATCTTCATTTGCATGACTCACTACCAGAGAAAAGCAAAGGAACTGCCATAACTTTGCAAAATTTTAACTTCAAATCTCTGCGTATTCAGTTTCCTGAAGCTTAGACAGTTTCCAAGTAATCATCTTACTGTAAATATCTCTGTTTACTGTGTATGTGACATCATATGCAAAGTAGTGATAGTGGGAAACTAGTTCAACCAGATGAGCATTTTTGCTGGTTTTGCTCCAACAAAAAGCCAATATTATTTGTTTTGTTCATGCATGTCTTGAGGTTGTAATGCTCTGAGCATTTTGTAATTTGTAGCATACTCCTTGTAATCCGTTTCCAGTATCCTCTATCACCAGCAGGTTGTCATCAAATAAAAACATCTTCCACATATGGATGACATTTTCCATCCCTGTCTCACACCTTAGCTGCTATTATCTGTTCTTCATTTCTTATTTTGAGGAGCATGTCTGTATTAAATCACAGAATCTTCTGCGATTCTGCAACATAATTTGGAATTTTCTTGAAGGATTTCCCACAGTATCATTCTACCAACTTTGGCAAAAGACTTTTCAAAGTCAATAAATGAAATGTATTTAGCTGAGCTATATTCGCTCCTCCCTCTTAGCTTTAATTCTATTTATACTATTTATATTGTCTCAGCAAGAACATCCTGCCCTAAATCAATTCAGAAGGTTTGGCTTCCACTATTTGTCACAGAATAGCACCAATTATTATAGCATAGATTTTGCACCTAGCGTTCAAGATACTTATTCCTCTGTAACTACTTGTGTTGATACCATTTCCATTCTTAAAGAGAGAAATTAAAACTATGATCTGCCACTTTTCAGGTATTTTACCTCTAATACAATACATGTCTGTTAGATGTAAAAGCAGTTACTTCAGTAGAATTCCTTCATATTGCAGTATTCTGCAGCTATTCTTCAAGACCTTTATGCTTTTCTATTTTGCTTAGTGTTTTATTAAACTCTTTTATAGTTATGTGATCTAGCCCTTTTGTTTCCTAATTATTTCTACTTGTTCCATCGGTTTTTCCACAGGAGGCTTTTGTAGTGCTTTTTCCATTTGTGTAGTTATATTATGTCAATCTAAGCAATATCTCTCTGTATTATAGTCAAGCTCCTTAGTGTTTTACAGAAGTCCATGTATCTATATACACTATGTTCTTTCCTATTGACAAATTTATTCCAGCTTTCCTTACTATGGATCTTGCAATATTTCATTTTGACAAGTAAGTCTACCATTTTTCTTGGAGGGCTTCTTTTTTTTTTAGTCCGTATCTCGAGACCCTATATCTTTTTCTGTTGGATTTTCTAAATGACGTTTAGTTAATCTTCTTCTGGTATAGTTCTGTAACACTGTCTTCCTGAAAAGGATCAAATTTGAAATTTCCAGAATACTTAATTTTTCCTACACTTTTTACACAGTACTTGTTTGCTTATTAGAAGATTTTTTATTTTTTTTTTGAAAGAAATTATTCATCATACAGAATAGCTGTACAATTCTCACAGTTTAATCACATTACTGTTACAACGGTCCTCTCCAAATCTTCCACCCACATTTTTAATTTCCTGATTGCCTTCTCTGGCACTAATGTGACCTGCTAAGATTAAATAGTCTGGTTTATTAACCTGCTCATCTGTTGAGTATGACAGAATTATTATGTCTCCTTGTCTCTTCTTTATTCCAGTGCATATTAACCTATCAATGTAAGGTATCCTCTTGAGATTAATCATGCGCTTACTATCCTTTAGTGCACGATTTAAGATCTCAAGTAGTTACCTTATATTGATAGGCTAACTATTCTTCCGGTATGAAAGAGTTTGTGAGATACTTTATTTGCCTTTTCCAACCATACATCAACCTCTCCTTCATGTAGTGCACCATATTTCCACAAATGAGACTCTGGCGACTAAGCAATTCCCAGTGTAAAGAGAAGCACACTATTTGCCAACCGCGTCCTTACAGAAGGGCAGTGTAATTATGAGCGTTCCAAGGAACCCTCTAGCCTTTGGGATTGGATAGGGCCCCTAATGGAGGATGAATCAGAAATGATCAAAGAAATGGAGCTTAAGAAGGGGAAGCCACTGCATCAATGACCTAAAAGGTATCCTGAAACAATGGTTTCTCTTAAATTATGTATGGACTGATAGCGTCCTCCTGAGAAACACTCTGGAGGCAAAATAATCCCTCATCTAGATCTCTGGGTAGTGACTGCTAATGGAGAATTCATCAGAATGGACAGAAACACTCCATATGTCAGGGTATGTATTGTTAGAAGTCTGAAGAGGGCAGATAGATTAGAGAACTTAAAAAATGAGATTGGAACACTTTAGTTAGACGTTGTCGGAATTAGTAAGATTAGGTGGAAGCATGTACATGATTTGGGTCTGGCAAATATAGAATAGTTAGAATATAAGCTGTCAGTGGAGTAACTGATGTGGGATTTGCAATAAACAAAAGTGTAGGGAAGTGGGAGAGTTACTATATAGAACTAAAACCTATGCCCACAAAATTAGTACAATGTAATCATTACGGGTGTCCAGCCAGATGGTGT
The DNA here is from genome assembly GCA_031002005.1 of Vandiemenella viatica. Taxonomy (NCBI): domain Eukaryota; kingdom Metazoa; phylum Arthropoda; class Insecta; order Orthoptera; family Morabidae; genus Vandiemenella; species Vandiemenella viatica. Next base: position 377,869,427 of record CM061921.1, read on the forward strand.
CATGAAAACACAATGTAGTGAAAGCTGGCTCTGCTGTTTTCATCAAGTGTCACAAGGCTTCTGGTGGTTGTAAGCTTGCTGTTACAGATATTTCAGGAATCAGATAAACAGGGAATGTAAGAAAGTAAAAAATAAATAAAAATGGCTGCAAAAAAATGCGAAGAAGTAGAAAATTAAACGGTTATAGATAAAGTACATGTGGCTATAAAAAGCTCTAAGAGAAATTTGGAGAAATGAAGGAAAGATGCATAGACATTAAAGGTGTTCGAAAACCTCTTTTAAACTCAGATGGTAAAAGTAACTGATGGAAAGAATCTATAGGAAACTGTATGAAGGGGATGATTTGAATGGGAATGTGGTCGAAAGAGAAGATAAGTCAGGGATGATGTTAAATGCAGAATTTCACTAGTGAAAATAATTTATTGAAAAAAAAAAAAGTTGGGAAGAACTTTTTAAAGCTATATGTATGAAGCACAACACCTTATGGCATTGAAGCATGAGCTTCAGGAATACAAGAAGAAAAATTCATGGAATTTAAATGGGAAGGGGTGGGGGGTTAGAACCATGTTGAAAATTAAGTTGAGAGATAAAGTTTGAACTGAATGAGGTTTTCTTAAGATGCGCTAGGAAGAAGTTTATGGAAGAGTATCACAGATAGAAGAGAAAAGATGGTGTGTCACATTTTGAGACATATGGAATTGGCTAGTTTTTTGTTAGTTAGTTGAAGGCAACCAGGTCCCTAGGCTATAAACGTGGTACGGGCCCATATATATATATATTATTGATTACTTATTAAATTAATAAACCTTTTAATGCAAAATATTGGCTAATGTAATGGTATAATAGTAATTCCATGTGGTAGTAATGACCTGGTTTTTATTGGCTGCGCATTCCGCCCCTATCGTAGCCACCTTAGCCTAACCCGACAAACCTGCCGGGTACAGGCGACCCACAGTTTAACATGGAATCCGAACCACGGAAGCGTTCTGGTGTACTTCACTTTACACAACAAGCTATGCCAGAGGTGAAGGTCGGGTTAAGCGCCTTTGAAAATTACCGCCGAGACAGGGATTCGAACCAGGGACCTTTCGATCGCCAGTCAAACGCTTAACCACTGAGCCACCAGACTGCTCAATGTAATGGTAGTAAAATTAAACAAGGATAACTTACTGATGAATTGAAAGTTCAAAACTTGCATTCTGCATCGTTTCCAAGACTGAAATGAACAAGGTTAGCAAGTGATGCTGGCAAGTTCAAGTTTTCTACTGATGGTTGATGGATAAGGTGTTGCCTATTGTAGTTATGTTGTTGCAACCAAACACCATCTCAGCAAAAGCTCACAGAATTACAAACTCAAAAGTGTTAATAACAATATGAAAGAGTAGGGATACATATTAGGATAAAACAAATGATATAGGATGATTAAGATCACCAAAACACGCAATAGAGAAAGATTAAAAACACAATATTGATTATTCACACACGCCTGTCAACAGGAAGACAGCCACTAAATTGGTTTTAGACAGCACTCCACTAATCAGAGCCTTCCTATGCCACACCAAGCAATCGAGATTCCTGAATGCTGAAATAAAGTTTTAAAAGAAGTAAAAGTGTCTTAAAACAACAAATTAAATAAAAACCAAATTAAAAAATAGAATTAATATTGAATTCTAAATATACCCATTTCAATTATAAACGGATGTAATTTTGTATAAATACTTGGACCTCCCACTGCTACTCACTGTTTACATCATATACAAAATGAATTTATCTCACCTAACCTTCTGGACATGAAAGCTAGGGAATTTTAGTATTGCAAGGTGTACGACAGATGCTTCAATCTACATTCATACGCCCCAACCACAGTATACTGCAACCTTATGTCACAAGGGTTATAGGTCATTGTAGATGTACTGAAATGTTATTTTACATTACACCCGTATCTCAAAGGATTGAATTGCGCATGCACGAACATTACTTTCAGTTTTCAAGAGCAAAGATTTTCGGTGCTAAAACCATTTTGATAGTTTACTTTCTTTGCACATGTTTGATTATTATTATTATTGGTGAATTTTCCCAATAAATGGAAGATGTTAAGCAAATGACCCAATCAAGTTTTATTCGAGTTTTCTTGTTGTTCGAATAGGCTTTCGTTCTTTCCGACCACTTTGGTCTGTATTGTTTTGGTTGCTCAGTTATAACTTCCCATTTATCTACATTGTGTCTGAAGGTATCTCTTTCTAAGATGTGTGTTGCTCCTACGTTTGCACTTTTAAGATCCTTCTGAATTTCATTCAGCTGATTATTATTATTATTATTTGTGGTGCAGGCCCCTAGGCTACAGGCTATGTAGCCTATACATAAATATGACCCTGAAGTGTATGTTGAGATGAAGAAATTAGCTCAAGATAGGAAGAGATGGAGTACTGCATCAAACCAGTTGAAAAAATTGATCACAGAAAAAAGAAAATTGTCCCTTCATTCTCATATTTGCAGGATAGAAGAGCTGTCTTCCACATTTTGGTCAGTTAGTATTCCCACACCTGCAGGTTGTCCTCCTTTCCTCTACATTAGCATGAACTCATTCCAGTCTTTGGTCCACGTCAATTTTTTTGTAGTCTTGCTGATTACTGCCAGACTGATATATTTAGTTCTGAGATGTTTCTCTAATTCTAACTTTGTTATGCTAAGACCTCTCATATTTCACATAGCAATCTTCAATGTATCGGCTACATGAAATCTTTTTGCTTTTCCATTTTTCATGGCCTGGTTGTTACTAGCAGATCTATCCAGCTTTTTTCATTGAGGATTATGAATAGTCGGGCTTTTGGTAAGTTGGTTACCAGTCCACAACCCGTAATGTGGAGGGCCAGGGTCTTATTTCAGGATGTTCCTCCCCTTAGCCCGTGTGTCCTAGTTTTAAGGGCTAAGGACTCTCCTATCCTCTCCCATTAGCTACACTCCAAAAGAGAGCATTTTCCTGGGGCCATGTGGCTTCCATCTTCCCGCATGTGGATGCAGGGTTTACTGACAATCCTTTCAGAAGGGCAGCAGAAAACAGACTCAACAATGTTGAATCACCAGTCGTGAGGTGTATGTCAAAAATAATGGCTGGTAGATAATCAATAAAGAAAACTAGGTGGAGAAGCAATTCATCATCATTTAAATATTTATACATATCAACTTATTTTTTATTGTGACCATTATTGAACCATGGGATCGGCTACTATATCCCCCATTCACGAAAACTGCTGTTGACTATTTCAACCAGTTCAGCACTGCTTGATCCAGTTTTTTGCTCTTCTTGAATTATTGAAAACCAAGCCATTTCTTGAGGTGTAGGGGCAGGTGGAAGGTACAAGATGTGAAATCCAGGCAGTAAGTGTGTTTATACAAAATATTCATTATAATTGACACTCTTCTTAAAGAGTGTGCAGAGTAGTGTGATGCAGTTTGGTACTGTGCATTCCAGATATCACATTCCACACTTCAGTTTCAAAAGCAATTCTCCAATTCACATGTGCTAAAATTTGTTAATCCTGCCTTCAGAAAATCCTTGAAAAGAACACCCTTCTGATCCCTAAAAACAGTAAACATTATCTTTTGTGCTGACTGGGTTTTCTTACACTTTTTCATTTCGGTGAACTTGAATGAAGCCATCACATAGTTTGGTCAAAATACTGATGTATGAAATAAACATTTCATCCGTCTCTAAAGACCTCGCTGTTGAGAGACGTAAAGCAGTTAAAAAAAAAAAAAAAAAAAAATCATATCCAATTATGATACAGAAAAAAAAATCTGTTCCACTATCACTAGAAGGAGTACAAAATTGAAGGCACCGATTGTAAGACGAAAAGCTTATGCTTGGGGTGGTGCATAAACTTGAACCTTAACTCTGACTGTGTGTAGCCTTGGATGCTACAGTTCTGGCTTAGATAGAATGATAATGGTCGCCACATAGATTTTTACCCGAAAACTATGGAAAGGTAAAGTTCAATAAATAGTTCATTGCCATTTAAATAACTATATTCTTCAATTTCACAAAACCAAAAACTGTACAGGCAATCAGACGACTTTTCCAAAGTAATGTTTTACAAGTTCGATTAACCGGGCAAGCCAGAAACACCCCAATAGTTCAAAGAATTAAATCACTAGTTGGAGAAAGCTAGTAAAAGTTCGTCACACGCTCCCATTGTTCAAAAGTTTAGTTAATTCAGGCAATTCCGAGGCCCCACTTGGAGAAATACTATTTTACAGCAACATTATGATTAAGTTGATGCTGAAAACTGATGAAATTGAAAATACTATCTTAAAAACTGTAAAACTGCTTTCTAATTTGAACTAACATAAAAACAAACTTTGAAAATGAAATTTACTAACATTCTATCCAATCTAACTTGTGGTTGTAAGAGCAAAATTTTGTCACGCAGTTACAAAATTTAACAGATAGCTTACAAGATGCCATCCTTTGATCTTTGTGCATGTCAGTCAGCATTTTCAGGACCAATCTAACCATTCCTATTTTTTCTGAATTTGCTTTATTCACTATTGTCCATGAATTGTCTGGACATTATACTGTAAGATTACTAATAGCAAAACTTCTGTTTTCTCAAATTTAAGGAATAGCTTGTTCAACAAGTTCATCCATCTGAACATTAGAATGCCTCTTCATCATAAATATTGGTATGTATGTTAGTAGACTCATGATGCCATAAATTGTGATGCAACCACCTTACTTTTACTTCACTCCCTGCTGCAGCACAATGAATTTCAAACAATTCATGATGAATTTAAGAAGTAGTACTAAGACATTTGCATTAAGATATCTGATCACAAAGTGGACTTCACAATAGGCAGGATTGTTCATTTTTGCAGCCATTATCATTCACTGTCATGGTACAATAAAAAGCCACAAACTTCTTATGAAATGACCAACACCTAGTTAGTAAGACAGTTCAAACTTTTGCACATGTACAAGCCCACTCACTGTTGCCAGTCACTTGTTATAAGCAACTGACCCTTACTTTTGACATACTGCTTTGTCAAGAAAGGAATTGGTCAATAAAACACAAAATATTTATTATTCAACCAAATTTATCGTATCACCTTCAAAGCGGGCCCCTTTTAAAATAATACACTTATGCCAACAAATAATCCAATCATCAAGACAATATTTTAACACTTTTTCTGGAATTAACTTCAGTTCTCGCTGCAAATTCTCTTTTATGTCTCGTATTGATGAAAACGGGTGCCTCAAAGTGGTAATTTTGAGTTTTGGAAAGAGAAAAAAATCGGCCGGAGCCATATCAGGTGACTACGGTGGTTGTTCGATGGTATTTGTTGAATTTTTTGTCAGAAATTTGTTCAAAATGGTAGCCTTGTGAGATGGTGTGTAATCGTGGTGCAAAATCCACGAGTTTAATTTGCACAAATGGCCTTTTTTGACGAATTTGCTACGTCACATGCCACATTACACTCGGATAATATTCTTTATTTACCAGCTGACCTTCTGGCAAGAATTCAGAGTGCACAACACCACTATAATCAAAGAAAACAGCCAACATTACCTTGTCTTTTGATCAACTTTAACATGGTTTTTTAGGTTTCGGCTCAGTTGGAAGATACCATTCCGAAGCTTGTTGACTGGTTTGCATATCAAACTCGTAAATCCATATCTCGTCACCAGTTACAATGCATTTTATGAATGTGGGGTTGGTACCGACTCATTCTACCAGGTCTTCAGCAACCTTTTACATGAATGAGTTTTTGAAGAAAATTCATGTCTTTCGGAACTAGTCAAGTTGCAACGCGTTTCGTGCCAAACTAATAGTTTAAAATAGTACAAATTGATTCGTGAAACTGATAAAGTGCAGCGGCTATCTCTCTCACACTAAAATGACAATTTTCAGTCACCATTTCCTTCAGTTTAGTGATGTTAACTTGGTTGAAGAAGATGACCGACAAGAAGGAGCAAATTTTCCATCACATTTTGACCACTTTTGAATTCACTGTGCCACTCATATGCACATGTTTTTGATAAAGTAAATTCACCGAAATCCTTCTGTAGCATTTTTTGCGATTCAGCACACGAAATTCAATTTTCAATGCAAAATTTGAGACAAATTCTTTGTTCTGATATTTTTATCCATTATAAAAACTAATTGACAGATAGCACTCAAACTCAGAGTCAGTATAGAGGACAGTTGTACCAACTTCGAGACAAAAATAATTATGACAATCCCTTTAAGCGGGCTTTTTAAGAGATCAATTCCCGGAACTTTCTTGACAGAACTTCATAAAGGATGATCTCATTATATTCCAACAAGAATGTAAGAAGAAAAAAAACTTTACATTATCTGACTTTACTATATATAAAGAGGGTAAAATAAATATTACACAATGGTCCTAAAAAATCTGAGGGTAATGATAAACTTATATAGTTATTTATGTCTCTTCTTGAACACAGCTTTGAATATGCAAATAGATGCGTTGCTCTTTTTGGACAACATGTCTGAGTGAGGTTAGAAACTACTGTCTGACCTTCAAAGAAGATTTATGCCACTTGTACACTTGAGGCTTTGAAAATTTATCGCTATTAAAGTGAACATGCAATCTGTCCAAAATTTCTGTTCATGTACTAGAAACATAATAATTACACAGTAGATTCATCACAGTTACCACCAAATGAACAACTGTAGAAACAAGTGAATAGCATTTAGCATGTCATCACAATCCTACCCAGTATACACGGTTGCCTCATTAAAAAGTGTTAAAGCATCCCACATGTCTCATTTATATATCATCAGTCAATGTACATTTATAATAAGTGTGTGGAGGAATGACATTCCCATTTGTGGACAGTGTAAGTCTATGAAAGTGTTTTTGATGCTATTTGTTTATTTTTGAGTTGGAGACAAGGGATCATCCTAGCACTACCCAAGAACCGAACTGGTGGCATTATGCTTGTGAATAATTTTCTTTCAATTACATGCAAAATAAAATATGAAGCTAAAATCTCTTCCTAGGAGATAAAAAAAATGAACATAACAATACAAGGTCAGAAAAATAGTTGTGAAAGCTGAAAGTTACTGTAAAGGCTCTACAGTATTTACCTCAGTACAATTCACTCCCCTATATTCAGGTGTGCATTTACACTTATAATATGGGTACTCATCACAGTCTTGTTTGCAAGTGCCACCATTTGCACAAGGGTATGTCTGAAAACAACATTAAACCAATTATAATGCCCAGAATGCAATTCATAAAACCTATTTAACATATTCACAAAAGTTGTAATATTTTTCACATTTTAAAAATAGTAAATGTGGGTTTAGGATATTCACTTAAGTTTTATTGTGATGGAAGAAAGCTCATTCCATTTCTTTGACATAAAGATTTTTAATTGTATAGTATATAATAGCTGATCAGGTATTAGTTAAGTGAGCATCAGATAAGAATTGAATCCATGTCATTTTACTGATATTTCAGTGCATCACCAGAAGATGACAGATTTCGATTGCTGAAATATTGTGTGTAAACACCTTGTTAACTCAGCTAGTTGCGTGAGAACATTACACTAAAGGTAATAATTATGTGCCTGGGTCAGTTACAGAACTGGAACTACTCAATAATGCTCAAATTATCTTCCTATACCATACTTTATTTTGCCCAGTCTTACTGTATCAGATCACAGAAATGTTACAACAATTCAGCATGCTGTCTGGAATCATCTTATGGTATTTGTACTTCAGACACTAGTACTGTGAAATGATATTGAAAATTAGAACAAGAACTCTGTTTTGCCATACAAAGATTTTAAAATAGAGTTAATTTTAAGGCTTTTAAAATGTTGTGTTAAAAGCCATTGCTATTGACACTGACAGTATTTCAAAGACAAAGTCTGATTTTAATAAAAACGTACTACACAATGCTGTTCAAAAGTTTACATAAAAATTGCTAATATTAAGTTTGTTTGTTACTATTTTATTCTGAAATTTAGTAATGTTTTCTCTTAATTTTAATTTATTTATATTTTTTGACATACTAAATTGCTTGGGGTTAATACCGTGGAGATTCAAATTTTTAATAAAACAAACACATGGCAATTTTTAATTTTGAGAAACAGGTAATAATGATTTCAATAGTTCAGCAAAGAGTTGTTGGTTTGGTTATCATAATCATTGCAGCAGTGTAACAAAATGTGTGGCATATTATTATTACATTTCTTATTAAAGAAAATATGATACCACCAAAAACCTATGAAAAAATTATATCACAGCTTTCTTGTGACATGTAAACCATCTCTAAATGAAGTAAAGCTTTCAAGCGTGGCTGAGAGCATGTCAAAAATGAGCTGCAAACATGGCATTCAAAAACCTCTGTGAATATGTAAGATGCCCTGGTGAATATGTAATATATCAGAAAGGTGGCAAAAGCACACTGTAAAAGCAGCTGTATGTAAATTACCTGTTGATACTTCTTTTGAATAAATAATAATTAACATATTAAAAATGATTTTCTCTAATATCTTCAATATCATTTTATCAATAAATTTCACATACAGAAGGCTAACAACCTTTTTTAATTTTGATAGTCAGACAGTTATGAACAAATCCCCAGTTCTGTTTGATTCCAAGATTTTTGAGGGCTTAACTGTGTTTTGGTTATGAAAGCTAACTGATGTCTACATTCACCAAAATGTACACTAAATACAGTATATAAGTTCATTGGAACTTTTTTCTTTCTTTGTAGACCTGATCACAGTCAAAATTTGTTCACATTTAGGAGAAAAAATATACCTAATTTATGAAACAGTTTTTCAGCAGTATTAAGGAATTTACAAAAACAAAGGAAGAGACATAACTGTTTTTAACAAAGTTTAAGATCGAGTAGTTGACAAAGAAAGTGTGTATAATGACTAGTGTTTAGCATTTAGAAATATTAGTACTTATGCTTTCCAAACTACTAAGACAAATAAGAACACAAGTATTGGTTTCTTTCTTTAAATTTGTTTAAATTGATAGCTTTAATCTGTTATTGCTATTCACATCTCACAAAGTGATCATCCAAGGAAAAAATTCTATTTAAATATCTCTTCCACAAGTGGGAAGAAAAACCATTAAATCTTTGTCTTCAGATATACTCTGTCCTGATAAATGTTAGAGCATAAAGAAAATTGAAGATAATTTCTTATACATTTTTATATTTACAATGTTGATATTTTTTTCCAGCATGATCAATTATGTGGTAACTTATTTTTATACAATGTTAAAAAATTATTGATAATATTCAGAAATTTGTACACTGAAAACAATGTCAATTAAAAGTGAATAAAACCAAATTTGAATAATTTTTTAGTAGTACAAGAATATCAGAAAGAAATATGCAGGTCCACTTACCTCATTGCAAGGATCTAATATATCACAAGTTTTCCCACAGTAACCACTGATGCACAAACAGTTGTAGCTACCAGCAGTGTTTTGACATGCATAGAAGTGTCCATCAACACATGCTGCAAGTCCCGTTGAACATTCATCAATATCTATTCTACAACTGCGACCTTCGAAACCTTCCGAGGGGGGGTAGAGAAAAACACAATTTATTAATTGCTTTTGAGCCATTTGGAGTCTTGGATAAATATTTTAAACTAAATGACTAAAGAAAGAGGAATTCCAGGTTTGAAAAAACATTTTACAATGTATCTGTTTCTTGAATCAATAAACATATACCCTAATATAACCTATAACTGTTATCTGGTTATATTAAATTTAAGTAAATATGGTAACCTATTTTATGAGCAACACATTAGTATGATAAGAATTCCTGAGAGACAGTACATACTGTTCAAAAAATAAAAGTAGTAACTTTAATCAACTGGCCCAAAAATAAATAAAAATTTACTATGAAAATACCATGCAATAAGTAACAAGGAAAATATAAGTTTTACTAAAGCAATTCCAATAACAATCTTATTTTACAGATAGACATAAAATATTCAGAAATTAATGAAAGGCAGTTGCATAACCCCGAAGTAAATATATTCCGAGTACTACATAAACTGGTAGTATATTCATACATTCACAAAGATGTACACGGGACAGATATATACACTCTTACACAAGAAATTTCTCCAGGATTCTGTATGCTAGGAATAATGGAACTCTCTCTCTCCAATATATTGTTACAGGTTTTCTCTCGCATGGCAGCATCAGTAGTAGCAAATATTGCATGTGATATTCGTTACAATTGGTCCGCCATTATAATATATAAATGCTGCACTATCTCTCAGTTCCCTCTGCTATGGAATAACATGTGCATTAGGATCTCACCAGTCTGCAGTCTAGTATTTAACATTCCATCTGAATAGTAAAAATAATCAATTTCTATATATATTCTTCTGGTTTCTTAGAATGTAACACAACTAGCACTATAAGTAACTGGGAAATTTCTTTCCATTCCTTTTTTCAACATTTACTATCCATGCCAGCAGAAATATGTCTTATCAGAGAACTTGGTTTCAAATGTCAGTGAATATGGGGTCTTGAACATTCAATGCAAGCAAAAAGTAATGGTTAGAAAATTAAACTGAACACAGGAATATAGGAAGGAACAATTAATTACCAAAGATGACAGCTGTGTGATGCCAATGTACAAAAAAACATAGACACACAAACAAAACACCGAAACCTTTACTGGCAGAAGAACACTGTGTGTACAGGGTGAGAGTGAACCACTCTTTATGCCCAAAAAATAAGAATTCAGTGTGTGTATCTTTTCCATATACTGGAATCATCCTGTCATCTTTGGTAAGTGGATACCTTCTTACCCTACCCTTATTTTCACGTTGGCTTTTTGACAACATGAGAATTTTAGTACAACTAGAAATTTCATGAATGATATACAATGGATAGTGAGGTTGGTGGTTTGTAATACGATGACAGAAGAACCAGCTCATTTGTAGCAACTGAAACAATTAGAAATTATGATATATTTCACCATATGTCTCTGTGACATGTGGTGCTGCTATCTAAAGTAATGTGACCACTCCTTATTGAAGCCAGCTTCACTCTGGGACCCGTAAGCAGTGAGCATTGGGACTTAATGCAGGGTTCATTGTTAATATTGCAGATTCTTCTATACTACTGAATAATTACACATGTTGACTTTAGGTACACTCTCCGTTTTATTAGCCGACCACATACGAGTTTCGCATCACCACCGGCATTTAAATTAGCAAATCTGACTGTAGATAGGCAATGCCAAGAATGATCACAGATTCTCACCAACATCATGCCAACCGTCACTCCACAAAGCTAATTCTGACATATTCTCAGTTTCTTGTAGAACCTTTAGTTCAAATTACTTAGAAATATACTCCAAAACTTTCCCTTCACAACTTTGTACTCAAAAGCAGTGCAGACTTGCTACCATTATCCAAGATACCGTGGTATGGCAACTTAACATTCACTTGCTGCCCGCCAAATTCGTACTACTTACAACAATCGCCGAACCGTCATTTACCGTGTGCATCTGCACTCGACAACGCTCCCATAAACCTAAGACTTATTAAACAATTATTCTCACTGAAAGAACTTCTTTGATTTATTTAAACTATAAAAATGCTTTACTTCAATCACAAACAAATAAAAAATATGTTAAACTTAATGGTTGCAAGTCCACTATGACTAACTTTTCTATACATTATACTGACTTATTACTGTCTCGCCAAAAGATTATTTGCAATTTTGCCATTTACTGGTGAATTTAAAAAAAATCTTTTCTTAATGAATGATGTTACCATATTTGAGAACTTAACTAGAATCGATAAATGAGATATCGTTTTAAAGATTAAGTATGATGGGAGAAAGATGGCTAATCAAAAAACACACATTTCACTAATAATATATTAGGCTTTGAATATTATAACCAGCAGTCTTGACTCTACTCCTTATTACAAGTTCTTCAAATCATATGCAGGAAGTGACATTTGCATCTGCTTTAACTCTTGTAGATCAACTATGCCAACAGTTTCTGGTAATATCTCAAGTGTTTCAGAGTTGATTAAACTGTTTCCTTCTATCACACTGAACAAACCTCAGCATTCTTGCAATGTGCCTGCAATATGAACTTCATTTAAGTAGTAAAAAAGAGTGACTTTATCTAATAATAGCTAATCTTTCCAGTGCCGCCTGCCTTGACCCAATGATCACATGAGTACCACAATCTACAAAGGTCAACACTCAAAGCCTCTTTGATCCATGCTACTTGAAGCATTCTGGCGATCAAGACAATTAAATCGATGACCATTGTTAAGGAAGGAAATTAAATCTATCTTTTATAGATATAGCTTAAATAAAAAAATAGCCATAACATTTTCATACTTCTATTATTTTTTGAGCACTTTACAAATAAAAGCAATACTTAAACTGCTGTGATGATAAATATAATTACCTGTTCCAGAACAATCACAGGTGTATGTGCCATTGCCATCAATGCATATTCCTTTGTTGCACGGACAATCCAGTTGGGCACAGTCGTCTATATTTTTCTCACAATATTTTCCTTCGTAACCTCTATAGCATTTGCATTCTGGAACCTGAAACAAGAGTTTGAAAAATTAATACAGAATTCCACTTGCCCTCCTCCCTCACACCTTTGCAAAAGTCAGCAGTTGTAAGTAATTAGCTAATTTTCTTTATATTCTTGGACACTCAAACACTTTAGCATACTGTAAAAATTCTGAAATTTTCATTGACTTAAACCATTTATCTCAATTTATATTCAATAATTATGTTTTTGTCAATGCATGTTAAAGAATTTGCTGAATAACAAGAACATTATATTAAAAATGTGCAAAATAATGTGCGTTAATTTCTTGGAAAATATTACAACCATTAACAGCAGAAGGAAAGTGTCTACAAATACCTGAAAAATCATGCTATGTTAATTACATAGTGCTTAAGGAGGTAGTGATATATTTACTTGCGAATATATCACATTTTGTTATAATTGAAAAAGAAATGATATTAGTAAAACAAGATTACAATAGAGGTCTGCAGCTTTAAGACGCACACAGCCCTTTTATAAATCACTGCCTGTAAAAATGCACAAGTGCTGGTGCAAGCTGCTATATCAGTTGTTAGTTTCTACATACTTAATGTAGCCCCCAAAATAATTTATATGCCATTTATCTCGTGTCAATATGATATTGCCATCATCTATGACCTGCTTTTTTTAAACTTTCTTGTTTAACAAATTCTAGTACCCACAGATAAATGCACACCCCACTGACTCAGATAGCTGCAGCAACACGATGATTTCCAGCAACTGGCATTGAGTAAGCTGGTCAAACCATGATGGTAGATCGCCATTTGCTACCAGACTGTCAGGAACATCTCTGCAGAGCATACGGAATGAGGGCACACAACACCGTCGATGGCAATTCGTCCATCTGACAATTGGCAATCCTCTTCCTGTATTTCACAAGAATAGGTTTGATTGGGTTGGTACCAGCTTTTACCATATTCCTTCTTTAATCTCTCAGTCACTATGTAAACACCACACATCAGTCATCCACAGATGAAAGTAATACTTGTGAAGAATTCCAAAATGGGAAAGGCAACAGGAAACCACCCCAGTTAATAGTTTCCCTATAGAGTGGTAGAACTGTGTGCAACACCAGCCTATGTGCAGATAGTGTTATGGCACTATGCCGTTGTTTTTGATAAATAGCATTTAGGTTTAATTAGGGTGATAAAAAAAGTGATTCAGCTGTAAGAAGATTGAAAACTGCTACAGGAAATATTGAATTTTAATAAACAACTTGTAGATTCTGTATAATGTAATAATGCTTACAATTCAAGCATGAGAAGACAATCACTGCACTATAAGTTTCACAAGTAAAACTCTGAGGTTCTGACTATGGACTAAATCTGCAACAGATCACAATCAACTTTTTGAATATTACTAAAATTATTTTATGATCAAGATGTTGAAATGCTATGAAAATGATCAAAAGATTGGTTTAATTGATTATGTAAGTAGCTGGAAACAGAAAAATAAAGAAGCTGTTTAAGAATAAATAAGGGGAGTATTGAGAACCAGACCCAGCAACAAAATTAAAAATTATTTTGTACCATTTTATGCCCTCTTGGGTGTCAGAATCATTAAGAGCAGCCTAACTTTAACAAATGGTGCGAGTTTTGTAATCTCTATATTAAATTTGTAAGTTCTGGACAAATGTGTTTTGTTTTGTTCTGTTAGTATGAAGTATTTTTAAGACATGAAGTAGCGACCATCTCAGCATTTGTATAAGCATGCTGTGTTAACTCTTGACAATGCCTGTGCAGGAAACCCTGTAATATATCCATATCATCCCCGAAACTCTTTAGAAAGAAGCTTATTGGTACCGTAGTTTGAGAAAAACAATTTTAAACAATATAAACATTTTTATCTATCCAGTGAACTTTTTTCATTTCAAACCTGTTATCTGTAGTGGAAGTATTAAACAGATTGGCGACCAAGACAATTTCTGTAGCTTCAAACTTAATAGCCGATTCAGACTCTGTATCAGTAAAATGGTCAAAGCTTAAACAAACTGCTGTCAAACAAGTTTTAGTACCCCTATACCTAATAATACATCTACATACAGCATTATAATATGTTATATTTTATCAAAAGAACAAGAGTTGAAAGTTTTAAGAAATATATACAGAATTATATTATTTTCACTATTTTCAAAATCCTTCACAGCTTCGTGTGTACCTATATGCTCATTGTTGCTAAATTTGTTAATCTTTTCTAGCTCATAGTTTTAATTTAGAAAATGGCCTTATTACAATGACTGGCATAGTTAGAAAAATTTGTGAGGCTATTGTGATGTTAGGGAAAATTATTTAAATAAATACAAGAAAATGATTTTACTCTATTGTAGAAAACTCGCTTTAAAACACCAGTTTGAATAAAGTAAAAATTAGACACCGACATCACATATCTGAAAGCAGTTGTGAGGTAACATAAAATTTCGCAAACTGGATAACAAAATTTATTCACAGAACAGCAGGCTCAATTAAATAGTATTGCACGTCAGATTTAAAGTCAGTGTCTTAGTCAATTCAAGTCATAAATAAAGTTAAACAGCTATAGAAAGTCAGAACATAATATTAACATATCTGGTATTTGGTTTCAGAATATTTGCCTTCATTTCTAGAGACATTTGGAGTTATAACTAGTGAAAGGACGATAGAAATGTTGTAGCTAGAGAATCCTACTAAAGAGTTTGAAAACATTAAATGTTAAAAGCAAATATGTAAGCTTAAGATGCAATCGCACATTTTAAAATTCTAGAAGTCATAATTTGAACGACAGAAAGTCAGTTTATAGCAAGAAAGAAGCATAATTTTGGCTTACACAACATATTAAAGTTTGGAAAGGGTCACTAGAGGTTGATTTTCAAGCAATTTGTAAAAACTTTGAACACATGAGCATGGTCAAAATAACCAGTTTAGAAAATCTACGTAAATTCAATTGAGAAAACCATATTCAAAACAAAATATAATTCGATACAAACAGTTTTCAGTAAGTTTTATTTAAATTCGTGAGGTAATTGGGTCAACATAAGAGAAAGTAAATTTTTTATAAGATTTAAGCGGAGAGACGCATTTGCAAGATGGGTAGGATAGACTGCATTGAAGTGGAGGATTTTACAAAATTTACAATAAATTGAAGAAATCAGGTAGCAACTTCAAATTTACACAACTTACAAATAAGAACACGTAGAATCAGTTAAAACATGTTTCACAGATGTCAGGTAGTTATATACAGTTTTGAAATTAACGATAGCACAGCACTTTGGCTCAACCTGTTAGAAAATAGTAAACACGGCGTTCTTAGAACTAAAAAAAAGAACAGTAAATTAGAAGTAAGCTAAAAGTTATTTCAGATTCGTGGCTGTAAAATTGTGGAAGTTAGAAGCATTTTTGAGTTAAACATAAAAAAAAATTTTATGGGCAAACTATTAAAGATACAAAATTTTTCATAAGGATTGAAATTAACATTTATTAGACAACCAAGCTAATGCCAAAATTTCAAATCAATATAAGTCAGTAAAGTTATGACAAAATCAGACGCGCACTTATACATCTTTTTCACACTTCGAGAAGTCACACGGCTTGCTAGTGCAGACGAATACTGACTGACAGGCATAGGTTACTTATAGAAGAAACAGGGACTAGCTGCGGTCTGTCATTGGAAATCGCTGGAGCAAGACGTGTGTTGCTCTAGGAGTGCTTAGCGCTAAAAGCCAGGTGTGAAAGCATGGTATGAGGAAAAGTAGGCCCTCTATATGTTTTGTACATTTTCAACTATTTTCAAGTAATGGGGTTTGGTCTGGTTTGAATCACTGCAGTCAAATTATTTGCTGATGATTTCTGATTGCCTACAGATTTTTCGAACTTGTAAAGTTTTTCTCCAGAATACAGTGATATTTTGAACTTTGAATTAGAAGCAGTGATTTTATTTGATGAACCTATCTCTTCCATTTTTGAGGGTATCAAAATGGTGGCGACCGAGAACTTCAGAATAATCTAATATCCAAGGGAAAACACAATAATAATTGATGATTAAGTGTTTATCCTAATCCCGGTAAGCACATTGTCATTACACAGTAACAAGCTTGTGGATGTTAATGACGACAGTTATATGATAAAGTGCCCCAAAATTACAATACTAATTTGCAATTAACTTGTGCAAGTGAAATTTCATTTAGAAATTAACAGGTTCATGACTCCCCCTCCCCCCACTCATTTTCCAGTAACAACTGTCATTTGCTAGTCACAGAATAATGGTCAACTACTGTATGTAAAACACATACTGTTTGGTTTACTGGTCTATGAAAATAGTGATTGTTACATATTAACAGACCATCAAATGCAACAAAAAAATTACCTTACTATCAACACTGCATATTCCATTCTCACAATCTTTTAGGTAACAGTAAGGGATATCACAAAAATCTCCAACAAAACCATCGGCACACAAGCAAGTGAAGAGCTTGTTAGTTCTGGTGTCTGAAAAATATAGTATATTATCAGGATTCACAGCAGAAAAATGCAAATTCCAAATTTTCTACAATGTGTGTTTGTTACCAGAAAAGCAGTAACTGATGTTTCTTACCTCTCATGTCTAAACAAGAAGAGCCATTTCTACAAGGCAAATCTTTGCATGTAATTCGCTTAATACCATTGCAGAATGTACCCATAAAGCCCTCAGCACATCTGCATTCTACTCCAGCTATTCCATCGATACATGTTGCTCCATTTTTACATGGTGCAGACTCACATTCGTCAATATTAATGTCACACCTGTTGCAAGAAATACAATAAAATGAAATAGTTGTTGAAACACGTTACATATATATGGCTGTCAACCTCCATCATGCAGCTGCCTAATTCTACTGTTAATGAAGGGTCACATATCAAAAAAAAAATTGTGGTTAATGTGTGTATGTGTCCATGTTTTGATGCCATGCCTGTGGTATGTGATGGTTATTCTCCTATCCAAATGTTTAATTTGTACCAAAGTAGCTATTATTTCCAACAGTATATATGATGGGGGAAATGTTTTTAGGCAATGAAAATATGAGAGGATAGGAAAATAGACCTATCACTTACCAGTGATAAAGGAAGGTAAGCAGCAACAAACACAGAAAGGTGATCAAATATTACAATATTTGATCAAAAACCTTACTAATGTAGAGATGGCAAAATGGTCAGGTATACACACATCGAGACCTACCACATGCCTAAACACACAGATCACCATTTCGGGCAGGATGGGGGCCTGGCATTGGAGGAAGGAGGTGGAAGAATACAAGGTTGACAATCAATATCTATAGGAAAATAATATCACTGGAAATAAGAATTGGCAGTAACATTTGTGCCTTCAATCATGCAACACACCACTGTGTGTGCACATTTCAACCCACAAGAATAAGGTTAAAAAAGGAAATACTGTAATATTTTTTCGTCACTACTCGCCTGCCTTCATGTTTGGTAAGCGTTAGGTCTAATATTTTACAAGGAAATAAAAGAAGATAGATAACAAAATAAAAATAAGGATAAATAAGGTTAGGGAAATAAACCACCACTTACAACAGATCAAGGCAGGTTGCCATCATCACACACAAAATTTAATAACACACAGGAAATATTGAAATTTTTGAGTGTATACTCTTCCTCAACATAAGGTACACAACAAGGCATATATATGCTGGCGTCCTCCCATCAACTACGGTGAGTGGTGGCTATATTTTACCTTTCTATTCTATATTTATATATATATATATATACACACACAGAAAATAGGGAAAATAAATCCACCATTCACCTCAGATAAAGGCAGGAGGGCAGTCACAAATACACAAACAGAAAACATGTCCCCAGGCCATGTCTCTCATCTACTTAAACAATTAAGCTTTGCTATTGAAATATTGCAATACTGTATGTGTATTTTTTAATGCATTTGGCACTGTCCAAGTGCCTTTCTATAATCATCCTCGTTTTACTTGTGTACAAGCAAAGTACCGACCCAGTGCTGCCTGGTCTATTTGGGGTTGATTTAACTCTACACAATTTTTAGTCATCCAAAGAGAAACACGTGAACCAAGCGTCATCAAATTCGCACCAGCCATTTCCAAAATTAAAGCAAATCAAGATTCACCAACACCCTACCCAGAAAGGGGTGGGCTGTAAATTATTTACCCATAAACTATTTTTATTCGCATGATGAGAAACAAGTGTACCATGTTTGATAAAATTGGCACAAGACATTTCTGGAATTAAATCAAACACCAATTCACCCATACCCCACCCAGAAAGGTGTGGTTTGGGATTGACTGACCCCTACAGTATTTTAAATTGTCTAGTGAGAGATGTGTACCTAGTTTCATCAAATTTTTTTCACCCATAATTAAGGAAACATGTCAGTTCAACCACACCATATCCAGAACAGAGTGGATTGAATGCTGTGAAACATTATGGCCCATGTTGCATTTCTATCTTACCACAACATCCGCTAATGTAAAACATGTCAAACATGTACTGTATATCCAATAATTTCATATACACTGCCCAACAAAAAAGTGAAGCACCTAGAAGGGGAGGAAGAAAAGAAATAAAACTTCAGAGATTGAGATGGTGTGATGTTATTTCAGTGATTTCAAAACTGAGTAAAATTTACTAAGAACTTGGCAGCATGAGCACGCTTATCAGTACTATGCTTCACCCCCCTTTGGCACTGATTCATTATGGAAGGGTTTCAAAGCTGTTGTAGCGTCTCATGGGCAAGCAGGAATACTGGTATCTCACATATTCTATTGGGCAGATCTAGGGATCTTGCTGGCCACAAGAGTACTTCATCATCACATAGACAGTTCATAGACAAACTTGCTGTGTGTGTTCAACAGAGAAATGGCACCACAATATTGTCACGTGAGAGGTAAGAGGACACAGGATGTCCATCAAGTGCCGTTGTGCCATCAGAGTTCCCTCAATCACTATCGTCCGTGACCTGAAGTCATACCCAATGGCTCACCACACCCCGAGTCCAGAAATAACATTGCTAAGCCTCTCCAAAACATTGGAATAATAGGACTATTCCCCAGGTTGCTTCCATACTTGCCAACAAAGGTCATTCAAGGTAGTTCAGAATTGTGATTCATCACTGTACACAACGTGATGCCATTCATTGTGTTCAGCGATTCTGCACTAACTCGGACAATCGTCATCGGTGAGTATGGTGGCAACCTAAGGAGTGGTCCCATTATTATAATATTTTGGAGAGGCACAGTGGTGTTACTCCTGGTGTCATGGTGCATGGTGTGGAGAGTCATCAGGTATGACTTCAGGTCACGGCTGGTAGCGATTGAGGGAAATTATCGTATTTTGTATAATACCTGTCATCGCATTTTCTATAATTAAACTCCTTTTTAATGCTGTATTTTTATATATTCTTCTTTTAGTGTCATAGCTGGGATACAAGATCGTTTTGAACTCGTGAACTTTCAGCTTAGTGCTTATTAGTTTCTTTTTCCATATTTCAAATAAACAGTAAAACTTATATGACTTAATTCCCTTTTTTTAACATGTTATAAAATACTTAAATATACGAAGATATACAAGTCCTTTGCTAGCAGCAATTTTTAAAGCTTAAAGCGAACACACCAACTTTTACACGCTCATCCAATCTTACTGCTATCCTCTCTTCTTTTATAAACGTTACCCTAGCTACCAATTTCTTTCACAGAGTAATTATTATTGTTACTCTTTTCTTTAGGTAATCTGTTATATCATAAAATTTGATGGCACAATGATAAGTCATGGACATTCTGTATCCTCCTGTGTTGCATCTCATGTAACAGTATTGTAGTGCCATTTTTTCAACAGAATAATTCTTATCCACACAAGGCATGTCTCTCTAACAACTGCCCCCATGATGTTGAGGTACTCCTGCAGTCAGCAAGACCCCTACATCTGTTCCCTATAGAATTTGATAGAGACCAGCTTGGACATCAACTCTGTTCCAATGCCAGTATCCACAATATCAAGAATATTAAGGACAAGTTACAACAGTTGTGGGCCAGTTTGCCTCAGGAAAGGATACAATGGCTTTATGACACCCTTCCCAAACAAATCAGGCCAGAGGAACTGCCAAGTACTTTTTGAATTTGACTCGATGTTATACTTCGGTAATGGTACACTTTAAAATGATGAAAACCCAATCAAAATCTGTCTTATTTTTTGATTATGACTTAGGGCCTGATAATCTCAGGTGCTGTCAAGCTTTAAACTATACTAAAACTATCTGTTTATATATAAATTTATTACTACTATTTTCATATGGAAAGACAGGAAAAGTAAAAGCATCACTCAAGATGAAGACAGTGGGACCACGACAAACATATAAACACAAACACACTTTTAGTATTTCTCGGTACACCTAACAAGTTTTGCTGTCAAAATTAACATTGTTAGTAGTATCTTCGTTATTTGACAGTAGTGTCAGTTAGATATTTGTATCTCAGTTATTTTAGTTCCTATCTGTGTGTTTCCTCATATTCCGATTGCTTTAGAGTTACTTTAGAAAGTGACACATCCACAATGAGGTTTAGATTCTGTATCACTCAGAATTTCGTCATCAAATGCCTCCCAAAATGGAGAAAAAACAAGGGCACAGGGATCTCGCAGCAAAATCATTCATTTGCAAGTAAAATTTATTATTTTACAAGGAAATGGACTCTGCACAAAATACTCAGCGAATTGGATTAATTCTTTAAAAAAGATACTGCTTATAAATTATGGTTGTAACTACATTATTTACTACCATATTTGAGAAGCGAGATGATTTTATGATTCACTAGGATGTTTACTCTCTTCACTTCCTCGATTAATTTAAAACGCCATGTTGAATTGTTACATTAGAAGCAGTGTTACTTGTGTTTTCTCATGCTGTAAGTGTATTATTGATGAAAAATGTTAAGATGATAACTGCAAATTATTATGAAGCTATCAGTTATAAAATTTGAAAAGTTTAGGTGCAGTGTGATGCAACATATATGTATATATATATATATATCCCGCAATTACCCACCAGATTTAGTTCATAAACAAGTTTCATGGGCCACATTACAACCGTTCAACCTATCAACAGCCCACTACCCTCTAAACCCGATACTTCCCAGGTTTGGAATCCGTCAACTGAGTCCTGCGACAAGGTTACGACTTCCTTCGAGTCTGTCCTTAGATGAGAACCCTTCTTCTAAAAATCCCCCCCTCACCCACCCAGAACCTGCTTCAGCAGACCTCCAAACCTCATCCAACTCTCGGTCCATAAACACGGGCTCCCCCAGCCTTCAAGGCAGCCCCAAGGTTCATTTCGCTGCAAATTATGCAGTATGCACCCGCCTTCCACCACTTTCACCAACCCTGTAACTGGGGAAGGCTTCCCCATCACAGGACTTGCCACATGTGTATCCTCACACCTTATATATCAACTCACCTGCAACCATTGCCCAGCCTCCTACATTGGTCTGACAACGAATCCACTGGTCATCAGAATGAATGGACACTGACAATCGGTATTCACCCAGAACCCTGACCACCCTGTATCTTATCAGGCCACCAACCATTTCAACACATGCTTCATGGTCCACACCACCAGAGTCCTCTCGGACAAAAGCAACATCTAAGAACTCGGAAGGTGAGAACTGGCTTATCAGTACCAACTGGGGACCAGACAACCACCCAGACTAAATTTAAGATAGCACCAATTTTTCTCACCCCCTCCCCCATTTTCACCCATCCCCCTCACCTCCTACCTTTTCCCACAGAACCATCACTCATCAGAGCTTATCTTTCGTAGTTTGTAACTTCAAAATTTGTTTAATTTTAAAATTTCAAATACTTTTATTTGACACATTTCTCAGTTTTTTGCACATACATACATGGTGTAAAAGGAAATTTAGGACCACCAGCTGACGTCTACTGCGCTTCTGTGATGGGTTCCTATGGACAGGTTTATTATTTATTGTTATTGTCTGGTTTATGCCTTTGTACCCCCATCCTCGCTTGCCGTCATGTTTTTCCCCCCACGAGCTACCGGCCGTGTTGGCTATCTCAGTTGGCTGCCAGCCTTTATCATGCAGCCATCTCACTCTACTACTAAAGAAGGGCTACAAGCTCAAAAATTTTGCTCTAGGTGTGTACGTGTTTTTTCCGTATCTCGACGCTGCAGGAATCCTCTTCTATGGTAAGTGGTGGTTTTTCTCCTATCCAAATGTTTAATATATCTATATAAGTGAAGAAAGTTGTTGCCTTAAGTGGCAGCAAATATTTTGAAAGTGTGTCAATATATATAAATATATACCATTTTCCTTCCCAGCCCGGCTGACATAAACAGCTATATCCAGCAATTTCATCCACACATGTAGCATTATTTTGACATTGATTGTCTTGACATTCATCAATATTTTCTGAGCAATCTTGGCCTTCAAATCCAGGTTGGCAGTCACATTCATAAGAATTATTCTGATCAGAACAAGTGCCATTATTCAGACAATCAGTTTGAAAGCACAGAATGCACTCTAAAATTGGTGCCTTAATATTTTCTCCCGTCAAGTAGAAATGGTCCTTTGCAGTAAAATTTGCTGCATACGATTCGTCAAGAAATGGTAGTAGTAAGTCTCCAATACGTATTTCACCCAAACAACCCTTAAACAGAAAAAAGATAATTATGAGAACAGACTTTCATGCCATTACAGTCACACCAATTTTACAGTAGTTAATATAATGCTCAAATACAATACATTTCAAATTCAAGACTCCAACATAGAGACTGATGTCTAAATGACAAACTAGTTGAGAACATATATATTCTTAATGTTTACCAATATTTTAGGACATAAAATTCATTATACATAGCAAAATAATTTAAATTGGAGTTGAGGAGATTAACAACATACATATTGACAGGGAAAGGAAGTATCAATTACCCTTTTTTACTGTAAGCTGACAAAGAATCACAACACAGGTATAAATATGAAAATGGAAATCAAAGTATACACTTCTTTGTCAGCCTTTCATAAACAAGTGTGGTGACCTCTCCTGCAAATATTCTATAGGGAACTGGAGTGTAGCTTACCATAGATTATAAAAGGACACCAGAACAAAGAGATACAGACAACACTGAAAGTTTCTGGTTTGAATTTTTCATGAGAATAACATGGTGTACACTGGATGGTAGTCTGAAAGAAACATTCTTTATTATTTTTTTTTTCACTGCCCTGCTGTTGTCAGCATGAAGTTTAAAGCTATGTTTACAAGAATGCAAAGGCTTCCTTTTTTTGTGGGCGGAGGAAAGCTTATGGTCATTCATCCTGATGGTCAGTATGATCTAGGGTAGTGATGTATGTGGGATGGTCAATCACTGGAAAAGTTTTCCCAATAGTAGGACTGGCTCGATGTTTGTCACAGGTTTTGCTACATATCAGGGAGGGGAAAGATGAAGTCATATCCATGATGAAGGATTTGACTGATAGATTTGAGACAAACACGGGTAATCATGTTTATGAGGAGCATAAAGGGAGTAGTGGAATTAGGGATGAGTGGTGGCATGAGTAATTTGCTTTTGTAAAAGGTCAGGATCTCTTATTTCTATGTACATCTTCTCAGAACGTCTCGTATTTCTATTTACTGTTCTCATATTTTTTATTTATTTTACCTTGTCATCGTAGTGAAAATATCTACTTAATTATTTATTGTTGTTTCTTCTACAGTTTTATTTCCTTTGCTACGAGAAAATAAGAAACACAATGTCCGTTCAACATCATCCAGCTTCGCCAAATAAATAATAATCTAATGTGAATTAATTCCCTTTTTAATATAATTCTATAACATCCTTAATCATCTGAATATGTACAGGTTCTTTTCCATAGTAACTCAAAATTCAAAGCGAACACGACACGACCTTCACCACGCTTGTCTAGTCTTGATCTTTTTTTTCTGTTTATATAAACATCTCCTTAGTTACCCATTTCACAGAGTAATTATTATGGTAGCCTGTTATACTACAAGGAGGGGGTTGTTTTTGATGGAAAAAGAGGGCCTGAGAGAGGTTTTGAGAGTATTTGAAGACACATTCCTCATCAGAACAAAAATGTCAGCTTCAGATGGCTGGGCAGTAGGGATAGGGAACGATTCATGTCGGAGGCTTGGTAACTGTCAAGGTGGAGGTACTACCATAAACCTGTAAGCAAGACGTTGACATAGACATGTTAGATGAAGGTGATATGTGCAGAAATATATCCTCCTGAAGTTAAGGGATTCGCTACTGTTCAAGGAATTGAGAAAGTCAAGGAGGTTTTTCACTGCAGTTCCAGATCATAAATATGTTCTGTATCTATCTGAACCAAACAAGGAGTTTCAGAAATATTTGGTTCAGGAACTTTATTTCAATTCTTCCCAGGAAAAGGCCATGCTGGTACCCATGGAATTAACATGTGTCTGATAGTATAGCTGAAATAAAAACAGTTCTTTTTGTGAGGATAAAGTGGGACAATCATATATGCGTTAGGGAGGCCGTGTGAGGGGTGCATTTAAAGAAAATGTTCGAGGGCATTTATATCACATATTATAGCAGAACATACCTCTGACAACGAGCTTTCCCTTCCCTTCTGCCTAACCATCCATTTTGTACAACGAATTTTTTTTTTTAAGTGCTCCCACAATCTGCTGCAAGCCCTCATTTCCCACTGTTGCCTTCTGGACCTTGCACGAAAGTAAATATCTCGTGCTAAAACCTAGCCATCTTTCCATAACTCTTTTCTTGCTCCAATTAAAGTTAACAGATGTTCAATGTTTGCCCACCCAGTTCTATCCTGGTCTCATATCCATCAATTAAGTCTTTCACCACGGGTATAACTTCCTCATTCCTTCCCCGATACGAACATCCTTCTCTCTGAAATCCGTTCCACGCGCCCTGCGTGTATTTTAACAGACTGCCCAACCACAAACATACTCGTCCACAAATACTTACTTCCTGACTCTGCCCCATACCCTGCAACATATCACTCCATAAAATCTACAGCATGCATTCAGCCTGTACCACATTCTTCAGTAATACTAGGAGAAAAACTTGCTACATGTAGCACAAAATATATCATATATCAACTCACCTGTCTCCAATGTAATAATTCAACTCTGACAACCTCAAAAATAGCTTCTTGATGACAGCACTCAAAGAGTCTTTCGAGAAAATACCACTCCTTCCGAATTCCATCGATGGGAACTAACTCACTGACACTGGCCTCAACTTCAGTTAATATCCTATGTATGGTGAAATCATCAATTATTATTTTTTTTCCCCCCTTGATCCAGCCAGTTAAAGGCCTCGTGCAACTGGCCCAATTTTACGCATTTGACCAGTGTGAATCGCGAGGGATTAGGAAGGGAGAGGGTGAAGGACCTGCCCTAAATCTGTCTGCAAAATGTGTATCATTTCACATTCTGTATGGTAAGTTTTTGTTTGTGAAATGTTTAGTATAGGAGGCAGAGATTAGGGACGTGATCCATTAATATAATCCCTAAATTGTTTTCCTCTTTAATGTGTGTGTTTAGCACTAAGTGTCCATCGTGTCTGATAAACTTTGGTTAGTCTTCCTTCAGTATGAATCATTAAGAACACTTCTTTTTTTTCCTCTTTCTTTAGTTTGATATTTCATCTGAACAGTACTCGTGTTCTCATCTTGTTATATGACATGACATGCTCAACATTGATGAAGTTGGATAGTTAATAAAACAAAAATGAAGGTAAACTGTTTAATAAGATCATAGTTACAGAAAAATGGGAAAAAATTGAGTTTCATGTGTTGATAAACATTGATTTAGTGGGGGGGGGGGGGGGAGCAAAACATGATGCCACCCTTTTAAAAATTATAGTGAGCTTTTACTCTCAGAAAGAATGTCAGATAAAATGTCTGGTAAACTTCAATACAGCTAATGGGCACATCTAACACTCCATGACGGGAAGACTTTAAGGTCACAGTTCAAGAAACGAATGAAGAAATCTGCAATATGATGATGTAAGATTCATGAGCAAAATAAATAATTTTATTGTTAAAAAAATTCTCTGAAGACATCTTAATTTTATACTTGCATGAACGTCAGTACTGTGAAACAACTGCAACTTTGGGTTTATAATGTATTAAATTTTTTGTTGTTGATCTACTGCTGTGCTGTTAAAAGTCTAACAGCTGATATTAACTTTTAGGTAATGAATCCTCCAGGAACGTAATTAATCACTAGATATACAAATGTAAATAAAATAAAATAAAGCAGTTAACAATCAATGGAACTATTCACTTATTTTACCTTGAAAAACGTTCCAATGTTTCCTCTGTTATAAGTGGATTGTGTAAGAGCAGTATCTATCACATTAGTATCTAATGGATTCACTGTTAAAGGTTCAACACTAGTACTGTCCATTGAGTAAAACCATTGACTTCCAATCTGCTCATTTCCACCCCCTCCAAGTACAATTTTTGCCCCCATAAGGAGGTTTTGCCAAAGTAACAAAGAAAAGTTTGTTGAAGAAAATGAACGTGTCTTGTCTTCTTCGTTAGCATCATCTACCCCTCCATACATGCCCTGTTCATTCATGTGGATTGAAACTGATGTCCAGTTGCCATCTGGAGAACTCTTGCCAAATTTAACTCTCTGAAGTTGTTGACTTGCATCCAACTTCCATGAAATGGTGATAATATCATGATACACATATAGTGAAAAGAAACTGTTTGCATCTCCACTGATGTGCAAAATATTTCCACCTGCAAATTAGAAACAATACATAAAAATTAATAAATATGCTATATATCCAACATCAAGCCAAATTTCAAAAATTGTTTAGTAATTTTACAGAAAAGAATTCCACCCAATAAGCTGATGCACCTATGTACATTGTTGATAATGAGTTTTTTTTTTTTTTTTTCACTCCAGGTACCGATGAAAGCAGCATGATTATCTTTACGTCTTGAGAGGAAGCAAAACTGATATGATCATCCATCATTTTTAAGTCCAGTCCTGTTGATTAATATATTTCACCTAATAATACATGTATTGATTAATAAAACTCCCTGTCAGGTCAGCAATTGATACAAAAACTACTCACAAACAAGTAAGAAAAATGTGCAATGATAGACAGTTTCAAAGTATATGTATTACTGTCATTCTTTGTGTGGATTTTAGCACAATTTCTGTAAATATCACATCGCAAACATATATTTACTGCTTACTATCACAGGAATTAGCTCTTAGTGATACTATCTCACTGCCGAGTTAAAAAACTTTCTATCTCGGTAATTTATTTAGTGGACCAAAGATGAAAAATCATACCAATACAGATAGAGACTATAAACACACTACTACCAATTGACAGAAGTCATCTATAGTCAGATGAGATATGTGGTACTATGCTTTGCACAAAGAAGCATGATTCTACTTATTAGTTTGAAAACCCAATTGATCTTAATGGAAACAAATGGAATGACCACGAAAATAAGATAAGAGAAATCAGGGCCACAACCAATTCATTTCTGTACTCATTTTTTCCACGAGCAATTAGGGGATGTAATAGGAAGGATTTACCAGGTGACTAAACTTAAAATCTGACAGTAGTAGTTCTCAATAAATCACTTCGGTCATCCTGATCTGGGTTGTCCACAATTTTCCCAGAACAATCCAGGTGAATGCTGGGATGGTTCCTCAAAATAGCCCATGGGCGCCTCCTGCCATATCCCGTATATCCTTTCCAAACTATTACAATTTCGGATAGGTACACCCACTTTTAGTGAATTGCAGAGTAATAATAATAATAATAAGTCCTATAAGAAAGAAAGTGTGTATGTTACTGCAACTTCATCTGTCATCTGACCCTAACCTCAGCATTTCCACTGCATTATGATGTGAAAAATTACTAATTACAAAGCTACAAGGTTTGCATATTGAAATTTCATTTATTTCTGTATTTCTGACATCTCACATTTCTTCAGTACAAGCTTTGTTAGCAATTACTTGTTGAATACAGGTAAGCAACCATAAGTTCTGAAATAAAGTTATTCCCAACAAATATAATTATTTTATTAGAAATGCTCACCAGTACGACTACGGTACATTATCCTCAGACTGTTAAAATTCTGTCGCACATTTTCAGCATTCGTTGTAACATTTAAGGCATAAACAAATGAAGTATTCTGGCCGTCAAAAGTGGTATTGGCAACACACTCAAAGCCATCATCTAGGTTACGGCATGTACTGCCTGTGGGACAATCTTGTAGTTGACAAAATTCCATTTCTTGGCAAATTTTACCTTTGTAACCACGCATGCATTCACACCTGAAACAAAAAATATACTTCGCCACTTAACAAATTTAAAATAAAAACTCCTGAGCTTAGCAACACCCAACTATACTGATGATAAATGGGTAATATTAAGTTTTAAAGCCTTACAGATTAAGTTATTAACTTCTAATTATGTTGAAAATACTTTTGATATTTCATAAAAACTCTTGTTTAGGACATTCTGAAAACAGTTTTTTCGAGTGAAGGAAATCCTTTACAAGCATAGAAAAAAAAATAGTAATGTGTATAAATATAGTTTGCCCATGTACTAATTTACAGGAGAAAGAAGAGAAAAACTAAGATGTATGGATCATAGCAAATAAAACAGTCCGAGGATACTTGTAGCTGCCACCTCAACTGAAGTAAGATATCATGCTTACTGTATAAGTTAAATTGTAAATATATGTATTAATGTGGAGATGGAAACACGCTTATTGAATCTATTATTTTTCCATCAATGTTTCAGAACAACTGAATACTGCATCCATAAAATAAGTGCTAATGTTATTTTTACTAAGACAAGCAGCTCTAAGATGTTGGTAACAAGAATTGGATTCAATACCATCACCAATTGCTTGAGCACGCAAATGCACCTGATGACTTTAGTGCAAGAACTGCCTCCAATAGTTATGACAGAAAAGTTACACCGATCAGCAAATTTGAGATAATTAATAAACAGGAGTCAGTAGGTGACATGGTGACCTTTCATCATTTATCAGTCACAGTGTGCGTGTGGTTGCTCCAGAAGTACTGCAAAAGAGCAGACCAAAGTCTTTACTGGAAGTGAATATCATACTTGAATGGTAGCTGAATTTGTGTGTCATTTTGAGGAATAACTGATGGCCACTAAAAGGTAGTGAGCCAGATTAACAGTGCCGCCAAATATCAATTTCTTTCATCGACAAGTCTGTCAGAATTCTTGAGAGCTCAGAAAATTGTACGGGAGCCAGTTTTAACTATTGTTACAAATTGTTGACGAGTTGTTATTGTGATGTTGAGGGCCAGTTAACTTCATCAGTGCTTAGATGCCTTAATACAGATTTAAATTGTTCTTTTTCCCTCCAGAAATCTATGCTCATGTAGGAAAGGCAAGTGAAGATAGACAGATTGCATAGCATTAACATTTAAATTCTTATCACTCTAGGAAGTCATGTTGGTTTGTTGAGAAGAGTCAAGATGGTGAGATGTGAAACTTTATTTATGAATGTTTACAGTGTGTGGCATCACTAAAGTTAGAGTGTTTTTATTTTTGAAGATGAGTGGGAAGATTGCGTAACTTTTATGCAACTGGTGAAGGAGACATGATTAGGGATTAATTAATGTGAACAGTTATATGGAACTTTCTTTGTAATGTTTTACATAATCAGCATATAATGTTCTTGAATCAGTTATTTGATGAACCCTGTGTGTGATGGATTTTTTGTTAGACTGTGTAAATAATCGCCAGTGAGCCTGTGGAACGAAAGGACTAGTGTTAAATACAAGAATTCAGACAATTTGCATATTTACTTGGCTCATTTAAGTAGTTTGAAAAAGTTTTCTGTTCCTCTGGATTTTTGAGTTTGTTATCTTAAATGCCTGAAGTCTTTATCGAATGTGACTACCAACAGGATGAAAATTATAGCTCCTTACCTACATCATGAACTGTAATTAATTCACAGTTTATAAGGGGATAAGTATTGTAACATGAATGACCATGAGAGGATAATTTGATAAATGATATCATTTACAGAATGCTAAAGAGATGTGGCAAAGTTTGATATACATAATTAGGGAAGGTCCTGAGATATCAACACCAGAGCAGGCAAACACAAATACAAAACAGATGTGAAATTAGTGAAAACCAAAACAACGCAAATATCCTTAAAAATTCATTCACCAAAGGAAATACAGATGCTAAACCAGATTTTCCATGCTGTGTGCAGTTTGACATGAATTCCCTAAAAATATAATCAGAAGGTGTTGTCAAGACACTAATGAATTTTAAATGAGGGAATGTCCCAGAACCTGATGATATCTCAGTAAGTGGGTTCACAGAAAACGTGACAAACTGAACCCCTTCCTGACTGACATGCCGCCAATCATTAGATGAGGGAAAAGAACCTCTCTACAAGATACTACAATCTTCAAGAAAGGAGATTGAAAAGACCTTGCCATATACTGATCGATTGTTTTAACATCTGTCAGCAGTAGAATTGTTTAGCATAGCATTATGTAATTCTTAAATAACAACAAATTATATATGACAAACCAAAATGAATTTCAGAAAAACAGATTGTGTGAAATACAGCTTTTTCTTTTTGTTCATAATGTGATGAAAGTATCGCAAGCTGAATTAATTATTTTGGATTTCTAGAAAGCCTTTCGCACCATTTCACACAACTGCCTCCTAATGAAGATTTGAGAATATGGAATATTGCAGAAAAATTATAAGTAGATATATATTTCTTAACTGGACAGACTCAATATAACATTATAAGGAGAGAAGTGTCTACTTCTCTAGAAGTTGAATCGGGCATCATGCATGGAAGAGTAATATGGCCACTTCTTTTCCTGATATGTATAATCAATCTTTTAGACAATATTACTAGTCACTTAAACTGTTTACTGATGATGCCACTGTTTACAGGGAAGTAAAGCACTCTGTTGATTAGAGAATCAATCTGAATATTATGTGAACACAGTACAATAGCTTCCTACAGATCAAAGTATTGTGGAAACTAGCAGTTTATACACTTTACTGTATTCACAAATGCGGTAAAGTATATATCGGTCAGACCATCAGAATTATTGAAGAGCGCCTTATCGAACACAAACGACTCCTGAGGCTGATGCAACTGGACAAGTCTGCGATAGCCGTGCATGCCTTCAACAAAGAACACAGGATAGAGTTCAATAAAACAGCAGTGCTGGCCAGGCCCTCTTCCTTCTGGCATTCGGTCATAAGCGACGCATTGGAGATCCAGCTAAATGACAACATAAATAGGAACGGCGGGCTTTTTCTGAGCGAAGCCTCGAAACCTATCATTAGCAATCTCCGACAAGAGCGTAGCACAGCCTCACAAGCAAATGATACCAGTCAGGCGCTGCAGCGGACCGCAGATTAAGCCAGAGGTCACGGCCAATCAGAAGTGGACACACCAGCATCTCGGACTGCCAGCATGCCCGGGCGGGAAGGAGCGAGTGGCACCAGCGGTGGCCGCAGGGTGCCCCGTATAAAGCCAATGCTCTCGACCAATCCGAGCGAGCGGGCCTTCCAGCTGAAGGTATAAAGGAGGTTCGATGGGTGGCCAAGCCAGTCGAGGCAAAGACAGTCAGCCGAGAACAACTACAAGATAACTGATGAAGACAGCAGAGTCAGCTGTCGAAACGTCGTGTTTTTACATCACCATCCGGCTGGACACCCGAGAAGATTTTGATGCAGCTTATAACACCTGCTGGACGAGACAGTTAATAGAACCTAAAAATTTCATAAGAATAAACTTATACAGAGGAAACTGGCAGAGTGAAATTGGAGGCATCAGAAAGCAGTGGAAGTGAATACAATTGTAAACATTGAGAGTGATGATGCTGTAGCCATAACTGAAAAATATACAACCAATAACAATACCAATGAAGAAATTCATAAACATTAAAATTCAAAGCTAACCCTTCAACCAGAAGGGGTGGGAACATAACAGGAGACCCATGATGACTGATATCAAAATTCAGAGGGACTGACTGCTGCATATCCTGATGGGGACATCTCTGAGTGTCCACTGGAGCCCTCTTAATATGCCAGAAGGTTGACACTCGATGACCCGGCAGCTTCACATCATCACTATCACCATTTTTTTTAAAGAGAGATATTACCCTTTTTTTATTATTACTTAACTGGCACTATCTTCCCATTTCCGCACACATTAATCAGTTAAAGAAATCAGTATTTAAGGACAGCTTGCCCATATTTTATCACTTTTGTGTTCAGACCATCTCGGCCTTTAGCTAACCTGTTCTTTTGGTAGAAAAAAGGATTGTTTTAATTCCATATGGAAAATGTTATCTACTCCTAACAGGAATGTCCTTCTGCATTACACATGAGTGGGGAACAAATATAAATGAGACTCTTTGAACTGAGCATACAAGAATGTCTAAGTGGTCATGTGCTTCTGCACGTATTGTGTGGGGATGTCAGGAGAGGTGGGTCACCATTAGCCTAGCAACATGCAGTTAGTAGTACAACTAACAACGATGAAACAAGACGTGCACCCCTCGATCATGCAACTCTCAATTAATTAATTTCTCATTTGTGAACGTGTGAAATCAACCAAAATTCTGTGGAGATTTAAAGCACAGATTGGGGATCATACACTGTCAAGGTCTCATGCACTTGCCTGGCACAAGAAATATTTGAAAGGCCGTGAAGAGGTCAAGAATGAGAGCCATGATCATCGTCCACAGATGAGCATTACAGAGTGGAACATTTGCACTATTTGTGACTATCAAGGGCTACCAATGTTTGATAGTTTCTGGAATTTCTTGTGAGCTCAGAATATGTTATGGTAGCACTGAAGCCATCATCACAAAATGTCTGTCCAATGGGAGGTTCATCCCTTGACTGCAGACTGGCAGGTTTGTAGATCTGTGAGTGACATTCAGTACAATTTTTGGAGGAAAGGGCCACATTTTTTAATGGCTCATAAACTGTGATGAAACTTGGGTCCACCACTACACATCTGAGTGAAAACAAGTGAGTATGGAGCGGCAAAAGAAGAATGAGGCAACCCCAGTAAAGGCCATGACTCATCCATCAGCTGGCAAGTTGTTTTTGTTTTGAACTGCTGTGGCATTTTGTATACTGATTTTTTTTGTATGGATGTTACACCATCAAAGTAGCATATTACTGCGATCTTCTGGAGGAGATGGACCTTGCTTATCACGACAAAAGATGTGACTAGCCGGTGAGAGATGTGATTCTTCTCAATGACAATCCTCAACTCCACTCTGCAGCTCTCACTTATGCAAAATTGGAGAAAATGAATTGGACATCACTTGATACTCCTCCCTGTAGCCCTGACCTATTATCTCACCATTTTCTTCGGGGTGTTGAAAGAAGCATTGAGAGGATGACAATTTATTGAAGAAAATGCGGTGGAGGCCTCAATGCGCAATTGGCTATTGACGCAACCTCCTACTATTTATGACAAAGCTACCAATACACTGAGAAAAGTGTGATTCAAAAGTGGGGAAATTATGTTGGGAAACAGTATGTACTTGGTTCATTTGTTATGGTAAATAAAAAAAAGTAAGTCCTGTTTATATTTGATGCACCCTTATATCTGGTGACATACTTCTCAACTGGAGCCACTATGAGCTTCTATTGTGGTCTATCCATTGCTGATCTTCAATTATATTGATTCTAATAGTGTCTTTTTTATGTTCAAGTATTTTTATACTTTGTAGGTCACAGTGCCATGGTTAAAAATAAACATTTATATTTTACTGATTAATCGTTCCTGTAATTATAGACTTGAGACACCACCGATTTTGTCACATTTGTATACTATTTGCAGTTTTCACAATGTTCCTCACTGCTGCTTTGTAGGTATATACTCTTAATGATATGTTTTAATTCATCATTCTCCATATTCTGAGGCCTTTTCTTTCACGATATTTCTTTCTTGTACCTAGTGCCTCATCTGCACACTTGATGGCTTGTGATATAAGCCTCAAGCAGTCTTATTTAGGAAAATAGATATTTCATAAACTAGCTCATAAGTGGCTTACGTTTTGATGTCTCAGTTTAATAAGGAGCCATATTCTAGATGTTACCAGACAGTGATCAGAGTCACAATCATATCATCTGATGCTTCTTGTAACAATGCTCTTAAGCAAAAATTACCCACTAAACAGTTAATAATGGATCTTGTTTCACGGACAGGCCATCTTTATTTACAACTACTGTAATTTTCATAACTTTTTGTTCATCGAAATTCAAATTATCTCAATTCCAATTACTATATACTGCACTTTCTCTGTAGATACCTTGTGTGGGTATTTGTAAAACGATTTGGTTTCTTCCTTTATAACTTCTTTGCAAACACTCCAATGATCGCAATATATCCTCTGTTAGTCTTGAATCGACAGGTTCAATAAAAATTAGTTATTCAAAATTACAAATGACTATTTTGTACCTATTATCATCACTTGTTTACACTGTGCATATAAATTTTGAGGGATTGTCACTGTAAAGTATTGTACGGTTCTCTGTTAAGATGCTTACTTTAAAGTGTTTCTTGGTTTCAGGTAGCTCAGCTACATTTGTGTGCCACCTTTATTTCTTGTAATATCTCAGGTCCTTTATTTCTTAATGATCAGACATTCCAAGCAGCAACATGTAAATTTACTGAATTACCAAATACTTGTTCTTTCTTTACAACTGATATTTGTCATCTATTTTGTGAGCCACAAATTTCCAAGCCTTTTTGATGCTTTTGAATCAAAGTTTTGTTTTTATTTGATAGGGGATCAGCCCTTTGCTAAAACCCCAACCAGGAAGACCAAGGACTTATCAGTTTCACCATACCTTAATCAGAAAGCTCATGTTTCAAGGTGCCAGGATCCCGTATTTCATCATTTCCTGACTGTTACACTTCAATCAGAGAGCACTCCCAGGGGCCACGTTGCTTTCACCTTCATATATTTAGGAGTAGGGTTCACTGGCAGAGCTGCTAAGAGGACATAGAGATGTTTCTCCAAGTCTTAGTGTTATGACTTATATGCCACAGAATAGACCTTTTGAAGCCATTCTAGACCAGGAATAGTATACAAAACAAAATAATATGACATATACAAAGAGTAAAAAAAGGACAGAGGAAGAAACTAACAATGATTGACTGACTTATAGAGCTGCAAAATTTAGCTTTGCCCCACCTCTTTCCAGGTGATATTCAATTAGTACAGACAATAAGCATCTTGTTCCTTTTGATAATACATTAATCATGGATTTATTTATTTATATTAAAAAAAAGCAAGTATCATTTTTAAATATGGCTGATGCAGCACTGCTAGTGTTCATGAAAAAGTGCAAAAAGGTGACCATCAGTCACCACTGAAGACTTGGTACGTAATGTTGATGCAAAAGTTCAAGAAAACAGATGCTCTTCAATTTTGTCCTTATTACATACGAACATAAAATAGTATGCTTGGCCAATAGATAAACACAAACAACTCAACTACCCGCATAACAAAGAAGAGTAATTGTTCATAAGAATCGGTCTCACATCAAATCAACTTACCGAAAATCATTCCATGTAACATGGCACCTTCCGTTATGTTGACACGGATTAACCAAGCAAGTGTTATCAGAAACTGACCCTTCAAGAACCAAACTTTTATCAAAACTCACACTTCCTAACTGAGGTGGTATTATAAGATCTTCAACATTCAGTGGAAAGAATTCTACAACCATAGTGTAAGATCCATTACTAATCTGAAAAAAAAAGTGAAAATATGTATTACAGTACAAATCACAAGTTTAAGCATAAATGAAGCTACTGATGAAAGACTGTTATGATAAAATTTCTTACATTAAATACCAGTAGGTGTCAATCACATCTGGGGATAATCCTGATCCAAATTTTCTACTTTGTTTTCTAAGTTTAATTAACTAACATCACTAGGTAAAAAAAATTATACAATAACCAATTTTTCAAGATCTTTCAGATGCAATCCCCTCCCTCGCCTTCCTCCTCTCAGTGTACAATGGTCACCAGGGAAGTTTTTATATGAATTGCTTTTTCTGCATCTCAAATCACTTTGTGGCATGCATCTTATCAAAAATGTTACAACCACATGTCAGGCCAAGATATTGCACGCGGGATTAACACTTTTGCCTGAACTGTGAACAATTAAGTTCATTACCATGTGTAGCCTTCTGGTACCAATAATATTTAAGAAATCGGCCACCACACATTCGTATTAAACCCCAAATGCGAAGGGTGATTGAAATAAAGTCACTTCACACAGTTTCAGAGTAACACAATCTTATGAGGTGTGTTCAGAAAATAACGGGAATTTTTACATTTCCCGGGTTTGGAGAGTCCAACTGTCAAAATTTTTTTTAATTATGTTGGTATACATGCCCTGGAAATATGATAAAATTTTCAGCTGTATTCATTGCTCACTTTGTCTGTGGCAGCCACTAAGGTTAGACGTGTTTTTATGAGCTCGGCGATTTTCGTTTGTTAAAAGAAATGGATCAAAGAATTTGTATCAAATTTTGCGTAAAAAATGAAATAAAGTGTAACAAAGTGTGTGATATGTTAACAAAGGCCTATGGTGAGTCTGTTATGAGTAAAACAAGAGTTTATGAGTGGTATAAGTGTTTCCAAGATGGCCGTGAAGACGTTGAAGATGACGAACGCCCCGGACGCCCCAGCACATCAACAACCGATGAAAACGTGGAAAAAGTGAAAGCAATGGTTATGAATGATCGCCGAATCACAATCAGAGAAGTTGCTGATGATGTTGGCATATCGATTGGCTCATGCCATGAAATTTTTTCAAATGTTTTGGGTATGAAATGCGTGGCAGCAAAATTTGTTCCAAAATTGTAGAATTTTGAACAAAAACAGCGGCGAATGGAAGTTGCTCAGGAGTCACTAAATGAAGTCAACGACGATACAGAATTACTGAAATGTGTTATAACAGGTGACGACACGTGGGTTTACGGATATGACGTCGAAACTATGGCTCAATCGTCTCAGTGGAAGCATCCTGGCTCGCCAAGACCGAAAAATACTCGACAAGTGCGGTCGAACGTGAAGGTTATGCTTACGGTGTTCTTCGATTTTAATGGCATAGTGCATAGTGAATTCTTGCCACAAGGTCAAACGGTAAATAAGGAGTACTACCTACAAGTTCAACGCCGTTTGCGTGAAGCAATCCGAAAAAAAGGCCGGATTTGTGGAAAAACAATTCATGGCTTTTGCACCACGATAATGCACCAGCTCACACTTCCTTGCTTGTTCGTGAATTCTTGGCCAAAAACAATATTGTAACGATGCCCCAGCCTCCATATTCGCCAGACATGGCTCCGTGTGACTTTTTCCTATTTCCAAAAATAAAGAGAACCTTAAAGGGCCGTCGTTTTACAAGTATAGATGACATTAAAAGCGCATCGCTGAAAGAGCTAAAGGCTATCCCAAAAATCGAGTTTGAGAAGTGTTTCGACGATTGGAAGAAGCGCTGGCAGAAGTGCATAATATCTAATGGGGACTATTTTGAAGGCGACAACATTAATGTAGACAAATAAATAAATATTTTTTTCAAAAAACGAAAATTCCCGTTATTTTCTGAACACACCTCGTATATTATTGATAAAGTTTACTTGTAAATTGTCGGTACCAGATACGTAGATAAAGCACCTAACAACAGTTTCATTGAAGACCACAGGTTAAGCACATTCACACAAGAAGACAAAAAATCACTAAGTCCCCCTAACATTAGTGAGTACTACGGCATGTTGGAATTTGCGAAAACCGCTCGGAGCAGTTCGCCCCGCTGACTAGCGTGAAGTTAGGCGATCACTTTGCAACGAAAGAATCAGACTACATATTACGAAGTTACTTATTTGAAAATCTAGCGCGGAGTGAGACAATCTGAGCTCACTGCAAGATCTTTTATAGACTTCTCAGAGTCTATGACATCAGCAACTTTTTCTTTAATTATTATCTCCAAAAGTACTAAATAGTTTAACTTGAAATTTTTACAGGGACTTTCTATTATCATGTTCTATTTGTTTTAATTTAATTTAACATTCAAAAGGGTTTCTATAATCTTAAAATTGAAGTCATCACATGACCAACTTGGCAGACTTTCTCGAACTTCCAACGACAATAACAACAATCTATCTTTTAAAACCTATTACCAGGCAAATACTTAAGCTTTTTACCAAAACCATTATATGTTCATAATCGTTTCAATTTGGACTATCCACTGATATAAATTTCTTGACTGTAATCATTATAGTTAAAAAGTCAATTATGTTCTCTTAATTAAAACTGCTTATTAAACTTTGCCAAAATAGTTAATTTTACTATCAAAATATCCGGAACAATGCTGACTATAGCTGGTGATAAAAGTTCAGCTGTAGCTTTACTCAATTCAAAGATATTTCAAATCTTAGATTTTTACTTTCCCGATCACGCGTTTCAAAACGTGAACAAACCAAATTATCTCTTAAAATAAATTTTTCCCGATATAATGAATACACTTTAAAATGATTCTAATGACAAGTTTTCACTATGGAAATGAATACAGGGAAATTCCGCCAGTTGACAATTACGTTACATAAAATGTCTAAGTCCAGCATAAGCGACTTCACAATTGATCTATGCACTATATTATTACTGGGGATGGCTACTGGAAGTGCTTTGATGAACTAAAGTGTACCTTACACACACACTGAACACATTTCTGTATTCTCAGAAGCCACCTGAGAAAGCACTCCTGCCACTCATTTTCTTCAATGTTTGAAAGTCCACTTTTAAAGGTACCAACTGCTTCTTCAGGAGCCAAAAACCACTACCTATGCATACAAATTTCTACAAATATCGCATGGGACCAGATCAGGACTGTAAGGAGGATGAGTCACCAATCTGACCTCTGTGGAATCCAGGAACTGTATGTTGATGTTAATTGTGTGGGTAGATGTGTTTTCATGATGGAGGAGGATTTCTTGCAGCTCTGTCTTTAGGTGTTGTTCTCAGACTCTAGAAAACTTTGGGAAGGCAAACTGTGGTGTACTACTGGGCAATGACAGTCCTTTGGACAGAAAAAGTATTCACCTTTTCTTAAAGACACTGGGGGTGCTTCATTTTTATGGCAGATTACGGTCAGGAAAGATCCACACTGATGACTTGTGTTTGTTCTCTGGATTGAACTAACAAATCAAGGTTTTGACATCAGTGATGATGTCAAAAAAACCTTCTGGCGTTTATTCCCTCAAACCTAGTCAACTTTTATTCGTACCATTCAATGCATGCGCACTTAAGTCAGGTTAAAAGGGCAAAAACCTGTTTGACTGCCTCAATTTCATTAAAAGTCACGTGATTGTTTCCAAAGACTATTTTTTCTACTTCTCTCCTGATCTTTCGAGGTTGTCTACCTCACTTTGAACTCTTTAAACCAACAGAAAATTGTGACACAGGAAGGCGTGAGATCACCAAGTCTGTTATAAATGTTCAAGAAATTGAGCCTCAGTTATCTCTCCTCAAAAACTGTTGGAGATCATGGATTGAAAGTAATGCTGTTCCGGCTCCATTATGACCATTGGCTCTCTGAATGTACATTGTTGTTTTTCATTGTGCTGCTGTAATGTGGGCATGGGGAGAGTGGTTAAATGCTACTGGTTTACTTGGAAGGGTGGTGCATTCAATTTATTTATATCTCAAAACTTTTATAGTAACCCTCGTACCCCTTCAAAACATATCCACAGTGCCTAAATTTTTCAAAAATAATGAAGAAATAAATTTAAGTTAGTGCTGAACTCCAATGATAAATTCCTAACATAATGCACCATCTGTAAATTAAATCTATAGATAAATTATTATTTCGATAAACCTAAAAAAATACATTTTTCAATTAGTTTATTAGTTTAGCAACTATATATATATCTTTTCTTTCCTTTACCTGATATGTTTTGTTTTTAATACAATGATCTTCAGTGGCTCTAATACAATGATGTATATGAATATTTACAAAAAATTACAATACCTGATGGTTATTATATGACAGTGACACAGAATGTCAAACCTGCCATTCTCTAGGTATGATAAGGATGAAACGGCTTTAAAATTGTACGTGTATGAATATGTGCATATACATTATACTGAAGTTATATCCATTGCATGAGGTATCAAAGTACAATGTGGCAAAATGGACATTTTTAGGCAAAGCCCCTACATCAGTAAATATGAGATAACACTTAGAAATTCAAACAAAGACAGCATACAAAATTTTATAAAGGAGTGAACACAGGAGAGAAAAAAGTTTGTTCCATAGTGAGTAAGTTTTCAGTGGTAACTGATGACCATAAAAATTACAACAATGCAACACATCTTGTAAAAAAAAGTTACCTGCTCTGTTGCCAGACAACATATATATATACAAACATCTATCAAATATATGGCGCTGTTATGTTCTGTTACATTGTGACCACAAGTCTCTGGCAAAATGCAAAAATAATAGTATTGGATTGCAGTTTTCCACACATGTCTCAACTCTTAAATAATTGTTCTAGAGGATATAGAGAAATTACTGAATGGCTTCAATACAATAAAGAAGGAAAATTTTGGCCTAACTATATACCCAAGTAAGACAGAGAAATGTAGAAATGGTAGATTTAATATAAAATAGGTTAAAATGTAATAAGAGACGTGATTTGTGTTACCTAGGAAGTAAAATTACAACTGATGGCCAAAGCATGAATGAAGTTATAAGCAGAATAGTGGCTAAGATGAAGTTCCTGAGATCAATGGTCCAGAAAACCAGAAGAGACAAGATCAGGAATGAAGTGATCCGCAAACAGATCCCAGTCAGTGAAACCCTCCGAGAAAAAATTGTCAATGCAAGATTGCGATGGCTAGGACACGTCAAGCGGATGGACTCTACAAGATCACCGAGGATATGGCTGGAAAAAGAATTGGAGGGTAAAAGACCAAGAGGCCGGCCCAGAAGGAGATGGACTGATCTTGTGAAAGTGGAACTACAGGATAAAGGTGTACAATGGTCCAAAATCCAAGAAGAGGAAATGTACTTGGATAGGCAAAAGTGGAGAGCGCTCTTACACCGCACCCGGGAAACTGGAGACGGATGATGATTATTATTGGTCGTGGAAAGAGCCTTCTTGAAAGACAGAAATCTTTTAACTTCTAATACGGAGCTAGGACTTGGAAACAAATTTTTATGGAGCACAGCACTTTATAGACGTGTATAATGGGACTGTAGGAATACCAGAAACAAGGAAAATTTAAGCACTGGCACTTTATGGGTTGCTGAAAATTAAACGGCAAGATGAAGTATGAAATGAATATATTTTGGAAAAGATGGTTGAGTAAAGAAGTTTATGGAAGAGTATTGCAGAAAGAAGAAACAGAATGGTGGGTAATATTTTAAGACATGTGGGTATGGTTAATTCATTAGCTGAGGGAATAGTTGAAAGCAAGAACTTAGGAGGTAGACAAAGATTAGATTATATGAAGTAGATAATTGAGGACGTACGTATGTACATACGTAGATAAAGAGGTTAGTGTAAGAAAGGAAGAGATGTAGGGTTGCATCAAAGCAGGTGACAATTTACCTGAAATCCAATAACACAAAAAGCTGTTTGTGCTCTATAGTTTTGGTTACTTTAGAGAATTTTATATGTGTAAACATATTGGAAGAAGATAAATATGGAATTCATTAATCATGCAGAAGATCATTGTTAGATTGCTAATTTATCTATAATTAAACAAAGGAAAAATGAAAAGGCTTAAGGCAATATAAATTACAAGGAAAGGGAAAATGACTCATCACTCACCAAAGTTGAAGGCAGTGACAGGAGAAGAACATACATCACGAACACACAAATATACACAATATTTCGGTCTTAAGCCTTCTTCATCTTAAAGAGAATGAGTCATGTGGTTCGGGAGGTGTGCACACGCCAAAGTTTGTTACATGACTGAGTGGATTATCAATATGGCGATGGGACTAAGATGTTATATATAAATATGTATATCACAGAAGGCGATAGAAGTAGTAATATATCAAAAGGGTACGGAATGTAGAGGTGAAAACAAAAAATATTAAAATATTGGAAAAAAATTACAGATATATAAATTACATGTAATTACTTACATGACAATAATGCTAATATTAATGCCATATTGATAATCCACTCAGTCATGTAACAAACTTCGGTGTGTGCACACCTCCCAAACCACATGACTCATTCGCTTTAACATGAAGGTTTAAGACCGAAATATTGTGTATATTTGTGTGTTCGTGATATGTGGTGTTCTCCTGTCGCTGCCTTCAACTTTGGTGAGTGATGAGTCATTTTCCCTTTCCTTGTAATTTATCTATAACTGAGATATACTGCTTTTGCATATTCAACAAATTTTCTTATTTAACTCTTTAACATATTGGTTTTGTTTTCATACAATGTAAAGGGTTGCCAAAAAGGGCAACAAGAAAAATCTTACACTCGAGTACACAATACATTCAATCCTCTGCTTTATACAAACATTTTCCCCTTTTTATATGAGTAAGAGAAAAAAAGGACAGAAGGAAAAGACAGGTGAAAATTTATAATTCTCAATAATGTTTTGATAATATTCATAGGAAAAGAAACAATTGGACTAATTAATATCTAGAGAAATAATTGAGCTGGATTCTAAACGAGTAGTAACCACTGCAGTACTAGGACAGAATCGAACTCTATTAAATATTTAATTTAAAAAAAAAAAGGAATATGTAAGAATAAAGAGCACCTAAAGACAATTACAATATCAAAGCTAAAATAAAAGTTGATTTAGATTTTAAGAATTAAAGCAGTTATTCACCTGTACATCTTGAATCACTCCTTTGAAATTAACATCACATGAATTACTGTTACATCCTCTGTTTGAACTTGAATTGATAAGTCCTAATGATTGACTAGAAGGAGGGTATCCACCCAGATATAATCTCTGAACATCTAAATATCCTGTTGCACTTATGGTTTTGCGAAAATGTTCAGTTCCATTTATTTTTACCTGGACTAATGTCACATTTCTCACCACCTGGAAGATGTAAAATATATTTAGCCAGCAACTGGTGTAACAACATTAGAGACAATTAATACCATTTATAAGATTCACCTAAGGAAAGAAACGATTTTCAGTTTCAAAGAGTTCACCCTGCAATCAGATACTGAAGACTAACAGCATTGTAAAAGTAGTAGTTAATTCAAAAAATAACCTGAATCAGGTGGTAATTCCCATCAGCAAGTCTAAGACTGTTAACATTCCATGACTCTGGATTAGATTCTGGAGTACCATTAAGTAATATGCACACATTAAGTGCACCATCAGACAAATGTGCAGCTATAACTGTTTGATTAGGACTGCCAACTGATGTCATATAAAATATAGCACCTTTATCTTGCTTTGTACGTATGAACATTGATATATCTATGATGCTTCGTATTGCTCTATGTGATTTTTCATCCACATTCACAGTTACAAGGCTATCAGTAATGTTCTCATGGCCAAATGTTGCAGCTGTCAAATCTGTGGAGAGAGAACATTAATGCATAAACAGTTGCCTGTTAAAAAGAATAGAAACATACAATAACAATTATAAGATAATTATTAAAATGTTATGTGGTGGAAATTCATATCCCAATCTTACAAAGCACTATACCCAAACAAGAAGTATATTAATAAACACCTTGATCCTAGCTGAATATTCAAAATCCAATTAAATTTCAGTTTTGGCAGTTATATTACAAAATTTCTGTCTTTTATATTATCCATATGTTTGAGACCTTCTGAAGAACAATCTCATGGAAGTGGGATAGCAATAGGCAAATTACACCATTTCTGAATCGTTTTGAGGAGGAGGATATACGATTTTTACAAGCCTAGCATTCAGCAGTGGTTGAAATGTACATTACTGATAACACTGAAAATAAAGTGATGAAAGAGTAGTTTCCACTATATTAACAAACAAGCAAGCCCTTCAACCAACTGATATCTTCACAAGAAGGTCACTTTCCAACTACTGACTTAATATCTTCAGAACTCACCTTGATACACATAAATCAAGAATTTAAAGTGATCAGAAGCATAGTCTGGGTACAAAAATCTATGCTAAGTAATATGTACTGTGACTAAAACATTA
This sequence comes from Vandiemenella viatica, assembly GCA_031002005.1. Classification (NCBI taxonomy): domain Eukaryota; kingdom Metazoa; phylum Arthropoda; class Insecta; order Orthoptera; family Morabidae; genus Vandiemenella; species Vandiemenella viatica. The sequence goes on from CM061921.1 coordinate 377,914,285, forward strand.
AGTTTTGTTGACCCTTTCACGTCAGGCAGTAGGAAGTGGCCTAAAACATGTTCTCCCCAAATAATTCTCCACCTTTTATTCTCCATGATTAAACCCACCATCACCATTAGAGAAATACTAAGGTCCTTGAGTCTAACAGTCACTTACTACAAAGGAAAGAATATATTATTTCAGCTTAGTAATTTTTTAAGTAGTTGTACATTTATATAATTATTTACCTATCCACTTAATATGTATAAGCATAGCATACACTTTATCTGCTACATAAATCTATATACTGGAGTGTATGATACGCTTGGTGCTACTTTCCATACTGTTCACTGATTATGTTATTGGTGATGTGGTGTTGTTAACATTAGTTATAATAAGAAGTGATATTGCATAGGATCCATGGACCAATCATATGTACACTGCAATAGTTTGCATATAAAAAGCTGCATATTTGTTGTTTATTTTCTCCAACACACAAGTTGTATGACACAATATGTGCCATGTTTTGTGACAATAATTACTTTGCATGCCATAAAGTGGTCCCAGCAGCATTATACACTTCATAATTGCCAATAAACTTTACAATTCCTCATTTTAAAAATGTCAACTTACTGTATTGGCAAGTGTTTCCCAAGTATGGTCTCCTACATATACATTTGAAATCTTGCCAGAGATCAATACATTCACCTTCATTGAAACATCTGTTAGGATTGCACTGTGGCTCTCTTGGACAGCCAACCTGTACATGTTGTAACATCTGATTTGGTACTTCCTGCTGGGGGTCTACCCAAACTTCATTGATCATAGCATCTTCCATACAGCCAACAAAGAATGAAGGATTATGAGCAAGGAAATTTATTGGCACTACAGTTCCCCCCAAATATGTTGTTGAGAAACTTGTATGTGAAGAATTTGAATTCTCATTCAAAGTGATTGGATAAATAGTTTGTTCTTCATTAGCAGCAAGTACTAAGTGGGTAGTGTTAATAGCCACAAACACCTGAAAAAATAACAACAAAAAATAAGAATAATAAAAATTATACATTCTCTGTCTGTCTAAATCATTGCTGAAATATTTCTTGTTCAAAAATAATAATAAGCAAATAAAATTTGATATCCATTATTTTCTATTATGGGAGACAGATAAAACCTAAAACGGTTAATTTAAGTACATAAAACAAATTATACTGACACAAACACATAGGGTATGGCACTTGATGAAACAGGCAGTGAGAAAGCAAAAATAAATTCATGTCACCTGGCAATGGAGAAGAAAATTAAAATGTGTACCTCACATTTTTTTTCTCTACAATCTAGCATAACTTAAAAAAGCAGGATTTATTTTTCACATTTTGGAATCTTAGGTCTTTATTAAAATTTAATGGGCATCTCATCAAACTGCAAAAAAAAAAAAAAAAAAAAAAAAAAAAAAAAAAAAAAAAAAAAAAAAAAAAAAAAAAAGAAGAAGAAGAGGCAATTATATCCTGTTGCTACTTATCTGTTCTTTCTATAAGTATTTAGTATTTCAACAAATAAATAGCCTAGTGTAGTGAAGTTACTGAATTAGTAAAGTTGTTATATATCTATTATCTTGCCTAAACCATTTAGCAGGAGGCCTATTACACATAATTTACGTACAAAATAAATTTAATAATCATTTTCTTAATAGTAAAGTACTTTTCAGCTCAGAATATAACCTTGTTAAACATTAACTATCTTGCTACAGTCAATTAGAAGGGGGGCCAATAGTTGTATAGTAAAGAAATTTTATAACCATTTACTTAATAAGAAAGCACTGATTCTAAACCATTTTCAGAAAAGACAAAATATTCAAATAAGGTTGTTTTTCAGTCATAATGAATTTTGCTGCTTTCATTTCCATTAAGAAAGCATAGAATGACAATCATTTTAATGAGCAAACTGTATGTGAAATAATAATAATAATTAAAATGTGGAGATAAATTTCTCATGATTGCGACATCAAAGTTGAGGACAGAAAAGTGTATTGCATTGATCATAAGCTACTTCCGAAATAGATGGCACTATGAGTAATTATACTACAGAACAGTTTCACTGAGTCAGTATTTTCTGAAAATGACACAAATCTGAAGTATATACACATGTACAAACATGAAAAACACTTATATTGTTAGCAAAAACAAAAATACATTTTTCTTATAGTAAGTTCCGCTGGTTCATCAATAAAAGGCACTACATATTGTTTATACTGAGTTATTTTCTTCATTGTGCATTAGATGGTTTAAATACTACTTAAGCCATTTATCACACAATTCTTATTAAATGTTAGTAAATTAAAGATGATAATTTACAAGCTATGTAAATGGAGACTTTCCCGGCGTATTGATTCAATGAAAGTTTCACGGGAGTCCAGCCGGATGGACTCCCGTGAAACTTTCATTGAATTTACAAGCTGATTAAAAAAGACCAAAAGCACTAGTCTAGGTAGACAAAGTCAGATGCAAAACCTAGTTAGTTATTAGTGCAAACTGATATACGCATGACAAAATAATGTTTATTTCTTACGGTGTTAACTTTAGGTAACTGGGTGGTTCATCCCTGTACGATTGAATGAGATGACATTCAGAATGAATATATGTATGATAAAATTTACTAACTACTTTTTGTCAGCAAAAATTACTTTAGTATGATGAAAATACTTAAGGCATAACTATCTCCCTTCCCCTTTCTAAAGAATTTTTTTTCGAAAAATACCTGCATATGTAGGGAGACAGGTTAGTTGTTACAAGGGCACACTCCCCATTTCCAAAGAAATAAATTTCCAAAAAATGTAAACAAAAACATGCATATATATGGGAGATTGAGGTTAGCTGTTATAAGGGCAATTTGTTACAAATGTTTATAAAATTCACCAACAGGTGGCAGCTACTGGCAAAAATTATGCAAGAGTTGTAACACAACCTGCCATACAACATGATCACAGGGCTGTTGGGACTCCAGCTTTTTCTTGAAAGTAAACATGTTGCAGAAAAGGTCTAAGTATTAAAACACTGGTAGGAATTATTTCATTTATTTGATACTATGAGGAGTGAAATACTGAAAATAGTGAGGGCCTATAGGATTGCGTACTGGCTACATACTCAATGCATCGGCAGAAGTGTATTACGGCTCTGAAAACCAGATATTTCAAAATGACATTTGGAGTTAGTTGTTATTGCATGACAGAGGCAAATTCTTTTACAGTGTAAAAACTTATCCTTATTGTAGATTGCTAAATTAAATTTCTATTTCTGAAGAAATATTACTACCATGACACGGAGGAAGTAAAAATAGAAGTGCCACAGGATAGTGCATTGAGACCAGTGCTTATCACTATTCTAATGAATTATTCCATTGGTGGTTTAAAATCATAAGTTATATTGTTTTGCAGATGACAATGTTATACAATACGATTAAAATGGAAGAGGACTGCAAATAGCTACAGGAGAATTTGTAGAGGATATCTGAGCGAGTCAACATGAATGAAGATAAATGCCAAGCAGAGTCAGTTTTTAGGTAGAAAAATAAAAGAGTAAGAGTTGTTAATGATTATAAGGTTAATGATTACAGCGTGAGGCAGCATTGTTTGTTGAAAATCTAAAGTGTAAAATATCTTTGGTAATTAATTAGGCAGGACACATTTGGCAGGTGGTTGGGATAGGTTTCAAACTCCTCCTCTTATTGGACAGAGTGAATTATGGGTACCAAATACAGGAGTTGGATGCGGTGTGAATGAGATATTTGTTTTTGGAAATTAACACAGAATACAATCAGTAACTGATGTGCTAAAGGAGTTTGCCAGGGAGTCGCTGGAAGACAGGAGTACGGCGGGAAGCATATAAGACATAAAATGGTGATGAGGCTTGGATGGATATTAGGAGTAGTACGTAAAAGAGAAGATGTGACTTTTGTCCTTTACAAATATAAGTTTAAATTCTTTCATATGGAAAGGACAGATAAAATACACCCAACATTCACCAAATATGAAAAAGGGGGGGGGGGGGCAGCAGCAACACAAAACAACAGACAAACACAGAAAAATCAATATTTTGGGTTAAAACCCTTTTTCAAGTTAACAGAAGTAAGTGGCTGAGCTTGCACAAGCCCTGCGTTCGACGCAGTCATTTATATACTAGCACAATAGATTCACATATATTTATAAACCTTATTTCAAAAAATTTCAATGTTTTTAAGTTTATTTATTTTTTATTGATTATTATTTTGTAATGATTATTATTTCCCATTTTAAGCTTCTTGTGATTTATACTTGTGGTTATATTATCGTTGTTCCCCCCCACCACCTCCGATGGGCATTTTCATTCAATGAGTGGCTTGTGCAAGCCCAGCCACTTACTTCTGTTAACTTGAAAAGGGGTTTCAACCCGATATATAGTTTTTTGTGTTGCTGCCGCTCTCCTCCCTTTAACTTTGATGAGTGTTGGTTGTATTTCACCTGTCCTTTCCATATAAATATTGCATCATGGCAGTTCTTTCTTTCCATTGTTACCGATTTTAAATTCTTTCAGCGTTTCAGGTATTAAAAAAAAAATCCCATTATCTCACATATGCAGTCCCACCGAGCATTATGTTATACACGAAGACCTCAACAAATCAAACCTCAGCAGATGCTGCATGACTAGTGACAAACTGTGTAGAAAACATACAAATAGTAAGATCACAAGGGAGAAATGCATTTTATTGTAAATCTACTTTTATCACAACAGTCTGAAAGAAAAGGATCACAATATTAAAGTGAAACAAACCTTTTGCCATTTGCTGTCATTTAAATCTGATCCTATAAACACCCCTTCCCATTTGTTGAGAAGGCTGGAATGCAAATTTAAACGCCCTTCAGTCAGCTCAAGAACATAAAATGTAAGTCCTATACCAAATGCCAATAATCCATTTGGCAATGTTGTTTTAAAACGAAATTGTATATCATAGCCCTCATCGCGACTAGTGTTTAGCATCATATATGCCGAGCCATTCATCGACATAGTTGTTATCTGTAAAATATTATACAAACCAATGAAGAATATAAGAAAAAGCAAAATTAATACAACAATAAAGAACAATACAAACATGATATGTTTAAATACCTCTTTGTTTTAAATTAGTGTCCAGCATATAGCTATTATGCTATCCTATAATTCTATTCTGTTTATGATCATACATGTTACAGTACATACAAATGGTGCTGTAAGTTTGCAATCTGAACAACATACATTCTTTCAATGTTTGGATAAAGAGCAAAAAAATTATTAATTATCGAAGTTTAGATCAATAGGATTGGGAAAGAGAACCACATTTATTGCATTAATACCCACAATAGTAGCAAATGTATAAATTTAACTGAATGAAGTACCTGAAAATTTTCCACTGTCAAGTTCATTACATCTGTATGAGAGTTACTATCTTAACTGATAACCTAGCGAATTATGATTACCCTTTTATACCATACTTTACCAAATTAAATGCTTCAATACTTTTACAGATACAAGGTTAGGCTGCAAAGAAATTATCACACGCTTGTAGAACATTTATAAAAACAAATAGCAAGATCAGGCAAAAAGTAAAATTCTTAAGCTTCAAAATCATGTATTTATTTTTTCAACGTAGTCACCACTAAGGCTAACACATTTCTCCCGTGTCTAACAAGTTTATTTATTCTGCCACTGAAAAATTCTTCAGACTTTTCTCAAATCCAGGATTTGACAGCTGCCCTCACCTCATTGTTTAACTCGCATTGACAGAGCACTGGAACGTGTCTCCATACTTCCACTTCTCAAAATACACTGAATGAATTCAACAACTTCAAACCTGCGTATGTGTATAAGGGAAATGTTACTTCCACATGCCACCATGAATGCTTCTGAAGGTCATTTCATTCATGTTCTACAATCATGTGTTCATTTCTTTTCAGTCTACCCTCATAAATAACAAAATTTAACCACTGGTACCTACATTTTCATTTATAATGACTTAAAGGTAACAGGAAATTTATTAAAGATTAAAAATAATTTCAGTATGATTAATATTAGTATGAACCTTGAAGCAGGTAATGTACCTTCTCACACCTTTCACCATGAAATCCATTTAAGCACGAACAATTGAACTTATGGTCAACCTCATTTTCCAAATAAGGTCTGCATGTTCCATTGTTTTCACATGAATTTTCAATACAACCAATCAATTCCACTGAACAATTCTTTCCTCCATAATTAGGTTCACAGGTACATATATAGTCTGCCAACAGATCTGTGCAATTTCCATGGTCTCCACAAGGTTTGTATCTCTCACATTCATTTATTTGTGTATCACAGAATTCCCCTTCATAACCTCCTTGGCAATCACACGAGTACGAGTTAATCCCATCAATGCATGCACCATTGACACATTTATGATCCTGGCATTCATTTATATTTATTTCACACTGCTTTCCAAGAATTCCGTGAACACACAAACATTCGTATCTGAAAGAAATGTCAAATTGCCACTTTTTGAGTGATAGGCCAATTTAATAATAATAAGTACCAGATAAAAGTTTAACAGAATACCAAGTACTAGTTAAGATTCAGAACACGGTAAAGAAATTGCAATACGATTCTGAATTTCACATAATAGATTTAGTAACAAATGCTAAAGAAATACCAATCAAAAGCACACAGTAGCTATCAAGAGATAGGACATACAAATGTGACGAACTGGGCTGTAAACAGTTGCAGTAAACCTACCGTAGCTTGGTGTCAGGTGAACAAAGAATAATCAGGAGTTGTCAGTGAAGAAATATTCGCTTGTACAGGTGTATAGTCAATTTCATCAAATATTATGGTGCGCCCCATTACCAGTGACTCGGGCACCAGAAGCCCCCATGGAGGCAGTTATTTCTTTGGATCAGTGTCTTGGAAAATGTAACTGGGTTGGTTTCCTACAGCCTTCTCTAGTGATGGAAGTGTATGTTAACTGATGTGTTTATGTTAAGTGCAGTGTGCTGTGAATGAATGAAATATTGGAGAAAGGAGAGGATGAAAGCCAGTGCCAGCCCACTCAGGCCTACTATTCTGAAAGACGTAGTAGACACAATGAATGACACATATTTCTCCTATACAGGATTAGGTGTAAAATTGTGACCATGTTTTTGGATATGGTCACGTGTCTAGAATAGATCCACATATATCGCGATATATGCTGCCTGGACAACAATTGAAACTAATATTACTAACAATTTTATTAATGATATTAAGGAAAAAGGAAACAGCTTTTAGGCACTATAAATAACAAAGGATGGGGAAAATGACTCATCACTCACCAAAGTTGAAGGATGTGACAAGTGGAAAACATAAGACATCAATAAAAACATATACATTTCTTTGGATTTACACCTTATTCATGTGATAGGCACCGAATCATATTGTTCAGGAGGTGTGCACATGCCAAAGTCGGTCGGTTTTTTTTTTTAAGTGATGAGGTAAACTTTGGCGTGTACACACCTCCCGAACCATATGACTCTGTCCCTATCACATGAATAAGGTGTAATACCAAAGTACTGTACATGTTTTTGTGTGTGTAATATGTTTTTCACTCACCACAACCTTCAACTTTGGTGAGTGATGAGTCATTTTCTCTATCGTTTGTTATTTTTAACAATTCTATTAGTTTGATAAATAGATACAGATTATAATAAAGAAATACACCTAAACACACACACACAATGAAGAAATACATGTAATAATGCAATAACCCAGTTATAGTGAACATGCACAAAATGTAAAAAGAAAAGAAAACATAACTAAACAATCGCCCACATTTTCACTATTAATGCCTCATCTGCGTCATACTGTATAAATGTCATGTAGACCTTCTGTTTTTCTTCCAGAGATTCTTATATTTTTACATCCCATATTTTAAAACCCTTCCTGTTTCTTCTTACTCTTGTTTTAGCCAGGATTTCTTATGCTATTCAGTGACTGTTTTATGTGATCCTGTTCTGCATTTATATCTTCTTCTGCTGGATTTTCTACAAGGAATTTAGTTAATCTTCTTTGTCAGAGATTATTCATACCGTTTTCTTGCAACAGCCCAAGATTGAAGTTTTCAAAATCACTTTTTTTTTTGTGTCTCTCATCCTCCATTTTGTTCAATGTACTAGTTTGCTTACTAGAAGAAAATTGTGTATAGACATTACCAATGAAAATCCATGTCCTGTACCACTGTCTTTGTTCTTCCATTTACTTTAGCAAAATCAATCAAGGATCTTGGTCCTCTGAAACTCCATGTATAGCTACGAATTATTTTTATCAATAGAAAGTATTCAATAACGCAAAATTTATTATAGCCGCAGGATTCTCTTAGTTTAATCCAATTATCGTTAAGTTGGGCTTTTCCAAATCTTTTGGTCAGGTTTTCAATTTCCTGCCAAAATTAGACAGTCCGATTTATTAATCTGATCATTCTGCATCTGAAACATTCTGCAGAATTCTTCACCAAAAATGTATTTTACTTCTTCTGGTACATATGGAACTATCAATATAAGGTATACTTTTGGGATCTTAAGTCGTGTGCTAATTATCCTTTCAAGCATATGTTTGTAAGTTACAAGAGCTTTCTTCCACTTTTGGTCAATTAGTAGGGGGGATACTAATTGACCCCCACCCCAGATTTCCTTTTTTATTGTTCAACCCTGCTGTAAATTAGCACTTATTTATTCCAGTCTTTGGCTCCATTGAGTTTTTTTTTATTGTCCCACTGATTACTGCCACGTTGATATGCTTGGGATTTTTTCCTAATTCTAACTCATTCATGCTAAGATCTCTCACAATCCAGGTGGCAAATATTAATGTGCTGGCTATATCACATCCCTTTTTCTTTTCCAATTTTTATACTCTAATTAATAACAATACATCCACCTTTCCCTTTTGAAGCTTATGTGTACGCAGGTTTTTTTTTTTTTAATAAGCGTATTGTACAATTTCCCACCTTGGGGAATAGGATTTTATTTGAAGGTTTTTCTTCATTTATCTGGAGTGTTCCAGTTGTAAGGAACTGTTGGCTCACGTTCCACCCTCCTCTCCATTTAACTACATTACAAAGGAGTACATTTCCCAGCGACCACGGAGATTTCGAATTCACAGACGTGGGGCTAGTGTTTATTGGCTGCAAAATAAATCACACAGGCATTTTTGAAGAGTTTTTTTTTTTTTTTTTTTTTTTTTTTTAATTTATTTCAGCCAGTACAACATCTTTGAAACACAAATCTGCAAAGCTTTTCAACATGATTGAAATTGTAACCTAACAATGTCCATTGCTATTCATTTGAAACCATAATCTGTATTGATCAATAAGTAACGGAACCATCATTTAACACAGTCCACAACTCAAGACTAGGTTGGATCCTCTTTTCAAAGGCATACTAAGCCAGCATATAAGAGGTAGGACACCTAATTTCTTTCCTCCAAGGCCTACAGTTTGATGTAGAATCTGAATTACAGATTATCTTAGTGTAGCTCATATGGATAAAGCAGAGCCCCTAAATATTCATGACTGCAATGGGATTTAAACCAAGGACCTCGAGTTCTGATGAGTGCCTTATCCACTGTACAATCAGATCACTTAAACATATATCATTATTACTTCTGGGGTATAATGTCTGATTAGTACAATTAATTGTAGTAACATTTTTGCTATCCTGTTAGCATGGCATATTAAGTTTTGGGTGAAGTTTAAGGAACCAATGGAAGCAGTCTCCTATGTGGTCAGTACGTATTATTATTTACATAACCTAAAAATAATATTCACTCAATGACCTTCACTCATCAAATTTCACCACAATCTAAGCTGTAAACACCAGAAATAATAATAATATATATATAAAAAAATAAAATTACTTTATTCGATAATAACCTTGAATGTTTTGAAATTTTCTGACCATTTAAATTGTCTGTGGTCCAAGTGCTCAAAATTTAACAATTCCTCTAGCATAAAATCACTGTGCCTCAAAATATTAAGAATGACGTAACAGTAATTAAGAAGCAGCATTGTGCAATTTAAAATATAGAATAAGTTTTATATAACATACTGAAAACAAAACTCTCACCCTCCAGCAAGGCTATATGAGAAGTCTTGGCTGAAGATAGAAGGAAGCTCAGGATTATTGCTGTTGTACAGTGAAATATTGGACCGTTGAAGGCAAGTACCACCAAACTGACACGGATTATCTTCACATTCATTTATATCAATTTCACATCTTTTTCCTGCCAAATATTAAAACACACTGTCTTTTATTTAAACATCATATGAAGATTTAATAAAGAAAAGCACTATAAAATATCTTTCATTCAGGATATAAAAGTTATTTTTTTGCATCAAACGTATAAGAAACACACATAACCACAAACAAAAAACTAAAAATTTGCATGAAACACTTTACAAAATAAAGGAGTGATGATGTAGATCACAGTAATTATAAAATAGAAGGTAAACAACATCTTCATTCAGATGTGAAAAATTGATGTGTAACATAAAAGACAACAAATGCTAACAAATGATAAAAATCTTGATCTTGTAACAAGAATATAACCATGGAAAGCATTTTTTAGCATAATTCATTCACAACTATACAACAAAAACAGTAGCAATCAAAATAAGAGACAAATACTTATCACACTACACCAAACGAAGCAAAGAGAATCAGTTATTTTGACACGCTAGGTCAGATTTTCTTTCTTTTTTGCTCTTGGCTTTACACTTAGTAGAGATGGGAAAGGACTTGTGGTGAGGAACGGGAAGGAATTTGGCCATGGCATTTTTGATGGAATCATTCCGTCATTCGTCTGGAGTAATTTGGCGAAACTGGAAAATCCAAATCTGGATGGCCAGACGGGGATATGAACCCGTGTCCTCCCGAAAGTGAGGCTAGAGTGTTACTTGTCACCCACCACGCTTCGCGTCAGATCGTAGTTTCTTCAAAACTAAAAAACGATATATTTTCTTACAAAACCAAAAATAATAAAATTGAGAACGTTTATTTAAGTCATCTGGAGACTAATGGGTTAAAGGAGTTTTTCCATAAAAACCCTGCAACAGTAAAGAAAAAATCTTCATCATACAGCCAATACAATACTGTAGTGACCATGCTGGTTCATCGGATCATCCTCTTCCAGCCTCTCACCATAACTGCTTGGGGTGAAGGATGATTTATTCCGCCCTAAGTGAATGTTGCAAAGTATACACTGTATAAGCAATCCAAAATCTCGAGGAGCACAGTATGTAACCTATCTGTTAAATTTTGTAACTGCGTGACAAAATTTTGTTCTTAGAACCACGAGTTAGATTGGAGAGAATATTAGTACATTTCATTTTCAACGTTAGTTTTTATGTTTGTCAAGTTAGAAAGCAGTTTTACAGATTTTAAGATAGTATTTTCAATTTTTTCAATTTCAACATTCTTCGGCATTCGTCTGGAGTGGAAGTTCATATCTAAATTATTTATTTTCAGCTAAATTACTAAAGCTAGGATATTTTGAATAATAACTGAAGTTGACGTTTATTTAAAGATCTACCGATTGGAAAAAATTTCAGGAAGATTGAATTATTTTTATTGTCAAGGTCAGATTAGCTAATGTAAGGACTTCAGACGTGCAATTTGATATCTGACGAGCTTCCCAGCAGCCATCCCTGTGAATGAGGAAAAGATTTTGTTCCCACGGTTCACTTGAGAAAGCAGTCGCTAGGAATCTTCGAGAAGCACTATGTGATATAGAGGCGTGCGCGCAGTTGTTTGCTCTCAGTCTGCCAGGATCCGTGAACGCGATAACATGTAGCTCAGTAGACCGGAAAGTTTTATATCAAGCACTGCTGTGCAAGTTTTATTTTGGGAGTAATGTCTCTTCTTTTATTCAAGTTGAACATAATGTTTCAGCACTGTGGAGCCTCGGGATTGTTTGAATTTACTAAACTGTGGAACAATGGGAGCGTGTGATTCAGTTTCATTTAATTTCTGTAACTAAAAGTTTGATACTGTGAACTATTGGGGTGTGGTATGGCTCGAACGGTTAATCGAACTTGCAAAACATTTCTTTGGAAAATTCGTCTGATTGCATGTACAGTTTTTGGTTTTGTAAAATTGAAGAATATAGTTATTTAAATGACATTGAACTATTTATTGAACTTTACCTTTTCATAGTTTTTGGGTTAAAATCTATGTGGCGACCGTATTATTCTATTTAAGCCAAAACTGTTACATCCAAGGCTACACACAGTCAGAGTTAAGACAACGTGTTTATGCTCCACCCCAAGCATAAGCAATTCTCTTACAAGCACCAAACATCAACATCAATTGCACATGGTACCATTGGAGAAGTCTGTGACAGTTTTGCATTCTGTCAAAGAATTCGAAACAACAGAATTGAACAATCTGAAATTACTGGAAAAACAAGTTTTTTTCGCATTCAGAATTCATCAAATCAGAGGTACTGGAATTCTGTGACAAGAGAGGCACTGGCGATGAGGTAAAACTACAAAGACATCAATATGGATCATGGCTTCACTCTGAGCTTACAATGGAAACACAATATACATGACCTTAAGCAGGAACATGCATAAGTATTTATCTCAGATAAGAATAATAGTTTGTAGAGACCAAAGTAAACTGTGTACAAAACCAAGTGTTGTTGGAAGTTGACTCAGCATGAACTCTGTTTCAGATACGGTTTGCTGCTTAGCCAAAAGGTTGGTCGAATTGGTGACCTGAATTTAAGACAGGCCTCTTATGCAACCATAGCCAATGTCTACATAATGTATACATAATGAGGCAGTGACAGTGTGTGTCATTGTATTACAATTAAAACTGCATCTTCACCTGACAGCAGAATTAGCTTTTGAACAGATATGTTTCCACTAAACCAACAATGTAAACAAGCATGCAGACTACAACAGAGAAGGGGGGGGGGGGAAATAACATGTTTCTTTGGTCAATACAGTAGCATGCAAATCTGTTGTGGCAGTAAAAAAGAACTGTGGATATAAAATCAGAATTTGCCAAAGACGTGTACAAGTTTGCGCCTTCAGTATTGCATCTTTTTGCTAAAGCGAAAATTATCAAACAAAAAAATTTCTTCTGAACTGTAGGATAGCTGGAAGTTGCAGATGCCTATTTTTCAGGTCTTGAACAAACCTACAATACAGACAATTTGACGGCTTTGGAGCACGAAGGAAAAAAAAGAATTAATGTTGAAGCAAATTAGGCTAAAAACAGTATCTATGTTCAAGACAAAATTTATTTTAAACTGAAAACTTTTCATTGTAACACCAAAAATTAAATTGGTACACCTTGGGGAAATCTTTATATATAGTGTACTGTGTCCCTGTATTTCACTTTGCAGCCACAACTACCTAGCGCAAAGCACTGGTGTTTGTGTGTGGTAGTAGACTCGAGTCTCCGATTGTGCACCATGGTGGTTGAATGTTTGTGGCTGTGGGGGTTATGGTGGTTGAAAGTGGTTGACCTAGGGCATTTTCATATTTCGACCAAAGTATTTAAAAAAAAAAACTTTGGAATCCTCTAGGAATGTACTAGAATGTTCTTGAATAATGTTATAGAATATGACACTTTTTTCAGCTATTAACAAATAAAAATAATTTATATGCTACATATTTTAAGTGTGAACCGATTTTGGTAGGCCTTTGACCGGTGGGTTGCTGATTTCGCAAGGAGTAACACAGGCTACATTTTATCCTGGAAACAATTAATGTTCCGCGCAAAAACACAAAAACCTTCAAAATTCTTGACAAAAATGAACGGAGTTGTGGGCGCCAGCTAGTATTTCAGTAAATTGTTACTGTGTTTTTGCACCTACTACTAGCATTAAAATAATCTGCCACATTACACCATTAAAACAGCAGTAATAAACATGCCTAATATAGCACTCGCAATGACTCTTTCCACTATCTGACACTAAAATTCATGTCTCCTCAATCATTTACTGAGAAAGCACAAGCAATATCAATACATTTTATATAGTTACAGTTTATTCAACAGTGAAAAAGTGTAGCTTTTTAATATATTATTCTAAAATGTATTAAAATTTTGTTTTCTCTATTTTTGAAAACAACTTATTTCACACTGGGGGAGGGGTAAGAAGGAAAACAACTTAGTTCACACTGGGGAAGGAGTTAGAAGGAAAACAACAGACGTGTCAATCACTTCCCTGAAGGAAGAATTTGAAATTAGAGAAAGACTATGTTAGCTTCATATAAACAATAAAAATTTGTAGTAATGATGTAATAATGGTGTGGTTTTGAAATACCTTGATACCCTGCAAAACACTTGCACTCAAAATCTTTAATGCCATCTGTACATTCACCACCATTTTGACATGGGTTTTCTAGGCAATCATTGATATTATTTTCACAATGGGTGCCTTCAAATCCAGTATCTGTGCAATTACAACTGTAGCCATTGATATAGTCAATACAAGTACCACCATTATCACAAGGCGAGGACTATAAAACAGAAACAAAAACAACTAACTCAATAATAACATCAAAAACAAATGATGCGTGAACACAACTAACTCCTTAGTGTTTAATAACTAATAACATAATTCCTCACCACACATTCATCAATATCAACTGTGCATGTTGGTCCTGTGAATCCTGGGATACAGGTGCAAGAAAATGTATCAGTTTCATCCTTGCAAATCCCACCATTGGCACAAGGACTTGATGCACACTCATCTATATCTATTTCACAGTCGTGTCCTGAAATTGAAGAGGATATGAATGTTATTCATAATAAATTGGCTGTTTTGAATTTTTAGCATCATTAAAAGATGGAGGCATCAAGAACACCAAAAGTATTGCCTTTTCAGCTGCCCAAAATAACTTCTACAAGGGCAGTTTTTTTTTTTCCAACCTCCGATAGGTCATAAATGAAAGACAAATGTTTTTATTATCAAATGTTATGTACACTTATGGTTACTTTCCAACATAGTCACCTTGAAGATTAAGGCATATGTCATACCTGTGGACAAGCTGTCCAATACCCTCTTCACAAAATGTCGCCGCCAATGACTTTAAATGAGTCATCCACATTGTCTTGCAGCTCCTCATTGGTTCAGAACCGCTGTCCTCCAAGCCACTTCTTCAGTTCAGCAAAAAGATGAAAGTCACTTGGTGCTAGGTCGGGACTGTATGGCAGGTTATCAAAAATCCCCCATCGAAATTGTTCAAGAAGTAGCTGGGTGACACCAGCACTGTGAGGGCGAGCATTGTCGTGGAGCAAAACAATGCCAGAAGTAAGTATGCCTCTTCTTTTGTTCTGAATGGACCTCCATAAACGTTTTAAAGTTTCACAGTAAACAGCTGCATTAATCGTGGTCCCTGGCAGCATAAACTCCACAAGCAGTACATTTTTTAGGCCCCAAAACGTGGCAGCCATAACCTTTCAGTTGTTGAAGGTCTCTTTAAATTTTTTTGGTTTGTTCGGTGAATTTGTGTGCATCCATTGTTGGGATTGTTGTTTCATTTCGGGTGTGTCATATCGAATACACGTCTCGTCTTCAGTCACAACTGATTTCAAAAAATCTTCTCCATTTGTGTAATAACGGTCAAGGAAATTCAAAGCTGACGCCATTCGGCGAGTTTTGTGGTTGTCAGTAAACATTTTAGGGACCCAGTGAGCACAGATTTTTTTGTAGCGTAAATTGTCTGTTACGATAGAGTACAGAGAAGATCTTAACACCTCTGGAAATTTCATTGATAAATCACTTATCATGAACCTGCGGTTTTCTCTTATCACTTTGTCAACTCATTGAACAAGGTCATCAGTAGCGACAGATTTGCGTCCTTGACCTCCTTCATTGTGCACATCAGTTCGGCCTTCTTTAAATTTCCTGCTCCATTCACACACAACTCCTTCACTCATAAAGCTCTTTCTATACACATGGCTCATTCTTCGATGGATTTTCGCTGCACTGTTTCCTTCTGCTTGCAGAAAACGAATAACGCTTCTTAAGTCACGCTTGGCGGGAGAATTGATCAATGCGGTCATGTTTCTGTGATGCAGCTCATCACAGAATGAAGTCACGAAAGCGGCAACAACAGAGAGTGTGGTAGGGGAGATGCGCAATCGTCTACGGTGCACATCGCTCACCTGCCACTCATCTGGTCTCTATGCTGTGCAATCGGAGGTTGGAAAAAAAAAAGCCCCTCGTATTTGCTGTAATCTTAATGTACGGCAGAAACAATAAAATAAATCGGATAAACCTGCTGTTCACTCAAATTTGTATGTGAAAAGAAGAATTTTAAAAGCTAATTATAGTAAGGTAATGCATGCTTTTGTGAGGTTTTATCATTTATAAGATAACAGAACCATATTAGAGTCTACAAAATAATCAGAATTGGAGGATAAAAATTTGTTATGCTGACATGATAAAGCAGCCACTAATAATAGCCATCTGTTCATACTTTCTTCCTCTTTGCAATTTCATGCCCCGATGAATATTAAGCCATTAAAGACAACCAATCTAAAGGCTGTAGTATTACTTGTTAACCTTGTTGATAAGATGTATACTTTAGAGGTGGAAATAGGGACAAATGCCAGCAGTTGCTTTAATCATTAAGGAAAACCATTTACAAACTTTCAGACATTCTGAAGTTCAGTATGGTGGTGTCGCCTCAACAAATTTACAGAATGGATAGTTTGAAAGAATGGATTCATTTTTCTTCCATTGATCACTGACCCACACAATCATTGTGTATTTATTTTTGTGACATATTCTAACTTTTAATCAATGGTAATGCATAATGGGAACTACACGCTTCCACGAAATGGATAAAAATGAAGTATTCAGGATAAAATCATATTTCGTAATACGCACTGAACTAAAGACATTTACTCTTTTGTTTGCCAAGATCTTCCTTTCATCCTGAGTTTGTATCTCAACAAACACCTTCACCATTAAATTCAGTGATCTGAGTTTTTAATCTAACATGTTAATGTAATAATTGATGCTAGGCATTATAGGCACGTTACAGCAAGACAGAATAACAAACATAAACATTCAAGAAAACATTAAATGAGATAAAGCAGCCTGGAAAAATGAAAGGCAGGATGGATGAAGATAGATTAGTTTCAATAACAAATGGCAGGGAAAATAACCCATCACTCACCAATGTTGAAGGCTGCGATCAGCATACAACACTCGAGATGCTCACAAACTAGCAATATTTTCATTTAAAACCTTATTCATGTTGGGATTGGTCCATTTGGTAAGGGAGGTGGTATTGGAGGACAGGGTGGGGATCGTGGGAGTGCTGTGAAGTTAACTATCGATATATTCCAGAAAAGACAAAGATCATGTATGTACATATCGCAGACAGTGGTAAAATGTTAGGAGATACATATGAATACAGAAAAATGTACATTGTATTAAAGTGGGCAATAAATAAATTTGAAATAATTTTGTAAAAATTATTAATAGAAAAAGTAAAACAAAATAAGTGATGGGTAAAAGGTTGGGTTTTATTGATGACCGAGGCCAAGGGGATGTCTGGTATCCAGGATATTTTGGTAAGCAAGTTCCCATCACTGAAGTTCTGATGCAATGGTGGTTTCAGAGAAAACACAGATTACTCTCACAGTAAAGCAGTCATTAAGGTTATTAGAATCATGGTTATTGGCATGTTCTGGTACTATAAAGGTATATGTTGTGGACTGTTTGTCTGTGGTCACTCATTCTGACTGAAAGTTGCTGTGTAATATGGTCTATGTGGAAACTAGTGTAGTGGTGGCAGGTTAGGAGCGAAGGAAGTCATGCTTCTGTAGCAAGATTTGACTGGAGTCGAGCCCAGGAGAGAACCAGGTGATAAAGTTACAGCTATGGTTGGTTTCTGGAGGTGCCAAGCATGAATTGTTTACAAGGAAGATGGGCAACTGCTCGAGATATTTGTTAATGTATGAGGTCTGTCCCAAAAGTAACCGACCTTCCTTCATATTTCCCCGTTGGTGTTATTCTGCGTCGTCGGGCTGGTGGCATCCTTCAAAGTAGTCCCCATTTGATTGAGGAATAAACTCCCAACGGCCTTTCCACTTTTAGAAGAAGTACTGGAATTGTTTTTAGAGCATTCATCATTAGTTTTGAGTGTTTCTTTTTCGACAAATTAGTGTCCTTTGAGTGGCATTTTTAATCTTGGGAACAGCCAAATGTTGCAGAGAGCTATGTCAGGAATGCACCGAGGCTGACGGAGCTGTACGACTTTGTGCTTTGTCAAATATTGCTGCACGAGGTTTGATGCATATGCATATGCTTGAGCAAGCCAGTAACTGCTTGACCAAAGCCAATGTTCTTTTCTTCTAATTGTGCCATGCAATCTTTTCATAATTTCAAGATAATACTCTTTGTTGATCATCTGACCTTTAGGAGCATATTCGTGGTGCACAACATCAACATAATCAGCAATGACTTGACATCGCTCCGACTTTGGCGCGCTTTTTTCGGTCACGGTTCTGACGACAGCTTCCACTGTGAAGACTGTTGTTTTGTTTCAGGACCATAACCATAAACCAATGATTTGTCACCAATTAATTGTCTTAAGCAGATTTTCATCAATATTGACCATTTCCAAATCGTCCCGAGTGATTTCAAGGTGAAGGTTTTTCTGTTCCACCATTAGCAATTTTGCAATGAATTTTGCACACACGCAAACAATTTGCAAATTTTCAGTTAAAATCTTCCAAACACTACTTCTTGGTATTCCAAGATCACATTATAGTTCTCGCACAGTCAATCGATGATCTTCACTGATTGCAAGCTACACACATTCGATATTATCTGGTGTTGTTGTGGTCGAAACAGCCCACAGCGTGGGTTACTATCAACTGATGTGTGGTTATCTTTAAACCACTTATACCACTCTTTTATTTGTGTTTTTCTCATACATTCATCCCCAAATGCCAGCTTCATTTCGATGGTCTCCGCACAACTCTTTTCGAGTTTAAAGCAAATCATTTTTTAGAATAGTAAAATGCGATGAACATACATAACACTTTGTAAACAGCCCCATGTTGCATTTGAACTAAGGCATCCCGGTGCTTTGCTGTTGACACTCATACCTGGCATGTGGCCTTAAAATTGTCAGGAGTGAAGATATGAAGGAAGGTCAGATACTTTTGGGACAGACCTTGTATGAGATGCGTGGGGTAAGAGTGGAAAATAAGTCCTTCAGATAGGTTTTGGGAGTACTGGGATAGGGATTCAGCATTAGAACAGATGTGTCTGCCTTGGATGGACAGGTTATAAAGGAGGGAATGTTTGGTGTGTTATGGATGACAAATGTTGAAATGTAGATACTGCTGCTAATTAGTAGGTTTGATGTGGACAGAGATATAAAAGGGGCACCCTGCTTTAGAGTAATCTCCACATCAAGGAATGTGATTTATGAGTGGGAGTAAGTCCAGGTGAAATAAATGGAATGCCTATTGTTAGAGAATTGAGAAATTCTAGACATTGTTTTTCACTTTGAGTCCAGGTCATGAATATATCTATGTATCTGAACCACACAGGGGGATTAAAGGGAATGTGGTACAGAAACTATTCCTTCAGGTGACCACGGAATAGATTGGTATACGCTGGGGCCAAACTGGTGCCCACAGTGTTGCCACGGATCTCGTGATTACTTCAGAACTGAAGGGGAAGCAGTTTTTTTGCGAACATAGGGTGAGCCAAGGAAGAACAAAGTATGTTCTTGGAAGGCTGTGTGGGGGCGCATATTTAGGAACTGTTCTAAGGCACTGAGGACCTGACTGGGGGGAATGTTTGTATACAGGAAAGTTACATCAATGGACACATTAAAGGAGTCTGGAGGTAGAGGACTGTGGACAGATAATCAAGGAAGTGTGGGGTGTCTTTGACATAGGATGGAATATTCTGTACAATGGACTGGGGATGTTCATCCACCAACGCTGAAATCTGTTCAGTGGGTGACCTCCATGCCATCACTATAGGTCGCCAGGATTTCCAACCTTGTGGATCTAGGGAAGTAGGTACAGGTTGGATGTACAAAGATTCTGGGGATTTAGGAGTGTGATGGACTGAGGAGTGAGGCCTTGTAAGGGGCCCTGCAAGGCCAATGAAAGTTTTTATTTTCTGGCGAATGGAGATGGTGGGGACTTAGTGTGTGGAAGGTAAGTGTTGACCCGGATAGCTGCCTTAGGGCCTCAGCCTCATAGTCACTGTGGTCCATCACTAAGGTGTTTGAGCCCTTGTCAGCTGGGGGATGACGCTGTTACAGTTTCTGCACAGTTCTCTTATGGCTTGAGTGAGAAATAACTTTCCAAATGGCAGAAGAAATATTTTATGGCCAAAAAAAAAGAAACTGAGAAATGTAATAGAGCAGTGAGGAACATGGTAATTTCTTTTTAAAAAATTATGTCTAGTACCAGCCTAGACTGAGGCTTTAAATCATTACCCCTTATGGTCATACCCAGGGCACTTCACCTATAAAGGCAGCCCTGTGAAGACTTCAAGCTTGCCGGCTTCGCACCTTGATAGGTAAATGAGGGCACGCGTAGATTTATTTATTAATTGGAGCAGTTCCGAAGCCTTTTTAGGCAACCTTTGCTGCCGGGGATGGCTCGCCAACAGAATAAAGCCCCAGGCACTTGGGCATCAGTAGATCAGTGATCACATAACAGTACATCACCACGGAGGACACCCCAGGACTGGATGGCTGGCACTCCACACCCACCGCTGCGATCCAAAGCAAGCAGATCTATTGTATCATTAAACTATTGTGCTTAGCTTATTAAAGCTATGTGCTGTTATGGCTGAACACCCTTCAGGAAGAAGGCTGGCAATAAACTGCTTGTGGCTACAATTTGACTGATTAACTATACCGTTGCTGTTCCCTATTAATACTGTATTTTCTTTGCACTTTGATATATTTTGTAAATTATCATTATTAATAGCAGAAATTAACCAACCACATACCACAGTGGACGGCTGCGATGAGAGGGAACACTTATGCTGACAAACAAATAAATACTCAATATTTCGGCATCTGCCTTCTTCAGTAGCAGATAAACGGGCCATTAGGCTTCGTATATGTGCACACAAGGAACGTCACCCAATGACTAGCTGGGTAGTGGGGGAAGGGTGGGGGAACAGCTAAGGAGTAGACTATCGATATATCGGCAATGTCTGCGATAATATATTGCAGGTGATGGTAAAATGAACATATGTAGCAAGGGTACCTAGTACTGACGCGAAAAGTTATATCTAGTAAAATATATATATATATATATATATATATATATACAGGGTGCGCCAGAGAAACTTACTTATTTGAAAAAATTCCCACGCGGTAAGTTGGGTGGGTAGAGGGGCGAGAGGGGGCGCATCTGGAGGGGGAAGTTCCCAAGTTTGTTTCTCCCTCCAGTCAGTTGCCATCATGCTCTGGTCTAGAGAGCAGCGGGCCTTCACAGTCGAGAGCTTCTTTTCTAACGGTCGCTCAATTGTTGCTACGCAACGTGCCTTCCACGCTCGCTTTAAAATTCCTCCTCACAGACTCGTTCCTGGCCGTAATTCCATTCTGTCGTGGGTTAACTCATTTCGGGAGTGTGGAAGTGTCGCTAAACCCAGAAATGGACTTCAACGGACCATCAGAACTCCAGAAAATATCGAAAGAGTGAGGCAGTCAGTTGTGCGTTCTCCCCGGCGTTCAGCTCGCAAACACGCAGCTGCTATGGGAATTTCTGACACCACTGTTCGACCAATTCTCCATGAAGACCTTCAATTTCATCCCTATAAATTGGCTGTTGTGCAAGAATTAACTGAACGCGATTTTGTTGCCCGTCAAAATGCATGTGAAATGCTGATTGACAACCTGCCTGAAGATGCGGTCGTTTTTTTCAGTGACGAGGCTCACTTCCACATATCCGGCTGCGTCAACAAGCAAAACATGCGTTATTGGTGTGGTGTAAATCCACGTGAGCTTCACTAGAAGCCACTTAATTGTGAGCGAGTTACTGTCTGGTGTACGATGTCGGTAATGGGAATAATTGGTCCTTAATTTTTTGAAGAAAACGAACGTGCAGTTACCGTGAATGGAGCTCGTCACAGGAACATGATCGAGGAATTTTTTCTTCCAAGACTCGAAGAAATGAACGTTAGGAACGTGTGGTTTCAGCAAGATGGAGCCACAGCACACACAGCACGAGACTCAATGAAATTGTTGCGACAACATTTCCCCGACCGCCTCATCTCTCTCAGAGGCGATCTCCAATGGCCGGCACGCTCTCCAGATTTGACTCCGTGCGATTTCTTCTTATGGGGTTATTTGAAATCCCTGGTTTATGTCGATCGACCACGGACCATAGCACACCTCAAGAACAACATTCGCGACACCATTGCCAACATACCGATTGATATGCTGCAAAGAGTGGATACGAATTTCAAAAATCAACTTCATCAGTGTATGCGCAATGGGGGTCGCCATTTATCCGATGTCATTTTCAAGACTGCATAAAAAAAAATTTGGGATATTGTATTCTCAAATAAAAAAAAAATTAAAACAATAACTGAAGTACTTTTGTTTTTATTGACCTTTCAAAAAAGTAAGTTTCTCTGGCGCACCCTGTATATATAGATCTATTTATGGATTAAGTGGTTGGATTTTAACAGTGGCTAAGGCCAGGTGGGTGTCTGGTATCCAGGATATTCTGGTTCCCCACCCTTCCCTCCCTACCTGGCTAGTCATTGTGTGACATTCCATGTGTGCACACGTACGGACCCTAAAGGCGCATTTATCTACTACTGAAGAAGGCAGATGCCGAAATATTGAGTATTTATTTGTTTGTCAGCATAAGTGTTCCCTCTCATCACAGCCATCCACTGTGGTGGGTTAATTAATCTTTCCTTCATTATTTATATTGCCTAGAAGCCACTTCAATTTTCCTTAGTTTCATCATTATTAATATCAATAACAATAATAATTACGCGAGTATTTTTTTTTTAATAAAATGTGACATGACAACTCTGGCAGATGACTTGTACCGTCTTAATTTTGTGTGTGTGTGTGGATTTCTTTTACAGCCAAACTCGTGTATGAAGTCTTGTAAGGGTTGATATGGCATTGCTTGTTGCCTTTTAAGATATATAAACGTTGACTGTCACAAAAATTATTATTTTCGGAGACTGCGAGTTCATTAAACTGCTCACTACTTCATTTTACGAAGAATAACTTTGAAATCTTTACGGATTTCTTTATATAATGGCCAGGAAACAATTTATCAATTTAATATAACACTTTTACTGCACTTCCAAAATGCTAATTTTGTGACCAACCACCAAAACACTGCTAAATGACATGTTTTATCAGATCTCCATTTATCCATACTGCATGTTCCTTTACATATTGTCGACATTGCCATACAAAACAAGCAAAAATAGGGTGTGAAAGTTAAATATTTCAGATAAATTACTTAGTCAAGCAACAAGATTGCTTCTCTTATCAATATTACCCCAGTTTAAATGTTTCACATTATCTTTTTTGTATCGTCATCAAACTGAAAAATCAACAAACATCTTTAGATATCTATTGATAACTTTCCCTACATTTTAACTAGAAAATTTGCAATCCATTTTAACTACTTGTGAGAGGTAATGTTAAATCCACCATGCTGTCTTACACTCTCCTGTTGACTACTGCGTTCCCTATGCGATCATCTCATTGACTAATTTCAATTTAATCAAATCTAAGCTTCTATAAAATGTCCACTCAACTTGTTCTAATATGTTCTAAGCCCTTGGAACTACTAATCAAGCCAATATTTTAATGCATACAACTAAATATTCTAACTAAAGCTGAACAGACTATATATATAAAATGAACGTGTGTTTCCCCATATTTCACTTTTCAGCCACCACTACCTAGCATAGATCACTGGTGTTTGTGTTTGGAAGTAGCATGGAGTTTCCTATCATGCACAACGTTGGCCAAATGCCAATAGCTGTGGGGGTGTGGCAGATATGGTGGTTAAAAGTGGTTGATGAAGCGCATTTTCATATTTCGACCAAAGAATTGTATGCGCCTATACCTCTTTTCCTGCCACAACTACATAGTACAGATCATTGGTGTTTGTGTGTGGTAGTAGCATAGTCCCTCCCATTGTGCACTATGTAGGTTAGATGCCGGTAGCAATGGGGATGTGGAAGATATGGTGGTTGAAGGTGGTCGACCTGGGCCACTTTCATATTTCTACCAAAGATGTGCATGTCCCTATGTATCACATTTCAGCCAAAACTGTCTAGAACAGATCACTGGTGTTTGTGTGTGGTAGTAGACTGGAGTTTCCTATCATACACAACTTTGGCCGAATGCTGATAGCTGTAGGAGTGAGGGAGATGTGGTGGTTAAAAGTGGTTGATGTAGGGAATTTTCATATATCGACCAAATACTTGTGTGTCCGTATGCTTCTCTTTCCTGCCACAACTACATAGTGCAGACCACTGGTCTTTGTGTGTGGTAGTAGCATCCAGTCTCCCATCGTGCACTATGGTGGTTATATGTTGGTAGCTATGGGGGTGTGGGAGATATGGTGGTTGAAAGTGGTCGATGTAGGGCATTTTCCTATTTCTACCGAAGACATGTGTGTCCCTATATTTCATATTGCAGCCAGAACAACCAAGTGCAGACCAAAGGCATTTGTGTGTGGTAGTAGCCTGGAGTCTTCCATCATGCACCATGGTGGTGTCATGTCGGTAGCTATGGGGGAGTGGGAGATATGGTGGTTGAAATTGGTCGATGAAGGACAATTTCATATTTCAATCAAAGACATGTTTCTCTCCACATTTCACTTTGCAGCCATAAATACCTTAAGCAGATCACTGACATTTGTGTGTGGTATTAGCCTCGAGTCTCCCATCGTGCACTATGGTGATTACATGTCGGTAGCTGTCAATCAAAATTCTTTACAATCATGAATGAAATCCTGGGCATCAGCTAGTTAAGAAAATATTTAAGCAAACCCTTTCTTGATAAATTAACTCTATATCAAATATTAGAAAGGTGTGAGGCCAATCTGGCCGTACAGTTACAACCAGTTTGTGCTTTAGAGAATAAGTATGATGAGAATTATGTACAAATTACCAGTATATCCAGGTGTACATATACAGTTGTATCCATTTACTTTGTTCTCACAAGTAGCATTGTTGTAACATGGTCTCGAAAGGCATTCATCGAAGTCCAAGTCACAATAAAAACCAGAAAAACCTGGTGTACAGAAACATTCGAAACTACCTGCAACACACAACATTTAAATAAGTTCACATTTTCAAAAGTATTGGTAAAGTTTAATAAATATTTATATCACTCACCTATGTTGTTAATACAAATTCCATTATTACAAGGTTTGACTAGAGTCGAACATTCATCCAAATCCTCTTCACATCTCGGACCTGTAATAAGAAATATTCCATTACAACATAAGATAGGAAACAGAAGTAACTGATTAGCAAATGTGAGTAACGATTGAGTATGATTTGTGTATCTTAATCTCCGGCATCAACTGTGCCAAGAGATGGCTACTTACCTGACTTCACTTAAATAAATATTGCCATACAAAAATTACACTGCAGTGTTTTAAATTAAACATCAATGAATAGAAGATTTTTTAATAAAGAAAAATTATTATCAAAGTTCGATTCTTTAATTAGTGTCTAGTAAAGTGAAATCCCACAAAAACAATTTTTGTAAAAATAAGCCAAGTCTTGTGTTAGTGCAGTGACAAAAAGTTATGAGATCTTCTTCAGAGTCAAGTCTACACTTTACAGTGTGTAATCACTTCACTTTATGAAACAGAATGGTTTCTCTCAGTATCACAGATCATTTATTTAGGATGAAAAATCTGATGACTTGGTCACTATGCACGCCATGTTTTAGTTAACATACATGAACTTATAAATATGTAAAAGCCAAGATTTCCCTCACTCTTTTTCGAATTTAACAAGTATATATATTATGTCCTCAATTTTTAGTAAAAATTATGACATGTAGCTTCATCGGGAGCAAAGCAATTAAGCCGCAAATATGTGCCAGAATTTTTCATGTTTGGGATTGTAATTAAATAAGTACGGGGAAAACTCCAATATTAGACTTTTCTCATGATATTGGGTTGAAACCATATAGGTGTACCAAATTAGTTGTTTCTAGGATTACTGGAGGTTAAGTGGAATTTTGAGGTCGGGGTGTTGTGCCGAAATAAAGTTTTGAATTTCAATAACTTCAAGAGTAAGAAAAGGAAAGAAGTAAAATTAAATACATTAGTTAAACATATTAAGCTCACTTTACAGTGAAAATCTGAGGTTTATAAAGTAATTAGGGTAGGAAGAGATTTCACGTTACGGGTAGGTAAGGGGGTAGGTATTTGGAAATTTACGAGTTTCAGACTTTTGTTATAATATGTGGGTAAAATTTTATCTGTATACCAAATTTCAGCTTTCTATGGCTACGGGAAGTGCCTTAGAAGTTTGATGATCGTCAGTCAGTCAGTGAGTGACAAAATCGCTGAAGTTTGCATCCGAATAACATACGAATTAAGAACAGTAACAAAATAAAATTTAGTATGTTTGCTAAGATTGCTGATATCTATGCATAACAGAAATTTGAGACATGTCGCATAAATACGATAGAAGAAATTAAGGTTCAAAAATAGGCCGAAGCGCTTCGAGAAAAGGGTAGGCAGTGCCACCGTTGACTCGACTTGGCGGGTGCACTGCCGTGCACCCAATGAATCTCACTGTCAGAACAGCTGTGCAAAAAAGTAATTTATGAGAATGTAATATGGCTTTACACATTACTGTTCTCTATGTCATTAGACGTGGAAACGGACTGATGACAAGGAATAGGAAGGAATTTTGCCATGGTCTTTTGAAACAAACCACCCCAGAATTTGCCTGAAGTGATTTTGGGAAACTGGAATACCAAAAACTGAAAGGCCGGATGGGGATTTGAACCCATGTCCTCCTTAATATGAGGCCTGAATGTTACTGCTCACCCACCATCAGTCATAAATAAATGTCATACTTATACAATCATGAAAACACAATTCTGACTGCAAACATTTTGGGAAAACTTGTTTCATCAACTACATTTTTAAATTATTATGTAGTTAATGAAAGCCCTTGAATTTAAAGAGATAATGACAATAACTGAGATTTGGTTTAATTTTATATTACAACTAATGCAATAAGACACGGTTTACTGTACCACTAAATTATGTATAAAAGAAAAATAACTGCACTTAACTATACATAAAAAAGTAAACATTTACATAGCACAAACTCAAAAATAAAGGACTATATATTACAATGTTAATAACAAAGGTTATTGAAAGTAAATCCATCACTCACCATACATCAAGGCAAGAGAATAGTGAAAACAAATAAACATGAACACACTTCATAATATTTCAGTAAAAAACTTAATCATGTGTAGAAGTGAGACATATTGGCACGAGTATGAAATACAGTGGGACCTCTATTAACCAGATTAATTATTGTCATAGATCATCCCAATATTCGATAGGCCAGTTCCCACCTTCTAAGTTCTGAAATACTGTTTTTATCTGAGAGGACTCTAATGGCGCGGACCAAGAAGCAGGTGTTAAAATTGTTGGTGCCATGTATAGTGGCATGATGAGAAACAGGGTGGTCAGGGTTCTTGGTGTGTACTGATTGTCAGTGTCCATTCATTCTGATGGCCAGTGGATTTGTTGTGAGTCCAATGTAGGAGGCTGGGCAATGGTTACAAGTGAGTTGGTATATAAGTTGAGTTGTTGTACAAGTGGCGAATCCTGTGATGGGAAAGCTTTCCCCAGTTAGGCGGGTGCATACTGCTAATTTACAACGGGATCTGCTGCAAGGAAATGAACCTTGGGGCTGTCTTGCAGGCTGGGGGACCCCATGCTTATGGACCAAGAGTTGGTTGAGGTTTGGAGGTCTGCTGAAGCAGGTTCTGGGTGGGCGAGGGAGGATTTTAGGAAGGAGGTTTCTCATCTCAGGGCAGCCTCGAAGGAAGTCATAACCTTGTCTCAAGACTCGATTAACGGATTCCAAGCCTGGGAAGTAACGGGTGATCAAAACAGGGCTATGGTGGGTTTTAGAGGGTTGTGGATTGTTGATAGGTTGAGTAGGTTGTGATGTGGCACGAGAAACCTGTTTGTGAACTAAATCTGATGGGTAATTGCGGGAAATCAGGGCTTCAGAGATATTGCTGGCATATTGTTGAAGGGCTTGTTGATTGGAATAAATGTGACTGTCTCAAATGCCTAGGCTGTAGGGGAGGGAATGTTTGATGTGATGAGGGTGGCAGCTATCATAATGAAGGTACTGTTGTAGGTTGGTGGGTTTGATATGGATAGCTGTGTGGATATAGCCATTCGTGAGGGAAAGGTCGACATCCAGGAAAGTGGCCTGTGTATGGGAGTAAGTCCATGTGAATTTCAAGGAGCTGACAGTGTTAAGTTTATTGAGGAAACTGAGTAGGTTGTCTTCCCCGTGGGTCCAGATTATGAAAATATCATCAATGAATCTGATCCACAAGAGGGGTTTCAGATGGGCTGCAGCTATGAATGATTGTTCTAGGCGGCCCAGGTAGAGGTTAGCGTATGAGGGAGCCATATGAGTGCCCATGGCAGTGCCGCTCACTTGGTGATAGATTTTCCCCTCAAATGAAAAAAAGTTGTTGTTTAGTATTAGTTCCGCCAAGGTGAGCAGGAAAGATCTGGTGGGAAGGCTATTGGGTGGAAGCTGATCTAGAAAATGTTCCATGGCACTGAGCCCATGGCAATGGGGAATATTTGTGTATAAGGAGGTCACATCTACTGTCACTAGAAGGGAGTCAGGGGGAAGAGGTGTGGGTACTGTAACCGGTCGAGAGAGGAAGTGTTGGGTGTCCTTGATGTGGGAGGGAAGCTGGCTGACAATGGGCTGTAGATGCTGGTCAACCAGGGCAGAGATACGCTCAGTGGGTGAGACATATGCAGCAACTATGGGATGTCCTGGGTTGTCCGGCTTATGAATTTTAGGAGGCAGGTATAGTGAAGGTGTTCGTGGCTTTTTTGGAGTGAGACAGAATGGGGAGTGAGTCCTTTGAGAAGTCCACTAACCTGTATATACACTTTTATTCTATCATTCACTGCAGGTGTGGGATCATGATTGAGGGGCGGTAAGTGTTAGTATCAGACAGCTGACGCAGTGCTTCACTGACATAGTCACAACGGTTCATGACCACCATAGTTGAACCCTTGTCTGCCGGTAAAATGATCAAGTCTGGATCAGAGGAGAGTTCCCTTATGGCCCTGGTTTCTGCACGAGTCATGTTGGTGCCACAGGGTAGTGATTTTACGAAACTAGGAGAAGCCAAACTGGTGGAAACAAGATCTTGAAACAATTGGAGAGGGTGGTTTTGTGGGAGAGATGGTGGATCAAGAATTGAGGGTGGTTGGAATCTTTGGAGACTGATAGTCTCCCACACCATAAACAATATGTCTCTTGTATCAAAATACCTGGCTGCATTCCGAGGACATGCCTTCCAACTAGCCAGATTACAGTCACACATCCTCCTCTTAAAAGCTTGTCTTAACCTCAATATTCCCCCTAATGGCCTCATAATTAAATTGCCAATATCTGGTTGCCCCCCAACCCCCAACTTCACACGCACTTACACACATTCTGGTACAGGGAGTCCTTAGCCTTAACTGCCCTAGTGCTGCAACAATATAGTGACCTGGCCAACCAACACTCCAGACATCCTATATCTCTAAATAAAATACTGCTGCTGTCAACCCCACAGTTTCTTCCTCACCTTCAACAAATTTTGCAAAAGGCTGTAGAATCTATAAATAGGCATGCTCAAAATCATCTACGCAAATTGTCCACTCTGTATCTTTCCCATCTCAAAGCAGGATAACCTCTCCCCTGCAAATTACCAGGACACCAACCCAGGTGTCAATCACCCCTCATTTCTTCACAACCGTCTATTGCTCAGCTATTCAACATACCTCTACCACCTCCCTTAAAACCCACACCTCACCCAGTCAGGCTGAATCAAGTTGCCAAACCCAAACTGGCTGTTATTAATCTGTCCTCTTCTCCACTCTCAGAACCACAACTCTCAGTACTCTCCAAGGGTCTCACTTTCTCACCCACCCTCAAATTTGATCAGACCACCCTAGTACGTGACTCCTTAGCTTTCTACCGCACACTCCGCTGGAGGTATCACTTTGCCTCAAAGAGCAACAATATGGACAGTCAGAATGACCTGGAGCCAAGTCTCTAAAGATTCCAACCACCCTCAATTCTTAATCCACCATCTCTCCCACAAAACCACCATCTCCAATTGTTTCAAGATCTTGTTTCCACCAGTTTGGCTTCTCCTAGTTTCGTAAAATCACTACCCTGTGGCATCAACCTGACTCGTGCAGAAACCAGGGTCATAAGGGAACTCTCCTCTGATCCAGAGTTGATCGTTCTACCAGCAGACAAGGGCTCAACTACGGTGGTCATGAACCGTTGGGAATATGTCAGTGAAGCACTGCATCAGTTGTCTGTTACTAACACTTACCGCCCCCTCAACCATGATCACACACCTGCAGTGAATGATAGAATAAAAGTGAATATATAGGTTAGTGGACCTCTCCAATGACTCACTCCCCAATCTGTCTCACACCAAAAAAGCCACGCAGACCTTCACTATACCTGCTTCCTAAAATTCGTAAGCCAGGCAACCCAGGATGTCCCATAGTTGCTGCATATGCCTCACCCACTGAGCATATCTCTGCCCTGGTTGACCAGCATCTACAGCCCATTGTCAGCCAGCTTCCCTCCCACATCAAGGACTCCCGACACTTCCTCTCTCGACCGGTTACAGTACCCACACCTCTTCCCCGACTCCCTTCTAGTGACGGTAGATGTGACCTCCTTATACACAAATATTCCAAATTGCCATGGGCATGACTTGAAAGCAAATAAGGCAGTTAGTATTGATGAGATCCCTGCAGAACTTCTTAAATCTCTAGGAGAGGAAGGAATCGAAAGATTATTCAAGCTGATATCAAAAAGTTATGAAACAGGAGAAATTCCAACTGATTTTAATAAAAATATCATCTTCACACTTCCGAAGAAACAACAAGCCGACAAATGTGAGAATTATCGCACCATTTAGTATAACATCACATGCTTCAAAATTACTGACCAGGATAATACAGAAGAATGAAAAGGATAGTAGAAGACATAGTAGGTGAAGATCAGTTTGTGTTTAGGAAAAATCGCGGTACAATGGAAGCAATTCCATCTTTAAGATTAATACTTGAAGGGCGGATCAAGAAAAACAAAGATACTTTTATGGCATTTGTTGACTTAGAAAAAGCTTTTGATAATGTTAGGTGGGACAAGATGTTCAAAATTTTAAAAAAGTCATGTCTAAAGTATCGAGATAGAAGAATACTCTATAAACTATGTAAGAATCAAGTGGCTGTAATAAAAGTAGAGAATCACGAGAGACATACATCGGTTAAAAAGGGTGTGAGACAAGGTTGTAGTCTATCCCCGTTAATATTCAACTTGTATGTAGAAGAAGCAATGAAGAAAGTCAAAGAAAAATTTCCATGCGGCATAAGTTTTCAGGGAGAAAAAATCAGTATGCTACGATTTGCTGATGACATTGTCTTGTTAGCAGAGAGGGCTGAGGATATTGAGAAGTTATTGAGTGGCATGAACAAAATACTGAAGGAAGATTTTGGACTGAGTATAAATCAAAGTAAGACAAAAGTGATGAAATGTAGCAGAAATGATACCAATAGTAGCAGATTAAATATAAAAATAGGATGGGATGCAATAGGAGAAGTGAGTGAGTTCTGTTACTTGGGAAGCAAAATTACAACCGATGGCCGAAGCAGGAAGGATGTTAAAAGCAGAATAGTACTAGCTAAAAGAGCCTTCATGAAAAAGAGAAACCTTTTAGTTTCAAATATTGATCTAGGAATTGGAAAGAACTTTTTAAATCTCTATTTGTGGAGCACAGCACTTTATGGCAGCGAAACATGGACTTCAGGAATACCGGAAAGAAAGAAACTTGAAGCATTTGAAATGTGGTGCTACAGAAGAATGCTAAAAATTAGGTGGACAGACAAAGTAAGAAATGAACGAGTTTTGGAAATGATGGGTGAGAAAAGAAGTTTATGGAAGAAGCTTACAGGAAGAAGAGACAGGCTTTTAGGTCATATTTTGAGACATGCTGGATTGATTAATTTGTTAGTGGAGGGAACAGTCGAAGGTAAGAACTGTAGAGGTAGACAGAGATTAGAATATATGAAGCAGATATATGAAGACGTGGGTTGTAAGGGGTATGTAGAAACGAAAAGGTTAGCACAGGATAGGAAGGGACGGAGGATTGCATCAAACCAGTCAAAGACTGACGACAGCAAAAAAAAAAAAAAATACTCAGGAACTATTGAGGTTGTATTACACAGAGAAAATAAAAATTCCAGATAAGGGTAATTTTTGCTCATTAGCATTGGCTGTGATTATATTTATGCTAGGGTGTAAAGACCTCATTATATAAGAAAATAATAGTTATATGTGCTTTCACTTTATTAAACCAAATAAAAGCTCATAAATCAGAAAAAATGTAAAAATAATTTTACAACAAAATTATTTTAATTTTGTTATTTCTCCCATATAATGTATCAGAACACTAATAAATAGAACAATTTAAAAAAAAAATCAAGTGTAATATATACGAGTTTTGATGTGGTAAAATTATGAATTAATTTATATTAGTTCATTAGGTATTATTAGTTTTGGCTTCTGATTCTTCAGTTAGCACTTTTTTTGTTGTTGTAAAAACATGTGCAAAAGCCAAAAGTATTCTTTTTTCATTTTTGCAAAAGTCACATTGTTTTGCAGCAATTTCAATACAATTGAAACCATTGAAAAACACTGCATGGCTGCAAAAAATCGCTCACCAAGCTACAGGGCACTGAACATATCACAATATGTGACACTGTGCTTGTGTTTACAACTCTCAAAAATACGCAATCATTTATTTCACACAGAAGCACACTTTGAACCGTTTTCAAAGTGACATTAATTAAAAGCATGTTAAGCAGACAATAACAAATGTTAAAGTCAAATTTGTTCACAAAACACTTGTTTCCGTAAGAGTATTAGTTTGTTTGAAAAATAGCTAAAAATTCTGAAATGCTAACAAAAGACCAAACTTTATAGGGCGATTAAAAATATTTAAATACATAACTATGCCATAAATGTTTTGCCATATTAAAGCATACACTGAGGTGACAAAAGTCATGGGATACCCTGCTAATGGCATGTCGGTCCTCCATTTGCCCGGCGAAGTGCAGCAACATATCATGGCATGGACTCCACGAGTCGTTGGAAGTCCTCTGGAGAAATATTGAGCCATGCAGTCTCTATAGACGTCCATAATTCTGAAAGTGTTGCCGGTGGAGGATTTTGTGCACGAACTGATATCTCGATTATGTTCCATAAATGTTCGATGGGTTCCATGTCGGACGATCGCGGTGGCCAAATCATCCGCTGGAATTGTTGCGTATGTTCTTCAAACCAATTACGAACAGTTATGGCCCGGTGACATGTAGTCCAGTAACGGAGTCGTAAAAAGGGGGTCTCGCAAACATTATATCACGTAGAAGATTTTTTTTCTTATCTTGTTTTTTTTTGGTGAGAGTAAGCAGAAACCAAATTTTTGATCTCCAACACCCTTGGCACAATTTTCTGTGGCCAAAAAACATCAAAATTTTGGTAATTTTTTCAGTTTTTCGTCTGTAACTCCTTCCTGATGAATCCTAGCAAGAAACACACTATTTCCAATTTGAAAGAGGACAAAATTTCCTACAACTTTTGTAGTACAATGTTTTTTCTAAACTCAAAACTAAGTGAGCTACACTTCTTCGAAAATCAGCCAAATTTTACACTTTTCCTAAAAGTTGGGTTTTTATTTACTTTTCCTCTCAAAATAACCTGAAACCGCTATATATGACTGATATAATTGTATTTCTGTATGTCATAGTTTATATATGTATTACACTTTGATTACTGGTGGTCAATTCAATAATCATATAGCATTGTTGGCCGGGAGATCCCAAAAGATTGTTCGGCCACCAGGTGATAGTGTTTTTGATACGCCGCACAAAGCACTCTTTTGTGGCTATCTAACCTGACCAAGTAATAGTTCCGGATATAGGGAACCTACAGTTTAAGGTGGAATCCAAACCACAGAATCGTTCTGGCTTACTTCATGCTACACAGCAAGCTGTGGCAGGAGTGAAGGTCAGGTCAATGGCCTTTGAAAAGAGCTAAATAAATAACCTGCATCATTTAAATTTTGAGACATAAAAGGCAAGGTTTGAAATAATATCAGCTCGCAGATTGTAGGTTTTGTTAACATTTTGAGGACACAATGAATCCTAACAGTTTACCAGACATTGGTTTTTAGCAACACCACCACGCCACATAGTTTCCAGACAGCACGTCCAGCAATATTTCCACTGCACAAACATGCCAAAAGGAATCCATCATAGGTTAAGCATAAATACCATCAAAACGACAGCTGTTCAGCAAGACAGGAAGCTTCCACCTACTGCACTTTCATCAGCTTTTGGACGATGGCTTTGGTAACAAGCAAACGGTCTTTATCATTTGCATGTACTGAACGCACATGACTGTTCTTGCTAGTGTACATCAGTTCTGGTTGTTCCTTTAGATACAACGGACCTGATGATGGCGGCAGTGCAAGTCGCCGAAAGCTCGTCTTCAGCAGAAAATGTAATCTGGCAGCCAACCCGTGAAGAATTTATATCAACAAAAGATTCCCGGCAGTGGTGTACATGATAATGCTAATCACCTATATGCCACCTCTTACTGTACGCATAACCTTCTTCACAAAGGCCAAAAATTTTCAGGCCATCACAATCTCAAAATTCTAGCAATGGAAACTATTCAACCACTCATTCTGGATGCAACACTACTCAGATACCCATCTAATGGAAAATTCTGTTTGTCCTTTTGTAATTTCACAGACAATTTTGGATTTATTTTAACCTGCATTTTTTTTTACTGTCTCATCCATTTATTTTTAAAAACTACATGTTTCAATGATTAAGTGCTCTCTCAAAATATTATGAATCTGTATTTGCTTCATGTTCTGTGTCATCAAAGGCCTTGTGATTATCTGTTTGTAGCTCATTCACTACATAATGCATTTGTCTCGACAGACACTTACACGATGCTCCCACTTATTGTTGGTATTTTCACAATATAAATGCCAAAAATATTAACTTATATACAAACTTTGGATATAAGATGTCAAATTAAACAGACAAAAGCTCTAACGGCTTGAAATATCAACATAAATACTAAAAATTAGCATAAACACGTACACAAAATGTTTCTAGTTTTGAAAACATTTTTCCTACTAATTTTCACAAGCAGCTAACAATGGACACAGAATGCTCTTAAGCAATTCTCCCCCCCCCCCCATAAGCACAAAGAAACTGCACATCTCTTACCATGGAAAATCCTTTGCAACTACGCATTTTGAATTTCTGTCTCACATGGAAAAGTTAGGGTAAGTGATCCACCTGGTCTTACTTTACATCTCATAATGGAGGATGTACTGTGCATCACTTTGTCCTCTTTGCTTCAATCTGCTGTTCCAACCCATTGCATGGTCTAACTTTTTTTGATGCAGTGAGGCCACAGTGGCATAAACATTGGGCTACTTCTGTGCAAAATTTGGCAAGATTATAGAATTTTCAGGCCAATTTATCCCTGCAGCTGTATAAAATATATAAATTAACAATACTCTTGTCCAAAAGATGGAGGAACAATCTATGGTATCACTTGAAAGTGATGAATATTACATGTTCCTATAATGCTATCAAGCAAATCAATATCTCTCATGAGCCAATTCTACAATCTAAGTGGTTTTGGATAGAGTACTAGATTCCCTGCCTTCTTTTTCTTGTAATATCTACTGATTCTTCTATAGCTTGCTGAGAAAGTAGCATAACAGACAAGTTATCTGTCCACACATTTGATAATTCCAAATCATCTACAATCACTATGCTTTCCATGGATGTATTTTGTTGTAGTTTCTTCAACAAATTCTCTGGTGGAAGCTTACAATCTGTCACCGTTTCTCCCCACTGTTCCAAAGCAATATACTTATTACTTGTTCTGGTTGTATTTCCAATAAAATCCAATTGTTCATCTGATATAACTAAAGGTTACATTTTCCAAACCGTTTCTGTATTTCTTAGGCGCAGTTGCATATAAGCAAGTTGGATCATTGTTTGCCTGGGAATCATTTCCTTTAGTAAGAGGTAATGTTTGTGATGAACAGGAACCTGAATGGATCAATGGTACGATTCATGTGTTATTACCAATATTTTGATTGTCACTAAACTTGAAATTCGTTGGAATGAAAGTTCTGTCTTGTAAAGAGTCATCAGAAATGTCCATACAATGTTCACGACATAATAGAGTCTCTAACCATTTCAAAATGTTCTTTTGTTCCTTACTAACATGGTTAGGTAATGTTCTAAAATTGAGAAAATGTGCAATGCAGCTTATGAGCAATTAATCATTATTTCTTCTGATTGTGTGCTAAGTATACCGTATACATATAGTTTAAACCACATCTGCACATGTTACTATGCTTTGGAAATAAATAAATAAATGAATGAATGAAAAGACTGGAGCAACATGAATACCACTTGCAAATTTTTGCAAAAAAAAAAAAAAAAAAAAAAAAAAAGAAGACGAAAAAAAAGGGAATAGCCAGGATTTTTTCAGTGATTGGCAAAAGCAAGGAAACTTAACACAAAATTCATCTTGGAAATGGTTTTAATTTAAAAAATATTAAACACTTGATTAGCTTATACAAGCACTAGCCAGCAGGGGTTCCGGTTAAACCTTAACAAAATTTCTTATTTAAATTTATTTTTTGCTTCCAGTGCCCTCATCCCAAGTACACTCATCATGCAAAGGCTGACTAGCAAGTTTTCTGTCACTTGTAACGTAACCATGAACGTTACGGTTATATTTGGAGTGGATAGTGTAATCTGAGAGGTATGTAAGGTCTTTGGCGGTGGGCGAGCGCTGAGCGGGGGGGTCGGTGATTGTCAGGGGTAACGTACGGAACAGCCGGCGGGAGCGGAAGGTTTACGGCAGTGTGTTTATCCCGTGAATACATCGTACGGCCGCTTGGCGTGTGTTCCGTACTAAAGAACACTGTGGGATGTGTGCTAAAGTATATGTTGGACTATGAAGGTTCTTCCGAGTGACCTGATTCAATATAGACTGTGTTTAGTAAACTACTGCAGAATCGGACTATGGCGATTGTTTGTTAATTAGTTTCGAGAATTGTGCTCACTGCTTATTTAGTTGTTTTGACTGTACTTGAATCTGCTATCTTCGGTGACGAAGAAACATTAGTATTATTGTCTGGTGGCATGCTTGTGGACTGTGTAGTCTCAGAGGAATAAATTTACGAAAACTAGTTCGCATATGTGTTTTCCTTCTGTGACTTTAATTAACCAATTAGCATAGCCGAAAGACTGGCGACCGCACGGCAAAACGAACCTGTAATTAAAAGAGTAATTAGTGGTGGAAGAAAGTTTAAGAAAAATCGTGTTAGGAAGTGTAGCTGCTCAATTGCTTCAACGAACTTTTAACTATACAAACACGAATAGCGTGAGTGCACGTTACATGGCTCAACGTGACAGGACAAGTTGCAGTTAAAATTGTTAAGGATGGACAGTGATTAATAAAAAAAAAAAAAAAGTGCTGGAAATAATAAGCAGTGAGTAGAGCGGGAAGACAACAATCGGCGATGGTACGGCTACTTCGAGGCGGCGAGTGCACAACAATGTAATAAACGAGAGGACCCGAGCTTTCACGATCGGAACCGAACAACGCAGTCTGACGGGAAGCCTCGCCAGAGCAACAACTCGACACCGGGGCAACGCGGTACAGCGGAGAGACGCGACAGCGGAACAACGCGGGCACGCAGAAGCGGCGCGGCGTCATTGCGGTCGACGGCAGCGCGGTCAGCAACTGAGATTCTTCGAAAGGGAAGTGCGAACAATTTTTTTAATTAAAGAAAGACACAAACTGACATTAAAATAAAAAATAAAAATATACCGTTTCGATTGGAATCACATTTCCGCGGTAGTAATTATTTCTTTTGCATTAATGAATCTTCAAATGAGCTACTGACTATGCGGATTGCAAATTTTATGCATGCAAGCTTAATGTTATTCTGATTTGGGGCAAGTTATGTCAGTTTCTGTTAACGAATTAATTTGTAAATTTTTGTTGATTTTCCAAAGAAGGCATACGTTGAGTAGAATTAATAAATGTCTTCCATACAATTTCCTGTAGGTTTTGTCTGGGAGGTTTCTGATATTATATTTTATTTTCTCCATGGCTGCGAGTGTTAAAGTTTATGTTACCATTTTGTGAAGATAGGGGCATTATTTTACATCGAGCTTATACGGAGTGGATCATGCAATATTCAATTCGACTTGGAAAGATTTCTTCGTGCAATATTTTCTTTCAGATCCAGCAAACTTGCGTTTTCACCCAACGTTGTTTTATTCATGTGCAGTTCCTGCTAACCTGTGTTCTGGTTCAATGCTTTGTAGTTAGGAAACTGTTTGTTTTACATGAACTGTAGCCTGGATTTTATGGTTTTTCAGTGTTCTCAGATGGATTAGAAGTTGGGAAAGATGGACTTTGCATTTGACTGTCCACAGTTTAAGGGTGTGGAAAGATTCTTAAGTAGCCTAGACTTTCTTAGGGTTCACATCAAAGTAGAGGATAAAGATAAATACACGGCTATAATAAATGTTGTTAAGAGGGTGGTAGCAAGCTTTAAGGAGGAATGCAAAGTACATGTACAGCACAGTAAAGAGTTCAGGGATCCTGAAATTCTAAAAAATATAGATTGGTATATAATTTCAGTATGGTCAAAGCTTGAAGAAGTTCGAGAAAACTTGGGTAGTTTTTGTGATAAAATATCCATGGTTTCAGTAGATTCTGCTATTGATTATATCAAGGGGGCTATACCCGATGTTGGTTACAGAGTAAAATACCTTGAACATAAGTTTAGTTGGGTGCGAAGGGTGAAATTCGAAGATGATGTTTGTAGTTATATTGGAGGATTATTCAATGCTGATTGTGAGTTAGATTCAAAGTCATCTGAGCCTGTTGAGGAGCAGCTTGTTGATGATAATGAGTGTATGAGAAGTGTAGAGAATAATGAAAATTTGGAAGAGGACTTGTCAATTGGGAGTAAGGATTTTAGTAATCTCATGGTAACTGCAACTGGTAAAGGGAAAGTAGTTAGTATATCGGCGAAAGAAGAGAGTTCAATTTCACGTGTTGACATGGACGATGATAAGAAGAAAGAAGAGGAAGAACTAAGTGACAAAGAATTGCATGAAGAAGTTTGGCGAGAAGAAAACTCGGAAGAACCTGTGACAAAATATAAAATTACTAGGGAAGAAACAGAAGAATCAAAGGCTGAAGAACCGGGTAACAGTCTGAAAACATTTGGTGACAGTCTCGACGCATTTAGAGCGGAGATGAAACGGGCGTTTGCGGAATTTGAGTATAACCTGAGATGCTACTTCGAACAAGAAAAAGCAAAGATAGTTTCAGAAGAAACTTATAGATCAAATGGAAGAGAAACGGTGAATAAAAACAATGTTTGTGAGCCACAAGAGCAGGAGGAGACTTGTGTAACTGACGACAAGAATGTTGAGAAAGATACTGTAGCAAAAGAAGAAATAATG
This sequence comes from Vandiemenella viatica, assembly GCA_031002005.1. Taxonomy (NCBI): domain Eukaryota; kingdom Metazoa; phylum Arthropoda; class Insecta; order Orthoptera; family Morabidae; genus Vandiemenella; species Vandiemenella viatica. Next base: position 377,954,192 of record CM061921.1, read on the forward strand.
TCAGTAGAAGAAGATGGAAGACAGCGAGAAGCAGTCCTTGAGATGAAAGAAACATTTCAGGAGACAGAAGCAGTGAAGCATGAAACTTTGCCGGAAGGGAACCTCGCAGTGAAACATGGTCTGATGATAGATGAGTACTATTCATCATTTAAAGCCATACAACAGAAGGTGATTAATGGGAATAAAGAGATTATGCAGAAGAGAGGAAACTATGTGAAGCCTGAAGAATGGTATTTGCTGAGAAGATATGTGGAAACAAGTGGAGGAAGAAGAATGAAGGAGGAGTGGAAGAGGCGCAGGAAGAAGTTACGGTTATATGATGAAGCAAAGAATGTAAATAAGAAGAAAGGAGGAAGAAGAGAAGAAAGTTGGAAGAGACGCAGGAAGAAGTTACGCTTATATGATGAAGCAAAGAATGTAAATAAGAAGAAAGAGGGAAGAAGAGAAGAGAGTTGGAAGAAGCGAAAGAAGAAGCGGGGTTTAAAGCTGTTTGGTGAAGGAAGGAATATTGTAAAGAAAAAGAAGTAGGTACATTAGGTAGAGGGGGTGAGGTACAGTCTTCAGTTGCCTCACTACGCATGATGGAAACATCCATGCATAAATACCTTAGCGTTATGATAGGTTTAGGCTTTTAGGTTTTTTTGTCTTCACAATTATTTTACTATGGTATTTTACAGTTGTTGTATCAAATGTCTGTTGCGGTTGTGCGCAGATTAGCGACCCGCACACTGTTTGTTTTGGTTAGGGTATCACCGTTTATTGTCACAGCCGAAGGAGTTGGTTATTGTGACTTACCTTTTCCTTACATTAAAGTGTTAAGACGATTTAAATGTGGCGCAGCGTAATGTCAGTTTGCGTCTTTCCGCGTGTGGAGTGATCAGTGTTGGTGTACAACAGTCAGTGAATGAGGCACCTGCCTGAGCAGGGCACACTGTCAGTGCACTGTCGAAGTAAACAAGGCACGATTCAGTGCATGTGTCATACATCAGGAAAAAAAGAGAGGAAAAAATTGTTGTCAAAATATATTGTAACTCAATTTGTAATTTCTTGGTTATATGTCATGGATCTAAGCAAGGACATATGGACATTGAAAGGTTTGATGATTTGTTTCATGCAGTTTCAGACTGTGTGTGTTATTCTTAATGTGTATGTAATTATGTTAGTTTAAGGATAAGCAAGCAGCCACCCAGACTTCCCTTTATGTTTGGTAAACATTTAATCTTGTATTTTTTTGTAACATGTTTCTATGTATATGTGAACAAGTGTGGTTTGTGATGACAAAAGTCGGTGCTTTGTCAATGCCGACTTTTGCCACATTGTAACGGTGGGGGTGTAACGTAACCATGAACGTTACGGTTATATTTGGAGTGGATAGTGTAATCTGAGAGGTATGTAAGGTCTTTGGCGGTGGGCGAGCGCCGAGCGCGGGAGTCAGGGATTGTCAGTGGTAACGTACGGAACAGCCGGCGGGAGCGGAAGGTTTACGGCAGTGTGTTTATCCCGTGAATACATCGTACGGCCGCTTGGCGTGTGTTCCGTACTAAAGAACACTGTGGGATGTGTGCTAAAGTATATGTTGGACTATGAAGGTTCTTCCGAGTGACCTGATTCAATATAGACTGTGTTTAGTAAACTACTGCAGAATCGGACTATGGCGATTGTTTGTTAATTAGTTTCGAGAATTGTGCTCACTGCTTATTTATCCTTTTGACTGTACTTGAATCTGCTATCTTCGGTGACGAAGAAACATTAGTATTATTGTCTGGTGGCATGCTTGTTGACTGTGTAGTCTCAGAGGAATAAATCTACGAAAACTAGTACGCATATGTGTTCTTCTTCTGTGACTTTAATTAACCAATTAGCATAGCCGAAAGACTGGCGACCGCACGGCAAAAACGAACCTTTAATTAAAAGAGTAATTAGTGGTGGAAGAAAGCTTAAGAAAAATCGTGTTAGGAAGTGTAGCTGCTCAATTGCTTCAACGAACTTTTAACTATACAAACACGAATAGCGTGAGTACACGTTACACACTGTTGACTTCAACCAAGATTTTACCCCACACAAGGTGCTCAAAGACCTTTTGAAAGTTCATGTTGCATAGGGCTGTAAAAGTGAAATGAGTAGTGCTCTTATGGTTGGGTAGAACAACTGAGTTCTATTTCCTCTAGCTTTTACAGATTTTTTTCTTTCCTCGAGTTACGCCAAAATTCAGCTTCGCTGAGGAAACCATTTAAACTGTAGTAACTACAAAAACTTGCAAAAGTTAAAAAAAATCTTATACATCACATTGAGCATTATGTTAGGGTTCAATGTAAGCAGTTGAGGTTAGTTCTCATCAGAAAATTGATGTGCCAGCAATATCATCAGATAATTTATGCACGGAATTATGTTTCTCCTGATTCGTGACCCACAGCATTCTAAAATCTGTTTCAAGATTCTCAGCAACTGTTATGAGACTTTGGCCTTCAACACTGGTCATTTATACTTTATTAAGATGGGGGTTGTTCATTTACAAATGGTTTGCAAACTGAAGCAAGTCAATACCTTTTGGCTCTACAGGATGCAGAAGTGCATAATATTTTGCTATGAGGAAAAAAAACTAACAAATTCCAAAATCATTGCAGAGCAATGATTGTTGGAAAGCACCTTTTATAGTTGCACTGTTACTGCCTTTCGACAAAGTTTCAAGTGCTATAATAATTTTTAAACAATGTTCTTTGAATATGGTGACATTTTTGTATTTTGAAGACCAACGGGTTTCACAAGTCATTAGTATATTTGGTAAGCATTTTCAAAGAAGAGGCGATTCACAGAAGAATTTTGATATTTCTTTTACTGTGGATATTTCTTATCACTGAAATTTAGTTAAAGGTTCACATCCATGTTCAGTTTGTAACATTCACAACTAATATTAATGCTCTCTCATATTTTTCTCCTATTATTTTAGGAACACTACCATCCTTTCTTGCCACAGTGGAACACCCATCAGATCCTTCTCCATCACACTTTTCTGGGTCAAGAGCTGAAATTTCTACTAAATTGTCAATTGCAGAGACTATTGATTTTGTGTCCATGTCAATCAATTCTAAAAAACCTAAAAATTCTTTTTGAACTATCATTTTGTGCTTATTAAAAAAAATCTATCATCAATGCTCTTCCTCTTTTATACCACCGCTCGTTTATCAAGATACTACAGACATATGCACTCTGATGTTGTCTTTAATCATATATCCATGTAGCATATCATTCTGGATTTGTGGTGACATGTAGGTGGCAATTTCTATGTCATCTATCAAAATTTGATCACCAGCTTCAATTTTGAGTTTCATCAAGTCTTTAAGAACACCTTCACATCGTACCTTGCCCCTCAAAGGCATGTCTACCACACTGAGCAACACTGTAGAAATTCTGTGCCAGTGAGATGATGTACCAGAGTTCGCAAGTTTTTGTAGCATGTGATAGGCCTAACCATAAACAAACTTAAAACACCCTGCACATTATATGGTGCAAACAACTCACAATAAATGCAAAAAACGTATATTTCTTGCAACACACCAGCTAGGGAACATAATGCACCAGCCTTCTATATTTAAATTTTGCATTTAATTGTACAGCATCCTCAACAAAGTCCTAACTTTGAAATGGTAACCAACAGTTAAAAAAAAAAAAAAACAATTTTTGGAAATCAGGTTATTGTAAACAAATGTCTGAATCAGTGAACCATATCATTATGCATATCAGACCTATATGGAATGATATTATGTGGTGCGACGGTACTTGAGGTTGATTCGTCAAATCTAATGTGCTGCGCACCAATTTAAAAAAGTAAATTAAATATTAGAATGGGTAATTTTTACTTTCATATTTTTTGACATTTGAGGCAGAGGGCCAGTGTGCAGCAAGTGCCCCATCCTGTCACACCATGGCTATACCCATGCAAAAAAAAAAAAAAAAAAAAAAAAATGTGTAGCCAATCACTGCTGCAGATCAGACATAGTTGATTGTATCCCTGCAATATGTTACCAATCTTGGGTATTAAAAATAGAGTGTGCATATGGGCAGTCCCATGATGAATTTAAAGTTAATAAAATAGTTCTGTATGCTGAATGATTGTTTTTTAAAAGAAGGTGTGATAGCAGAGGTTATATAATTAAAAAAAACAACAACTATATAACTAAAATTAATAGAGATTAACACAATCACTATCCTGGATTCAAGCTAAATGTGCAACAAATTAGGTTATATTTTTACACCAAATTCATTTAAGAAGTTATGAAGCTTTCCAATGAAAGTAAGCTCATAAAAGATAAATGTGTAATGGCATACAACACTGCAAAAATCTTTCAGTGCTAATACCCCTAAATTGTGAGGAATATTTGTGTATGCGAAGAATAAAAAATAATAATGCCCTCCTTAAGTTTTAATTGAGACTAAACACACCTGTAAATCCAGGAGGACAAATACATGTATAATTATGTTCAGTTTCCTCACAGGTTCCATTATTTTTACATGGCTGTGTGCTGCACAATTTTTGAACAGTACAGTTGTCACCACGATAAAAAGGAGGGCATATACAATCAAATCCATCCACTTTATCCTTGCAGATTCTTCCTTCAGGACACGATGTAGGAGTGCAATCATTGATATTTAAATCACACTGTTTTCCTTCAAAGCCTGAAAGAAAGGAGGGAATGAGTAATGTAAATGTTAAATACAAAACAATAGACAAAACAAATATCAATACAAATACAAGAAAAGGAACCTGAAGGAATTATTATCGACACATGTAAAGAGGCAGCAGCAATTATAAACCATGATGAAAGGACAAATAAAATAGATAGAACTACTTTTAGCAACATGATCTCAGTGCCAACAGTTTCTACATGGTCAAAACAGCTGACTGTTTCCGTCTTTGTAGCTCCACTGCCTTCAATTGATTACTTTCTCTATCCTATCCACATTAATTTTGCCTTGTAACATTTTTTCCTTGCTGTATTTCCATACAAAAAACATAGCTCAGAATGCGAATATTGGTTGCAACCTTCTGCAGAAGACACCAGTACCTTTCCTCTGGGACTAATGGTTTAACACAGAATTCAAACCACATAGCAATCACAGTACTCAGCAAAAACAAAGCAAGTCTGACAAAGGAAAAGGTATTATTATGGACATATAAACATTACTGCCCATACCGAGCATTGAACTGGGCATCTTAAGTTTTTTCGGCCCTTACCTGACTGAATCTATTGTGGTATAGAAGATTTAAAAATAAACAACCAATGATGCTGTACGAAAAACTGTTAATTGCAAATGTTTTGAAAGTTTACCCACTTTTTCTGTTGCATGACAGCCCTAATGTCAAGGCTGCGTGGTATGTGGCATTCATTGTAATATTCATTTCCTTTAAGAAAACCAGTAAAACACTGTGCAATTCCAGAAAACCACTACTATGGCTTTCTTTGCTGACTGCATCATTTTAGCCTATACAGAGATGACTACCCAATACAGAGCCATTCCACTGATTCTCTTTTGGAGATCAGGTTATAGAATGGAACCACGATCTCATCCTAGGTTACGATAGACTGCATAACAATTTTTTTTTTTTTTTTTTTTTTTTTTTTTTTGTTCTGTTCTGTTCACAAAACTCCAAAAAATTCTGAGTGCAGCTGAGGCACTACTCCTCCTAAAATTTGGACAGAATTATGGGCTCTGTGTGCATACTGATCTTGTTTACAAATGTAAAGAATATAATAATTGTTATTTCTTAAAATACAAATCTCTCAGAAATTAATTTGTCGAAATGTTTACCGCAGAATAATATTTAATTGTGTGATTACAATGCTTTCTTAAATGCAGGAATGAGTATATAACAATGACACAATTGGACGCTAATGTTAAAAAATAACAGCATGCACAAATAATGAAGGGTAGACAAAACCTTGCGTACTTGTAGAACACCTATTCCCTTCCTACAGGAATGAGAAGTTCTCTGTTCTATGTTTACACCGGTTTGCTTCATTCTTTTTTGTATAAAACCATGTTCTGATCAACTAACTTTAATTAATAAATAGCAAAAGTGAAGACAGGAATACAGCGATTACATATAACGTAAACTTGCAGAGTTCTAGCCTAACTAGAAAAACTTGCGGCTGAATAGTTAATGTAACTGGGTATATATTTCTCTGATTTCATATTTCAGTATAGTGAGCACAGTGCTAGGTTGGTTGGTTGGCTCTAATATTTTACATTAGAAGATCTTGGGAACAAAGAAGAGACAAAAAGGCATAAAATAAGAAATCATGTAATTACTGTCTGTGAGAAAATTGTGGTTTCTGCCATTATGCTTCAGTTCACTACTATCACTAAATAAAAACACATGGTATTACTAACCAGGTGGACACGTGCAGCGATATTCTCTTTTATTTACCATAGTGCAGGTTGCACCATTGTGACAAACATTGTGTTTGCAAATATCATAATCTTCACAGTTAAAGCCCATATAACCTTCTTGGCATCTGCATTCATAACCATCTTGCTGATTAATGCATGTACCTCCATTTTGACAGGGATCAGGCCAGCAGTTATCCAAACTTGACTGGCACATCTGACCTAAAAAAAAAAGAGGTTTTTATCTTTACAATACAAATATGAACAAAATCTGCTTACTGCAAGATAATTATATTTTTCCATAATGAGGTACTTAAATTAAGTACTTTAATTTGTAATGGATACTAAGAAAAAAAATACCAACAACAAACGTTAAAGAAATTAAATATCACAATACCTGAATTTACACAAATACAGTCTAAATCTAAGATGGCTTTGTTCTTACATTCTGAGCAATCTCATCAACACCCAAGTGTGAAAATTATTTTGTGCTCATTTCTCTATATTTCCTCTCCAAATTTGAAAAATCTTGTACTTCTTGAACTTATTTATTATTCTGGTAATACTATGTAATAAATTAAATTTACTGTTGCTATTTCTTAACCTCCCAATCCAGGGGCGGATCCAGGGGGGGGGGGCTAGGGGGCTCAAGCCCCCCCCAAACGTATCTAGGTCCACCCCTGACATTGTAGTTTTGAGACTTTTTTTTTTTTTTTTTTTTTTTTTAGCTCTACGAATTTGAGGCCCGAGGAGGCTATAAATACTACCTTTTTACGACTCAAGCCCCCCCCAAAACAAAAATCCACTGAACGCAAGCCCACTGAACCAAAATTTACTCAAACCAAGCCCCCCCCAAACCAAAGTCCGCTCAAGCCCCCCCAAAAACAAAATCCTGGAAACGCCCCTGTCCCAATCCCCAATTCTTACAATTCTTACCACATTTTTCATCACAGACAAAGAAGGGCACGATTACAATTTTTTTTAAGCTGTTCGTGAGTATATAAGATAGCAGAACTGCTGAATGTTCAATGATTATAGAATAGTTTAATTGCTATCAGCTATAAAATTTAGTAAAAAGTCTTATATATAGATGTTTAAAATTTTTAAGAAAAACAGATTAATTTCTGGACTTATATCAAAGACTTTCCCTGCAACATCTTTAAATTGAAAATGAAAGCAGTGCGTTATATTTTCTGCTAAGTTGTTAAATCGCAGTGAATCAGCTCCCACTTTAATCTGTACACCATCTGTAGCAGGTAGTATCAATAACTGAAGTAAAACAGATGACATGTAGGCTTACATTGGAAACTATTACAATGCATCAACAAAGGCCATCAACCCATTTCTGCTGAAAAATGTAAAGTATATCCTTGAATACAATCTCAACTGCACAGTAAAAGAAAGTTTACAAGAATTTGATCCATTACTCAAAATGGCAGTTTGAGAAGGGTAATATCATTGGTGTTACATTCAATATAAATTCTTATTGCATAGCAACAAGTAGTCCTTACTGTTAATATTGCAAAAAAAACCTACAGGTAGAATGACATACCTGTGGATGAATGTCACTATCACATTCAATCTTTTATTCAAATCACAACAGCATTGATTTGCAACTTCATAGGAAAAAAAGTACACAATTAGCTATATAAAATTAATTATTCCATTTCTATAGTAAAATTGTTATCATTGAAGGCTATGTGGAAATAATGTCCAACATATACCACATTTTCTGCATTCTTGGGTACTTTTGCTTAGCCTTCACGTCTGGGTATTTCATGGCACCATACTCTTGTAACTGAACTAATCATTCATGTAAATGTACATTTTCATTTTGTCCTCTTCCAAATGTGTTTAGTAAAAATATTATATGTGATGACTGAAAAATGGCATCAGTGCCAATTTCACTGTAGTTTTCTTTCACAAATAAGAGCTAACAACTTTTTCCCCAAGTTCCCAGCCCTCTCTCTCAAATTTAAACTTTTTCCATAGGTTTGACAATACCGAGACCGTGTGGCTCATGTTGATGATTTGATCCCATTTATTTTCTAAACCACCACATACAGAAGATCAGTTAGAAAATTTCTTAGTATCTTAGTGATATGGATAGTTCTTGGTACAAATTATCGCATAAGAAATGTCTTAATGGAATGATTAAGTACTAACCCTAATTTTATATCAAGAGAATGAGGATGCAGGAAGAATCTATCCCTAATGCAATAACGAATTTCTTTGACAAATTTAGCTGAAATGTATGGTTTCTATGACCACAAGCTACAATTACAGACTATTTAAGACACAAATTCCATTTTTCTTCATTCTTAATCAATACATGATGTCCTGCACTAGACCTATGTATACATATGAAATACAAAAAAGGGCTACAAGGCAATATTAACTCAAACAAGTCTAGAGAGAGTAGCCATTTAAATTGATTACCCAAAATATTTTTTGTGTTAATCTTAATTTGTATTGGTGCATCTCTCTTTTGCTTTGATACAAGATGGGATTACTTTCTCTATTCTTGTTCAAAAATACATATATAATGCACAAACAACAGTTAATCATTAACATGATGCAAGCACAATATTAATAATACATGCTTCTGTTTCATTAATTTGCTAACATCTTAGCACATCAAACAACTCATAAAAGAGCCAAGCATGAAGTAAGACAGCTCAATAATATGAATGCTACACTAAACATGCTGATCACATCTCAGTATCATATTTTGAGAGCTTATGTATTTTATGCCATTAGATCAAGTTACATATGTTCTGAATGATATCAAAATAATAATTTCTGCAAAAATTGCTCAATGTGAAACCAAGCATAAATCACCATTTAGGGAACATCCATAACTTATGTCACACAAATTGCGTGTTTTTTTACTCCTCTTTACCTCGCCCCCTCCTTCTTTCACACTCTGTGGATTCCTCCTCCCATCCCCCTCCTCATTGTGACAACATACTTTTGACATTTTAAATTTATAATTTGATTTAATGAAAGATATCTCCACAAACAAAATGACGTTCTCAACTCACAGCTACCATACGTATATCTGGAAAATATTCTAAACAGAAGGAACGATTAGAAACTATTATAACCAGGCAGCATTGATAAACAATACATGAAGTTAAAAAATTGATCAAGCTGATTTAAGAAGTCAAAGAATGATGACTTATACATTCCTATTCATATTAACAAAATCATAAATCAAAACACATCTGCTGCGGGACCTGTCTTGAGTACATACAAAAAAATAAGCTTTTGTAGAAATCAACCACAGTCATATCATGAAGCCGCTCTTCCATTAGCTCTGATGATCTTAGCTTTTAATATTTTCCCATATTAGTCTGTATATAATTAACCAGTGCCTTTGTCCTACAGCAAAACTTGTGAACTTTGTAACAAAAAACAGTAAATTTCTAATATCACATTCACTGACAAACTCTCATTGTGAATATCACAGAGTGTGTGACCTAGATTCACCATCCTACAGATGAGGTGCTCATACAACCATCATAATTTTTATAAACTTTGAAGGAAAGTGTTGGCTTGTGACTGTTATAAATCAATTCCCTGAAAAATCTGTGGCATTCAGAGGAAGCATCAAAATGAAAATGAGAGAAGAAACATTGCAGTTGAAAGGAAGACTAAAGAAAGTATTGCACTTAAAATGGGTACCATAAATAAAATAAAAATTAACTCTGCAGTTACAAAACATTCATCATTTATAACTACTGTGCCAAAAGTGTCAAAAGCAACAGAATATGAACAGTCATAGCCTTTTTTTTATTATTTTTAATTAGTATGGGATACACATCACTGGTCCATATAATTTACTCGAGTATAAAATGTACTTCAGATTACATTTTAGTTAATGCTGAATTCTTAGAGAAAAGAGGGTGGAGGAAGGTAGTGGCATGCTGTGTTAATTTTCCATTCCCAAGTCTCTGCTGGAAAGAGTATTTTGGAACAGTAATGTGGCATCAGGTAGTTAGAAAAACATAAACAAAAGATTTTAATTACAATCTGCTTAATTCTCAAAGCTGAACACAAACCGACAGACCCATGAAATTATCTATATTGGTTGGCTGTTTTGGCTCTTACAACATAGCAACATTCAGATGCAATTAAACTACAATTGTATTGATCAAATGTCACACTTGCATTTTCAGCAGTAGTATGATTAGATATACCATTTTTGTCAGGGAATTTTTTTTTTAAATTAAATTCTACCAAAAATTAAGTAAGTAATTTTACATACATATGGTCAATTTTTTTACAAAACTGCCAAGTGGAAGTTTACATCTTTGTACAAGATATTTATTAACTATGTGATTCTCAGTAATGCATTTCAGTGTTTATATGGAATCGGTAACCAATGGAGACCAAAAGTAAATGAAGAAATTATTTCTGAATGGTAATTTATGGAAGAAAACAAATGATTTAGTAAAACAATGTTCTTAAATTTCTATTTTCATATGCTACAAGAATTCAAAACCTTGCAATTTTGTACACAGCCACAATGCGATGGCTATGTTACACTGTAGTAGAAGACTCCAAAAACAGCTACAAACAAGCAAAAAAACATGCATTTTGATTCAAGATTAAATTTTTTACCTTACCTCTCTTCAAGACTAAGTCCTTCAGGCATTAACTGAAAGAGAACTAAATTTTATCACTCCATTATTTTAACTTAAACTAACTTTTACCAACTAATACAATAAAAATAAGAAGGCACTTATATAAAACTGTTTGATATTAAATATATGAACTGGATGAGAAATGACTAGATTAGTTTTCACTATAAGTATACCCTAAATCATTAGTGCGAACTTCTTGACATAATATATAATAGTTTTTTTTTTTTTTTTTTAAAATAAAATAGATATTATTGGACAGAAGAGTACGCACAGACCTATTCAAAATGAATGACGTACTTCTTAGCCCAAAAGAAGATGAAATGCACTGCCAATTGCAAGAAGGCAGTTGGCCTAAATGAATATATACATAAACCCTTAAATCAAAATTCTCTAATAAGGGAATTTCATTGAAATATCATCAATCAGTTAAATAACACAAAAACAATGTTGTGTACCAGCATATTACAGCAGTAAAACAATATTACATACCCGACATATTGTCACGATATTGGTTAAGCTGTATAAAACTACAAACATAGTGTAAGCATCTTAGAATTTGGATAAATTCTAGTTTTCTTAGTTTCAAGTACAAGGGAGGGAGAAAGCTTTCCTCTAAACATAAGGTTTCAAATAAACTGATTTAAGAACAGTAAAGACACTCAACATTTAATAAAAGGGCTAAATAAACATTTTTTAATAATAAAGAAACTTTAAACTAACCTGGAATAGGGTAATCCATTTTTATCCAATTTGCAAACAAGAGATTTTTGCTATGTGAGCATTTCACTTTTTCTGAACACTTTTAACTGATGTAAAGTAATTTTAAAATAATAATAATTCGAAAGAAAGTTAAATTAACTAAAATTCCGTAGTTTTAGACCGTGTAAATAACATAAATAAATTTTTAAACACTTCGATAAACACACTTTCACTTCCAACATTTTTTATCATATGTATCCCGTAATTTCTCGATCTAAAAAGTAGATTTTCTAAAAGAATCAAAAATCTGATATAACATATTTAAATTTCAGAACGTTCCATGCAGTAGAACGGATTTTATACACATTTTCACTTGAGATTTATTTGTGAGTAAACTAAGCCACTTCCATAAATAAAATAACTTTCAAAACACGTAGCTAAATTCAAAGAAAATTCCGATAACTACTTTTTCGATATAAACAACATAAGAATAGTTATTCAGCATAAACAGAGTTGACTTATGATACATTCTAAACACGATCCTGCTAAATAGATAACTTTGCTATTTCGCCACCGATATTCACAAAATTTACATCACTGGAATCAGGAATTAATGTAGAACACTTTGGCACTAATTTTATGGCGATAATTTGCAATTCAGCAGGATTACTAAAAATTGGATTAAATTCAAACATAGAAATAGGGAAATCCCTATTACTGTCTGAGACTCTCTATCAAAACGCCATTTAAACTAAATTCATTTTTAAGCAAACTAATCATTCGAGATTTCTAATTAAACACTTTTTATGTACCTTGAGGACAAGACTATATACAGTTAAAGTTTGAACGCTTTCTATAATCACAATCATTTTACACTATTTTTGGAAAGTAGGTTAATACATGTGGCATGCAGATGGTGCTATATAAGCGGGTACCTCGTAGAGGTCTTTTGTCTTTCGTCTTTATGGTTTGGTCTTTCGATTTAGTCTTTTGTCTTTACTCAGGGAACGCTATGTAAGTTGAATCCGCGTAAGTTGTTTTGGTGCGGGTCGAGTGGGAGCCGGAAACTGGTTGAGCCAGACTGGGAACGTGTGTCGGCCATGGTGATATTTTCTTTACCAGATCGTGATGTTAACTACTGAGGACTTTTGAATTTTCAAAAAGGGTTTTTGCTGTCGGTTCTATTCTCTCCACAATCTGCAATTTTCTGGAAACGTTTGTTCGATTGCCTACTCAACTGTAGAATGCTAAATTTTGAAAATGTGACTTTGAAAATAAACTTCAAATTTTTATTCAAGTGAACCTTTTGTGATTTCGTAGTAGACTGGAAACCTTTTCTAAGTTTGTGGTTTAAACAAATTTAGTGGCGACCTTTCAGAATTTCAGTTGAGAATTCCAGGCAGGCAATATGGTCATTTAAAATTATCAACGTAAAGTCAGAGAACATTTTCTAATCAAGTGAACTTTCAGTTAAGGTACCAAGCCTATACTCCACCCCAAGTACTAGGCTTATCCCTTACAACAGCATTATTAAGAATAGTTTTGAAAGTTTCAACAATTATTTCATTTAAATTAAGGATTATATTTAACTCGTTTTTAAAACAAAAAACACTTTTATTAACACCCCCTCCCAACCTTGAGAGTATCTAGAAAAAAGAATCGGATCTCAGTTCTGATCTCTCTCTCTCTCTCTCCCCCCCCTTTTTAAAGTAGCGTAATGGTTATTGATAACACACATTGATAAGCACTATAATTAAGCAAAGGAAAAAGGAAACTACTTTAGGCAATATAAATTACAAGGAAAGGGAAAGTGACTTATCACTCACCTAAGTTGAAGGAAGCGATGGGAGGAAAACATATATCACGAACACAAAAATACACAATATTTTGGTCTTAAGCCTTCTTCATGTTAAAGAGAATGAGTCATGTGGTTTGGGAGGTGTGCACGCGCCGAAGTTTCCTACATGACTGAGTCGATTATCAATATGGCGGTGGGACTAAGATGTTATATATAAATATGTATATCGCAGAAGGTGATAGAAGTAGTTATATACCAAAAGGGTATGGAATTTGAGACGAAAACAAAAATTGGGGAAATAAAAATAGATACATAAATTTTGAAAATAAATTGTAGTTAGTAAAATGACAATAATGCTAATACTGATAATAATGAGTGATGCATCAAAGAAAGGAACTTTATCATGTGGGAAACTTTGGCGTGTGCACACCTCCCGAACCACATGACTCATTCTCATTAACACGAGGAAGATTAAGACCGAAATATTGTGTATGTTCTTCTCCCGTTGCTTCCTTCAACTTTGGTGAGTGATGAGTCATTTTCCCTTTCCTTGTAATTGATAAGCACTTTGTATTATTCAAGCTTATTTCTGATTCTAGCAACCTCTCCAAGATTTCTGATGCATGAATCACTCGGTCTGAAATGACTAAATTAGGATTTATTTATTTCAGACAACAGTGAATTATGCTCTACAAAATTAAATTAGTAATCATGTAAACCTAAGAGCTAACAACTGTATTCTCCAGGAACTACAGCTAGAGAGCAAAGTCTGGTCAAAAGTAAGAATTAGTAAGAGTCCTCCTTCACCAAAAAACTGCAAAGTTTGGAGTTAGATTAATATGCACCAGGAAAAACATACAGACTTAAGTTGAATTTCTGATCTTAACATTTCCAATTTCGTTATGAGCAAAATATCATAATAATATGGGCTATATATTACTTGTAATTATTAAGATATGTTTTTGCTCAAATAAATGTGGTGTAACAAAATACACTACTTATAAATTACAATTCTTCTCCTAAGTAATAAATATATTTATGGAAAACTAGCCTTCATAGTTTGCCAATGCATCACAACATGCTTAAATAAATTTCAATCATAAATCATTTACCAGAGAGAGAAAACAAAGAGCTTCTCATATGACAAACATTGATCAAATATCAATAAGATATTTAAATCGTGGAAATAGCAGTACACTTGTTTAAGTAGTTTTTATAATGCAGATATAAGTACTATAATATTTATCAAAGCAAGTACATTACAAATTACAGACAAAAAACTGCTACACACCAGTATTAAACCTTAACAGGACAGTTCTATCCATAAAGATACCAATGTTACACTGGTGTTGGCAAGGAGTTGTTATCCATGAAATCAAAACTGCAGCTCATATAAACGCCATTTTTGATACTTCTGGTTTTATGCTTGGTCAAAAAGGACTGTGGGCAAGTATCAGGAAGAATTTCAACAGTGGCTTTTTGAAGGAACCATCCAAGCATCTGCCTGTAATGATTTGGGGAAACCACAGAAAATCCAAATCAGGATAGCCAGACAAGAATTTGAACTTGCATCCTCCCGAATGTGAGGCCAGAGCATTAACACTCACCAACCATGTTCAGTGATACTGTGAAACAACCCCACAAAATGTTTTGCTATAATACACGAGTCATATAAAGGATTCAGCCAAATAATTCTAAGGAAGTTTCAATACACGGCATCATCATCAAAGAATAACTTTTCTTGTCTGACTTATGAGGGAATGATATATACGAAATGTAAACAAGTATTAAGTAACCCAACAGCTAACAGTAGAAGGTAGGATGACTGAAGTGACATAAATACAAGCAAATATAAATACACAGTATTTCAGGTGAACCTTAATTATATGTGTGAAAGAACAAAACATGCTGCTTGTTCATTGCGTGTAGTGATGGACAGATCGATCCTTTTTGATGAATCGTTTGGAGTCGATTCACTCCTTGCTGAGAACCGATTCTTTTAAACTACTCTTCGATTCTTTCCGAGTTATATTTTGAAGGTAGAACATGATCAATTACATTTGTTCTATTTTACAATTAAATGAACAAATACCCACAGACAGAACCGCTGAAGATGCTTCGCAAATGAAGCGAAATGCGTTCGGAAAATAAAACAACATTTTCAATTGCATTGGCGTTACAATTATTCATAACATTGATCCTATTCGAACTTCTTCCCCAGATTCCCTAAAACCAAGTTCTGGCTGAGCCCTTGTTGTTTATTTTCTAAATTTAATTTTACTCTCTTTCTCATGCCACAATCCAATATACCTATCTTTGAGAGGTACACCATTTCTGAAGCAGAGATCTCCTCTGTCACTTCAAAAAACACTACAGCCTGCATAACAATTTACCATTAGACTCTGTAAATGTCACATGAGGATTGACAAATGCTAATACTGTTTTAATTTTCCTCTCCCAAAGATAAATATACTCTATTTTCCCACAAATAAGTTGCCAACCTTAACTACACGCCATGGGAACCAGGCTAATGAGTCGAAATGAATCACGAGTTACACAAATATCAAGAGTTGAGGAGAGTCGAAACCGAAGAAGAGCAAATGAGCTAGAGGTGAGTGGAGAGCGAGTGAGCCAAGAGTCATTAACACTGACGAGTTAACGACTCAGAGTCGACTCAGTGAGCGATTGTACAGCAGCAACGGCTCAGCTCCCCCTTACCAACTCTTGAGTCAACCGTGACTCTTCCAAGTGAGTCGGTTTAGAAAATGGTTCTTTTAGACGAGACGAGTCAACTCTTTGAATCGATTCACGATTCTTTTGCCCACCTCTAGATGTGTGTGACCAATGGGCAACACCAGCATCAATGAAGCTGGGTGGCTGGGAAGGGGTAACTATACTGATGGTCTTGGGAGACCATGAGATTGCATTCATGGCTAATACAAAGAAAAATCTTGCATGGAGGTGCAGATTAAATAGTGGCTGCAGACAAAATAAAAATTATAGACATGAATTGTAATAGTAATGACAATAATGCAAAAGACAATAATTAAAAGAAAAGATTTGAAGCAAGGATGTAGTCTATCCCCCTAATATTCAACCTGAAAGTGAATCAATCAAGCATGTGAAACAAAAATTTAAATCTGCATTGACAACCATACCCGCAATTCACAAAAATCATGGGTGGCAAAAGGTGCTTTGTATCAAAACTAATCTCTACTCTGTGCATTCCAATCCTGAATAGCACAATGGAAGAAACAATTCATGTAAGCACCAGCATGGCACCTTGTTTCCTATCACTGTGACCCAGATAGTGTGATAGATAAAGTATTTCATCATACTCATAAATGAAAGTTGATATTCGCATAAAAGTCAACAAATTCGGAAGAAACCTACGTCATCTAGCTGCTAGACAATCCAAGCCCTCTCTATGTACCACTTCAGTGGCACTTTCATAACAGCTGTGGCAAGCAGTCACAAACTTAATGGCTCTTCTTTGTACTTTACCTATCGTTTCAATCAATCCCTTACGATGCGGCTCCCATACTCCACACGAGTAGTCCAAATGAGGTAGGACAAGAGTTTTGTAAACTATCTCCTTCATATCAGCATTACAATTCTTCAAAATTTGACCTATGAATCACAATATAGAATTACCTTTACCTACAACAAAACTTATGTGCAGGTCCCATTTCATGTTGTTTTTTAATATTACACCCAACTACTTCAAGGAATCAACAATGTCAATAACTGAAGTGTTCATTTTGTACTCCAGAATAAATAAACTTTTTTTTTTTTTTTGTTCATTACACACATTGCCTTGCACTTTTTGCAGTTTAGTGTAAATCATCAGTCATAGTACCACACCAAATCATGCTGAATTTCTAAGCAATCGTCAGAATTACTTACTTTCCTATAGATGACTGCACGACCAATGAACAATCTCGAACCGTTGAAATTGTTTATAAAAATTATGCAAAAAGTGGTTCAGTGACAATTCCTACAGGGGAATCCTACGCAACCCTAACCGTTGTGATGTGGATCCCAACCCTAACCCTATTACAAGGGCTTCTCTGTCATTGACAGATTGCAACCGAGCAGTTTGAAAATCCATTCAAAAATCTAATCTGATATACCGTATGCTCGAATCTTCGCTAAAAGGCAATTGCGTGATACAGCGTGCAAAGATTTCCGAAAACTGAGGGGGAAAGACGTATCAACTCGTGAACCTGCATCAGTAACATTCATTACATGTTGTGAAAATAGAGATAATTGTATTTCAAATTATCTGTTCTTCTGAAATCCATGTTTGTTCAGTATAAGTAGTTCATTTTCATCTAGAAACTTCCTAATGTTCGAGCACATAATATGCTCCAGAACACTTTTGCAAACTGTTGTCAGTGATATCGGTCGGTAGTTCATAGCATCGCTCCGATCTACTTTCTTGGAAATGGGAATTACCTTACCAATTTTCCAGTCAGAAGGTACTTTTTTTCCTCTTCTAAGGATTTACGGTTAACATCAGACAAAAATGTTTCTATTTCTGTTTCATATTCTGAAAATCTTTTTACTGGTATAGCATCACGATCCAGGGTTTACCCCCAGTCCCGGTGCTGTAATTGCATTCCAATACCTGCAGTATTTATTCCTAATGAATCCATCTCTAACTCTATATGATGTGGAAAAATAGATATATTATCCATATCTTTAGCAGTGAATAAATTTTTAAATTTGATATTAAATACAGAAGCCTTGTCGCAGCTATCATTAACTTCATGTCTTTCTTGTATTAATACTGGAATACTGTCACTACAATTGACCTTTCTTGTGCATGACCAAAATTTCTTTGGGTTTTCTAAAAGGCCCTTAAAACGTTAAATGCAACAGATGTCATTAAAGGCCTCATGCATGACACATTTAACATGTCCTCCTTTGTTTTTAAAGTTATCTTTTAACTACACAGTATACCATGGTGGATCATTCCCTTCCTCAATTGTCTGTTTCAGTGTAAATAAGTCAATACCTTCCCTGACTGTATGTATAAATTGATGCCACATTTCTTAAATGGTGCCTCTTGTAATGTTGAATGTATGATAATTATCCCTCAGGTGTGTTCTAACACATTCATTTGAAGCCTTTTTAAATATGTAAATAATCCCTTTTTTCCACTCGGTTACTGATTTTGTCGTTGCAATTACCACTTTGTGATCACTTATTCCCATTATCATTGAAGTGTCTTTGAATAATTCTGGCCTATTCGCAATCATAAGATCTAAAAAAAAATTATTACCATTACAGCATTGTGTTGGTTCAGTAACTTGCTGATCAAGATGATGATCGCAGAACAGGTCAAGAGTGATTTCACAAGCTATTTTATCCATACCACCAGTAATTTAATTGCTATAATTACACTGAAGAGCATAAGAAACTGGTACACCTACCTAATATTGTGTAGGGTCCCCATGAGCACGCGGGAGTGCCGCAACACGATGTGGCATGGACTCGACTAATGTCTGAAGTAGTGTTGGAGGGATTTGACACCATGCATCCTGCAGGGCTGTTCATAAATCCATAAGAGTATGACGGGGTGGATATCTCTTCTGAATGGCATGTTGCAAGGCATCCCAGATATGCTCAATAATGTTCATGTCTGGGGAGTTTGGTGGCCAGCGGAGGTGTTTAAACTTGGAAGAGTGTTCCTGGAGCCACTCTGTAGCAATTCTAGTCATGTGGGGTGTTGCATTGTCCTGCTGGAATTGCCCAAGTCCGTCGGAATGCACAATGGACATGAATGGATGCAAGTGATCAGCCAGAATGCATATGTACGTGTCAAGTGTCAGAGTCGTATCTAGACATATCAGGGGTCCCATGTCACTCCAATTGCACATGCCCCACACCACTACAGGGCCTCCACCAGCTTGAACAGTCCCCTGCTGACATGCAGGGTCCATAAATTCATGAGGTTGTCTCCATACCCGTACACATCCATCCACTCGATACAATTGGAAACTAGACTCATCAGACCAGGCAACATGTTTCCAATCATCAACAGTCCAATGTCGGTGTTGACGGGCCCAGGCGAGGTGTAAAGCTTTGTGTTGTGTACTCAGCAAGGGTACACGAGTGGGCCTTAGGCTCCGAAACGCCATATCGATGATGTCTCGTTGAATGGTTCGCACGCTGACACTTGTTGATGGCCCAGCATTGAAATCTGCAGCAATTTGCGGAAAGGTTGCACTTCTGTCACGTTGAACAATTCTCTTCAGTCGTCGTTGGTCCCGTTCTTGCAGGATTTTTTTCCGGCCGCAGCAATGTCGAAGATTTGATGTTTTACTGGATTCCTGATATTCATGGTGCACTCATGAAATGGTCGTACGGGAAAATCACCACCTCATCGCTACCTCAGAGATGCTGTGTCCCATCTCTCATGCACCGACTATAACACCACATTCAATCTCATATAAATTATGATAACCTGCCATTGTAGCAGCAGTAACCGATCAAATGCCTGCGCCAGAAACCTGTTGTCTTACATAGGCCTTGCCAACCGCAGCGCCGTACTCTGAGTGTTTACATATCTCTGTGTTTGCATATGCATGCCTATACCAGTTTCTTTGGCTCTTCAGTGTAATATAACGCAAGTTGAAGACAGCTCCTAGTATTACCATGATACTAAAATTGAAGAGCTATGTTATTTACATTATTTCTTATTGCCTTGGCAACAGTTAAGTCTGCATATGGTGGACTGTAGAAGGCACCTATCAAAGATCTTGACCTGGCTATGTGTAATTTAAGCTGTATGATTTTGCAAACTTCAACACTTATTTTATTACGTGAGGGGTATTTACTGACAGCTATAAATACATCATCTCCCTGGCAATTCAATCTATCCTAACAGAAAATGTTCACACTATTATCAAAAATTTCTGAGGAACTTATATCCAATTCAAACCTGCTTCTTGCATCTATTACATATCCTCTTCTGTGCTAGTTCAGGCAGTTAGCTACAAAAACTTCTACAATTAACAATGAGAACTTTCAAATGTTGAGTTTTCTTTAAGCTACTGTTAACATGCAGTACTGAACTAATTTGGTGTGTCTTCAACTATTTTCCAACTGCCGGATCTTCCTCCCCAAGCTTGAAAAATCTCCAAATGCTATTCCACATAGCCAATTCACGTGTGTAGTACATACCCGATCCATACAAGGGAGTGCTAGATGACTAAATACAAGGGCAAAGATCAAGAGCTCAGCAGCCAAGATAGTCACAGAAGGCTGTAGTCTCCGATTCAGCTCCTCAACATGTGTAAGACCTGAAATGTGCACTGGGGTTGGTGCATAAACACTGGATCTTAACTCTGACCGTGTGTAGCCTTGGATGTAACAGTTTTGGCTTAAATAGTATAATACGGTCACCACACAGATTTTAACCTAAAATCTATGAAAAGGTTAAGTTCAATAAATAGTTCAATGTCATTTAAACAATTTCAAATTTCACAAAGCCAAAAACTGTACAGGCAATCAGACGACTTTTCCAAAGTAATGTTTTACAAGTTCGATTAACCAGGCAAGCCAGACCACACCCCAATTGTTCACAGTTCAAACGGTTGGTTGTAATAATTAAATAAAAGAAAATCACCCGCTCCTATTGTTTCACAGTTTCATAAATTCAAACGATCCTGAGGCTCCACATTGCTGAAAATTACTTTAACGCAACATTATGTTCAACTTGACTAAAAGCAGAAGCATTATTCTCAAAATAAAACTTTCACTGATGTGCTAGGTATAAACTTTCCTTCCCACTGAGCTACATGTTATCGCGTTCACGGTTCCTGGCAGACTAAGAGCAAACAACTGCACGCATGCACTTATATCACATAGCACTTCCTGCTTCTCGAATATTCCTAGTGACTTCTCACGCGAAGTGTGGGAACAAAACTTTTCCTCTTACACAGGGGTGGTTGATGGGAAGCTTGTTAGATATCAAATCGCACATCTGAAGTCCTAACATTGGCTAATTTGACCTTGACAATAAAAATAATTCAATCTTTCTGAAATTTTACCAATCGCTAGATCTTTGAATAAACGTTAACTTTAGTTATCATGAAAATTATCCTAACTTTAATGCTTTAGCTGAAAATAACTAATTTAAATATGAACTTTCGCAATCCCACTCCAGGCGAATGCTGAAGAATGTTGAAATTGAAAAAATTGAAAATACTATCTTAAAAACTTCTTTCTAACTTGAATAAACATAAAAAATGACTATAAAAATGAAATGTACTAATATTCTATCCAATCTAACTCGTGGTTCTAAGAACAAAATTTTGTTACGCAGTTAGAAAATTTAACAGATAGCTTACACATGGCTCTGAACCAGAAGTACATGGTCAATTCTACCAAAGATGCTGCAGACAGTTAGCTCTGCACCACAATACACAAGTGGCTACACCCCGATCACTCAATGACATCCAGGATGGCCCACTCCACATCTAAAATCAGACCATCCAAAATATACAACAAATGGACAGTTCATTTTATCCATGAACAATCTGCCATTTCACTGAGGAGCACAATAAACTGCCTGACGTTGCGAGCTTCCATGGTTGCTCAGACCTAATGAGCTGGGGGGGGGCAGGGGGGGGGGGGGGGGGGGGGGGGGGGGGCACCAACTCACAGGATAATGATTGCAAAACTTAATCAGTCTCTGACAATATGTCAAACCAATTTGGGCAGAGGTGTTAGCTCACCTTCCTGGCTTACAAGCTTGTATGACTGCCCCCACATTGGGCTTTGACATTGATAAACCATATGCCAGTAACCGGCAGGCAACCCTCACACTGATACGAACCTCTCTACCTGGATTGCAAGTGCAATGATTGGTAGGGAAGTACCTGTGAGTGGCGTAGCCACATGAAAGTCACCTGCAGCACATCTGCTGCAATCTCCTATAGCAGCTACCAGCTGTGTCACTTTTTTTTAACAAAGCTGCAAGCTGGGGGAGCAGATCATCCACTTCAGCCTACATCTGCACACGGCAACCACATTGTATCTCAAGGAGAAGAAACCAGTATGCTGCAGGCTGCTAAACTATCAGTATGCTACAAGGTGCTGATGGTTTTGTACCCTTAGATTATTGAGAAATGGTTTGGATTGGTTAATCTGTTAATGGATGGAACAGTTAAAGGGAATAGCTGTAGATAAAGGTAAAGATTAGAATATGTGGAGGACCTAGAGTATAATGTGTATGTTGCTACGAGTAAATCAGCTCAGTAATGGAAGAGATTGAGGTATACATCGAACTAGCCAAACCAAGCGTGGTGGGTGGGCAGTTAATGCTCTGGGCTCGCATACAGGAGGAAGCTGGTTTGAATCCCCGTCTGGGCATCCGATTTGGGTTTTCGATGGTTTCCCCAAATCACACCAGGCGAATGCCGGGATGCTTCCTTCAGAAGGGCCATGGCCGAATTCCTTCTAATTCCTTGTCCCCAGTCCCATCCCACCTCTAATAACCTCAACATGGCATGAAGCTAAAAGTAAAAAAACTAGCCAACACACTGACAGGTAAAATATTAAAAACTTTACTATTGATAAATAAACTAATCATGGCAAAAATATAGTATTAAAAAATACTGCATGATGGTTTTACATGTGATGAAACTGAACAAGGAAAGAGGTTACTGAAACTGAGGTCAATGAAATGTCTAGGATGTGTTGATAAGCTAGTTCCCAATTGTGTTTGGAAATATTCTGATCACTAACTGTGAGACAGTTATTGAAGTTATCTGAAGTTGTTAATTGGGCAAGGAATGATAATGGATGAGAATAAAAAAATGTGTTCCTGTGTTGGCCTTTTTTGTCATTCAGGAAAATGTGGGTTTGCATCGCCATCTGACCACCCAAATTTTGATTTTCCATAGTTTCTCAAATCAATCCAGACAAATGTCAGGATGGTTCCTTCAAAAGAAAATAGCTAAATTCTGAATTCCTTCCTGATCTTTGCCCCCTTTCCTCTCCTACCACTAATGACTATAGCCAAAAATAATAATTATTGTCATAGACAACTTCCTAAACTCTAGCTTTGATGAGTGAAATGTATACTTTCCCTAACCTTGTTTGCATTTGCATTATTGTAGTGCATTATTATTGTCAGAAAATGTAAACCATAATGATTTGAATGAAATGAATTTTCTGTCGACTGCAGGTTAAAAGTAGACGTGGACAGAGGCGTAGTAGCACGAATACACAAAATATCATTGTCAATGTAATGCTATTGAACATAGCAGCAAGGATATCAAATGTAAACAAATATTTACCAAAAACTACAACTATGAAGAAAATAAAATGTTGCTTACACGAAAATTAATATTAATATATTAGTGTAATTGTGAAAAATATAATCAAAGTATGGCGATACAAAAGTTTGATGCGTAGAATAAAGTTATTATATTTGCAAAAACTGTTATGAGGAAGAATGGTATTTCAGTAGTGCACATTGAACTGTGCCCATTTCCACATTCAGTATGACAGCACTTTAACACTTGAAAAGGTAATAGCTTTACGATACATCATACACAAACATATCTCATAGTACAATGCTAGAGTGCAATGTATAGTGTGTCGAAGCCAAGCAAACACAATTCACTTGTGAAAGAAATGAGGCAAATATTTGTGCATGTAGCAATGTTGGTGTCTATGGCGACTTTGGTGGTGGGCACAGTGAAGAAGAAACATTCTAGTTAATATTATAAGCCAATTTATTTTCACCATAAAAACCCAAAGTAACTTAGTCATTATGACATATTATAAAAATTCTACTGACCTGTGTATCCTGGAGGACAGACACAAACTTTTCGGTCAGTGAAAAAACATGTGCCTCCATTCCCACAGAAAGGATCACAAACATTGAGTTCAGTGCAGTTTATGCCAGAGTTAGCTGGAAAAATATATTACAGACATAAAATGAAATTTGAATGCTGTTCCTGAGAATAATGAACTATAAATGGAAGCAACTACGATAAAATAAACATATTCAAAATTTGAAAACAAACAGTCACATTAAAAAAATATCAGAATCAGCTCTGAGAATGGTCCAGATCAGATATTAGTACTTAATTACAAATTATATTTTAAATATTGGAAAAAAGTAGGTAACAGTGTTTCCTCCCATAATCAAACAAAACTGAACGTAAATATAACCAAATTCTTTGCATTTCATTTAGCATTACAAACTTCAGAGAAGACTTACACCTTCATGCTAGGACAGGAGGGAACAACTAAACCATACTTAATAGATAACAATGAAAGGAAAGAAATGCTGCGAAGCAATATTTACATGGAAAAGAAAGGGGAAAAAAAAACACCCAACACTCACCAAAGTTGAAGAGAGGAGGGCAGCAGCAACACAAACCAACACACAAACAAAAAAAGACAATATTTCAGGTGGAAAACCCTATTTCAAGTTAGAGGTAGGTGGCTGGGCTTGTGCAAGACTTACGTTCAACGCAGCCACTCAAAAAAGGGGTTTTCAAGCGAAATATTGTTTTTTTTGTGTTGTTTTGTGTTGCTGCTGCTCTCCTCCCTTCAACTTTGGTGAGTGTTGGGTGTTTTTACCCTTTCTTTTCCATGTAAACCATACTTAAGATTGTATAATATTTGAAAGAAAATCTAATACTAACTCCCCTTTTTGAAACAAATTGTAATAGTTCAAACAATTGAAATGTTAATACAATGAATATGATCAGCACTACAAGCACCACTGAAGATGGCTCAGAGCCCAGTTTTCAACACACCACACCTTGAATTTATTTGCCCATTGTTCTGCAGGTTTAGGAGTTCCTACATTAATGCTCTGAATTAAAAAAGAAGAAAAAAACAACCTCCGCGCAGCACCAAAAAAAAGTCATAATGAAATCAGTCCCTTTAAAATTGTGAAGTATTACAATTAAAATGCTTACATGTTTTACATTAACAGATTAAACAGGATACAAACCAATTTTTAAGTCTCAGCTGAATTTCTTCTAACTATAACAGTGATACAATATCATACTGTCACAATAATGGCAGCAATTGGTTATCAACAGTGCTGCCATTTACCCCCTTTAGTAATATATTGAAGTTATCATGGTTAAAAACTAATAAGTATTTAATTTTTAATAAATATGTCAATGTTTACTATCATCAAATTTTACATACCTCTAAACCCTGGTTTACAGACACACTGGGATACTCCACCAATCTCCAAGCAATGTGTATTCAAAGGACAAGATAAATGTGAACAATTAGGAGCATAGGTTTCACAGTTAAGGCCAATGTATCCAGAGAGGCACTCACATAAGTACGTTCCACCTCGATCAGTGCATGTGCCTCCATTTTGACATGGATCTGATAAGCACTCATTGGTGTTCTGAAAAAAAAAAAAAAAAAAACGATTATATAATGTAAATTTTCTTTCAACAACTAGCACCTTCTTGAAATATATTCATTGGCATTTTAACCCTCTTGATTAACACATACAGTAAAAAAAACTAACCATTTCAAAATTTAATCCCAACATCTATACAATCACACCCCCAATTCTCTCAAACAAAATACAAGATTTCCAAGTACCAAAACCTCAACTAGATGTTTTAAGTAAAGAATTTAGAAACTCAAGGAGTGGATGTCCCATTTTAGTCCAGTTAAAAATGTATCAATGAACATATTGGTGTATTCAAACTACACTAGGGAAATTGGAAAAAGTGGGATGGAGGTTTTATTTAATGAGAATTATATTAATCTAGCAAGAGATTTCTTTGTGATCATTGTGTGAATATTTTTTTTTTATATATATATTTCCAATGACATAACCAACTATGTTTGAGACAGAGAACTATTCAGACTATTATTATTTTGGTTCACAGTTTCTCCGATGGTGGTAGGAAGTTCGGTATTTAAAATCAAATTGTGGTGCACAAAATAATTTATTCTTAAAAGTAATCATCTCAAAGTTATCACACATGATTACAGTATTTATAGAAAATGTGAAAACTCACAAATTCACAGTTTTGACCTTCAAAGCCATGGGCACAATGGCATGTGTAACTCCCATAATTGTCAAAACAAATAGCATTGTTCAGGCATGGTTTATCTTCACATTCATCGATGTTTTCTTCACACTTAACGCCAGTATACCTGGAAGATACAAAGCAAGTAATGAGAAAATGCAAAATCAAGAAAATGATAGAAGTAAAGAGAAATCTTTATTTGTTTTTAATAAAGCTAGTTTATAGTGTTTTGTAATTATTGATGCATTTCTACCATCCTTATCAGTTACCAGAAACTTATATTCCACACCTACTTTTGAATGAATAACACACACACACACACACACACACACACACACACACACACATATATATATATATATATGATAACACAACCTCCTCGGAACTACGTGGAGGGGAACTATCCTATCAGAATATCCTTGACACCAGCCATCCTCCAGGCCTCAATCTGCAATAAATCCCTCCCACCACACCCAGCACTTATCACTGCTATTTATATTGCTTATATATATTATATTTTTGTACTTAAAGTTTTTCAAAATGTGATTTATATATATTTTGTCACTCAGTTATTTTGGTCTACCACTTGCAATGATAATATACCTACAGCATTATCGAATATTGATCTATTATTTGCACTTCCCCCCCCCCCTCTCCTATATGACCACCTTTGCCGGCCATGCCATTCACCAGACAGCCATAGCCGTGTACACGTCTGGTTCCACCTGGCATCTCACTTCTGCAAGAATACGGCTATACGCCGAAATATTGTGCATTTATTGTGTTTGTTCTTTTTTGTGTTCATCGCTCCAAGCTGCCTTCATCTGTGGTAAGTTCCGAGTCTTATTTCCCTATCCTTCCTTAGTTTTATATATACAGTAGAGTCTCGCGCTTAACCAACCTTCGCTTATCCGACATTCTGTTATCCGACTCTTAAGACTAAGACACACACACACACACACACACTTCCCAGCATACCATTTATATTTACACCAGACTGTACTCTAGCGGGTCAAACAACAATGAGTCATGCGCTTTGAATACAACTTTCTGCTGCGACCCAGTCACTGTCGCAGTAAAGGTCTGACTGCATACATTATCGCTAGTGCCTTAGGCCGCACTGTGCATATCTGTGTGGTGATTCTTTCCCCTATTGTATCTTTTTTTTTTTGTGATGGCTTCAAAAAGAAAGGGGGTGTTGGTGTCTATGGAAGGTAAACTGAAGGCAATTAAGAGACTCGACAAAGGTGAATCAGTGTTGAAAGAGGCCCAAGATTGTGGTGTTTGACGTGTAACTGTAGGTGATTGGAAGAGAAACAGAGTGGAAATAGAAAAATGGTGTTCAGAAAGAGGGACATCCAAAGCCTTAGAAGAAAGGAAAACCATGGAACCATGCGAGTGCCATAAAGTTAGTGAGGTATCTTTCGTTCACCCATAATAGAGATAAACATGTGCCAATATCTGGGCCGATATTGAATCAAAAAGCCCTGCAATTCTGTAAGGAGTTTAATGAAGGTGACTGTCACTTTACAGCTAACATTGGCTGGCTGGACCGCTGGAAGAAGAGGTATGGAATTCAACAACTCAATATTTGTGGAGAAAAACTCTCAGCTAATAATGAATCAGTACACATTTCTAGAGAAAAGTTCCATGATTTAATTGATAGTGAAAGTGAGACCGGAGAACAGCTGTTTAACTGTGACGAAACCGGCCTAAATTATAAAATGCTGCCAAGTAAAACACTCGCAGCTCAGACTGAGGTAGCAGCTCCAGGGTACAAGCGAAGTAAGGAAAGAATAACAATTCTTGCTTGTGGTAATTCTACCGGAAACCTAAGTTTAAACTTGCTATGATCGGGAAATCAAAGAACATTTCAAAACATGCTTTGCCAGTCAAATATAATAACCAAAAAAGTACTTGGATGAGCTCAGAAATTTTTATACAATGGTTTTTTAGCGAATTTGTACCAAAGTTGAACAGTTTTTAAAGGAAAAGCACTTGCCGAGAAAAACCATTTTACTATTAGATAATGCTCCCAGTCATCCCTGTGAAGATGAACTGCAAGATGGAGAAATAAGAGCATTATTCCTGCTGCCAAATGTTACTCCTATTTGTCAGCCAATGGACCAAGGTGTGTTGGAGGCTTTAAAAAAAAAAACTGTAGAGAGCTTTTGTCATCTTTGATTGACACTATTGACCAAGGAGAAGATATGATTGTGAAATTGCGGCAATTAAATCTGAAAGATTTGGCTTACATTTTGGCACAGTGTTGGGAAATGTTGGGACAGGTACAATTGCAAAATCGTGGAAAAGTCTGTTATGTGAGGAGACAGAGAGATTCTGGCAATGAAGAAATTAGCACGGAAAACATGAACAGTATGTTGCCATTGCTGAAACAAATCCCTGGATGTGTAGATACAACTGATGAGGACCTTAATGAGTGGCTTGCCCTTGACGACCTGTATGAAGTCACTGACGATGACATTGTCAACAACAGTGAAAAGGAAACAGAAGAGGAAGAAAACATAGTTGATAAAGGTGGTGCCAAAATAACACACAATGAAGGATTCAAAGCCCTTGAAACAGCACTGAAATACATGGAGCAACTGAAGTGTTATTTCTACAGAGAATGCGCAACATGGCGGCGAGAAAAAGACACTCGGCAGGCAAGCAAAAGTCTATTAATACAAACTTTTTTAAACAAAATTGAATATATATCAACCTCTTTTTATGCTTTTTAATTGCATTGCACAAAAAGTAATTACTGAACTGTATCAGCTTTATCAATAATAAGACACCAATAACCATTTACGATATTATTGTTTTTTTTGTTTTTTTTCCTATTAACCAACATTCCAGGTAATCAACATTCCTGCGGCCCGTTTGCGTCGGATAAACGAGACTCTACTGCATATATATTTTTTCTGCTTCCTTTTACTTACGGTTCCAAATTTTTCAGTACATAACGAACATGCATTATTTTCAAGATCTATTATACCCTTCTGTTCTTCTCCAGTAGTTTTTACTTCTACACCACTTCCTCAATAACAGAAATAATTTACTTAATCATACAGAGTAACCATATGAGAGCTGGCAGTCTGGTGGCTCAATTGGTTAAAGCACATGACTAGGAATGAGAGGTCCCCAGTTTGAATGTGGCCTTAGCTGGAATTTTCATAGGCCTTAAAACTAACCTTCACTTTTGGCAAAGATCTGTTTTGTTAGCATGAAGATTAAAGCATGTGCCATGGTTCGGATTCCACTGAAGGTCCACTTTACCTGGTAGTATTATCAGATTAGATTAGGCAGCTAAGACAGAGGTGGAATGTGCAGCAGGTAAGAAACACTGTCACCAAGTCCATGAGACCACAAGAAACAATTGTACAATCTGAGAGATGCCTGGATCCAAAATACTCTCCACCAACAATTATTTTTGTCTGTATTTATTATTCTCAAACACTGTATCCCCAATATTTGATGAATTCAAAGCCATTAAATATATATGCAACTTAAAAATGCTGCAATTTTTAATTTATATCTGGTTTAAATCCTCAACTATTAGTAATCATTTATTTATTATTCTTGTACCATAAATCACTGTAGGGAAAGCAACCGTGGGAAGTGGAACATGGTTAATATATACATACAAAATGAATGTTATACATAGTGAAAAACTACTATATGTTACAAAGAAATAAAATTTAAACATTAACATTTACAACTAAATTTTGTAAAAGTCATATCATAAACAGTTAATTTTTTTTTTTTTTTGCAAAAGATCTTGGTTGGCGTAGGAGTTGCCAAAAAGACAATGTTTCAGTTTTTCCTTTAAAACATCTTTATTATCTACACACTTTTTATAAGTTTAGGAAATTTCCTAAACAAACATGTGCTGGAATAATTAACTCCTCATTTCACTGTATTCGGTTCACCTTGAATTGTTAACCTTGCCCTGTTCCTCACCACTCCTCCCACTACTTACCAATTTGGTAGGCGAGGTACAAATTCCAATGTGGTATTGCCATGTCAATAGCTAAGGATGCACCATTATAAAACACTGTCACTGAAATGGCATCAGATAATTGTTATATCAGGTAATAATTGAGAAAATTATTTGATGTGCATATTGCTTTAAGACAATAGGAAAATCTTAAGATAATGTTAGTACAAATTTCAAGGAACCACAAAAATTGATAGCAGAGGCAAATGGTATAACATTACAAACAGAGCAGTGTCTATGAAGCAAAGCCAGTGTTAGTATCCCAGGGCCATCATTTTTTTCACCAAAGAAAAACATTCATCGATAAAAACTGGTCATCCAGAAAAATTTCATTCAATGTTCTGTACTAGAGTTTTACGACTGAGGCGAATATCCTACTATTAGGAAAGAGAGAAGCAAATACCATGCAGGTATCACTTCTCTACATAACTCAATATAACTTTGAAATTTTATGATGGAAAGGTAAGACATTGTTGCACCCTGGTCTTCATTTTTATGGAAAAATGCACAGTTTAAGGAAAGAACATCCTCTTCAATCTATCACTTAACTTGATATGCAGTTAATTTAAAATGACACAAGGAAGTTTATTTGGCAGACCACTAAATGAAATTGTGGCATCAGGATTCTTGTAGTTTAAGGTTCTGAAATAATCATTTGTCATGCTGGATCAGCGACTCATGGTTTCGTCGAACGGTTGGTTTAATGTTTCAGTCTAAATGTTCTGTCAATTGTCACCATGAAATGAATAGTGAAGTGCTCAGGGAATTGTTTTCTAACATGCTTAACAGTTTGGAAGTAGGGTGTATCCTTGTAATGAATAAAGTAAGTTATCACTTAACGCTCAAAGAAAAAAATCACCACCCTATCTCCAGAAAAGCTGTAATTTCATCATGACTTCAGGAAAAGAACATATCATGTAATCCATCACACACTATTGCTGATTTGCTCGATTTGGTTAAGCAACACAGCAGATGATACAAGAAATACAATCTTGATGAACTGGCATGGGTCATAAAATTGCACAGATTGTAAATTAAAGACATCAGAAAACTCATGAAAGATGCCATAACTCATGTAACAGGTGACTGGAAGAAATGTGTTCATCATGCAGAAGTTCTGCAATAAGAGGACTTTGTGGAAGATTGACTATGAGATGCACACATGAAGAAATTGTAATAAATTTAGATGATGAGAACGGTGATAGTTCTAGTAAAGGCCATAGTGAAGATCGCATGTCATTTTTTTCCCCCCAGCTGTATTTGCTTCATTCAGTATGCAATGGCAGTCTAAAAGCCTGTGTTTGTTCTCACCAGCAATTTCTGTAAACAAAAACCATCGCTTCCAGTCACTATCACTTTTACTTTAAAAGTTATATGATGTATTTCAAGAACTAATTTCCACTACGAAACGCTCATAGAAGCAGGATTTATTTCGTGTATTGTTTAGCATTTAAATAATAATAATAATGATGATGATGATGAATGGAATCAGTAAATTTTAATAATTGATATCATGTAAATATCTTTTATCTTTATTCAGGCACAGGGCATCCATAAATGGAGTTCTTGATTTCAAAATGTAAATTATCTAAAACAAAGATTGACAGAAGAAAGCAAAAAACTTTTTTTAATTCTGAAACCTATACGAATTTCATACAGAAGTTAAAACGAAAAGTTATAAAAGCTGTTAACAGATGGTGCTGTATATCTTGTATCACAATGCACAAGTCACGTCCTGGACTGCGTTCCTCATGCCGACCACTGGACGCTACCCGAAGATGATGGCACGTTATTCCATCGAAAATTCGTACATCTACGACCAAATGACCCGGCTGCATGCCCGAGAGATCCCCTAATGAAATGTTCTTACACTAATGTAATATGTTTTACGAAAATTTAATTTCAATGAGGAGCCTTAAACCAGTTTGCTACTGCACGGAATATTTAATTTGCATTTAATTCTAGATTACTGTTAGGTGTATATTTTTAGTCAGGTTAGCATTTTCTGCAAATAAAAAGCTCTAATACTTTTTGAATACATGTCCAGGAAGATCACAAATGTATAATAAAAACAGTAGGGGTCCTAGGATCATATGTTGTAAATACTGTGCTGAGTGGTACACTCAAAATAAATCATCAATATCATTAATGTTGATATTTCTTATTCTTGCAGCAAAATTTAAAACTGCAGTTACATATAAGGGAAACAAGGTTTTCACTCACTGCTATAATAGTGAAAGCAGCATTTAAATCTTCACATAACATTACACATTTGTCATTTGCAAAATGCAGTAATAAAGGTAGTTTAATGTTATAAGAGTCAGGATATTTACTATAAGGAAAAATATCCAAATCAGTTTGTTGAGTCTGGGTATTTTACAGTTAGGAATTCTAATGGTCAGTAAAAAATAATTAGTGGCTACATAGCTCAAACACACATTCTCTCTTCAAGTCATTGCACTGAAATAATGTGACTCAAAGCATGATATTACTATCCCCACTTAGGAGTTAGTACATCAGGAATTAATTAATGATGACAGAAAATAAAGAATGGATTCCTTAGCATTGATATCATTCAAGATGCTTTGAGCACTAATACCATAATCTGTCAAAATATATTTCAATTACAGCCTCTATAGACCATATACACTCTAGCTACCTGCTGCACAGATAGGTAGTGTGAATAAATATAAGCGTGGAAGGGAGGGGGTGTAGGTCCACCACAGTAGGAACCAGATTCGCTAGATCTGGAGCATTTAGCCTAAGAGTGGAATGTTTGTGTTGCCCACGGTCTATGAAATGAATAACTTGTGATCTGTACGTTAAATGTATTTTTGTTTATGAAATGTGTAGTTTATGAGGCAGAGATTGGGGACTGTCCCAGTATTCACCTTCGTAATTGTGGGGAAACTGTCGAAAAACTACAATCAGGATGGCTGGTAGGGAAGACCAAGATTCTAACAAGGTCTCATTGTACTATCCCAAACCAATCTTGCAGTGCCAAAATGTGCAAAGTCGCACTAATGAGTTAGTTATACAGTGCTTATTTTAAAGATTCATATCAGCAAATGAAGAACAGCATTTTCTTACCCATGACTGCATATACAAGAATATGTATTTCCATTTTCTATGCAAGTTGCGCCATTGTAACATGGATTAGAGAGACAATCTTCAGTGCTGAACTCGCATCTTGGGCCATGAAAACCTGTCGACAATTGTAAGAACAGGAAAAAATGAAGCTGGAAATCTGAAAGATGCCCAAATAAAAACACTATTCCAATAAACTACTCAAATTCAGTAAACTGATAAATATTTAACTTGTCCTGGTAAATGAACTTCATTGTGTTTTTCTTCTATCACACCACCAAAAATGTTAATCCTCAAAATAGGTGATTTACGACACCTCAGTTATAGAGAAATATATCAAACAAATTAAACATACAGAATGAAAACATTAAAAAATAATGTGAGTACTCAAAAGACTATTAGGACAATGGTTTACAGCTATTTAAGCAACTAAAACTGGTTACAATATAAATGTGGACAAGCAGCTGCATTATTTAACATTTTAGATTTGCTAGTTACTAACAGGCCAGAATTATTCACCGACATTTCAACGACCACTGGAATAAGCGATCACAAAGCGGTAATTGCGACTATCAAATTAATGACCAAGCGAAAAAGGGGAAATAGACGGATTGTATACAGATTCAGTAAGGCCTCAAAGGAGTGTTTTAGAACCTACCTGAGGAATAATTACCATAACTTTAAGTTAACAAAGGACACCGTTGAAGAGATGTGGCATCGATTTATACATATAGTCAGGGAAGGTATGGAAGTACATACACCGAAACGGAAAATAAATGGGGAGAATGATCCACCGTGGTACACATGCGAAGTCAAAAGATTACTCAAAAAACAAAGAAGGATACACGCACGCTACAGAAGGAAGAGGTCTCTCAGCGATTTAGAAACCTTGGCCGAGTTAAGAGGACGTGTGAAGAATGTGATGCGTGAGGCCTTCAACGATTTTCATTCAAACACTCTCTCTAAGAGTCTCGCAGAAAACCCAAAAAAATTTTGGTCGTATGTTCGAAAAGTCGGTTGTACCAACAGCAATATTCCAGTACTAGTTCGCGAAGGGTCCGAGGTTATTGAAAGCCGCGATAAATCTAATGTACTAAATACTGTATTCAAAAATTCATTTACTGATGAAAATAAGTATAGCATTCCCGTTTTCCCACGTCGTGTCGAGTAGGAGATGGAATCATTACGAATAGATACTGCAGGTATCATAAAGCAATTAGAGCTCCTAAAGTGGGGAAAAGCACCTGGCCCGGATGGTATTCCAGTAAGAGTGTTTTCAGAGTATGCGGTGGAAATCGGGCCATTTCTGTCTGATATATTCAGTAAATCCCTAGAAGAGCGAAAAGTACCTTCAGACTGGAAAATAGCGCAAGTAACTCCGATTTTCAAAAAAAGGTGATCGAAGCGATCCTGGAAACTATCGTCCCATATCTATAACATCTGTTTGTAGTAGAGTTATGGAGCATATTATATGCTCGAACATTATGAATTTCCTAGATGAAAATAATTTGCTTACAACAAATCAACACGGATTTCGGAAGAAAAGATCATGTGAAACACAGCTGGCCCTATTTACACACGATGTAATGAAAGTTATTGATGCAGATTCACAAATAGATGCAATTTTTTTAGATTTTCAGATAGCCTTTGACTCTGTGCCACATAACCGCCTTTTAGCGAAACTACGAGCGTACGGTATATCGGATCAGCTTTGCGAATGGATAAAGGATTTTCTAACTGGTTGATCGCAGTATGAAGGAGAAAGTTCTTCTAATCTAGATGTCACATGTACCTCAAGGAAGTGTAATAGGATCACTTCTTTTCTTAATTTTTATAAACGATCTCGGAGTCAAAGTGAGAAGCCTTTTTAGATTGTTTGCTGATGATGTGGTTATTTACAGGGAAGTAAGGAACTTGGCCGATTGTTTAGCAATTCAGCGTGATCTGGATATTATTTTGGCTCGGTGCGCTGAGTGGCAACTTATGCCAAAATCGTAAAAAGTGCAAGACAATGAGCATAACTAACAAAAAGAATCCAGTTGTTCAGAAATACGAGTTAAACAATTCAGTTATTGATATGGTTGATTCTATGAAATATTTGGGAGTAACGGTACAAAGGAACATGAAATGGGACTTACATATTAATTCGGTAGTAGGTAGAGCTAATTCTAGGCTGCGATTCATAGGTCGAATCTTGAAAAATTATAATGAACAAACAAAGAAGATAGCGTACAAATCTCTTGTGCGTCCACATTTGGACTATTGTTGTGTCATTTGGGATCCGTTTCGTAAGGGGTTGATCGAAAGTAGAGAGAAAGTACAGAGAAGAGCCGCTCGATTCGTGACCGCTTGCTTTAGTCCTTATGAAAGCGTTACAGAACTGATTAGTAAACTAGGCTGGGAGTCTTTGGTAGATAGACGACGCACGTTTCGTATAAACTTATTGGTAAACATGCGTACTCCCACTTTCACTTACGAGTGTAGTGAAATACTTCGTCCACCAACCTATTTCGGTCGGCATGACAGGAAAGATAAAATTAGAGAAATAAGGTGCCGCACTGATTCTTATATGAATTCCTTTTTTCCTCGTACCATTAGGGATTGGAATGCACAACAAAGAGATTAGGTTTGGTGCTGAGCACCCTCTGCCACCCACAGTTTTGTGATTTAGAATTCCAAAGAAAATTTTCTCATACTATAATATGACAATGCCCTGTCAATTTGAGACTCTTTTGCATATATTTGTATGGATGGATATGTTAGTGTGGAATGCGACTACCAAGGTGACGATAAGAAATATTTGACAGTAGTATCACAAAGTGGCTGTGTGAATGCAAGAAAGCAGGACAACAATATGGTTTCTGGCTTAATCATTAAAAAATCTTTACAATAAATTACCTACAACCAAGCAATGCCTCAGATAAGTATATGGATATTCAGAAATCAATTGCAGAATTAGCCATATCATCTATTGCAGGAATGTTACTTAAACTGCAAAGGCCATATGGTGTGCAGCAAGTAAAGTTACAGAAGATTTCTTTAACTGTTTCATCAGCTTTTCACCTTTATGGTACAGGAGGTACCAAGTCTGAAAAGTGAAGAATTCATATGAAATACCAGAATATGGACCAGCCTTATCTAAGTTAATGTTTCCAATGCACTGCTAAGGTGATAAAGTTACAGATCTCAGATTCTTCCTTCAGCTATAGAGTAAAAGAGAGCACCACCAAGCAGCAAGTTGGCTAAAATTATTTTTTTTTATTGAAATTCAGAAAAGTTTCCAGAAAAATCCACAAATTATGAGATGTCTAGGCAACTTTATAAATTCCTACATACTTGAGTTGAAATACAAAACTGTTGAAACTACTGCAGCCATCACACAATACAAGCTAAACAGAATATTGGAGAGAGATGACTACTGGCTGGAATTATGTTCTGTAACTAACAGATTCACATAAAGTATAGTTTTTTCTGTGTTGTAAGAAATTATACATCATCACATATATGGTGTATTAAATTATAATACAAGTTTAAGGATTTTAACAATTTTGCATATGCAGTATTCAGTTATACACATCTAGTAAATATACTAACCTAGTCCACAACCTGCAAAGATTGGTTGGATCCTCCTGAAGGAGGCATACTAAGCCATTTTGTCAGAGGTAGAACAGCCAGTTCCCTGGGACCTACAGCTTAATGTGGAATCTGAACTACAGAATAATCTGTCATAGCTCATATGATCAAAAGCAACTCTTAAAAATTCCTATGCCCACCAGGATGTGAGCAGCGAAGTTTTGAAACCATTGAGCTACCAGAGCAAAATCAAAAGTGCCAAAGTTCAATACTGACTTATATTTGAACTACTGTCTCTTATTGAAAACATAATAATTATTTTTTTATTAAATTCATCGGGTTCAAAAATACATTTTTGTTACAAAATTTTGAATTGCACAGTTCATTAAAACTCTGCTGGAATTATTTGAATAGGATACACACTCCAAAGAAATTTCACACTGTAATTTCAATTTTCCTAGGGAATAAGAATTAAATAATTAGAAAAATTAATGGTGTAGAATTATTAAAGAAAGTAAAATTATACATAACCAAGTTTTAGACATAATTAATTTCGTAAAATACCCTAACTACAGGAGACTTTTCCAGATATTCGCAAGTACGATTTTCTCAAACTGTCTTGCTAGGATAATCTTGTAGTTATTATCTGTTTATAAAGTTCATCAGGTCCATTAAGTTATTTTCTATTCTATTACCCCAAATATTAGTTTTGATTTTTTTGTTATATATGATACAGACTGCATGGTACAAACATGTTCCTACCTGTCTGTGTTTGTTTATTGTAATAATGTGACTGTCTGCTGAAAGAACACATCTCACTGTGTAATTCCAAAAATGTTTTCAGCTTTATTAAATAATACACTTTTAAACTCACTGCTGCCAACATTCCACTGTATCCGCCTTATTTATTGCTGGCTCCAAGGCTCTTCATGTTTCCTTCTGATCATATTTATCTTCATTATAGTAAGCAGCATAATGAGTCTTTCATATTTCAACTGTATGTTTTAGTTGCGAACACACAATATCCAAATTCCGTTCCACTATCAAGTGATTCATATTCTCACAGAGCAGTCTGGTGGCTCAGTTGGGTAAGGCACATGACTTAGAATTGAGAGGTCCCCAGTTCAAATCCTGATTTTGGTGGGGCAGCTGTGAGCCTTAAAACTGACACTGACCTTTACCAAAGCTTTGTT
Source organism: Vandiemenella viatica (assembly GCA_031002005.1). NCBI lineage: Eukaryota > Metazoa > Arthropoda > Insecta > Orthoptera > Morabidae > Vandiemenella > Vandiemenella viatica. The sequence goes on from CM061921.1 coordinate 377,992,621, forward strand.
TTGTTAGTGTAAACTGTAGGTCCCCCTTACCTGGTAGGATTACTGTATTCGGTTGAGATGGAGATTGCACAGCCAGTAAGTAACCCTGTCACTTATGCTGTACACATCCTCACTTACAATTCCTAGGCTTCTCAGTATACAAACTCATTCATTTGACCATAAAAAAACAACTCTTCAAATGTTTTGGTACAGTAATTTTTAAGCCCAAATATCCAATTTTCCTTTCTGAAAATGCATTTGTTTTCTGGTTTTTTTTGTGTTTATCAATATTAAACCCATCAATTCTATAAGCGGTAATGGTATTACTTCCATTAAATGATGTTGAGAAAAAAAATACAGTTTTAAAAAATTTGAAATGAAAAGAAATGATCTTTTGTATGAATTGTTGACATGCAGAAAAGAAAAAAAACAATGAAATAAATAATAATAAAATAAACACACAGAAGTTTCTTCATAATGCAATAAAGACATAATTTTGTTGCTATGGAACCCGAATTACTCCTACACCAAATTTATTACTATCTTAAATCATGAAGGGCAATGAAACAGCTGATTTAAAGAAGATTACTAAATAGTTTCAAAAACCTGATATACAGAGAATAAGATAACACTTATCAGATAAATAGGGGATGGGGCAGGAAAAAAATGCAGATATGTAATTGACACAGCTGGCCAGAAAACCGTTAATCATTAATTAACGAAGTTGAAAAAATTTCAAGGATGTAACTTTTAAGTTAATCTGAAAAATCATTAACATTCTTCTTAACTTCCATTAAATTGAACTTCTGTTAACTTTAGTTTGTTACATTGGTTGTCGACGTCATTTCGTTTGTTTAAATTGCACGCCACAGCACGCTGGTATGTTTGGCAAGTCGAATAACGAACGAATTAGATAATGCAAAGTAAGAATGCGAGTGTGATGCATATGTTAACTTTTATGTTAGGCATGACTTGGGTGAGAGCAGGAAAGTTAGAATTGTGGAAGGTTTGTATTTTACGTCTGCAAACCGGCACTCACTACACGTTTCAAATTCAATCATTGATTGATTTTGATATTTTTATAACTTAATTTTTTTACTAAAGGAATATAGTGCCACTTTTTAGTTTGTGTTGGTTTGGAGTTTTTAGCGAAATAAATTAAATTGATATTGGTTACATCATTACATCACAGAAATTGAAGATCTAGAAACTGCTAGTGAAACGCTAGCAACATGAAACGGATGCATATATCCAAATAGTTACAGTTTGAAGAAAAAATAAAACAGGGTAAACTCAGGGATAAAGAAAAGCATTTCAAAGCCTTTCTCAAGTGCTGTGGGTTCTGGAGTAGATAGCAGCAAAGGTGTTTTTATTTTTATTTTTTTATTTTTTTTTTTTATCTGAATTAACTAATAAAAGGTAACGTCGACAAAACACTGGTGAATCTTTTGGCATTGAAGTCACAGACAGCGGCGTATCTCAAGCCAGTGAGGACCATTGCATTGTAAATTTTTTTGTTGCCAACATGATTCCACTACATGTTGTAGCATCCGATATGTTTGAGAAGCTAATTAAAACGTTGAACCCCAGTAAGAACCCAATTTCCAGAGAAGCATTGGGTAGACATATTGTTGATGGTTAACCTTTAACGGATAACTGTAACTGTGTGGTAACTGAGTTTCAAAGCAACAATTAAATGACTGGCAAATATGTAATTATTTCATAATTATTTCATTCAATGAAGTAAGAAATTATCAGTATTATTTGTTTGTTCCATTTTTATTATTTTTAATTACCATTTGAAATAAAAAGATTTTATTTTCATCAGTTAAATGAATTAGTTTTTTATGCTGCAGCAAGACGTACTATTTAACCTCAACCATTTCATGACTGCACCTTTGTCCTTGTTTTACAATTACTTAACCTCATAATCCTTTACTTATTTGCCATTATATACATTTTTTCTGAAATTGTTCAAATAAGAAATGACTAAAAAAATAAAAATTCACTGTAAGATGTTCCAAAAAGAATGATAAATAATAGAAATGGTTTATTCTACATGGACTTAGGTTTCAATAGTACCAAAGCTAGATGCAATATATTTAAAAAGACATCTACTAATAACAAGCTAACATTCCTATAGTTAAAATACAGTAGAACTCCAGTTATCCGAATCAACTGGGACCAGACCCCATTCGGATAATTAAAAATTCGGATAACTGGATTTTTTCCGAAAAAGGGTCCATTTTAATTAATTACTGTATGCATGTTGAAAATGGGAGAAAAAAACTTTGTTTTAAAGAAAAAGAGCTTTTAATTAATTAAATGACAAGGTAACACTTTTACATGTTAAGTGTACTTACAAGTGCTGTACATTAGTACAGTATGTACACACTTTGACAATAAATTTGGCCGCCGCTGAAAAATTCTATCACCCATATTTTGCAAAATCTGTCATCAATGTCATCCCAGGAAACAGTAATGTAATATTGGCAAGCCAGTATTGCGTTACTGTTTCTTAGGATGACATTGATGTCAGATTGTGCAAAATAAGAGTGATAGAATTTTTCAGCGGCGGCCAAATTTATTGTCAAAGTGTGTACATACCGTACTGTAGATAAAAGTCATTACTTGCTGAACATCTCGGTCAAAGTAAGCTGTTTGACTGTATTCATCCATTTTCTGGCAGCCAAGTCGCACATCAGCTTGAAAGTGGGAAGTTGCATGTGATCACACTCAGGCTGACGCTCCATCAACTTCAACGCAGTTTCAAGGCTGGAAAATGCTTGATTAGCTGATGGTCCTGTATCTACCTCAACTTCGACATTAAGGTCATAATCTTCTGGACACTTTCTTCTCTCACACTTTCAATAAGTTAATCATCATTTAGAACAAGGGTGGCCAGCCCAAATGATTTTGTGGGCCACTTTGAAAATGCATCATTACTCCGCGGGCTGCATATGAAATTATATATTCGCAAGGATATTATTTTAAAATCGAAGTTAATTTTTCTAATAATTTGACAGTAAATTTTTGAATATATGGATGCACAAATATTGTATTTTTAATACATTGGTTATCACTACTTTGGCAATTATAAAATAAAAATGTTTTGTAAAAGTGTGATGAATCTCGCGGGCTGGAAAAATGTTCAAGGCGGACCGCGGGTTGACCACCCCTGATTTAGAATTTCATACCCAGGGTCTGACAAATCACATACAACCCACTCTCCTATATCTTCAGCACTAACTTCTGAACATCCAGGAATTTTCAAAAGAATGTTTCTGAGTTCCTCAAGTGCCCATCTTCTCCTGCCTCTTCCCTTTCCTTTTCATCAGCTTCTTTTTTCCTTTTTCTCATTTTCCTTCTCTTCTTCAGGTGGTATGGCTTTCATCTTGTTGCACACACGTCGTAATGTGACTGCCTTAACCAAGCTCAAAGTCTCTGCCACCATGTAAGCGCAATCTTTAATAATAATAAATGGCATTTGATGGTTTAGGTAACAGACTGGTCCATTGGTTGCAACAAGCTTGTGATGTTTGGTGGTAAAAAATTGTTTTAAACTGACCAATCCCTCTTACAATTCTTCGGTGGGATGAGTTGGTGAATTATCAACAACCAAAAGCACTTTACTGCCTTCTGTCCTAAGAGATTTTTGGTGCTTTTTCACTTCAGGGATGAAAATTTGTCGCACCGCTTGGTAAACTATACTGCAGTCATCCAAGCTTTGGGTTGGTTTTTATGGGTTGGTTTTTATGAAAGGGGGAAGCTTTATAACATTTTTAAATGCTCTTGGGCTTTTTGACTTCCCTATCAACAGAAGGGGCATTTTATGGCTTCCCATAGAGTTCGCATAGTTAAGCACCGTAACATGGAGCACTACATTCCCTTTTAGATGCTAAAGTGGTTTCCATCTTAATTAAAAAAGTGATTCAGACATTCAGCAATTCGGATAGTCGGAGTTCGGATAATTGGAGTTCTACTGTAGTCTAGATCCACTAACACTGTAAGATCATCATTTCATAACTATTAAAACATACCTGGAGTGCAAGTACACTGGAAAGTATCTCCTTGAAGGCTGCAAGTGCCATTGTTCTCACAAGGATTTGTTTCACACACAAGAGGATTGATATCTGCCTCACAGTGCATGCCTGAAACAAAACAGTAATTTAAATGCTATTAAATGATTCCATAAAAAGTACCAATGTAATGCAAAAATTCTACAAATGTGGATCCGTGCTGCTGTCTAGGGTGCAAAATGTAGGATGGGCACAATTTTCTGCATCAGTTTTTTTTTTTTTTTTGATAAAATAACAAAATAAAAACAGAAATACAGCTGTAATTAAATCATGCAAATGCATCGTTATGACCCCAACATTTACCACACATTTCAACACAGTGGAAGATGGATGGATAATTACACCAATATTAGTAACTGTTTCTGAAGTCTCCTTTCAATTCATATCGGGCAAAATATTTCTTATAACTCTGGATTTACACTCTATGCAAGATGTTATTTAATAATAATAAACATTAATCCTAAAGTTTGTAGAGGTTCAAAAACTGAAACAAAACATAATTTGAGGGGAAGGCAGGGGGAGAGGGGGAGATGTGGGAAATATGTTGCCACAAAAAGGCCATAAACAAACGGCATATATACATAATTTAGGTAATCCTGTAGCAGCCCATAGCTTTCCATAAAGCACCAAAAATTGAAATGCTGCATGAACTGTGTGATCACACTTCACTAATATAGTACCTTTGAGATCTGATGAGGGGAACTATCATAGTACCACACAACTGTCTCTGCCCCTTCCTCCCCCTTTTGTGTTTGGGTACACTTTGCGAGTTTGTACTATTTTACATTATTGTGAATGATTGGTGGCTTCTTACTTCATTCTCAACATGATTTCAAAACCAATCATATTATAAATATACTGTATATATATATATATATATATATATATACATATAGCTGTTATTCACTTCCATGCTTTTATTTCAACAACCTGGCGATGATGATTTTATGAATTTAATAATATTTAAATTTCTAGTACTGTGTTCAAGCCAAGGTTCTTTGAACTTTGGTCAGGTGCAACTGCAAAATGTTTGGAATCTGTCGAGTCGTCACAATGTGTGAAACTGGTAGAATGAGTGTAGTTTTCATGAAAAATCATTACAGTATGCTTGGCCTTTAACAAAAATTTCTCACACTTTATCAATCATCTTAGGTTAAATACATAGAAAATAAACCATATTTATGATTATTTCATTATATTTAGTTGTAATAGTACACCAATTTAATAGTTATTTGATTAATATTTTATTAACTAATACTTTAAGAAATATTGATTTCGAAGTGTCAGTCAATTGAAGAAGCATTACAATGTAAAAATACTTTGAGTAATTAATCTGTTGCCGGACACTGAGTGAAAAGGACATAAGAGATATTTTACCACCGCTAATAGCCAAGAGGAAAAGTAATTGCTTTCTGAAGGTCTAATTAACTTTATATATAAATGACGGGAGAAGAACATATATCACAAACACAAAAATACACAATATTTTGGTCTTAAACCTTCTTCATGTTAAAGAGAATGAGTCATGTGGTTCAGGAGGTGTGCACACGCCGAAGTTTCCTACATGACTGAGTGGATTATCAATATGGCGATGGGACTTAGATGTTATATATAAATATGTATATCGCAGAAGGTAATATAAGTAGTAATATACCAAAAGGGTACGGAATGTAGAGACGAAAACAAAAATTAGGGAAATAAAAATAGATATATAAATTTTGAAAAAAAAAATGTAGTTAGTAAAATGGCAATAATGCTAATACTGATAATGAGTGATGCATCAAAGAAAGGAATTTTATCGGTGGTACCAAAATATCCTAGATACCAGACACCCACCCAGCCTCAATCACCGATAAAATTCTTTTCTTTGATGCATCACTCATTATTATCAGTATTAGCATTATTGCCATTTTACTAACTACATTTTTTTTTCAAAATTTATATATCTATTTTTATTTCCCCAATTTTTGTTTTCATCTCTACATTCCGTACCCTTTTGGTATATTACTACTTATATTACCTTCTGCGATATACATATTTATATATAACATCTAAGTCCCATCGCCATATTGATAATCCACTCAGTCATGTAGGAAACTTCAGCGTGTGCACACCTCCTGAACCACATGACTCATTCTCTTTAACATGAAGAAGGTTTAAAACCAAAATATTGTGTATTTTTGTGTTTGTGGTTCTTCTCCCATCGCTGCCTTCAACTTTGGTGAGTGACGAGTCATTTTCCGTTTCCTTGTAATTTATGTTGCCTAAAGTCATTTCCTTTTTCCTTTGTTTAACCATTTGTATATAAATGAAGACAGGCCCGCCGCTAGCTGTTTGAGCGCCCGCGTGCAATACCGATTATGCCGCCCCCTGTCTAGCTACAGCCAGTGGTGGATCTAGGAATTTTCCGAACCGGGTCAAAAGAATGTGAGATTGCCGCCCCTTCAAACATTAATTGCCGCCCCCATTGTTGCCACACCGAGTGTTGCCTGAAGCAGCTCTAGAGCTAAAAAAAAAAAAAAAAAAAAAAAAAAAAAAAGGTCGCCCGCTCCATAATAGGCTGCAAATTTTGTCGCGGCGACAATGGAATGACAACTGTCCCGGGGCGGCGACTGTCGATCACTCGATTTGCCGCCCCCCTGGACCTGCCGCCCGCGTGCGGTGCACGCCTTGCACGCCAGCTTACGGCGGCCCTGAATGAAGATACATAATTTAATATGGCATAACTTCTGTGGAACAATTACAAATGTAAATATTTTTAATTGCTTTCTAACGTTTGGTCTTTCGCCAGAATTTCAGCATTTTGTCCAATTTTTCAACCAAACTACTAGGCATAACAAGTAGCGTTTCATGAACCATTCTGACAGAAACAAATTATATTACTGTAGATTTAATACACTCTTAAATCATACTCAATTTAAAAATTGCTCAATGGATACTTCGGTGTGGAAAAAAAAAATCACATATTTTTGGAGACATTTGTAAAGATTGTTTTATGTATTACAGAGCATGCTGCGATCTGTTTAGTAGCCTACAATTAGATGATCAACTGTTCTAAGTTGTGAAGTGTTTATAAATGGTTTCAAGTGTGTATAAATGCCTGAAAAACTGTGGGACTCTCATAAAAATGGAAAAATAACACTTTTGTAACTCACATGTGCTTTAACAAACAAATCTAGTCCATTCTTTGAAGTTCTAAGAACTGTGATTGGAAGTGTGGTGCATATGTTTGTTCTGTTAGCAGATCTTTCATTTCACACTTAATACAAAAATTAAACTTGAGTACTTCTGTCACATCTATGATAGATATCACTCAGACCCAAAGAAATCTAGCTCCTTCACTACTGGGAAGTTGACAAAATAGTGCAATGGCTTCACAAGAGGAAGGAAAAATCCTTCTACCCATGCCTCATTGTCGTAACTCAAACCAGAGTTATGTTGTATGCAATATTAATAAATGACCTGTAGTGGTATGAAGGACAGCCAGATTTCAGATGTTTATCAAAACTGGACCTTGTATTTCATTAGGCACATGATGCTGCAAAGATCATCTGGATAATAAAATCTTCACTAAGTTTGTATTAAAGTCCTTGTGGCCTATAAGCTAAAAGACATTCAATTGTGAAAGAAAAAAGTAATTTTTTGATGATATCAAAAAAAATCTCAATTTTGACTTAACAAGTAAGCTTTCTGACGATAATTACTACACTCTTATGAATGCGACTGCAGAAGACTGAAGTAAGATAGCCACATGTAACTAACGATAAGACACTTGAGAATATACAGAGGATTGTCAAGTAAAGGATCAGAAGTTGAAACTGGTTATGACTGGCAAACTTATATAATAATTAACAATGGTTACCCTGTAACATTTAATTTTACATGTTTTGCGATTCATATTTTTTTTATTTGGTTTAATAAAGTGGGATCACATATAACTGTGGTTTTTTTTTTCTCATATAATGAGATATGTTTAACCTATAATTACACCCATATCCCAATGGGTAAAAATTGGCTCTTATCCAGACTTATCTTTTTCGATGATCCCAAAGCGTAATATAACAGCTGTGAAAAGCATAGTGTTTAACTGATATACTGTTGTTACAAATACATTTCAAATACAGAATAAAATTTCAAATTTCCATGAATGTCTCAGTCCATTTCTCAAAACTTGATAAAAAAAAAAAAAGCATCCAGTAGTTATACATAATGAATCCCACCAAGTGTACATAAATGATTTGCGTTTTGTTCTTTTCGTGCTACTTTTTTCCTACAACAGAATGTGTAAACAGGTAACAATGCAGATACAGATGTGTTAACAGTCAGGTATTGTACAAGTGTGTTTAATTATCATTGTCTAATATTTATCACAAATCCATTTTTTTCTAAAATAAGATTATTCATGAAATATTCATGTCAGTACTAATTCTGGACCATTTTGAATGACTAAAATCAATAAAAATTACAAGGAAAGGGGAAAATGACTCATCTCTCACCAAAGTTGAAGGCAACAACGGGAGAAGAACATATATCACAAACACACACACACACACACACACACACACACACACACACACACACACACACACACACACACACACAAAAACACAATATTTCGGTCTGAAACCTTCACGCTAAAGAGAATGAGTCATGTGGTTCGGGAGGTGTGCACACACCAAAGTTTCCTACATGACTGAGTGGATTATCAATATGGCGGTGGGACTAAGATGTTATACATAAATATGTATAACGCAGAAGGTGATGGAGATAGTAATATACCAAAAGGATACAGAATGTAGAGATGAAAACAAAAATTGAGGAAATAAATATAGATATATAAATTTTGAAAAAAAAATTAGTTAAATGACGATAATGCTAATACTGATAATAATGAGTGATTCATCAAAGAAAGGAATTTTATTGGTCGTTGAGGCAGGGTGGGTGTCTGGTATCTAGGATATTTTGGAATGGAAGTTCCCATCTCTGAAATTCTGAGGCGGCGGTGGTTTCGGGGAAAACAACTTTTGACCAGAATGAATGGCCACAGACAAACAGTCCACACCTGCAATTTATATCTGCCAACACCAGATCATGCCAACTACCACAATTCCAACAACTTCAATGAATGTTTCACCATGAGAGCAATCAGAGTTTTCCCCGAAACCACCGCCACCTCAGAACTTTGGAGATGGGAAATTGCATTCCAAAATATCCTAGATACCAGACACCCACCCGGCCTCAACCACTGATAAAATTCATTTCTTTGACAAATCATTCATTATTATCAGTATTAGCATTATTGTCATTTAACTAACTACAATTTTTTTAAATTTATATCTCTATATTCTGTACCCTTTTGGTATATTACTATCACCATCACCTTCTGATATATACACATTTATATATAACATCTTAGTCCCACCGCCATACTGACAATCCACTCAGTCATGTAGGAAACTTCGGCGTGTGCACACCTCCTGAACCACATGACTCAAACCTTCTTCATGTTAAAGAGAATAAGACCGAATTATTGTGTACAATTTTTTTTTGTGTTCGTGATATATGTTGTTTTCCCATCGCTGCCTTCAACTTTGGTGAGTGATGAGTCATTTTCCCTTTCCTTGTAATTTATGTTGCCTAAAGCCGTTTCCTTTTGCCTTTGTTTAATTAAAATCAATAAAAATGTTTTAAAAAATCTTCATTAACCATACTTCAGCCTTAACATGAAACTATGAAGACATTAGACTTACTGTGGGGCAGGGGGAGCAGGTGAAAATGAAATCAATGAATATATACAACTAAATAGTCAAATGGAATCAATTTTAATACATAACGTAAAAAAGATAACAATAAAAAAAATTATCATTTAGAGAAACAAGCACACGTACTAAGACAGTTTGTACCATGATCTGGCAAAGAGGATAAAAAAATACAACTTTCAGTCTTCCACAGTTGTTTATGAATTAGGATGAACAAGATACAGCATCATGCATAACTCACCTGTGTGAAGAGTGTCACAAGTACATGTATAATTTCCATTGGGGTCTTCTCTGCAGGTTCCACCATTCTTGCAAGGACTACTTTCACATGGTGAACCTTGAAAATGTAAGTTTTACTCCTTACTGTCAATGTAAATCTTCAAATGATAAAAACATATGCACTGAACAATGTCCAATGCTGAAGATATGTAACTACCTCTACATTAACTATCACAAATATCATCACTATAGTGAGAAGCTTGTAATTAATATGAAATGAGATTGACTGCAACAGTGTTAAGTGAAATAACATAAATTTCTAATAACTAATTTTCCATCTCAAAATTCTCAGAAATATCTCCTAAGCCATTTCCCTAAGATATATACTGAGGTGACAAAAGTCATGGGATATCCTGCTAATAGCGTGTCCGGTCCTCCTTTTGCCCGGCGAAGTGCAACAACACGATGTGGCATGGACTCCACGAGTCGTTGGAAGTCCTCTGGAGAAATATTGAGCCATGCAGCCTCTGTAGACGTCCATAATTCCGAAAGTGTTGCCGGTGGAGGATTTTGTGCAGAAACTGATCTCTCAATTGTGTCCCATAAATGTTTGATGGGATTCATGTCGGGCGATCATGGTGACCAAATTATCAGTTGGAATTGTCCAGAATGTTCGTGAACAGTTATGGCCCGGTGACATGGCGCATTGTCATCCTGGAAAATTCCATCGTTGTTTGGGTACATGAAGTTTAAAAAATTAACGATCGGTTCAGTTCAACCAGCGGGCCCAGTCCATTCTATGTAAACACAGCCCACACCATTATGGAGCCACCACCGGCATGCACAGCGCCTTGTCCATGGCTTCACGGGGACTGCGCCACACTCGTACCCTTCCATCAGCTCTTACCAATTGAAATCGTGACTCATCTGACCAAGCCACTTTTTTTCCAGTCGTCTATGGTCCAATCGACATGGTCACAGGCCCAGGAGCGCCGCTGTTGGCGATGTGCTGTTAGTAATGGCACCCGAGTCTGTCTTCTGCTGCCATAGCCCATTAAAGTCAAATTTCGCCGGACTGTCCTAACGACACACCCGTCGGACGTCTCACATTCATACCTGCGGTTAGTTCACGTCAGTGACGTCTGTGTTGATTGTCTGTTAACACTGACAAGTCTACACAGACGTCACTGGTTGTGCTCATTAAGTGCCGGCGGTCGACCACTGCATTGTCCACGATGGGACGTTATGCCCAAATTTAGGTATTCTCGGCACACTCTTGACACTGTGCATCTCGGAATGTTGAATTCCATAATGATTTCCAAAATTGAATGTCCCATGCGTCTAGCTCCAACTAGCATACCATGTTCAAAATCCATTAATTATCTTCGTGTGGCCATAATCACATAATCAACCTTCTCACACGAAGCATGTGACCACAAATAAAGTCCTGCCCAGGCACTGACCATTTATACAATTTGTAAGCGACACTACTGCCATCTAAATATTTTCATATTGCTATCCCATGACTTGTCACCTCAGTGTATGATGTTATCTAAATTCACAACATGTGCATGATGTATTTGACCATCATCTATTCTAATCTTACAGCTACAAAAAACTCATCCTTCAATACAACCCCTTTGAACGGCAACATTCATCCAATGTACCTGTGCACAAATAGTTACAGATACATAGTAATGATCAACAATGCTCAATACACATAGCACCCAAGAACAGCATCAAGGTCTTTACTACTATTATTAACACTATTCCTAACTTGGACTTCAGTTCCTTTCATTAGAATTAGAGACTATTCTGGAGTCTCTTCAATATGGGATTTTTTCCCCCACAATGAAGTGGAGTCCTACCAAGCACAAGAATCAACTTTTCTGCCATTTGCAGAAACCATCGACCACTTACACTCAACCTGTGCATAAGCAAATGTAGCAAAAACACTTCAGGTTTATTTGCTTGAAAATTATGAACTCCAAGTCATTCAGAATTTCTTGTTCATACTCGACACTCTCCTGATGCTTGTAGTAGTTCTGAAATTGATCACTGCAATTTTTGGCTGTTACCAAACTGTGAAAAAACATAAAAACTATCCTATTTTAGTGACACCTCAAGTAAGCTTTGGCTAAATTTATTCCCATTCAAACCACTAAACATGAGCTATGTGAAATTCGAGCAACCTCCCAAATAGTGCACATCATGTTATACTGCTGACGGAGGTTTTACACGTGAAAATTTCAATCATCTGTCTCTCTACATGTTTTTCTGTCACTTCACTGTCCTGCCACCATCTTTGGCATGTAATCATTCATTTCAGTATCTTTATTTTAAAAGGTTTAAATAATACCACTGATTTTCTTCCAATTGAAAACAAAATTCATAATTTTCTATAAAGTGCTCAAATTGAAATAATATAAAAACAAGCACATCAAAACAATACAAAGCAATCTAATTATATGACAGACATTTGACACAGGAAGATGGGGACTAGTAGAAAGGTTGAGCAAAGCATTAAGGAGAACCAGAAACAGAGAAAAAAAAGAACAGTAATTGAAATATTATCTTATAAATTTTGGCTTAAATACAATTATGTCTGAGCAGTGGGATATGACAGCTTTTAATGTTACTTTTCAAGAAATGTGATCCAACACACATAATGTAAAGCAAGAAACTTGATGACTGTTTTGTTGAGTGTGTTAAAAGATTGCCAAACTGGATACAGAGAGGTGGAATAGATCCAGATTCAACTGTTACGATTCCTGATTATAGGCTTTAGGCAGTTTTCTTTAACAATCCAGGTAAATGTTGGGATGGTCCCCAATTTCCATCTCAAAAAGTAAACACTTCACAAACATATAGAAACGTATCACACAGAACAAAATTTGCAACATACTCCCCCTTCCCAAGTATACAATCACGAATCCATGGTTACAGCAGGTGTGGCAATTCAAGCTGTGTTCCCTTCAACTCAAGAATTTGTATCCAGACTCATGATCTTAAGATGCCACATTACTGTACGATATAAATGACTGTAACAAAAATAAACTTCTAATAAAGGATTAAAAATGGAAGGATATTCAGTGCTCAGCTATGGCTGGTATCAGTTGCCAAACTACTAGTCCCTCAGAATTGTTGACCGGTAAGACACTACTACTTAGACAACCACAATACAAATAAAATCATACAGAAGAGTAGAGGATATAATCAAACCATATTCACTGCATTTTCCGATTCAGGAAAAGTAGATTTCTCTCATTGAGTCATTATGGCTCATCAGTAATGAGGTCATTAAAGCCAGGAAAGGATTGTGGACACATAATGGGAAGGATATTAGTTATGGAGTTTTGATGGAACCATCCTAGCAAGATCAAGAATTTTGGTAACTGAAATCTGGATGATCAAACCAAGGTTGAATGCAACCACAAATTCTTCAATGATGTAAGTAAGGTAATCATGACATAGCTACAGAAACTCCTTCCAAAATGAAAGGAACAGCAGGTACTCAATCAAAAAAAAATCATAAGAGAAGCAATTTAATTTAATTTCAACAATGATGGAGCTCTGGTGGCGATGACCCTACACCCCCTTCCTAAGACATGATTTTTCACCGCCCATCTACCCCTACCCTTCACGAATTCCAACTTCATTTTTAGTAAACTGTCCATCATTTCTCTTGATGCAAATAAGAAAAATGGAAGCGGCTTCTAGGCGATATAAATAAGAAAATAAAGGGAAATTAACCCACCACATACCAAAGTGGACGGATGCGATGAGAGAACACTAATGCTGACAAACAACTACACAATATTTAGGCATCTGCCTTGCTCACAAATAGAAAAACGGGCCATTAGGCTCGGAACGTGTGTGCACAACGAACGTTACCTAATGACTAACCGTGTAGTGGTGGAGGGGGGGGGGGGGACGGATAAGCACCACTGCAGCAGAACACTGGAGATGGGAACTAGGGTACCAGAATATCCTGGATACGAGACACCCACCTGGACTTAACCACCGTTAAAATCCAATTAACCCAGCACTACCCCCCCCCCCCCCCCCCGCCTTGTTTATACCATATCATTACTACATTTGCCCATTTTACCATCGCCTGCCAAAATATTAAATATATTATCTCAGACATTGTATACCGATATCGATAGTCGACTTCTTATCCGTTCCCCCCTCCACCACTACACGGTTAGTCATTAGGTAACGTTCGTTGTGCACACACGTTCCGAGCCTAATGGCCCGTTTCTCTATTTGTGAGCAAGGCAGATGCCGAAATATTGTGTAGTTGTTTGTCAGCATTAGTGTTCTCTCATCGCATCCATCATTTCTCTTGACAATTTATTCCAGTCCCTGTGCCTTATCCACTCCCTTTCTCCTGAATTCAAGTGCCAGCTTATGACTATGGTCATCTCTTTCTTTCCCTGTACAAATCCTAATCATTCCACGCATTCTCGCAACTATAAGCCTTGATCAATTCAAATACTCTGTTCACCTGCCTTCTGTCATCCAATAACTCCCACCCAAACTCTTTCATCATATAAGTTACTGATTAATGATAGACATCCACAGTGCATTCTTCATACCAAACAAACATTGTCACTTTCTTGGGAGCAAAAATAGTTTTCAATAATACACTGGTTTAACAAATTTCCAAATGATTGTGACGTAACTAATAAGAGACAATAGATAATGACAATAAAGTGAATAAGTAAAAAATGATGTTCAGTACTATAAACACATCCTTCAGAAACCAGACATGCAAGAAGATTTGGCTGAAATTTTATCTTACTATCTGGAAGCTGGATGTAAATAATCAAATGAAAAGATAAAAGCTGTATACACACAGCAGACACAAAATTATTAGGATATATGAAATGATGATAAAAGCTAATTTGAATGTGAAATGTACTGCAAATGATGAAATGGGGAAATATTAGAAAGAATAGATCACCGGCATAGAAAGTACGATGTGTCACTCAATAAAACTTCTATTTCTTTTATTAGGGTTTTACAGTTCACTAACATTGAGGTAATTATGAACTCGCAAAGAACTGCATGCATGAAATAGAAGCAATGGCATTTTGAACAATCCCAATATTCACCTCATGTAATTCCAGGAATCCATATAAAATCCAAAATCTGGAGAGTCCGAAGGAGAATTGATACCACATCCTGTCGAACAATAGGCTCCAATGATAAATGTTCAGCTGCCAGGCACAGTTTATTATTATTTTTTTTTTAAACTGCTTTACGTCTCTCAACAGCGAGGTCTTTAGAGACGGGAAAGGATGGGGGCAAGGAATGGGAAGGAATTCGGCCATGGCCTTTTAAGGAAGCATCCCGGCATTTGCCTGGAGTGATTTGGGAAACCATGGAAAACCCAAATCTGGATGCCCAGACGGGGATTCGAACCGCCGTCCTCCCGAATGCGAGGCCAGAATGCTATCCGTTACACTGCCACGCTCGGTGGCACAGTTTAGAAAAGCAGTGAATCAACAAAGACAAGTGAGTGAGGTAATACAGAAAGGCAGTATCAGTAAATGAAAGAAGTAAAGAAAGATCAAGGAAGGGGATTACACTAAGACAGGTAAACACACTTAACATTTATTTGGGAAGGAGAAAATAGAGAGAACTATTTAGAGAAAAGTTTTTTTTCCTTCAAAAGAGAAAATATAAACATCCACAATAGAAAAACAAACAAAATATGATCAAATACTGCAATATAAATTCAAATACTGTAGATACAGTAATAAAATGAGAAACTTATAAGGAATGAGAACTCTTACAAAGACAAAATATTGATACAGCATCTCACCATTATCTAATTCACAATTGTTTCCTGAATAGCGAGCTGTACAGCGGCATTCGTAACGGTCTGGCCAGGAAATGCATTCGCCATGCATCATACATGGTGCATTTGCACAGAGATCTTGAGTATTATTGCCTGTCAAAATATCAATTAACATGTATATATTCTTGGTAAGTCGATACATGAATGGGGGAAGGGGTGGAAGAGTAGCTACCAACCACTTTAAATAATAATCTAACTAGTGTGAAGAATTAGGAGATTATATTGATACAGTAGCATGAGAATTTTAATAATTACTTTGAACTCACAATATTATAATAAATGAATTCAATTAACTTTCACATGTCTGATTTTTAAACATATTAGCTAAAACAAACAAATTAAACCTGGCTAAAATTAAGATATGAGTAGTAGTAGAAATTAGACATTCTATTCTAACTTAGCAACTGACTGTGAAAGACAAGGGGAGCGAAAAAAATAATTTTCATTTGGGCAAATATTCTGCAGATTTTTAAAACTAATAATCATTTTGTTCCTCCAAAATAATGCTTTATAATTAAAAAAACTACATAAGACATTAATTTGCTGCCCTCACTACCTCCAACTAAAAGATTTGTATCTTGTACAAAACAAAACAAAAACTCAATTTATTACATGGAAAGAGTGGGAAAATGTGCTCGCTAACATGTACAGGTAACTGAAGAGGGAAGATGTATCATCCTCATATGAGGGCAAAGGCAAGATTGTATACCCCACAGGAAAATAGTAAATAGTGTGATGGTATGAGGAATTTATACCTCATCACCACTGTGTTAATTATATCCACAGAAATAACAAGACGCAAACTGACCATGGCCATTAATACGATGAAATACCAGCATTACCCTGAAAACAGGAATCCATGTGATGTGTAATTCGTACATCTGTGATCAATTGACCTGGCTGCAAGCCCGAGAAATCTTCAAGCAATCCATGTGATATTTGGCTGTCTAGGCCAAGATTTTGGCCAAACTTCTAACATCTTTATTGATGCACAAGGAAAATGTGAGCAAGTGAGAAATAGTTACTATTTTATAAACATTATTTTGTTTAATGAGAAAATGTGTGTGTTGCATGTTCCAGCTCATCAGCAACCAGGATGAAGTATTCAGTGAGGTAAATTCGCTATTTTCAGTAACATGAGCAGTCTTGTGGCTCATACCTGACTAGGGACTAAGAAATCCTCAGTTTGAAACCTAATCTCAGCCAAAAATTTTATAGACCCTGAACTTTCACCTCTACAAACATTTGCTTTGTTTGTGTGAAGTAAGCTAGTTTTACCCCTTTAGTAAGCAGGAGTATCAGTTTATGTTAAGATAATGCAAAGGTGTTAAGTGTCATAAATCAAAACTATCAGCAGTTTGTAAAACCAACTTGAGATTTACTGTTTAATTATAAATGAGCAAATAAATGCATGTACTTAGATGGTAAGGCCAGTTACAAAATGTCACAACTGAAAGGAAAAAAAAAAAGATACAAAATCAGTTTGCAGCTGTAAAGAAATGGAGTGTGAATTGCACAGGAACATAAATACTCATCACGGTATTTGCTGCGGGACATGTATTCATTGTCAGAGAACTGAAAATTTCATAATGCAATAATTGTATGGGAAGAGTACAAATTTTCTTTCCAATCTGTAGAGAATCAATCCTGTTACCCACAAGTTACTAAACAACAGTTTATAGCAGCAATTATTATTTATCAGAAGAGCAATATTACAAGAGTAGTCAATGACGCATCTGAATTCTCAGATTTGCACAAAAATCGAGAAATAACAGCAAGATTCAGATAAATGCAGCAACTCATTCATTTAGTAAATAAATAAAATATGGCATTAATGGCCAGGTGAACTGTTTTGTCACCTAAGTACCAAAGTTTCTGTTTGCGAAGAAATATGCCTCTGTTTTGGCCACATAGCATTGGACGTACAACATACATATAGTTTTATAGGTAACAATGAAAGGAAAGAAATGCCGCGAGGCAATATTTACATGGAAAAGAAAGGGAAAATACACCCAACACTCACCAAAGCTGAAGGGAGGAGGGCAGCAGCAACACAGCACAACACACAAACAAATAAAAAACAATATTTCGGGTGAAGAATCCCCTTTTTCAAGTAAACAGATAGGTGGCTGGTCTTGCGCAAGACTTGCGTAGGACGCAGCCACTCATAGAACGCAACGAAATATTGTTTTTTATTTGTTTGTGTGTTGTGCTGTGTTGCTGCTGCCCTCCTCCCTTCAGCTTTGGTGAGTGTTGGGTGTATTTTCCCTTTCTTTTCCATGTAAATACATATAGTTTTATTGCAGAAGCTGCACTTTCCACAAAACATGGAAAGTGCTAATATTATTCCATAAATGGCATACACTACACAAAAATTCAGTCTAGAAATGAGATGGATAGTTCACAAATTGCCTGTGGCAGATCTCATCCACTAAGAACCTGAAGATACTGTCAGTGCCATTTAATTTAATAAAATGCCATATAAGAAATGGCTGGTTCCCTATAAAGAACTTTAAAAAAGTAATTACTATACAACCCTTGATTCCCATATTCCAAAGAGGTCTTACCCCAAAATCCAATGGTCAACATTTATATTAAAAACAAAAAAAGGGAGTCATTGAACAGGCCTTGGTTTGAGTCCAGTCTGAATATTGGGATTTTGTTCTATAGTTGTTTCAATAAATACAATCAATTCCCTCAATTTTTTACTGATACTTTATTACTAACAGGCACTTGTCCACAACATTGTTTGCATGGACTGTTAGAATACACATCAGCCTCTTGAACCAAAATGATCAAGAAAATTATAATTCAGGCCTCTGTAGGTCACTGTACATGACTTCTTATTGCATGAAGGGTGTAAATTGTAACTTCATTCCTCTGAAAACAATGTCACCAATAAGCTAAAATCACAATAGACATTTCAATCAATTCAAATTGATACTACACTGAAGAGCCAAAGAAACTGGTTTAGGCATGCATATGCAAACACAGAGATATGTAAACATTCAGAGTACGGAGCTGCGGTCGGCAACATCTATATAAGACAACAGGTGTCTGGCGCAGGTGTTAGATCAGTTACATCTGCTACAATGGCAGGTTATCACGATTTAAGTGAGTTTGAACGTGGTGTTATAGTCGGCACATGAGAGATGGGACACAGCATCTTCGAGGTAGTGATGAGGTGGGGATTTTCCCATACAACGTTTTCACCAGTGCACCATGAATATCGGGAATCCAGTAAAACATCATATCACCGACATTGCGGCTGGTAAAAGATCCTGCAAGAATGGGACAAACGACGACTGAAGAGAATCGTTCAATGTGACAGAAGTGCAACCCTTCTGCAAATTGCTGCAGATTTCAATGCTGGGCCAGCAACAAGTGTTAGCGTGTGAACCATTCAACGAAACACTATCGATGTGGGCTTTCGGAGCCAAACCCCCACTCGTATACCCTTGCAGAGTTCATGAAAAAAAGCTTTACGCCTCGCCTGGGTTCGTCAACACCGATATTGGACTGTTGATTGCAAACGTGTTCCTTGGTCTGATGAGTCTCGTTTCCAATTGTATCAAATGGATGGAGTGTACAGGTATGGAGACAAACTCATGAATTCATGGACCCTGAATGTCAGCAGGGGACTGTTCAAGCTGGTGGAGGCTCTGTAATGGTGTGGGACATGTGCAGTTGGAGTGACACGGGACCCCTGATACGTCTAGATACGTACGCATTCTGGCTGATCACCTGCATCCATTCATGTCCATTGTGCATTCCGACGGACTTGGGCAATTCCAGCAGGACAATGCGACACCCCACACGACTAGAATTGCTACAGAGTGGCTCCAGGAACACTCTTCCAAGTTTAAACACCTCCGCCAGCCACCAAACTCGCCAGACATGAACATTGAGCATATCTGGGATGCCTTGCAATGTGCCATTCAAAAGAGATCTCCACCCCCTCGTAATCTTAAGGATTTATGGACAACCCTGCAGGATGCATGGTGTCAATTCCCTCCAGCACTACTTCAGACATTAGTCAAGTCCATGCCATGTCGTGTTGAGGCTTTAAATGATATTGGGCAGGTGTACCAGTTTCTTTGGCTCTTCAGTGTAATTTGTGGACATTTTTATTTTAATCCTTTAGCTTTCTGGCATCAAATAAAAATAAAACATACCTTATTCTACTCTTTGGAGCAAAGGCTGTATATTAATCAAAGCCCCATCAAAATTTAACCAGCCGTTTTTGCATGAATCACATTCAGCAAAAATGTATCTTAAATTAATCAGCTTTAGAGTGCCTCATCAAAAGTAAACATATCCTAGCTACCACAGATTATACATTAACTAGAACTTCATCAAAATATGACCAATAATTTTGGGTGAATTACGTTTAATGAAAAATTATCAAAAATTCCTCATTTTTTTTAAGTTGAATCAAAATGAAACACACCCTGTTTTACTTGCACAATTATTAGTCAAAATTTCATCAAAAGCCAACCTGAATTATTTGTCTCTCTCTCTCTGAATTGTGTTCAACCAAAAATGCAACTAATTTGGTAAATGTCTCCGTTTTCAATATAACATCAAAATGAAACATATCCATTTTAAGCTGGAAACCATAGGCTTTATGTTAATTGAAATCCATCAAAATCTAACCGGTAGTTTGTGTGAATTCCTCTAACAAAAATTTGTCCTAAATTTCCCAGTTTTTCAACGCCATGTCAAAATCAATCATACCCTATTTTACCTGGGAACCATCCACTGTACATTAATCAAAACACCATCAAAATGCAATGAGTAGTTTTTGAATGAATCATATTCAATGAAAAACTGATACTAATTTGGTAAATTTCTCAGTTTTCTGACATCACATCAATATAAAACATACCTATTTTATTTGCATCACCATGTGCTCTAAAGTAATTCATACCCTTTAGAAATCAGGACAGCACTATTTGCATGAATCATAATCAACAAAGAATTAGCTTTATTTTATTACTTTACAATATCACTTCAAATTCAAACATACCTTCATTTACCAGTGGATCAAGGGATATACACTAGTTGAAACACCATCAAAATTGAACCAGTAGTTTCTGTGTGAATCGCATTCAATGAAATAATAACATTTTTTTAAAATTTCTCATTTTACTATGTCACATCAAAATTAAGCATGCGCCATTTTACCTGTGAGACCATGGGCTGTATATCAAAATTCTAATAGTAATTTTTGCGTGAATAATGTTCACGCCAATTTTCAGACTGAAAAACAAATTTAAAAATGTACAGACTTTTTTCCCAGATTACAGTTTTATTATAAGTATGTCGGACCTGAGTATGGGGCTAGCTGCTAGAGGGCGCCACAGATGCAGCGGGCAGCGCCACAGACGCAGCGACATCTACGAGGGGCTACTTAAAGGCGGCGCACAGCACACGGAGGCCTCTTCCTGCTTGACCGCCGAGGCGACATCACTCCGTTATCTGTCACTGTGTATTGCGAGACTGAGTCTAATAAACCGGATCCTTGTACCCGCTGTGTTCTCGTAGTTACTCTCCACTGTCCGAGGGATATCCACAGCCTACCTTCGCTGACGAGCCATCTGCCTCTAACTGGGTACTCCATTCAACCCGCCCGATTCCTGATCTTTCCCGGATGGATCCGACATCAGAAGTGGGATCGCCCGCGGACTGGAGAGAGCTGCGGAATGGCACAGCCCAGTGCAGCATCATTCGAGCCTTGTGGGATGCCAAGCAGCTAAACCCGACGGAAGTCATCGCGGCGATAAAGCCGCCCACATCTGGCAGCGAACTACCATACTCGCGTAAGCAAACGACTGCTTCAAGGGCTGCAATCCGCCACCCACTCCAGAGATCAGCAGTCTTCGCGGGTATCACGTAGACGCATTTCAAGGAGTTCTTCCCCCCCAAGATACGACCAAGTGAAAAGCGCCACCACAACGCTGAACACTAGTCAGCAAAGGCAACCGAGCGCCGACGAGGAACACGCAGCCTAAACATCGAGACCACACTCGCAGTATTTCGCCGATGATAAAATAGCCTTGGCTAATATTGTGGCCAACCTAACCCAATCGCAACAGACAGCATACAACAGGGAAATTACTAGAGACTTGCCGATTCGAGTACTACAAGCAACCACATGCCGGAAGAGGAAGCTGACTTCGGACACGCGTAACAGTAGCCACATAGTACTGTTCTGAATGCCACTGGATGCCTACTACCGTAATGGAAGTGTTGGGGAAGACAGCTTCACCGATCGACGAAAGGCCGAGAATTCTCAAACCCGAGCAGAGCAGCAGAACCAGAGCCAATGGACAGCCAAGCAGCCAGCTACTTTCGCGGACGCAGCGGCCATCGGACAGCACAGTGCCAATGATAGCAGGCACTTGATGGAGAGCCAGCGGAGCTGCTGCCCCCGTCACCGCTTACAAACGGGTCAACAGGTCCACCAGGAGCCGCGAGGTGTAAGGCTGAGTAACAACGGTGAGTCTCTTCCATTTTACTATGGCCTCGGATTTGAACGACCCCCCCCCCCTCCGTGCCAAAAAGTAGTGACATCAAATTGGCTGGAAAATGGATACTCCTGACCTTGGTGTCGCTATGTTTGGATGCGACGCGCGCTAACTGCCAGATCTCGAGCCAGGCAAAGATGTTATAATCGTAGACACGTTTTTCAATGCGCTTTCTAACCACAAGCTAGTAAACATGATATTAGCAGGGCAAGAAATCTTTTAACAAGGAATCGACGCTAGGTCAACTAGTCACCTTTAGCAGAAGCCGATAAGCGCTTGGACGTAGCAAATTGTGGGAATCCGACCAATCTAACCACCACCAAAATAATCAGATGTCCCACCCTAATATTGCCCACCCTCGCTAAATTGCTTGCGTTCTACACTCTTCACGGATAATGGACGAGGCGTTATCATGGGCATATCGCACAAGCTATTCGTAGACCCATGGTGCATAGTTGTTTCGGCCCCATAAAATGGCACTAAGCAACAAAATAGACGGCAAGGCAGAAAGTATCAGAACTATTAAACGCAAACATAACGGCGTGAACTTCGCCTTACGTTAAGGCCCGTATTACCGGTCCAAAACCATCTGTTCCGACAGCACATTACTAGACAATAGTCAGTTCAATGACAAGACCATCACAGATGAATTCCTATTGCCTTCCAATTGAAGACCATATAGCAAAAACTTGTTGTTTTTTTTATATTCTAAGTGACTACCATCAAAAACCTGCAACAGAGCACTCAAAAAAAAAAAAAATCATCCGACTGCAGCCGCAGTTTTCAAAGGATGGACGTAAACGCTATAGCCCCAGAGTAGCGTATACGATAGCAATAGCAAATATTGACGACTTTTTCATCCAACCCTGACATGATTCGAAGGTCTAAAAGATGGGCTAAAAATCGAAACCGCCGCTAGTTTCTTTAATACAGCCAGATACACATTTCTTAAAAGCCATATTGAATGCTTAGGATTTGTCACAACAGATCGAATCGTTTGACCCAACCTAAACAGAATACCCGAGCGCACATATCAACTTCCTCCTCCACCATATGGATCACGCAACTGCGACAGTTTATAGCGCTTTAAATTTCAACAATTCATACCCCAGTTTACCAAGTTATGGCCACACTCGCAGGAAGAAACACGAATACGCTAGACTAGCAAAAGGACAAGGAAATCTGTAAACAGGGCAAGCGTACCTGCAGGCCTTCGATTTGAACTTACAGCACCAGGAAGGAAAACGGATGGCACGTGTTGACCTCCGTACCCGGAACAGCCGCGCCGCTACTAACAAACAACTACCGCTGCATGCCACGGAAAACCAACTTTGTTAGACAATTGGCTACCCGCATAGTATAACACCCGGAAGTCTAAAAGTTCAAAGCCGATATGCGTCCGAAAATCTCGACAGCAGGCACGTTCCAAAAGATGCAAAATTCGTATTACTCAACCATTCAAAAAAAATCACAAGTAATTCAAAAACCAAACAGCAAGGGTCATTATCTTCTCTACCCACCCAGCCGCACAATTAGTTTCCTCACCTTTCATCTCTGCACTCCACATATCCGGCACAAAGGTAATACACAGCAATATAACGCATGCATTACTAGTGAGTCTTCACCATCGGGATTCATTTTTCAGCAGTAGCTGTTCATGTCGAACTAAAACATCTGATCATTAATAGCACCTAGAGCGAAACTTTAGCAGGACACCAACAAGAGCAAAGTCCTTCTTTTTCAAAAAAAAAAAAAAAAAAAAAGTTACCCACACGACCCAAGGTGGAACGATGGTTCAACCAATATCTCTTAAAAGGAACACAAACTTTACAGTCCATGTTTGACCTTGCCATCAAAACAGACGGATACAACTGGACAGAACGCCTTGGAGAAATACATCTAGCAATAAACTCCACTATTTGCCGCACTACGGGAGCGTCACCACTAGAGTCAATGATCGGAAAAGCAGCCAGAACCCTAGGACTAATGGCGAGCACCGATATCGAACAGCCAATAGACATAAATCAAACCAGAGAAAGAGCACTCCAAATCACAAAGAAACAAGCAAACTACGACAAAGCCCGCTTCGACAGCACCAAAGCACAATTCTCAAGACACAAAAAGGAAGATTTTGTCCTACTGCAAAACGAAGAGAGAAACCAAACTAGACCCAAAATTTCGAGGACCATTCAAAATCACTGAAGTGCTAGACAACGAAAGATACAAGCTCAAGGCACCAAACTCAAACCGAACGTACAAGTACGCCCATGACCGCACGCGAAGCATCCCCCAACAACAACCACTTCAAGAGACTGACAAGTAAAAAAAAAAAAAAAAAAAAAAAAAAAAAAAAAAAAAAAAAAAAAAAAAAAAAAAAAAAAAAAAAAAAAAAAGGAACACCGACCACCGCCTCCCCTACCCAACCACCACGCCGACCAACCTCAGCAGGGAGATTCCAAAGTTGTGTACTTTGTTGAGATTCCGAAGTTGTGTACTTTGTTGAGATTCCGAAGTTGTGTACTTTGTTGAGATTCCGAAGTTGTGTACTTCGTTGAGATTCCGAAGTTGTGTACTTTGCCGAGAGTCCAAAGTTGAGTACTTGGCAAGGACAACAGTGGCAATATCGCCTCGAAGAGTAAATGTTGTTACATTGTACCGGACCTCGCATCAGAGTAAATGTTGTTACATTGTACCGGACCTCAACCTGAAGAACAAATTTTATGATTTTATTTGGACCTTGCCCTGAAGAGTGTATTTTATAATCTGGCACCATGAAACTTTACTGTCATCAGACATCACTAAAAGAAAGTCTATGGATGGTCCTATCAGGAAATTTCGTTCAATTGTAAGGCTTGGAAAGAAATTTGTTAATGTTAGTGTCCAGAAAACTCTTTTCAAATTTCCCTGGGATTTCGCCAGGAAGAAAATGTGTTTCTAAAAACTTGCTTTATTGTTAAGAAAGTACATATTTTTCCCTGTTAAATCTGAAAGGCATGCATTAAACCTGGATTATCTTAGTTTTTTCCTCATTACTTTGATAATGTCAATCAACAAAATTGTTCCTTAAGTCAGGATAGCCGAACATACTGCGGTAAACCATCTTTTGTTTACAGACTCTTCACACATTCGATGGATGCTGTGATAAGGAGACGGCCGCGAAGCAACGCCAAACCAGCCTCACCAAGCCGGGCAACCAGAAAGCCATAACGGATCCTACAAACCCTTCCGGGATCACAAGGAAACCAACAGAGCACCGCCTGAGACAGGCATTTTTGAAGACTCCATTGCAACAACCAACTACCAGCCTGATTTTGGTTGCCATGGTTTCCCGAAATCACTCCACGCGAATACCAGGATGATTCCTTCCTAAGGCCATGGCCAATCATTTTTTTCTTCATTTTAGCTCCGACAAGTCACACCCGGAGCCCATGAGCGACAGCCAGGGACGGCTGTCTCAGCAGGATGGCCGTGTCGGACCTGAGTATGGGGCTAGCTGCTAGAGGGCGCCACAGATGCAGCGGGCAGCGCCACAGACGCAGCGAGCAGCGCCGCAGCGACATCTACGAGGGGCTACTTAAAGGTGGCGCACAGCACACGGAGGCCTCTTCCTGCTTGACCGCCGAGGCGACATCACTCCGTTATCTGTCACTGTGTATTGCGAGACTGAGTCTAATAAACCGGATCCTTGTACCCGCTGTGTTCTCGTAGTTACTCTCCACTGTCCGAGGGATATCCACAGCCTACCTTCGCTGACGAGCCATCTGCCTCTAACTGGGTACTCCATTCAACCCGCCCGATTCCTGATCTTTCCCGGATGGATCCGACAAGTATATATTGCTAAATGACTATAATAAGTGGAGACTTAAATAAACAGTTGTCAACTTGAAAGGAAGTCTATGTAATAGAAATTTGTAAAAAGTTTAGTCAAAGTAGGAGGCTTTACTCTAGTAATAGGAAAAAAGCACAGGGGGGTAAAATGTAAACTCTTATGTAATCCAGGCAAAAAAGGAATTGATTGATCACGACACAGTTGTGAAGAATATAAGAGGATTCAGTATTAAAATATGTGGAAGGAGAGCATTAATACAGTGGTGAGGACAATTTGAAGGCTGGCAGGATTCTTAAGGGTTAGGAAGCAAAGAATCAAGATAGCAAATGCAGCATCAGGGAAGGCAGAATGCCACAAAGTAGTGCACTGTGATCAATGTTGTTAATTATCGTAATGAATGATTTTGTTGTTGGGTTATAGTCAGATGTTATATTGTTTGCAGAATACAAATGCAAACAAATTAAAGATGAACTAACAAACTATTATTTTACAACTGTAACTGTACTGGTCAATCAAAAGATCAGTAGTAATTAAGGAATTAGAAGGAATCCAGTAAATTTACTCCCAATGACTTGCATTTCTAAGCGTTCCATACCAAAGGAAAACAAGAGCCCTATTGTTGTTGCTGCACTGTCTGCCCGTTTGTCATGGATCTCTAGCTCTAAAATTGAGTATGTTTCAGACTTCAAATTTGGACATGTGTTGTTGATCCAAAGAAATAATATTGTACCTAAAATTCTGTAAAATTTTATTGTAAGGAGATGGAAAAGAAAAATAATGTTTCCTACCCCAGCATGTTGGGTACAGATGTTTAGAGCATGTCATGTAGAGAACCAAGATATTTTCAATTTTTTTTCAATCAAAAATAAATTTTGAAAATTTTAGACCATTTTTGTTACCATGTCTATGTAAAAAATACTATTACCACAATATCAACCATATCCTGTATTTAAAATACAAATATTTAACACTTAATTTTGTATGTTGTGAGCAAGAAAAGCACAAGTTTTTATTTTGAGGTAACTTGATGTATACACTCCATTCTACTGAAAGTGTTTTTAATTCCATGTTAATGTACCTATAGTAAATTTGATTGGAACTGAACAATTGTACCAGTGGTGCGAGCAGCAATGTGGCCCAGTGTTGAAGTGCTGTGTAATGGAGAAGAGTCTGCTAACTACCTTACTTGCGTTGATATTTTTGCGAAGTGGCACCTTCTCACCAACCAAGATCATTAGAGAACAGATCCCTAATTGTGCAAGGCTTGACTTGCACTCGCCCAATTTTTACTGGCTAACTTTATTTAATTTGCAAGTGACTGCCTTCCTTTTATGTATTTAAATGCATAGTTAATACAGGGTGTCCACAAATGAATATCGGGGTTTTAATGCTTTATAAGATTTATTACATTATCCTTACAGTTATAAATGATATGTCAAATGAAAGAGCAACTCAAACAGTTTTATATACAAGCTTACAAGTGTTCTATGTGGGCACCATTTGTCACACGGCACACATCAAGTCTGTAGCCGAGTTCTTCCCAAACGTTGAGCAGTGTGTCTTCAGTAACTGTTGCAACAGCTGCTTCAATCCTCTGTCGTAATTCAAGGAGGTCGGCTGGTAACGGAGGCACATACACACGATCCTTGATGAAACCCCAAAGGTAGAAATCGCATGGCGTTAGGTCAGGTGAACGTGGAGGCCACGCATAGCAAGCTTTGTCATTGGGCACCTTGCGGCCAATCCAGCGGTCGGGTACAGTTACGTTCAACCAACCGTGTACTTCGTTATGCCAGTGAGGTGGCGCACCATCTTGCTGGAAAATGAAGTTCTCTGGTTCATATTGTTCCAACTGAGGGAAGAGCAATTGCTCTAGAGTATCAAGGTAAGAAGTACCAGTTACAGTCGGTTCATAAAAAAGAAAGGTCCGTAAACTTTCCGCCGGGATACGGCACAAAAAACACTGATTTTAGGGGAGTCTCGTTGCACTTGTACGATCTCTTGAGGATTTTCTGAGCCCCAGATCCGCACATTATGAGTGTTAACATGTCCACTGAGGTGAAAGGTCGATTCATCACTGAAGACAACATGATGTAGAAAATCTTCATCGTCATGTAACAACATTTCGTTAGCGAATTTGGCACGTAAACCATGGTCTGCAGGCTTTAGAGCCTGTAACAACTGTAAACGGTAAGGACGTAGTTGCAAGCGTTTCCTTAAAACTTTCCAAACAGTCGACTTAGAAATTTCTAATTCGCGACTAGCCTTCCGAACAGATTTCTTTGGGCTACGAGTGAACGACTCTCTCACTTGCTCAAAAGTCTCTTCGCTAACTCTTGGTCGTCCCGCGCTCTTCCCTTTACAAAGGCAGCCTGTATCTTCAAACTGATGATACCATCTACGGATGTTATTGTCACTTGGAGGATCACGCCCGAACTTAATGCGGAACGCACGCTGCACAGTAACTACAGATTCAGTCTTTGCAAACTGTAAAACACAAAACGCTTTCTCTTCACTAGTCGCCATCTTTGCTACTACCGCATTCTAGCGGATCACAGCGGAAACATTTCACGCACATGCGCACTAGTGCCAACGAACAAAACTGTTTGAGTTGCTCTTTCATTTGACATATCATTTATAACTGTAAGGATAATGTAATAAATCTTATAAAGCATTAAAACCCCGATATTCATTTGTGGACACCCTGTATATTTGTTTGAGTTTGCTGAAGCATGTACAAGCAGCAAACAAAAAACTACTTTACCCACTATGATCAGTACACCTCCTGTATAATTGCAATTTATTTTGAAATAATCTAAAAATTAAGGAAATTCTGTAGTGTTACAAATATCAGCTCTTAAAAAGATGTGTAGCATCTGAAAGAAACCATACGCTTTACCTTCTTATAACAGATAATAGCTTAACAATATTTGAGGAAAAGATACATTACCTAAGAGATCTTTTTAAAATTAATAATGGTGTATAAAAGTGAAATATATTGTGTGAACCTCCAAAAACCACAGATTTCACAGCCAGCAATCATATCACAATGAAAGAAGGAAACTATAAAATGATGTTGTAATAAGATGAGAATGTATTTTATACTGTGTGTAATCATATCATCTCACACTTACATTTCCTGGGAGGATGTGTGCACCTTGTCCATCTAACATTCTGCTGACTAATAACGGAAGACTGAAAGACCAAACCAGGGCCTTCAAGAATACAGCCCACATAACCACGCCCTACATACACAACTGGAGAGTTGCTAGCTAGGACTTCACTGTTTTGGATTATTTCAGGGTTGTATGTCGAATTTGAAATGATCTGCAATAAAATTTGAATTATTTAACTGCTCACTTGTGTGCTACAAAGGCAAAACTAATGTTAACTACAGTAAAACATAATAAAATGCGCTATGGCTTAAAAAAATTTATCTAGTAGTATTAGTAACTCTGAATTATATGAATCAGCTGGGAATTACTTCAGTCAGATATGAAAACTTATATGATCTGTAGGAAAATATTAAACTGATACAGATAGATTTTTCAGGTGTACACTATTCCTAGATTACTACAACTGTCGTAGTCTTTCCTCTGCAAGAAATATCAGTTCACAAAAATTCATGTTTTGTTATGTTGTTTCTGCAATTTTCTTACTACTAGTTAAAGCTAGTTGTATTTATCACTTATTAATCACCTTTCTCTTCCACTGAAATTTAATTTTACTCTTAACGTACTATATACATAATTCATAAAATCATCAGCTGTATGCAAAATGATAACTGTGTGGAAAGATAAACTTTAAAATGGATGCCAAAAAATTAATATCTCACAACAGATGAAATATTTCCTTTTGCAGTTTCATATGGAATTAAATAAGCCAAATGATTAAAACAAAAACTATTTAATACTTTCCCAATGATGAAGACAGACTAAGCATTCAATTCTAATCAGATTATAATGTTACACTTGTACCATTTTCATCTCCCCACAGGAAACTGATAGAATCACAAAACACTTATAAATGTGGTCTATACAAGGTTGGATATTTTTCATTCCTTCCTGCAAGTTCTTTCATTCAAAATATTGATACTGTTTTATGTGCAAATTCCAAGGAACCTCAGTTCCATTTCTTTAAGTTTAATATGATTCTGGGGCCGATGACCACTATAAACTATTGTCGAAACTAAAATTGTTACACTATCAAATTTCCAAAAATATTTCTCCAAAGAGATTAAACTATGTACAGTTATACAATTGAAGAACTATTAAACTGTCCCAAGCGGCAATAAGCAATTAATGTAATAAAACTCACCTGCTGATGGCCACCAGCGGAAAGAGTCAAGTTGCCAAGACGATACATGATGTTGACATTGTGCCACTCATCGTCAAGAAAGTTAGCACTCAGCCACGTTTTGAAGCTGTTGTTATCAATCATAGTAACGAATAACAAACCTTCAGGGCCTACTGAGAGTGATATGGAAAAACCTTGCTTTGATTGTTGTGTGAATAATTCACCTCCCACACAAGTTCTGAAGCTCAGGCCAGTGTGGTTCTTGATGAACACTGGAGGATAGAGGCGAAGTTGTGCAGATCCATTGAAGTACGCTTCTCTATCATTTGCTGAAGTGTTACTTATAACATCTAGGCTTAGAAACAGAAGCCACACCCACACTGTAAAAAGACAGACATAAATGTTAAATTTGACACAGTGGAAGGCCCCAGAAGGTTTTATACAGTTTATACACTGGCAAAACCTACACTCTAAAAATCGTATTTTTTCAACTTTCTCAGATGTTTTAACAATATGATTAAAGATGTTTCTTCACTAAGAGAGGGAAGTATCACAACGGGTCAGCGAATCGTATCAGCTATCGACACAGTTAATCACATTAGTCTGTTTGTCAGCTTTTATGACACAGAAATGGACGACTGTTCCAGCATTCGCTCAAGTGGGTGCAGCAAATGTGACATCCAGACTAAATGGCATGTGAGGCTTGTAGGTACATCGGACAAGCAGCAAATTCTATCCTGTTTACCAGAGTCCACAAAAACCACAGTTTAGCACCTACAGCACAATTAGTGACAGATTGGGGGACAAGCGAGATGCCCTGGTAACAGAAGGCAAGTTGCCTCTGGACAAACCTCGCACCACGATGACAGCTTCTACAGCATTCAATGGTTTGACTCTGCTGCACAGTGTAAACCCAAAATATCTCAGCATAACTCTTGGCAGAGGTCTCCCTTTTAAAAGCCATTTTCGCAATGTCAAAATGAAAGTGTCATCACTCAACAAGTTGACCGGATCTAGCTGGGGAACTAACCCTAGTGTCATCCGCACTCTGCCTTTGCATTATTCTCTCTGTCAGCTATAATTAGCATAATGCTATGTTACAGATACTGAATATATTTTTTATTTAATATTACACCACAGGACAGTTAAAAAAAAAAAAGTTTTCCTACGATGTAATAACCTACAAAGATTCCATGGCAGAGTAAAAATGAATGTTTTTGTATTTAAAACTTTTATTAAGTTTGAAAGAAAAGTCTTTCCCGGCGTATTTTTGATACAAATTCTTCGCGGGTTTGCCACCGGATTACATTTTCTAACAACAAGCTTTCGGCGACTTGCACTGCCGCCATCATCGGGTCCGTTCAGTTTTTGTTGTTCCTTTAGATACAACGGACCCGATGATGGCGGCAGTGCAAGTCGCCGAAAGCTTTTCTTTAGAAAATGTAATCCGGCGGCAAACCCGCGAAGAACTTTATGAAGCTGTTTTTATCTTTAGAAATCAGCTGACGCCAATCATTTAAGTGGAATAGTGATCTTGAGCATTATCTTGGAATGGTGCTATCAATAGCAACTTACACTAAATTGCAAAAAGTGCAAGGCAATGTGCATAACTAGCAAAAAGAATCAGTTTGTTCAGGATTAAACAGTTCATTTATTGACACGGTTGACTCCCTGAAGAACTCTGACATAACAGTACAAACCAACACGAAATGGAACCTGCACGTAACTTCTGTTGTATGCTGTAGTTAAACCACTCTATAAAAAGGGAGATAAGGCAGCCGTATCGAATTATCGACCAATTTCATTACTAACAGCCTTCTCCAAAGTTTTTGAGAAAGCAATGTACAATAGAGTTTATGAACATCTAAAAAATAATAATAATCTAACTAAATCACAATTTGGTTTTCAAAAGGGTCATTCAACAGAACAAGCTATATTTGCATTCACTGACAATATTTTAGAAGGAATAAATGATAACTTAATTCCTGTGGGAATTTTTTGTGACTTATCTAAGGCATTTGACTGTGTAGATCATAAAATTCTGATACAGAAACTTAAGTATTATGGTATAGATGACATTATTAATAAATGGCTTAGTTCTTACCTTCTAAATAGAAAACAGAAAGTGTCAATGGAGAATTTTAAGGCTGCCTTAAGAGGTCCACTGTTTTCTGAGTGGAAATTAATCAGATGTGGAGTACCTCAGGGTTCTATATTGGGGCCACTATTGTTTTTAATATATATAAATCATCTACCCTGCGTTTCATCTAAAAACTCAAAATTTGTCCAATTTGCAGATGACACAAACATAGCAATTAAAAACACTCCAGATTTATCTACAGAATATATTTCAAATTATGTCTTTGAACTGATTAATAAATGGTTTACAGCTAATGGCTTGTCTTTAAACTTTGATAAAACTCAGTATATGCAATTCAGTACATCACACAGATTAACACCTGACATAGACATAAAATTTGCAGGCCAGTCCATTCAAGAGGTAGATAGTGTGAAATTTCTAGGTTTGTATATTGATCATAATTTAAATTGGAAAGTACATGTTTCTGACTTACTAAAGCGATTGGGAGCAGCCACATTTGCAATTCGTACAATTTCAGCTTTAGGTGATCTCCGTATGAGGCAGCTAGTTTATTTTGCTTATTTTCACTCCTTATTGTCATATGGAATAATATTCTGGGGCAATTCTACCCATAGAGACAAAGTGTTCAGAGCCCAAAAGCGTGTAATAAGAATTATGTGTGGGGTTAGCAATAGAATTTCATGTAGAGAGCTGTTCAAGAAGTTAGGGATTTTGACATTAGCATCTGAGTATATATACACATTAATGTCCTTTGTAGTCACAAATTATACTTTGTTTGAAACAAATAGTAAAATACACAATTATGGCACTAGAAGTAAAAATGATCTTCACAAGACTTACAAGTCATTGTCATTTGTTCAAAAAGGGGTCCGATATTCAGGGATACATATCTTCAACATGCTCCCAACACATATTAAATGTCTAGTAGATGATAAGAATAAATTCAGGAAAACATTGAAAGAATTTTTAATTGACAACTCCTTCTACTCTGTCGAAGAATTTATTTCTAAGGTACGGTATCTTAAAATAACTGCCAGTATCTTGTGTAAATATAGTTCACATAATTAATTTACCATGTATGGTATAACTGTACATCTCCTGGTGTATGTATTTAGTTTCTTACATAATTGTTTACGGTACCATATATGTTATGACTGTACATCTTGCGGTGTATGTATTATTTTGTTACTAATTTTTTTTTTTTTATGTACCATATATGCTACGACTGTACATCTTCTGGTGTATGTATTATTTTGTAATGGAAGTGTTTAATGTACCATGTATACTATGACTGTACATCTAGTGGTGTACTTATTATTTTGTTATGCAACCGTTTATCTGTAAATTGACAACTTTCCACATACGACAGAGCCAGTCTCTTATATTGGGATCAATGGAAAATGAATGTATTGTATTGTATTGTATTGTAAAAAGGTAATTCTAAGCTTCGATTCATAGGTAGAATTTTGAAAAATTGTAACACTTATACGCAAACAGACGCCGTAGATTTTGTTCGAATTTATTGATAAATATGCGAACAACACCTTTCATTTATAAGTGCGACAAAATACTTCTTCCACCAACCTATTGTAGTTGCAATGACAGCAAAGAAGATTAGAGAAGTTAGGTGTTGTACGAATGCTTATACGAATTCTTTCTTCCCAAGTGTTATTTGTCATTGGAATGTACAAAGTTAATTTCGGTGAAAAGCACCTTCTGCCACTCACGATTTAGTGGCCTGCCGAGTATAGATGTTTTTGTAAATCAAGTCCGGCATCAGTTTCCCGAGCAAACGGTAACATGGTTTTAAGGCTCGTCGAGATGATTGAGGGCAAGAAGCGAAAAGGAATTTTGCCATACACTTTTGAAGAAACTATCAGGCAGTCGCTTGGAATGATTTTGAGATCACGGAAACCTGAAATCTGCATGGCCGGACGGGGATTCGAACCCGCGTCCTCAAGACTGTTAGGCGCGGTTCAGATTAAACATTAAAAACGGAAATATAAAGTTCAGATAAAATGTGTAAATTGCGCTGAACGTTTTATAGAGACGACGATGTGATTGATACCGGTATAACTAAGGTTAGGGAAGAAACAAAACATGCCATGTTTTTTAATAACGTCTCGGTAAACTGAAAAGATTTATATATATATATAAAAACAAACCAAAAAAAAACCTGAAGGGACAGAGACTGGGTAACGGACAGGATTTATAACCGCTTCCTTCCGAATACAGTTAAATCACCTCGTCTATTATAACGATATTAAGTTCTCTCTTCGATGGAAATTCACTGTTACTTGTGTGCACCACTGCACTCCACTATTTGTTACCGGTAAATTATTGGCTCTGACGCATTTGTTAATTTTCTCTCGTCTTAACAATCCGTGGGTAGCGATTACGCAACAAGGTACGCGAAACAACTGCAATACTGAAGGAGAAGGCAAACTCTAATTCTGCCTGCCGTAACAATAGTCATTAAAACATTGGCAACAAAATAACTTTGTGTTGCGCCGTGTTGGAGCGTGACGTAACGGGACTGCATTCTTGCCGTCCGCAACTTCCTCCACTAATCTAGGCGCCAACCTGAGTACAGTTAGGGGACTTCCCAAAATACATAATACAAAAAAATAAAGTTTTGCTATTCAGTCAGCGTTTCAATACAAAAAGCATCATCTCCTCACTCATATTCTTCATATAAGTCTTGCCAGCAAGAGTGCCGACTTTTGTTGTGCCCCCCCCTCCCCCCTTGCCCTGAAACCATTCAACCAATCGACCGCTTTTCCTCGGATCATCTTTGAGCCTGGGGGAAGAGATTACGCAAGTACTAAACCTTTGAATGATACGGATACCCAGATCTAAATTCAATAAACAAATCTCTAATTATGTATTCGAGAGAATAAAGAGGGGGAACGTAAATAATGACAGCGCAAAAACTTTAAGGAACGTAAAATCCCTCAGTCTCGATAGTTAACCACCAACTTGTTACGAGTTCTCTAGCAACTGATATGTTTTGCTCTTCTTCCCTCTAATAGACATACCACAGTCTGCGTGGGCCATGGCCATTTTATTTTTTTATATTTTTAAAAAAGTTTTTCGATAAGTTATAGGCTACTTTTAGTCAACCCTTTTTATTATCATCTCGTCTTCCACTTTTTCTGCAAAGTTTTTCCACTCCCCACTATATTCACATTCAAAATAGTAACAAATATTTCATTTGTTAATGCCAATGTCTAAGCCTCCAAAAAATTCCACGTTTCGAAGTTTCGCTTCTTTTTTTCTGGTTCAAGATTCATCTGATTACAAAATAAATTGAACTTCATATTTAGCTAAAGCAATTTGGGTGTGTGTTCACTGATTTTTGGCCAACTGTCAAAAATAATACGGCGGACCACTAAAATACATTGGCCGTATATTATTTAGCTCTAGGAAATATTTTATTGTACCATTATAATATAATAAATCTTAAAGCATGTTTTGAATTCCTAAGGAAACAGTTTTGAAACTGAACTATTAAACATTGACCAGACTATAAATATTTAGTAGCCAAATGCATAATAATGTTACTACAGACTGGATGCTACACTATACCACCAGTCTACATGGGCAAAATAAAATAAAAGACGACAGACCTTACACCTTTCGCTTACTTCATCAGTCCTCCGTTACTAACCCTACAACCTCACCCCTATTACAAAACCCTCAGAAAACGGTCGTTTACTTAATCCTTCAACGAACGGTGCTAATTTTGTTGTAAACTGGAAATGAATAGACTATTGTAGAAACAAAGCTGTACTATCATTATCCTGAAAATGACAGATTTTTGCCTGGTCATTGAAATATTGAGCTTATAGTTAATACTCTCTCTTTTTTTTTTTTTTTTTGCTGTCGTCAGTCTTTAGACTGGTTTGATGCAATCCTCCATCCCTTCCTATCCTGTGCTAACCTCTTCATTTCTACATACCCCTTACAATCCACGTCCTCAATTATCTGCTTCATATATTCTAATCTCTGTCTACCTCTGCAGTTCTTACCTTCAACTGTTCCCTCCACTAACAAATTAACCAATCCAGCATGTCTCAAAATATGACCTACCAGCCTGTCTCTTCTTCCTGTAAGCTTCTTCCATAAACTTCTTTTCTCACCCATCATTTCTAAAACTCGTTCATTTCTTACTTTGACTGTCCACCTAATTTTCAGCATTCTTCTGTAGCACCACATTTAAAATGCTTCAATTTTCTTTCTTTCCGGTATTCCTAAAGTCCATGTTTCGCTACCGTAAAGTGCTGTGCTCCACACATAGAGTTTTAAGAAGTTCTTTCTAATTCCTAGATCAATATTTGAAACTAAAAGGTTACTCTTTTTCATGAAAGCTCTTTTTGCTAGTCCTATTCTGCTTTTAACATCATTCCTGCTTCGGCCATCGGTTGTAATTTTGCTTCCCAAGTAACAGAATTCACTTACTTCTCCTATTGCATCCGATCCTATTTTTATATTTAATCTACTAGTATTGGTATCATTTCTGCTACATTTCATCACTTTTGTTTTACTTTGATTTATATTCAGTCCAAAATCTTCCTTCAGTATTTTGTTCATGCCATTCAATAACTTCTCAATATCCTCAGCCCTCTCTGCTAATAAGACAATGTCGTCAGCAAATCGTAGCATACTGATTTTTTCTCCCGGTAATCTTATGCCACATGGAAATTTTTCTTTGACTTTCTTCATTGCTTCTTCTACAAGTTGAATATTAACGGGGATAGACTACAACCTTGTCTCACACCCTTTTTAACCGATGCATGTCTCTCGTGATTCTCTACTTTTATTACAGCCACTTGATTCCTATATAGTTTATAGAGTATTCTTCTATCTCGATACTTTAGACCTGACTTCTTTAAAATTTTGAACATCTTGTCCCACCTAACATTATCAAAAGCTTTTTCTAAATCAACAAATGCCATAAAAGTATCTGTTTTTCTTGATACGCCCTTCAAGTATTAATCTTAAAGACAGAATTGCTTCCCTTGTACCGCGATTTTTCCTAAACCCAAACTGATCTTCACCTACTATCTCTTCTACTACCCTTTCCATCCTTCTGTACATTATTCTGGTCAGTAATTTTGAAGCATGTGATGTTAGACTAATTGTGCGATAATTCTCACATTTGTCAGCTTGTGCTTTCTTTGGAAGTGTGAAGATCATATTTTTATTAAAATCAGTTGGAATTTCTCCTGTTTCATAACTTTTTGATATCAACTTGAATAATCTTTCGATTCCTTCCTCTCCTAGAGATTTAAGAAGTTCTGCAGGGATCTCATCAATACCAACTGCCTTATTTGCTTTCAAGTCATTCAGAGCTTTATTAAATTCTGTCCTCAAAACAGGATCTCCTAAGTCATCCATGTCGACATCGCCTTCCTTTTCCAATACACTATAGTCCAAGTCGTCCCGAACATACAGTTTCTCAATGTATTCATTCCATCTGTTAGCTCTATCTTCTGACCTTAAAAGAGGTTTCCCATTGGCAGCTTTAATGTTCATACCTCTTTTCTTCATTTCTCCAAAATTCTGTTTGATCTTTCTATATGCAACATCTACTTTTCCTGCAACCATTTCCTTTTCTACTTCTTCACACTTTTCTTGTAGCCATTTTTCTTTTGCTATTTTGCATTTCCTATTTATTTGACTGCTCTTTTCCTGCTTCATCCTGAGCATTTTTGTACCTTCTCCTCTGATCGATCAGCTGCCTTATAAAGTAGAAATACGGTATCTAAAGTTATAATATTCTGCCAGCGGTCCATCTCAACCATCTTCGCGGACCACATGCTGAGAAACATTGGCCTAGTTGGTGGGGGAAAAAAAATCCCAAAACACGCAACTAGTGCGAAAGGTAAAAGAGGCCCGAGATGTGAACCTGGGTCTGTTGTATGTATTCTCCACGCTTACAGCAGCATTGGCGAGTTTGCTCTGTAATCTGATGCGCGAAGATATTCTCAGGCGCTGGCCTTAACTTCCTACAAGCCCACACAGTGAAAATTTACAGCAATTCAGTCAGGAAGTGTAGGGGGCGTCCATTAATCACGCAAGGTGAAATAGGGAGCGGGGAAGGTCGACAGAAATCTCACGCCATCTTTTTAAAGTCAAGATTGCCAGTAAAGCTAAAAAAAAAAGTTCACAACATCGACTTTACGGGGGGGGGGGTATAAGGTCTACAAATGACACCGATACAGTCTTTACGCAGGGGGGTAGATAACCGCCCTCGGAAGCAGGAGAGCTAAAAAAGGTCTTAACAAAACTACGAGGTAGGTCGGCAGGGGAGGGGGGTCCCGTCAAATCTCACGTCATCTTAAGGGAATTCCGGAGAAACACCTCACGTAATTAATGGACGGCCCTAACCAGAATTCGCATATGGCAGGTTTTTTTTACAAAACCTTATATTAAAGCTGCATGGCAACAGTAACTACTGGCATAGTGATGTTTCCCTCTTTTTCTTGTGGCTTTTGCGCCTTGTCGACGTCGAGGTCATTAGAGACGAGGAAAGGATGGGGACAAGGAACCAGAAGGAATTCGGCCATGGCCTTGTGATGGAAGCATCCCGGCATTCGCCAGGAGTTATCTGGGGAAACCATGGAAAGCCCAAATTTGGATACCCGGACGGGGATTCGCACCCGTGCATCCTCCCGAATGCGAGGCCAGAGCGTTAACGCTCACTCACCACGCTCGGTTTTATGCAGTTTCTGCACTCACCCTGCTTCCCCCTCATACTACCATTACGATTCCAAAACTATACATTACTAAAACATAATAAGACAAAACGCATCTGCACGAAACTCCTTACGACCCTCATTAAGTCAGATCATTCTTCAAGGATTTAGGAATATTAAAGCCACAGAAAAAAAGAAAAGAAAAAATAGACTATCAAGTTCCATAATCGATATCTACGACAGTCTCCAACATGTAACATCACTAGCACTATCTTCTGTAGATTCAATGTTACGTAAGCGTGACGTTTAATATAATACTACGGTAATAAATAGGGTTCGGATCTTTAGAACAAGTAATATTTTTTTCTGCCTTCTTTTTGAGCTGAAATGCTGAATTAAACAATGATTCAACGTTTCTGATTGTATTTAAATGTATTTTATATAGCATATAATTGTATATTCAGACCATTTTCCTAGTTTTGGACATATTTCGATAATATTGATGGTAATATTTTGAGGAAAAATCTGGTAGTTTTTAATAGTACCGGGAATTCACTAGATATAGATGAGAAGAAATTAAGGTAACTATTCGCAGAACTGTACTTCTGCCATACAGGTGGGGAAAAAGAAACTAATTTTCACTGCGGTCAGAAATCACCAGTCAAGAATTAAAGTTATACATTATTGCCACTCTCGAAACGTAATGCTCCGCGCGCCTTTTAATCTCAACAATGCAGCAGAAGCATGCCTGTGTCGATCCGTGTCAATCAGTATCTCAGTCATCGCAATCTGCAGTAGATCAGTGAGTAGACCTACCGCAATGCCAATAAAATTTTCTGAAAGTGCGAAGTTACGTAAGGGAATTTAGAGAGGGGAATTTTAGTACAGATGAAGAGTTCTATGCTGTAAATTATATGAAATTAAAGTGACTTCAATAAAACGATTTAAAATTTAATTTCCCAATGGTGCAGCGAGTGCACGGAAGCAAATTATGTTACCTACGTGAAAGCGAAACTACTAGATAAAATAAATGATGTATAATTGAGCACGTTTTGATGTATAGTAAATTAAAAGGTTTGGTCATATTTTGTCATTTTAGGTCATATTTGCTCAGTTTTAAGGTCATATTTGCCTCCATATTTCTCTAATTTTTTTTAGTCATAAAGATCCGAACCTTAGTGATAAATGATGGGTTTATGTGTAAGTATGTCAGGCTGTCAATATTACGCACATATACTACGAAAACTAATTTTAAAAAGGAAGTATTTTTGTTCTCTGTACACTGAAGAAGTTTTATAGCGTCGCACTCTGGCGGTTGCGACTTCGTTTAGTAGGAGTATGTTGCAATTCTGAAGGTGCAACGGGATACTGGCGCTCGTAAATCTAGCCCGAGCTTACATCACTTGCAGATCGTGTGTCACCGCGTGAGGTCGACAAGGATATATCTCAACCCATTATAATACCAATTATTGCTAAAGTTTTTATGGTGGACATATTTAATTACGAGCTTATGCCAATAAAAATCTTTTACGATATCAGATCTTCTAACGGATCAAATCAAGTCTTTCCAGCGTTGGGGTATACGGTATGTCCATTGGGATTGAATTTGCGAGCTGAAAGTAGAACTACTAAATCAGCATTTAGTGGTTATAGTCAGTAACCTACACAAGATGATTGAATAAGAAAAGTATAGCTGACTGTATGGAGGTAACAACGGAAGATTACTAAGACAAAGTTAAAAGTTCTTGACCTGGCAGTGAAAATGGGGGGGGGGGGGGGTTAGTTCATAAGTTCAAAATGCATTTATTTTTCAACGTAGTCCACCTTTAGTTCAATGCATCTTGTCAAGAGTTTCTCAAATGAAGAGTGATTCTGGAAGGACTGAAAATGACCCATCCACAGCTTTTCTCACCTCTTCATTTGACACAAAACGTTCAACAGCCATATTTTTCTACAGATTTAGAAACAGTTGGAAATCGGATGTGACAAATATGGTGAATAGTACTTCAGGTGTAGGATGTGAATTGTCCTGGTGAAAGATAATTTTTTTCCTTTTGTAATCCAGGTCTCTTCTTGTGATTTTTCCCCCTTCAGTTGAACCAAAAAGACTTGCGTAGTATTCGCCAGATACTGTTTTACCCTTTTCAAGGTAGTAAAAAAAGTCACTTAAATCATTTAAATCGGAAATCTGAAAAACACCGATATCAATATCGACAATGTCTGGAGAATGTGACTCCCATATGTGTGATATATGGGCATTAACAGGTTACAACTGGAATAACAAGAATCCTATATTGGCTCACGTATTTATTTCAAGAAAATTTTTTGGCTCTATATTTGTCTTAAATTGTTTCTTAAGAAGAAGAAGAAGAAGAAGAAGAAGAATAAGAAGAAGAAGAAGAAGAAAGATCCACTTTGACCCATGTGACCCATGTAGGGTGGTCGCCACAACAATTAACCTGACGAGGCGTGCACTGGAGTCCCGGTTTAATTGCTTTCATGCAAAATTTTGATCTGTTGAACCGTCTTTATGCGTCAAAACCTTGTATTTTAATACTCAAGACTGGAAACACCGCATTGGTTTTGAAATGTACAAACATCGGCAGAGAAGGGTTATCAGACGTTTCAGCCTGTAACAGCTATCCATCCAACTTTCATTCGTTCGGTCTCACTTCAGCCGCTACTAAAGCAATACCTTTGGTCTATTAAGTCCAGACTAATGATAAAAACCTTTAATTGGATTTATATGACGTGGAGTTGCATTTAACTGTGACATCAGAGTTCTCGCATTATAAGAGAACTTGACTATATTTTACATTTCATTCTTTTATTTCTCAGCCCTTCACTGAAAAAAAATAGTTCTTGTCCTTGTGACGAGGTATTTTTTTTTTTTTTTTTTTTTTTTTGCTGTCGTCGGTCTTTAGACTGGTTTGATGCAATCCTCCATCCCTTCCTATCCTGTGCTAACCTCTTCGTTTCTACATACCCCTTACAACCCACGTCCTCATATATCTGCTTCATATATTCTAATCTCTGTCTACCTCTACAGTTCTTACCTTCGACTGTTCCCTCCACTAACAAATTAACCAATCCAGCATGTCTCAAAATATGACCTAAAAGCCTGTCTCTTCTTCCTGTAAGCTTCTTCCATAAACTTCTTTTCTCACCCATCATTTCCAAAACTCGTTCATTTCTTAATTTGGCTGTCCACCTAATTTTCAGCATTCTTCTGTAACACCACATTTCAAATGCTTCAATTTTCTTTCTTTCCAGTATTCCTAAAGTCCATGTTTCGCTACCGAAAACTGCAGTGCTCCACACATAGAGTTTTAAAAAGGTCTTTCTAATTCCTAGAGCAATATTTGAAACTAAAAAGTTTCTCTTTTTCATAAAGGCTCTTTTTGCTAGTGCTATTCTGCTTTTAACATCATTCCTGCTTCGGCCATCGGTTGTAATTTTGCTTCCCAAGTAACAGAACTCACTCACTTCTCCTATTGCATCCGATCCTATTTTTATATTTAATCGCTACTATTGGTATCATTTCTGCTACATTTCATCACTTTTGTCTTGCTTTGATTTATATTCAGTCCAAAATCTTCCTTCAGTATTTTGTTCATGCCATTCAATAACTTCTCAATATCCTCAGCCCTCTCTGCTAACAAAACAATGTCATCAGCAAATCGTAGCATACTGATTTTTTTCTCCCTGAACACTTATGCCACATGAAAATTTGTCTTTGACTTTCTTCATTGCTTCTTCTACATACAAGTTGAATATTAACGGGGATAGACTACAACCTTGTCTCACACCCTTTTTAACCGATGCATGTCTCTCGTGATTCTCTACTTTTATTACAGCCACTTGACTCCTATATAGTTTATAGAGTATTCTTCTATCTCGATACTTTAGACCTGACTTCTTTAAAATTTTGAACATCTTGTCCCAAAATTTTAACAGCCCTCAAACCCAGCCTTCTGTGATTTTAACCCGAGGAATTAAGTTTAGAGAGATGAAAGTTGATTAATTATGAATTTGTAAATTTTTTCATGTGAATGACCATTGATTTTATGGAAAGAGACAGTGTAAATTATGTTTAATATGATCGAAAGTATTATGGCAGTTGAAATATTAATTAAAACCTTGTACAAGCACCGGTTTTTTTAGGACGATTTTCAGATATTTGGAGTGGTTCATGTTGCCCGTTTTACGTTTAAATGCTTTAATTTCCATTTTAAAGCGTTCCTTATTTTTTTGTGATATTGTGCGAGTTGTAATTGTTTTTGTATGAGCCTGATTGTTAATGTGATTGCTAGAGCTCGCGAAGTGGCGACCATATAGAGAGAGTCATCGTAGGTATTTCCTAACAGTTTTACAGTCGTTATAGGAATTGTCTGAGAAGTTAATTCGCTGGAGTTTTTGTAATACGTATCTCTGGACAAAGTTGCCAATCCATGTTTTGCTATGAGGATTTCGCCGAAATAAAAGAAGTTAGATGAAAACTGTGTCATCCATCTTGTTATTTCATTGAACTCTTCAAGCAATTCAGAAGCTGTGTTTATCATCATCCTTTGATGAAAGGTAATAAAAAAAATCACCTGGCAACCATACAGAGAAAATCTGTTAATTGAAGGACCAATTAATTCATTTCGTGTCGTCATTACCTGTATGATCCATCCAGTGAGATCCTTGACAAAA
This sequence comes from Vandiemenella viatica, assembly GCA_031002005.1. Classification (NCBI taxonomy): domain Eukaryota; kingdom Metazoa; phylum Arthropoda; class Insecta; order Orthoptera; family Morabidae; genus Vandiemenella; species Vandiemenella viatica. Next base: position 378,036,678 of record CM061921.1, read on the forward strand.
TCTTCTTCACGTATCAATTTAGTCTGGATTATAGAATAGTTGGCAACAGTCGACGTATGAACTGTAGAGGAAGACAACGGTTAGAATATATGAAGCACATAGCTGAGCACGTTGGTTGGAAGATGAAGAGGTAAGTACAAGATAGGAAAAAGTGGTAGACTGCACTGATGACTCCTGGAGTGACTTTCGAATCAATAGCAGATAGCAGGATAGTTTCATGTACTTTAGCTGTAAATGCTGTTTGACACTAGATTTATTCAGAGTAGCAAATGGTTGCGACACGGTAATGGTTTCCGGCGCCTGGCACGGAGTAACTCTAGCTGGTTCAAGTCCTTTTCCTTAGCCCGTTCTTGGCGTATATTCTCATACTTGTTTTTATGCGTCGTCACTGAATATATCAAATTTTTTTGCAAAGTAACTTCAACTGTCTTTCTTCTTTTCTTGGTCTTTGTAAACAGATGCTTCTATATTCGACAAATCTGTAAGTATTTCCTAGATGAAATTCAGTGTCTTTCTGTTTGGCCAAGTATTCATTTCGACACTTCGTAAGCGTTACTATTACACAACGGTAACAGATATGCATCAGTAGCAGTTGGTTATTCTGCCCACCTGAAAGAGAGGTATGAAACCATGTCGCTACTTCTTGACAAAATACGCTATCGCGACTACAACTGGCATATCTATGGTGATTTAAAAGTTATCACTATTCTCATGAGAATGCAGACTGGATACTGCTGCTTTATCTGCGAGTGGGTCAGCGGAGATAGGAAGCCCATCAGAGATAAAATGCAGCCAGGAAGCAAAAACGTCCGTGTGCCGTTGATTGAGCGTGACAAAGTTATCACACCTCCACTTCATATAAAGCTGAGGCTCATGAAGAGCTTCGTGAAGTCACTAGATAACAACTCGGATGCTTTTCGGTACCTGTGCAATAAGTTTCCGGAGTTGAGTGGTGCAAAAGTGAAAGAAGGTGTGTTCATAGACCCACAAATAAGAAAGATCATTGCTGACAGCCACTTCGAAGACTTACTGGGTGCTACTTAAAGAGATGCATGGATGGCATTCAAATTAGTTGTAGCCAATTTCCTTGGAAATTATAAATCTCCTGACTATTTGAATGTTCTGCAGAAGTGCATTAGTGTGTATAGCCTGCTGGGTTGCGACATGTCCCTCAAAATTCATCTCCTAGACTCACATCTCGATTTCTTCCCCGAGAATCTAGGTTATGTCGGCGACGAACATGGTGAACGGTTTCATCAGGACATCTCGGTGATGGAGTCACGCTATCGGGGCCGATGGAGTGTAACAATGTTGGCTGATTACTGCTGGACGCTTCAGATATGCCAAATGCTCAGCACAAACGCAAGTGAAACCGAACTAACTGTAGAATATAGATGTTTATTTTCTATGTATGTGTTTTATGTATGTATTATACCTTCAACTAGATTGACCTATATAGTATGTGTTCATTAGTACCACATGAAGTAATAAGTGCTCTTCAGAAACTTCTGTCTGTGAGTTGTTTGCCGTAATACTATGTTAAACATCTATAATTGATTAATGTCTTATATTTCAAGAACGGTGGGTGAGAGAGACAAACGGTTTGCATATTCTGAATCAGCAAGTCTCAACTGTCTTAGAACGTACGATACCCAGATATCCGCCGAAAGATTTTTGTTTTGTTTTGTTTATCAGTGTAAAGTACCTTCAGACTGGAAAATCGCGCAAGTAACTCCGATTTTCAAGAAAGGTGATCGAAGTGATCCTGGAAAACTATCGTCCCATATCTATAACAACTGTTTGTAGTAGAGTTATGGAGCATATTATATGCTCGAACATTATGAATTTCCTAGATGAAAATAATTTGCTTACAACCAATCAACACGGATTTCGGAAGAAAAGATCATGTGAAACACAGCTGGCCCTATTTACACACGATGTAATGAAAGTTATTGATGCAGGTTCACAAGTAGATGCAATTTTTTAGATTTTCAGAAAGCCTTTGACTCTGTGCCACATAATCGCCTTTTAGCGAAGCTTCGAGCGTACGGTATATCGGATCAGCTATGTGAATGGATAAAGGATTTTCTAACTGGTCGGTCGCAGTATGTCGTCGTTGAAGGAGAAAGTAGTTCTAATATAGATGTTACATCGGGTGTACCTCAAGGAAGTGTAATAGGACTACTACTTTCTTAATTTTTATAAAAGATCTCGGAGACAAAGTGAACAGCCTTTTTAGATTGTTTGCTGATGATGCGCTTATTTATAGGGAAGTAAGGAATTTGGCCGATTGCTTAGAAATTCAGCGTGATCTGGATATTATTTTGGCTTGGTGCGCTCAGTGGCAACTTACGCTAAATCGTAAAAAGTGCAAGACAATGAGCATAACTAACAAAAATAATCCAGTTGTTCAGAAATACGAGTTAAACAATTCAGTTATTGATATGGTTGATTCTATGAAATATTTGGGAGTAACGGTACAAAGGAACATGAAATGGGACTTGCATATTAATTCGGTCGTAGGTAGAGCTAATACTAGGCTGCGATTCATAGGTCGAATCTTGAAAAATTGTAATGAACAAACAAGAAGATAGCGTACAAATCTCTTGTGCGTCCACATTTGGACTATTGTTGTGTCATTTGGGATCCGTTTCGTAAGGGGTTGATCGAAAGTAGAGAAAAAGTACAGAGAAGAGCCGCTCGATTCGTGACCGCTTGCTACAGTCCTTATGAATGCGTCACAGAACTGATTAGTAGACTAGGCTGGGAGTCTCTGGTAGATAGACGACGCACATTTCGTTTTAACTTATTGGTAAACATGTGTACTCCCACTTTCACTTACGAGTGTAGTGATTACTTCGTCCACAAACCTATTTGAGCCGGAATGACAGGAAAGACAAGATTAGAGAAATAAGGTGTCGCAATGATTTTTATATGAATTCTTTTTTTCCCTCGTACCATTAGGGATTGGAATGCACAACAAAGAGATTTGCTTTGGTGCTGAGCACCCTCTGCCACCCATAATTTTGTGAATTGCAGAGTATATATGTAGATGTAATCAATTAAGAGTGTACTATCAGTTTCGTTTTACCATAAGTCGTTTGGGAATTAATTACGTACGCCAGAGTTCTGTACCATGAATTGTATATTTTAATCGAGACAAAATATTTCCACATAATTTCTGGTTAGGCTAACGTATAGTGACCAAAAAATGTATGATACTACATTATAAATTATGGTTGGCAACGTTCCCATACTTGGTAACACACAGCTATACCGGCAACAATGCGGACATATAGTCGGGCAACTCGACGAAATACTTGCCTGCTACACATGGCAGTAACAATGATGCTCGTCTACGCCTGTACCTTTTGGGGACGATGCATGCTGGCAACAGGAACCAGTTTACTACTACGTGCGAGTATCTAGCTAGATTATCCCATGGAACTGGTTGAGATGACAAAGGAAGATCGAGTGGTTTAAATCTTGAATTTTCCAAGAATTCGCTACTGGATAAATTTTGTCTGGGTGCTTCCTGGAAGCAACGATGATTAAATTGCCCTGGTGAATCCTACAGAGTAGCAGGCAACAGAATACAAGGGCTTGGGACTTAATAGCCGCCCATAAACGCACACATTTGTGCGCGAGTATGCTCGCCGAAGATTTACGCGTGGATATTCTCGCGACGAGCCTGTACTTGTCGAAGCCCGTACACAGGAACATCAATTTCACACATTTGTCGTTCAGCTGGCTCGCCGCGCTGAAATTGTTGTGTTTATGGTAATGATCTACGGATTTATCCGTCACGATTTTCTGGCTAGGGGCTCACTGGTAATTCCAAAATGTCGCGAGCCAAGTGTAGTGCGGTTAGATTGCTGATACTGTCCATAAGCCACATTGCCAAGCCGGTTGTTGTTTCTGTGCTAATGACCCCGTCGTAGACGCGCCCATAAGCTCTAATAATAATAGTAACAAAAACGATACTGTCCATCGTTTCGTGTTGATCTCTCGTAAACATTAGTAAGTCGTAATACCGTAAATTAGTTTTGTAGATTTGTCTTCGCCTACTCCACTTGTTGAGTTTTCTGTTTTTTTTTATATATATTCCTTGCGAAAATCATTCCGCAAAAAGTGGATTTTCCTTTTCATTAATGCATTATCAACGTTTATATTATATTTCCCACAAACCTCTACCAATGCACTATATCCTTTTTTTTGTTTATTTCTGTTCGCGTACTATTTTGGTTTCACTTTCCACAATGCAGTAAGTTGCTGATATGTCGCAATGAAATAGGTTACGAATTCTCTGCTCATTTTACTTAACTTGTCAGATACTCAGCAAGTCCTATCCGCTACGAGTAAATTTGTTAGGCGAGATATGTGTGTATAGTTACCGTCGCGCATGATCCCAAGGTTCATTTTTTTTTTTTTTTTTTTTTTGCTGTCATCAGTCTTTCGACTGGTTTGATGCAATCCTCCATCCCTTCCTATCTTGTGCTAACCTCTCATCTCTACATATCCCCTACAACCCACGTCCTCAATTATCTGCTTCATATATTCTAATCTCTGTCTTCCTCTACAGTTCTTACCTTCGACTGTTCCCTCCACCAGCAAATTAACTAATCCAGCATGTCTCTTCTTTCTGTAAGCTTCTTCCACAAACTTCTTTCCTCACCCATCATTTCCAAAACTCGTTCATTTCTTACTTTGTCTGTCCACCTAATTTTCAGCATTCTTCTGTAACACCACATTTCAAATGCTTCAATTTTCTTTATTTGCGGTATTCCCAAAGTCCATGTTTCGCTACCGTAAAGTGCTGTGCTCCACACAAAGAGTTTTAAAAAAGTTTTTCTGATTCCTAGATCAATATTTGAAACTAAAAGATTTCTCTTTTCATGAAGGCTCTTTTGCTAGTGCTATTCTGCTTTTAACATCATTCTTGCTTCGGCCATCGGTTGTAATTTTGCTTCCTAAGTAACAGATTTCACTTACTTCTCCAATTGCATCCGATCCTATTTTTATATTTAATCTACTACTATTGGTATCATTTCTGCTACATTTCATCACTTTAGTCTTGCTTTGAATTATATTGTCCAAAATCTTCCTTCAGTATTTTGTTCATGCCATTTAGTAATTTCTCTATGTCCTCAGCCCTTTCTGTTGACAAGACAATGTCATCAGCAAATCGTAGCATAGTATTTTTTTCTCCCTGAACACTTTTGCCAAATGAAAATTTTTCGTTTACTTTCTTTATTGCTTCCTCTACTAACAAGTTGAATATTAACGGGGATAGACTACAACCTTGTCTCACGGCCTTTATAACTGATGTATGTCTCTCATGGTTCTCTACTTTTATTATAGCTACTTGATTCTTATATAGTCTATAAAGTATTCTTCTATCTCGATACTTTAGACCTGAATCCTTTAAAATTTTGAACATCTTGTCCGGCCTAACATTATCAAAAGTCTTTTCTAAATCAACAAATTCCATAAAAGTATCTTTGTTTTTCTTGATCGCCCTTCAAGTATTAATCTTAAAGACAGAATTGCTTCCCTTTTACCGCGATTTTTCCTAAACCCAAACTGATCTTCACCTACTATGTCTTCTACTATCCTTTCCATTCTTCTGTATTATCCTGGTCAGTAATTTTGAAGCATGTGATGTTATACTAAATGGTGCGATAATTCTCACATTTGTCGGCTTGTTGTTTCTTCGGAAGTGTGAAGATGATATTTTTATTAAATTCAGTTGGAATTTCTCCTGTTTCATAACTTTTTGATATCAGCTTGAACAATCTTTCGATTCCTTCCTCTCCTAGAGATTTAAGAAGTTCTGCAGGGATCTCATCAATACCAACTGCCTTATTTGCTTTCAAGTCATTCAGAGCTTATTAAATTCTGTTCTCAAAACAGGATCTCCTAAGTCATCAATGTCGACATCGCCTTCATTTTCCAATACACTATTGTTCAAGTCGTCCCCATCATACAGTTTCTCAATGTATTCCTTCCATCGGTTAGCTCTATCGTGTGAGCTTAAAAACAGGTTTCCCATCGGCAACTTTAATGTTCAACACCTCTTTTCTTCATTTCTCCAAAATTCTGTTTGATCTTCCTATATGCAACATCTACTTTACCTACGGCCATTTCCTTTTCTACTTCACACTTTTCTTGTAGCCATTTTTCTTTTGCTTTTTTGCATTTCCCGTTTGATTTCTAAATTGCCTGTATTGTTCTCTTCCTGCTTCATCCTGAGCATTTTTGTACCTTCTCCTCTGATCCATCAGTTCCAAAATTTCTTCTGTGATACAAGGTTTTCGGGCAGCTTGTTCCCTAAAGCCTTATGTTTCTTTAGCAGCTTTCAATATTTCAGTCTTTAATGCATTCCATTCACCCTCGGTTGAGCTCCTTTCAGAGTTACTTCTTAGACCTAAGTCTACCATTTCAGCAAATTTTTCTCTCGTACTAGATCGTTTCCATTTATTCACTTCCAGTCTGTTCTGCTTATGCTGCTTCCTTATTCGCTTGAATTTCACCTGCACTTCATCAATATCACATTATGGTCAGAGTCTATGTCTGCTCCTGGGTACACCTTACAGTCTAGAACTTGATTCCTGAATCGTTGTTTGACCATGATATAATCTAGCTGGTATCTGCTTGTATCCCCAGGACGTTTCCAGGTGTATATCCCTCTTGCATGATTCTTAAATAGTGTGTTCGCCACTACTAGCTTATATCTTTCAGAAAATTCTAACAACCTGCTTCCTCGCTCATTTCTTTCTCCTAGACCAAAGCTTCCTACAGTGTTCCCCTCTTTTCCTTCTCCCACTATCGCATTCCAATCACCCATGATTATTAGATTTTCCTCCCCTCCACATATTGGATTAATTCTTCAATTTCGGTGTACATTTTCTCTATTTCTTCGTCATCTTCCTGTGACGTTGGCATGTACAATTTTACTAACGTGGTTGGGACGGGTTTAGTTTCTAACCTCATCAGAATAATCCTGTCACTAAACTGTTCATAATAACTCACCCGTTTCCCTACTCCCTTATTCATACCAAATCCTACACCAATGACTCCATTGACAGCTTGTTTGCTAATTATCCTGTGTTCCCCAGACCAGAAATCCTGTGCGTCCTTCCATTTAATCTCACTAATCCCAACAACATCTCCCTTTTTAGGTTTTCTTAACTACCTGCCCTATTCAGACTTCTAACATTCCACGCTCCGACTCGTAGAATGTTTCTTTCCATTCTGATGACTCCTCTTTGAGCAGTCCCCACTCGGAGATCCGATTGGGGGTCTATTTTTCCTCCGGAATATTTTACCCAGGTAGAAGCCCTCATGATATATGTAATTTGAGAGGATTACATGTCCTCGGGATACCCTTTGGGTCTTTAATGCAGTGGTTTCCCGTTGCCTTCTGCATCCCCATGCGTTGATCATTTCTGATTCATCCGCCTTTAGGCCTGGTGCACATTTTACGTCGCGTGTACGCGACATCCTATGCACACTTAGCAGGCGGCAGTAGGCGTCCCACTGAAAACGATGGACGTGTATAATAAGATGCGGGTAATTTTTGCGTACTATATCTTTAAAAATCATTTATTAAGGACATAGGATAGACGTTATTGGTAGTATAGGACTATTCCAAAGAACTTATTTTTATAAGAAGCTTGAAAACAGTTAAATAAACATTCCAAGAGGACAACCTCTGCCGGCACTGCACGTCCAAAAATGCCCTTCTGTTTTGTTGGTGATGAAGCATTTTCCCTTTCACCAAATATATGAGGCCTGACAGTGGTAAAGTTTTATCAGAAAAAAAAAACAAGGATTTTAAGCTACAGATTGTCACGCGCCAGGAGAAAAGTAGAAAGTACATTTGGCATTCTGTACAATAAATGGAAATTTTTTCATAAAACAATTCATGTAAATTTGGATTTATCTATCCTATTGATAAAGACGTGTTGTTCACTTCATAATTTTGTAAGAATGAGAGATGGGTACAACATTCAAGACGAAATGAGTATAGAAGGTTTCGTAGATATCGGAAAGGACGCCTCAGTTCCAACAAGAGGAACTACTTAGCAGTCTATCCAAGTAAGGAACATGATAGCACCATATTTTGTTTCTGATGTTGCCACCTTACCCCGGTAAAGGAATTTTATTTAAGAACTTCTGTGTTCGCAACAGCAATTTACTATAAATTTTATATGTATCATACATAAAATCTAGATTGTAAATACTTTACGTAAAACTGGAATTATAATAGACACGAAATATTTTGCTTAAATATTTCATTTTCGCCCTTGTCGTCCTTCTCCTCGAATCCCTCTACGAATATCAGATATATACTGGTCCAAGCTCTCCTCTTGATTCGATCATGATAATTTTCTGACGGAAGTCCCAAATTTCTGGATAAGTCTTAATTACACCAATAAAATGTTCGATGTCAATATTTTCTAAACCTTATAACTCGTCTGCCATGCTTGCCGCGCTAGCGTGTTCTGCCGCCCGTGTGCACCGCTCCATTGGACACAATGTACTAGGAGACCGCACTAGCGTGCGTGGCGATCCTGCGGCGTGGTGGGCGAGAACAGGGAAAAACGACCGCGGCGTCGTGTTCACTGCCGTATCGGTTCCTGTGTACTCCTAGCCGCTAGCGCGGCAACTCAGCGTGCACGCCGCGTCAAATGACGCTCGTGTGCACCGGGCCTTAGGGGCCGTTTCCAGCCCCAAGGGCAAGAGGGTGCCCTGGACCACTCCCTGCTCTTCCTCCCTCCTTTCGGAGGCCGTTGGCAAGCAGTGGGTGACTCCTTATACGGGGAATCATTCAGTCGCTAGAGCCTCGTCCGTGCAAACAGGGTGCACCACGTGAAAGAGAGGTTGATATCCCTAACAATTGTTATTGGCTTGTGATGCGGCTCGTCGTTAGACAATTAACACATTTTATCGTCTATATGGATCGCGACGGAATTGCTGTCGCACAAATGTGTTTGTGTATGCCTAGCAATTGGATTAGGAACTTCAGTTGCTGATATCGTCCTACATGCTTTTCACATACAGTAGAGCATCAAACGTCAATTATTCAAACAACTTTTTCTCTTTTACAAATTGTGTACTATTTTCCAGAAGCGCCAACCCTGTTTCTGTTTGCAGAGCAGGTCACCTTTGCACTTGTTTCCTATGGGAATTTCACTAAAATAGAACTAGGTTCAATGAGTTTAATCTTTACATCATGCTTTCGTTATTGTACTATCGACGCAATACCCTCGTGACCAACCGGACACCTGCTTTGATGCTGAATGTTTGTTGTAACTGCGACACGACAACAATTGAATCGTTTATTTTTGAAAGGGCACGTGTCCATATTTTAGCAAAAAGTATGTTTTTGCAGATTTGAGTTTGAGAAGTGTAGGCTTATTTACTGTTGAAGGGACACATTCTCAACTGAACTCCTACAGTGCTGTAGTGGTTTGAAATCAGTGTTTATTATTGAAAAGGCTCATGTCCTGGACATGTGCCCTTTCTTCGATAAATTGACAGCCGCCCCGCCTGCGCTCTGAGCGGATTGTTCGTTTGTAGCCTATGTTTCTGAACAGCTGTTAACACTACAGATGTTTTATAGTTTATAATTGTTATTAAAACACATACGGCGTTCCAAAAAGTTTAATTCTGCCTTAAAAGACGTAGAAAAGAAGTTTCAAAGTGAGCCAAATACTACGGAATAGTAGTGGATTTCATGCAAAATCTCCCTTTGCCTCACATACCGGTGTAGGAAATATTCTACTATTGGCAGCTGTGGGTTAACAGTTTTTGCATTTATGACTTGAAAACCAAAACAAGCAAAATCCTTACCTACCATGAAGGCTTTGCGAAAAAAAAGGAGGGAATCACTACATAGCACATTTCATCCTCCAAACTGCAGAAGAAACCCACCTTTCTTCTTACGGATGTACAAAGCAGAACAGGAATCATACGGTTTTACGATTTTATATTAGGCCTTTCCCTGATACGTAAAGTAACAATCAAACAATATTTTCCAGTGAGAGGTCACAGTTTTCTTCCATGTGATTGTACCTAGGTGTTATCAAGAGATGATTAAAAAGAGTGGACAGGGTCTACACATCTGATAATTATTAATTAATCATCTGCAAATGAAGGTAAAATTGAAACAGTTTCTTTGGAAGATAATGACATCATCCTAGAGTATAACAAGCGGTGGCCCAAGCACTTTAAAAAGTATGTGCTCCCAAGTGAAGCTCGAAATAAAAAAAAAAAATGTTGGGAAAGGCGAAACGACAGCGTGAGCTGTTTAAAATATCAGAACACTATTATTAATAATTGAATGGGGGAGCCCTTTTGTGTTATGACAAAATTGGAGGAATAATAATAAAAAAAAACTTTTAAGTTGTTGCGGACAACACAGGTTTTGAGCTTCGCAACGCAAAAGTTTTTTCAGACGTGGTTCCCATCAATGCCAAAAAAAAAAAAAAGGATGACATTAGGAAAGTGCTACAATATGTTCCTGAAAAACGTATACCATTCTATGATGTTATAATGTTGTACCGAGAGCGATTCTGATACTGATTAATTACGTAAAGTAAAACATATAAGCTGTTGGAATTTGTGCAAAAACTACAATAATTTTAATGGCAAAATTCATAAAATGTATTTTTTTTAATCTTTTAGTTTAAATGTACTGTTTGAACAAACCAAATGTGAAAAAAAATGAAGTTGTTGTTGTTGTTTAGGTTTTAGGGCGCGTCGACGACGAGGTCATTAGCGCCCTAACAAAAGCCAGGCGTGACAACGTGGCGAAATTGCCGTCTGTGTGGCCGACTGTAAAGGGGTCGGCCACAGAGACAGCACAATAAAATACTAACATACTAACTAAAATACCGTCTGCCTGGCCGACTGTAAAGAGGTCGGCCACACAGACGGCAACATAAAATATAAAACTCTGACAAGAATATAAAATTACATACATTAACTGGTTGGCTGTAGATGGGCCAACCAGGTTAAAAACAAGTTAGATGGCTGGCTGTAAAAGGACCAGCCATATAATCAGTGTCACAAATAAAAACAGTACTTGGATTGGGGGTTGTAGACGGCCACCATTCCAATCTAGAACCTAGGCCGATCTGCCCAAAATTTTTGGGACAAGACCGGCCAAGCAACAAAACTTTAAAACCTTAGCCACGTTGTCACGGTCATCGCTTAAAATAAGGGACAGATCGTTGGCTAAGCCAACGTCTGCCCTTACATTAAAAAACAATACACATTCGGTTAAAATGTGGCGTACCGTCAAAGGTACGCCACAAGCATCACACTCCGGAGGGTCCTCTCGGCGGAGAAGGAAACCATGTGTCAGCGGACAGTGCCCTATACGGAGGCGGGTAAGGAGAACCTCATCCCTCCTCGCCTGCTGGAAGGAGCTGCTCCACGGCTGAACGGTCGGTTTGACCTGCCGGAGCTTGTTATGCTCAACTTCCAGCCACTGCCTCTGCCAAACATCAAAAACAAATCTCTTCGCCGCCGAGGCAAGGTCTGACTTTGGGACCGGGTCAAAGTCGATTCGGACCTTGTCACAGGCTAACTTGGCAGCTTCATCAGCTGCCTCGTTCCCCCTGATTCCCACATGGCCTGGTACCCAGCAGAATACCACCTCCTTCCCACAAGATTGGAGGGAAAGGAGGGCGTCCTGGATGTCCTGGACTAGTCGGTCTGCTGGGTACATAGTTGCTAATGCCTGAATGCAACTAAGGGAATCACAGTATATGAGGTACTTCTTATCGCGGCGTGCCTTCATATGCTGGAGCGACTTTAGCAGGCATAGCACTCCGCAGTGTAAACACTGCACCTGCTATCCATCTTGTATTTGTAAGTCGCTCGAGGAAACACTACTGAACAGCCTACACTGTCAGCCTGCTTAGACCCATCCGTATACACCGGGGTGAAAGTGTGATATTGATTTAAAATATCAGTAAAAATATTAATAAAAACACTGTCAGCGGTTAGCAGTTTGTTATGCCGTGACAGTTCTAAAATTAATCTGGGCCTCTTTAAAAGCCAGGGAGGAGATTTACTCCAACCCTGGCGATAAAAAGAGGGAAGCTCGAATCCGTAATGTTCTAAAATAGTCTTCGTACGGTAGCTGAACGGTTTAGTGGCTCTATGCCGGTTGGTATAGAGCCGCTCGTAGCTGGGATGTATAACTATGTCGTACACGGGACTGCCAGGTGTTATGGCAATATGCATATAGTGTCGCACCATGAGGAGTTGCCGGCGGAAGGTAAGTGGTGGCTCGCCCGAGTCAGCACAAATGCTGACAATTGGGCTGGTGCGATATGCACCCGTGGCGAGCCGAATTCCTGCATGGTGGACACTATCCAGTATCCGAAGATAACTGTCCCGTGCCGAACCATATACGATACAACCATACTCGAGACGCGACCGTACAAAGGCTCGATAAAACTGTAGCAGGCAGGAGCGATCAGCGCCCCACGACCTGCCGCACAGACATTTTAAAATATTAAGAGCTTTTAAGGCCCTGGCTTTCACATCTTTGAGATGCGGAAGCCAGTTAAGCCTGGTGTCAAAAATGAGGCCCAGAAATCTAACTGTTTCAGTAAAACTTAAAACGGTGTTCCTCAAGGTAAGGTGAGGCTCAGCTAAAAGGCTTCTGCTACGAGTAAAAAGTACACACCGGGTTTTCTCGGCGGAGAATCTAAAACCGGTGTGCACTGACCATTCATCCAGCCTGTTCAGCGCGAGTTGCAGCTGCCGCTCTGCGCTTCTCAGGCTGGACGATGCAATAAAAATTAAAAAATCGTCCACATATAAGGAGAACCGAATGGGACTCCTTACAACCATAGATATACTGTTGATTGCGATAGCAAATAGGGTCACGCTTAAAACTGACCCCTGAGGAACACCGTTTTCCTGAATAAAAAGATCAGACACTTCGCTACCGACTCGGTACCGGAAGCAACGACCAGATAAAAAAGATTTTAAAAAATGAGGAAGGTTACCCCTAAAACCCCATTCATGTAACTGTTGTAAAATAACATGTCGCCAGGTAGTATCGTATGCCTTTTCAAGATCGAAAAAAACACCCACAAGGTGTTGGCTGCGGATGAACGCATCCTGTATTGCCGCCTCCAGGAGGATCAGGTTGTCCAAGGTGGAACGGGACTTCCTGAATCCACACTGAAAGCGGCTCAGAAGATTACGGGATTCAAGACACCAGACGAGGCGGCGATTCACCATCCTCTCCAGTGTCTTCCCCACGCAGCTAGTCAAGGCAATACTACGATAACTACCTGGCAACAATTTGTCCTTGCCAGGTTTTAAAATGGGAATTAATGTTGCTTCTTTCCACGAGTCGGGGAAGTGTCCTCCGGTCCAAATATCGTTAAAAATATCTAGAAGGTACTTTTTAGCATCCTTACCGAGATGCCTCAGCATCTGGTACTGGATCAGATCAGGCCCTGGAGCAGTGTCATTTGCGCTGTTCAACGCTGACTCCAGCTCCCAAGATGTAAATGGGCAGTTGTAGGCTTCTGTATTTGACGAATCGAAGCACAGCGGGCGCCTCTCGGCAGCGACTCTTCGTCGCTGAAACCGAGGGTCAAGCTATCGGACGAAGTGATGGCGGCGAAGTTCTCCGCCATCAGCTGCGCTATGCTTCGTTCGTCAGTAATAATACGTCCATGATCCAGTAATCCAGATACTAGTGCGCGGGAGTACCTTCCAGATATACGGCGAATGGACTCCCATACTTTCGACGAAGGTGTAGAACGATTGATAGTGCTCACAAAGTTCTGCCATGACCACTTCTTACTCTCCTTAATAACACGGCGCGCCTTAGCTCTGGCTATACGGAACGCTGCCAGGTTGTCGGATGTAGGATACAACCTAAAACGCCGCAACGCCCGTCTGCGACCCTGAATAGCGGAACGACATTCATCGTTCCACCAGGGGACGGGCGTCCTTCGCAGCGTTCCGGAGCTTTTCGGCATGGAAACGTCAGCTGCACGGTGAATCACTTCCGTGAAGTGATTCACCTTCTCCTGTATGCTGCCTACAAGTTGTAGTTGTACAACGCGGCAATAGAGTTGCCAATCTGCACAACTGACGTTCCATTTGCGCCGGTTATTTCCCCCTCCACGATCGCACTCGACGTGCAACCAAATAGGGAAGTGGTCGCTTCCATGTAGGTCGCGATCCACCTCCCATAGCACGGAGTCTGCGATTGAGGGAGAACACAAGGAAAGGTCAATGGCAGAAGACGTACCGGTAGCAGTGGTGAAATGAGTCATTTGCCCTGTATTCAGGATACAAATTTCCTCCTGCTCCATCAATCTACCAATCACTCGGCCCCGGGGGCAATCGGTGGTGGAACCCCACAACGCACTGTGGGCGTTGAAATCTCCCAAAAGGAGAAAGGGCCGAGTGAGTTGTCGCGTAATGCCAACCAGGTCGTCGTAGTCGACGGACAAACTGGGTGGCAGATAGATAGAGCATACGGTCAGTTGTATTGGACCGTGTATTTTCACCGCTACTAGCTTGTAGATGAGAGGTGAGAGCGACGGGTTCGGAGTGGACAGTGTTCCGAACAAACACGGCCACTCCGCCCTTCGCTCGATCACCCTCGGTATCGTCCTTTCGGAATATGTCATAACCTCTTAGCACTGGCTGATGTTGTGGTCTAAAGTGTGTCTCCTGGAGACAGAGACACAATGGATTAGACCGTGCTAAGAGCTGGACTTCCTCTTTGTGAGCCTGAAAAGCCGTTTACGTTCCATTGAAGTATGGGAGCCATTCTACCTATTTAAAACCACCACCCCCCCCCCCCCGGATCGGGTGGGTCTTCCTTCTCTGATAGCTGAGGAACGGAACAAGGTTCGTCCACCAGCATGATATCGTCTTCGGTGTGAGGCCTCGGGGTCTTGCGGATTTTTCATCCGCCGAGGCCTGTTCCTCCTCTTCTCCTTTCCAGAAGGGGATCTGGGAGGAGAAGTCGGAGGGGATTTCACAAACATAGCGGGGTCCGTCAGCTTAAATTTCGGACCCCTAACCTTTTGCACTGTTTGCCATCCGCTACCGGCAGATGGCTTTGCCGTTACTTCTCTTGCAGATACAGTTTCTGCTTCAGGGGCCGCTTCTGCTGTTGCAGAGGGGCCCACAGCTGTAGCGGATGGCAGTGTCTTTGCTGGTGGACTTACGGAACCTGCTGTCGATGTGGTCGATGTTGTCAGTGTATTGCTACCGACGTGCGAGGTCCTAGGTGTAATGACCTTGATGGGTGTGGCACCACATCTGCACTGACATGAGCACATTGGGACTTGTGCCCATGTCCGCAACGGACGTCTGGGTAGCAATACTTTCTTTCCTGACGGGAGTTGATAACGTCTTCGCGAAGCTGGTAGCGAAGACTGGTGGAGCCAGAGCCTTATATTTCTTTTTGGCTTCGCCATAAGAAATCCGCTCTTTCGTTTTCAACTCCTGTATCTTTTTTTTCTTCCAGATACAATCGACACTCTCTGCTCCAGGCTGGATGTGCCCCGGAGCAGTTGACACACACCTGTGGGAGCGTGCAGCTCGTGCCTGGCTCATGAGCCGCCTTTCCGCACTTCCCACAGGTGGGGTTGCCCTTGCAGGTCGCCGTCGTATGACCGAACCGCTGGCACTAAAAGCAGCGCATTGGGTCCGGTACATACGGGCGAATATTCAAGTTCAAATATCCTGCTTTGATGTTTTTGGGCAACGTTGGAGTGTCGAACGTCAGGACGAAGGTGGCTGTCTTCTCAAGACTGCCGTTAACCCTTAGTTTTAATTTGACGAACCTCGACCACATGTTCTGTTGACCACTCCTTAAGGAGTTCCTCGGTCTCTAAATCCATAAGGTCCCTGCTGGTGATGACACCTTTACTTGAATTTAGAGTTTTATGGAGTTCGCACTCACTGCGAACTCCCCGAGCTTCTCGCACTTAAGGAGTTGGACAGCCTGCCTCTGGGTGGATGTTTCCATAAGCAGTGTTCCATTCCTCAGCTTTTTTTACAGATTTGAGGGTACCCGCAATACCCTCTAAACCTTTCTGGACATAGAATGGAGAGACCTTCTCAAAAGATCCCTCCACCCTTGTCATAATAACGAAGGCATTGTCAATGTTACAACCCTTGCTGTTACAGTTTACATCCGGGGGAGGGCTTTCAACCCTAGCCCGTTTGTAAGAACTGGATGTGTTTTTATTTACCTGCGACACACCCGGGCCGCAGGGGTTTTTTGGTTTTTTTGTGGAAGGCATTTTGGTTCCCACGAGTAAAAACCAGTATAAGAAGGAATGCTTATACAACAGGGGTGCGCAGGTGCCCATGAGGTTGCACGTTAGCGAGTGAATTTCCTCTCCACCCATTCACCTCCTCGGCACGTGGCTGACCTTGAGGTTGAGGGGTTTTTTATAGAGGTTTCTACCGTCCTCGCGATCCGGGCGATGAAGCCAAGATCCCCGTTCTCCTAGGCACACAACGTTCCACCGCCACGCCCTACGGTGGTCGTTGAAGCATGGTAGGAGTTTACGGTGTGGGAAACTTGCGGCGCTCACAAGTTTCCAGCTCGGGCACCGCGGGTTCGCCAAACCCGTACCAGGCCCCTGCGGGGAAAAAAAATGAATTTTTTTCCCCTTGGTTTATTATTAAAAGGGCACATGTCCGGGCTACTCAAAAGTCTATAGAAAGTACATAATGCACGTAATAAATAACAAAAGTGTATTCTATGTTACTTCATCAGTTGCAGTATAAAAAAAAAAAGAAATTAAAATAATTTTTAAAAGACTTATTGTGTTTTTTTATTGATTCCTGTAAACTTGAAGAAAATGGACATGTGCCCTTTCAAAAATAAGCTATTCAATTATTTCAGTGTGCAGACAGTTTTGAGTTTCTTAGAAATCTGTGTAGGTCCTGCGCCTCTGTTACTATCTAGCACCAACATTATCCACTTACAATGGCATCGTGCTCCATCTTCTAAAAGGAAGCATAAATGACTCCAAATGAAGCAGAAGAAAATAAGAGAATTATTTTGCTAGGGGTATGAAAAATTACAAAGATCTAATGTAATTTTAAAGGTAAAATAAAAACTATACAATTCGAAAACACGAATAAACCGACAGTCGGAATCACCCTCGGTCCCAATTAGTTCGGATTATCGACGCTCTACTGTATTATCTTCATAATCCACGGCTTGGCTTCCTTCGCTGGAAGGTCCACCAATTCTTTTTAATTATATTTAAGGTTCAATTCAATAATAATTATTACAAATTCACACATTAAGTTTTAGTTAACAATCCTTTTTCTTCTCCTTTCTCTTTTTTTTTAACACACCAAACAATCAAAGATACTAATACTAATAAAAAGCTAAAACATTTATATTATTCTAATGACATACAATTTATATATACCGTCTGTGGAAATACTCGTTACTATAAATTTTTTTTAAAATATACACAAATCATTAATTATTCCAAGTACTATTTCTTAATTTATAAAAAAAAATGGTGCATCAGGGAATGACCATATGCCACAATATGCCCCCACATCGAGGCAACTACTTTTCTATTACCACAGCGCAGCATTTATTTGCTGAGATTTACCAATATGACAACGTTCATTCTCATTTCTTTTGTAAGATGTAAATTACACATTATTTTACAATGTTCTTGCACTGCAATAATGTTCAAACCATCAGCCACATTATTCATACACAACACACCATTCAGTAACACAACATAAAATAATTAACAATCACAAATCTCAGTCTTTTGTCAGGTCGTTTATTACTAAAATTGTTTATCAGTTTATGCCGACCATTAAACACTCTCACTTCATTGCTCATTAATATTTATACAATTTTAGGTCCACTACATTCCTTAAAAAAATAGTCAGATAGTCCCCCGCTCAAAATTGTCTCTAAAATTTGTTTTCCCCCAAATTTTATGAAATACAATTTAAAAAAAAAAAAAACTCTCATACTTTTATAGACTTGTTTAATATTTTACAGCACTCAGTCATTCATTTATTTTTGCTAACAAAGATACCAACAATCTTTTTACTGTCAAGTAAGAACATTAACATCAATGAAAACTCGACTGGAATAAAACTTAAAATATTTGCAATTCGAGTGGACTAAGCATTTAGACCCCTTACCAAAAATAAATTTGTACGTAGCACGAGGTAGCGAGTTCACTCGCCCCTCAAAATTAATGAAAATGCTTCTTTCTGCGTTTCCAATCTATTCTTGCAAACTCATACTCAAAAAACAATTCTCTTTTTGGAAATAAAAAGTCTTTACTAACACTAAACATGGTTACAAAATTATAATCAAATCCTACCATTACCCTGAAAAGGCACAATTTCATTAATTGTTCTCTCCCATCCTTTAAAAATTTCATTTCAAATCGATGCTGGCAATCCGGCTTTGTGCCTTGGACCAAAAATTCCTTGCCCTCTCCTACTGTGTTGCATTCAAGATACGTCGCGAAGTTGATATTATCTTGCTTTGCAGATACGTTCATTTTACTATGGTTACCATTTATTATATCAAGTGTTCTTCTTTGAGATACACTTGCATTATTCATTTCTTCTTCGAAACATCTTATATAAAACATTCTCATTTCATCTCCGACATTTTCTTCTTCATATTCTTCACTATCACTCTTGACATTCTTCACTTACATCAACATCTAACGGTAACTCTGTACTACTATCTAATTCTTCCTCTGTGAACATATCTCCTGCTAGGCTGTTTTTCTCCGCCGCTTGAATTTTTTTAAACTCAACTTCCTCGTTTCTACAACTATCCGCACACAGATCGATTTTAGCCCACTTTGATATTTCGTCGTCTTTCCAGTTGTTTAATTTAACTTCCACTTCTTGCTTCCAATCCTCCCGAATTTTACTTAGTTCATCCCTCATGACTTGCAATCCTTCTTCTATCTTCTTTTGACTCAAAGCGATCTTCTGAATAGCTTTTTCTTGATTAGCCTGGTTCTGAATGGTTTTTTCTAGATTTGACATAATTTCTGTTTTCATTTCTTGATTATCTATTTTCATTTGCATTAAAAGGGATATTATTATTTGGGTATCACAACTCCTTTCTCGAGTGTTTGATGTTTGACATAATTCTGGTGATATCGTTCTACTTTCATAATTTTCTCTCCCCACATTAATACTACTTTCGTTACTTAACCCGCTATTCTGGTCATTATTGTTAATACTGCTATTTTCAAAATATTCATCAATCCCCTTTTGATCGACATTAACATTGGGACTGCTAGTATTCTCAATCTGAACATGCCTATCATTGTTCGCATCCCCAAAATTAAAACTAATAACACCCGTACTGTCCGTTTGACAACCAGACATATTACTCGGATCTTCCAAATCACTTTGAATATTCTTTCTAACTGGAGTGGTGCAATTGTTTGCCATATCTAATTTTTTTTTAACGTAACCCGCACCAAAAAAAAATATAATGGGGAATTAATCAGTCCGCTAACACACTACAATGACTGCTCTATCAAAATGCACAATAGACAGCAATGGTTAAAATCTGTTTGCAACGCCGTTAATATTTCCATTTAATTCAACAAGAGAGACCAAGAACACCAAATTCATTTACTTAACTCTTTGAGAATTCTGTATTGCATACCAAAATGCACAACAGAACAACCCACTCGGAAACAGTGTTGAAATTAAATCGGACATGCACATACATATACAACAAATCATAAATTTCATATAATTACTTGTAAACCAAATGTTCCCCCTTTTTGTTTAATACCTTTCTTTTACTTCTTTCAAATTACGAGTTTTCCACAGACGCCTAATTCTACATTAGACATTTTACTGTAATTCTTTTACAATAATTCTATTTTTTTAAAAACTATACTTCCATTACCATTTGACTTTAATTCAGTTTGAATCCACAAAACTCTCTGTATCTTAATCAAAATTGAACTCAACAATTTAAATATACGTTCAGTTTCTGTTTTTTAATTTCAGTATAGCAAACCTAACTATCAATCAATCGTCCACATTAACTGCCAATCCTAGTAGTTGCACGTCGACGCCCGGACCAAAACAAGGAACAAATTAGTACTTGCCTACTGCGTCGCTGTTCCGTAGTCGCTTCTTTGCTACGTACCCGAGTTGTCGTATCAGAAGTTCCGTTTACCTCCGTTTATCGTTATTCCAGTAGTTGACAGATGTATACTGTTTCATAGACTTTTCTCAACGATAACTAACTGCATCATCACATCAAAAATTCCAGTAGGATCCTGGCAGGGTCGTCAATATGTAACCTCTTCGTTACTTTTAAATTAATACACCAGGTGAATATACCTTGTAGCAATTCTTTTTAATTATATTTAAGGTTCAATTCAATAATAATTATTACAAATTCACACATTAAGTTTTAGTTAACAATCTTTTTCTTCTAATTTCTCTTCTTTTTTTAAACACACCAAACAATCAAATATACTAATAAAAAGCTAAGACATTTATATTATTCTAACGACATACAATTTATATATACCGTCTGTGGAAATACTCGTTACTATAAATTTTTAAAAAATATACACAAATCATTAATTATTTCTTAACATAATTATTCCAAGTATTATTTCTTAATTTATAAAAAAAATGGTGCATCAGGGAATGACCATATATAACAGCCTCTGTTACTATCTAGCACCAACATTATCCACTAACAATGGCATCGTGCTCCATCTTCTAAAACAGGGGTGGCCAACCCGCGGGCCGCATGCGACCCGCCTTGAACATTTTCCCGGCCCGCAGGATTCATCAGACTTTTACAAACTATTTTTTATATTTCATTTTTAGTGTTATGTATTTCTTTACAATGAGCGTTTAGTATCATTATTGTTGTATTATTTTTCATGTAAGAATAATAGTAAACACAATAATAACTCATGTTCCAATTTTTCACTCCAAAGAAATGTCTCTAAATGGGGATATATAATTTTATATGCGGCCCGCGGAGTTATGATTCACTTCCAAAGTGGCCCGCAAGATAATTTGGGTTGGCCACCCCTGTTCTAAAAGGAAGCATAAATGACTCCAAATGAAGCAGAAGAAAATAAGAGAATTATTTTGCTAGGGGTATGAAAAATTACAACATATCTAATGTAATTTTAAAGGTAAAATAAAAACTATACAAATCGAAAACACGAATAAACCGACAGTCGGAATCACCCTCGGTCCCAATTAGTTCGGATTATCGACGCTCTACTGTATTATCTTCATAATCCACGGCTTGGCTTCCTTCGCTGGAAGGTCCACCATCGAACCTATTGCTACCTCTGATCCACCAGATAATTTGACTATCACTGCTACGCAGGTCTTCAACTGCCTGCAACGTTACTGCAGGCAGCAGGGAGAGCTGGCGTACTCCGAAAGTTACTTTTCAGCAGAGCTGACAACAATTTCGAATCGGTCAGTATGCCATTGTTTCTTGATGTACGTTTACGGTGGTAAATTTCAATGCTTCCGGAATGACAACAAGTTCTACTATCGCACATGCGTGAACTTTCTCAGTTCGTGGAACGTACTTCCAGCGTCTTTAGCGTGAGTCATATGTGTGAAGAAGGCAAGCGCACTGATAAAAACAGAAATAGCATAGATACTGTAAAGGTTCTATGATTTTATGGGAAGTTCCAGATGCACGCTCGTTTTAGCAACGATGTTTCAGCAATAGAGAGCGTGAGGAAGGTACGACGGAGTTGAACATTTGTCGGACTTCGTAGCATATTTCTGCTAGTAGCTGTAAGTTCTTGTAGGTCCACGGTCTTCCTGTCAAGCACTCAGCACATAGATACGATGCAGAATCGCACTAAGAATGTGTTCTGGTACAATTGACACGTGGGGCCGGGGGGGGGGGGTTTTCGGACGTGGTAGACCGCTAGCAAGTCTTTCACAGCGATCGATCACATTGCTTCAGTACAGATACTGTAATTTATTTATTTCATATAAGATTCTCATCCACAGCAGAAGCACCAGTAAGCTACACTGAAGAGCCAACGAAACTGGTACACCTGCCTAATAACGTGTAGGGCCCCCGCGAGCACGCAGAAGTGCCGCAGCACGATGTGGCATGGACTCTACTAATGTCTGAAGTAGTGCTGGAGGGAACTAACACCATACACCCTGCAGGACACGTTACAAGGCATCCCAGATATGCTCAATAATGTTCATGTCTGGGGAGTTTGGTGGCCATCAGAGGTGTTTAAACTCAGAAGAGTGTTCTTGGAGCAACTCTGTAGCAATTCTGGAATTGCCCCAAGTCCGTCGGAATGCACAATGGACATCAGGCAGGATGCAAACGTACGTCTCACCTGTCGGAGTCGTATTTAGACGTATAATATGGTAATCTATTTCCTGGCGTTTAGTATAAATTATTGATTAGTTTACAGCATCCAGAACTTCAAGAATGGAATCGTCCGATACAGGTTATTGCTTTTTATTGCACCTCATATGCAGCATACTACAGTTCTTTGCATTACGTTGCAAAATATTAAGATACTGTACATTCACAATTACACAAATTAAGAAAAGTGGCCCTACAAGTTTCGCTGAGTGCGACGGTAAGTTCAAGCCATAATACAAGGTTACTAAAAAAGAATCATTCACTTGCAAAATCCGATTTATTCCAAAGTATTATACTAACAAATATGACGGATATATAAAAATAACCACAAAATATACAAGTCTTGAGCTTTCTCTACAAATGTTCTGTGTGTGCCCCCTTGGTCACACGACACACGTCCAGGCGGTAGTTCAATTCAATCCGCACATTTTGTAGCGTGATCGCGTCAATGTTCATCAATGCATCACTGATCCGTTTCTTTAGCTCTTCTATCGTTTTTGGTAGTGGGGGTACGTAAACAATGTCCGCAAAAGAAAAATTCAGACGGCGTTAAATCTGGCGACCGGGAGGCCAGGTTAAGAAAGCGAGGTCATCATCACCAACACGGCCAATCCAGCGATGCGGGAGTTCATGCTTCAGGTGTACAAACTTGAACTAGTGCTGCCACGCCTCCTAGTGTACGAACTTAGATATTTTGTGGTAATTTTCATATATCAATCATATTTGTAAGCACAATACCTTTGAATAAATTGGCTTTTGAAAGTGAATGATTCTTTTGTAGTAACCCTGTTCTTCAGAAAACAAAAATCAGATAAAATACGAGAACGATCGAAGAATAGTAAAATTGTGTGTGGGATTATCTCAATTAGAGTTTACAATATACAGGCGAACTCAACACATTCAGGTCACGCTATCCCCAACAACGCCTAATAACACTCCAACCAAAAAAAAATTAGGAAATTGAGCACCAATATCACCCACGCCATAAATTCTTCATCAAGAAAAGCACCAGAAAATTGGTAATATGTTTCTGCTTCACTGATGTAAGACTTCTCTTTGGCATCGGGACAGGGAATGTACTTTTTCTTGGTGAAATGTTTCAATTAACTTCAGCACTTAATTGTGGTAAAAACTTTCTACGTACTACAGGCTGGTACAAGTCGCACAGCATCTTTCACGCTCTCTCTGTCGCGATAACGAGATTTGAAAGCGTACAATCGCTAAGGCACTTGTCCGTCTCCAGCCGTCTGCACTTCAGTCGCGGAAATTGATAATTTTTATAGTACGATGTGCTTGCTAACATTCAGTAGTGGCGAAGGTTGAGATCGGATCAAATATGCATTAAAATCAACTGAAAAAACAACGTTACAGCAACTGCTTTCCCCGTCAGTGTTTCTGGAAGCCTTTGTATTCGTAATCAAAATTGTGGAGATGGTACTTTTAAGTATCTTCGACGAGGCCAAGGGAAGCCACAGAAACTTACAACCGTACAAGTGCATGATGTAGCTCCAGAAGTCAGCCATTTTTATGCCTCATACAAGCAACAGTACTTTCAGCAAAAATCTGTCATCAATAGTTGCATTTCGCTTTTGGTACTATGACTTCCGAACAAAATTAGATTTTTTTTCCAGGAAGATCGTTAACGTAAATATGGACTCGGCAAAAAAGTCGTCAAGAAACCGAAATAAATTCGTTATTATGGGATATCCATAAAATAACTGAGATGGATTATTTTCCTTACCGAAACGTTACTGTAACTGAGAATTGTTTTATTCAAACGCTGAAGCGCCATTTTTTCTCTTTTTTGTGTTACAAAACCGACGTCGTCTTCGAGATTAGTACTACGGCAAGTTAAATAGGTGGCTAGAGGTGTTTGTTGGAATTAACATACAAGATTTCAGCAAGCGTCAGTAGTGAAACCTCCTAACAAGCGGCGGTTTTCTTAATGGCGTTTGATTGGTAAGCCACACAGCAAACTCAAATTATTTCATTTTATCATCACGTGTAAATCATCGATTCAACTGTACTTGGCCGGCCTCGGTAGCGTAGGGGCTACAGCACTGGCTCCACGTGGAGTAGGTCGCCGGTTCGAGTCCGGCCGAATGTATGGGTGTTAATCTCCTGTCCGTCATGTACCGTCCATACTTAGTAGCAACAATGTACTGGAGAAACTGATACGCATTGAGCTGGCTGTATGGCCTAAGCAGCCAAATGCCATAAAAAAAACTGTACTTGATTCTCCAAGTGTTTATGCATAAACATCACAGGCCACACTGGCTGGACAAACATGCCCAAGGCCGTACTCGAATCGGCGAACCCTGTAATTTCAGGCTAACACGATATCCCCTACTCTACCGTGGTCGGCAAAAATCAGAAATTAGATAAGTTAAATCTTTGCTGCAGAAAAAAATCTAAGGAAATCCTCTTCAACTTGCGATAAACAAAATATCTTACAACAATGACGCAAATTTGAAACTTATTTTAATACAAACAATAAAATAGTTGAAAACTTGGATAATAGGAAACGCTCCATTCCTAGCCACAGCGTTTACAGACGTGTGACGTCACTCAAGCGACCACCAATCCTAGAGCGTTTTCTGTCACGTGACCAGAGGTAAGAAAAGTATAATTTTTATTTCGCTTTTTTATTAAAAATAATCCACTTTTCTTTTCAAAATTGAAAAAATTAGCTTCCTGAAGCATTAATCTATGAGAATGAGTTCAATTTATAATATTTTTTTAATATTGTCAAATAGCCTATTATCAACAGCGTCCTATATTCTCTCTCCACACGCACTGTGAAGTGGTTTGGGATTTAATTTACGACTTTGACACACGATCTGGCGATTAGGAATTGTGCACTACCACCTCTCCTACCATACCGCGAGGAGTGGAACCAGGTAACCCCGTGTCAGCGCCGGACACCATCACGGTGCCGCAACCAACTGCATTATGCATTAACTGTAACTGTGGAACAATTCTGTAAGTTAGTACATGTATTGTGGAAAAGAAATAACGTAAAAACCGAATCAAATTGTTTTGTAGGATGTAGAATGACAATGTAATAGTTGGATCATTTGAAGTATTTTAAACTAGCCGTAGTAAAACGGCATGAAGAGAGTTCAATGTCCGAGTGAGCATAGTTACTTGCATGTCACAAAAACTGCCGACAAATAGGCCTCACACAAATCGTAAAACATAATCGACAACACACATATGTCGAGTGCTATTAGGAGATGATTTATTGGTTGCACACTCGCTTCCGGAGAGACGGTCCAACTGCACGAGTTCGATAATCTCGAGAACCACTGCACGAAATTTGGTGTGACTTTCATTACTATGTGTTGCAATTCTAGAGGGTTCACGTATATTAAACATTGACCTATTGAACATGTGACTAATAAGCTGACGTCTTCCCCCAGTCCTAATAACGGGAGCCAGTTATGACTTACACGCTTGGGTTTCCTTCCCAATTAGACGGCCCACATGCTGTGGAAATACAGGGAGACAACACCCCATCGAAAATATTGTCGGCATGTCTCGGACAGAACAAAATTCAGTACCAACCGCTGCAGTGTCGTATTGATTACTGAAAAAAAATCCCTCACTAAGGAAAAATACTAAGAGGTAATATCACCATGCACTCATAAAAAATGTTTTTCACTGAAACTGTATTTATTGAACAAAAATACTTTCAGAATCGAAGTCTCTTGTCAGACATGTTTTTCAAAGTAGGAAATTGAGTACACTTCAAACAGTCGTACTTATGCGTCGTAAAACTGAAGCATGACTGACTGCAGAGCAGGAAATCAAAATCCGAAACCATTAAAAAAACATACGACTGGCGGTAAGGTGGTCAAACAGGATTCAAGTGCTAATTTTATTTTTTAATTTTTACTTCATGTTCTGCGTCTCGTCGACATAGTGATGGTGATTAAAGCCGGGAGTTTATTGAGAACAGAGATCGGGAAGAAATTCGGCTACAGTCGTTTGAAGGAATCATCCCGGCATACGCCTGGAGCAATTGCGGCAAATCTGGATGGTCGGACGAAGAATCAAACCAACGTCGACCCAAAAGCCAGACCCGCAAGTTACCACTTACCCACCAGGCTAGGTCAACTGTTCAAAGCACACATCCGGTCATCATAAATATATATAAAATGTTAATTTGGATAGCTGTTCAGGAGAACCCCAAGGTTTCGGAACGGGATGAAACATAAAACCAATTCACACATATACTTAATGTAAGAGTAGCAAATAATTTTCTCAAGCTGTGTGCAAGGAGTATAATATTTTAAGGAAGTGAAGCTTGGAGAGTAGGAGCTGAATGAAAATAAAATCACTTGATAGTTAAAAATTTAGTGGCCGGAAATGAACTCGTCCTCAAAGAGAGGGAGAATTTGCGGCATGTGAGATTGGCTACTTTATTAGAAAGCAAAGATGGAGGGAAGGACTTCACAGGAAAACAAAGAATAAACGGAACGGACATTTGAGGATCTAAGAGTATTTGGAGAT
Organism: Vandiemenella viatica; assembly: GCA_031002005.1. Lineage (NCBI taxonomy): Eukaryota > Metazoa > Arthropoda > Insecta > Orthoptera > Morabidae > Vandiemenella > Vandiemenella viatica. Next base: position 378,063,640 of record CM061921.1, read on the forward strand.
GAAGAAATTAACTCAGGATAATAATAGATGGAGAATTACAAACAGGCCAGTCGACTAATGACAAAAAGAAAGTTCACTTTTATGGCTAGGGAGTTAAGACAGAATTACAAGAAGGAAAATATAACTGTACATACAGCAATAAATGCTGAGATATCTTCGCGATTAATAATATTTGGTTTGAAAATTTTGATATGTGAGATACCGCTTAGAGGGCATCCATAAATTACGTGAGGTGTTTTTCCGGATTTCAGGACCCCCCCCCCTCCCCTCTGGTGAGACTTCGTGAGATCTGGCCCGACCTCCCCCCCTTTCCCCTCTGGTGAGATGGTGAGATCTGGTCCATGAGACCCCACCCCCCTAGAATTTAGGTCTCACCCTTCCAAAAACCGGTTACTTTTCGACGAAATACCACCCTAAAATCGACTTTCGCGTCATTTGTGGACCTTTTTTTTAGCTCTACAATCCAACAAAGTTTCAAAAACCTCACGTGAGATTTCCGTAGATCCCCCCTGTTGAGATTTCGCCAGACCCCCCTCACGTAATTTATGGACACCCCCTTACAGGTACAGATCATGGAGAACCTTATGTCGAACATAGCTACAAACGAAACAATTTCTGGGCCTTCTCCTCTTATAGTAACTCTGGTTAGGCATCCAACGAATGATATTGAAAAGTCGGCAATAATCCCAATGTGAAGCCGAACTATGACTTGGACTAATTGTCAGTTAAACAGACCGAGCGTGGTGGGTGAGTGGTTAACGTTGTGGCATCGCATTCGGGAGGACGCTGGTTAGAATCCCCATCCGGGCATCCAGATTTGGGTTTTCCATGGTTTCCCCAGATCACTCCAGGCGAATACCAGGATGCTTCCTTCAAAAGGCCGAATTCCTTCCCGTTACTTGTCCTCAGTCCCATCCCGCCTCTAATGACCTCGACGTCAATGAGGAATAAAGCCATTTAAAAAAATCGCGTTTCAGGAAGTTGCTATGAATTTCTCATACTGTAGTACGCTATTCCACAGAGTTTCAAGAAAATTATTTATTTTTAAAAACGGTGAAAGCGATAAATTTGTCTGGTTTCTAGAACACAGAAGATTCACATATATTCAGGGTAATCGACCAATTATCAAAGTTGGGATCAAGGATATACCGAATACGCTCGTCGCTGAACTGAATACTTATTTACTTCCGGTGGCCATGAAGTCTTTAAAGGAACAGAACCTCTGCTGCACCGCCTCCGTAGTTTCCTGTCATGTACTGCAGGTTCCATTTCAAGCCTACCTAACTGTTTTACCATGCTGGATACTGTCGCCTGTCACCACGAATTTTTGCAAAATAATTTACTCTCCGGTTATAAGAAATTCGTTCATATAAAGAGTCGTTACAGTTTTTTGTGAAAATAAATATAAAAACATTGTGGCCATTTATATTTTTGTCACCTTATGACAACCAAAGCTAAAATCATTATTTGTTAAGTGAACGTGAATTCTTTGTGGGTATACCACCGAATTTTGTGTTCCAAGCACTACTTGTGGATATAATGACTGAATGTATCAGCAAACTACCAGCGGCATCATTAATTATAGACACAACTTCTACCATACCCAGACAAATCAGTTTCTATCCTATGCCAAGACCTCATATCACGATTAATAAATAATAAATAAGCTATTGAATATTAAGGGTCTGGTAAATTAATTTTAGCGCTTGAAAACCCGCATTTTTAACAATCTTAAGTTGAATCCATGAGCGTTCTGGTAGCTCAGTGGCTAAGGCGCTTGCTTTCAAAACGTTCGCTGCTCCAGCACCGGGCACGAATCCCGCAGAAATTTTGGGAGTTGTGTTATACCAGGACGCTCCGTGGTTCGGATTCCAAGTTAAACTATAGGTCCCGGAGGAAAGGAACTGGCCATCCTACCTTTGACACAATGGCTTAGTATGCCTCCTTCTGGAGGATCCAACCAACCTTCGGGTTGTGGGTTAAGTTAAGTTGAATCCTTGGCTACACTACACAGACATTCGGTTCTGCTTTCAATATCCGCGTGGCAGATGGTCATGACTCCGGTATCTGTAAACGCTAGATTATTAACTTCTGTTTTGAACATGCGTACAACTGTAGTACTCACAGACAGGGCGTAATTGGATTTTGTATTGCTCATGGCTTATGGCTTTACGCCTCATCTACTGGGGGCAAGGAACGGACAGGAATTCGGCCATGGCCTTCTGAAGGAACCATCACAGCATCCGCCTGTAATGCTTTCAGAAAACCATCGAAAAAAAAAAAAATGGATGGCGGGACGGGGATTCGAACCCGCGCCCTACCGAATGCGAGGCCAGAGCGTTACCATTCACCCATTCGGTGTGTAAAAGGAAAGAGCTTCCCTTTCATCGCCGGTCCTGGAAATGGAATGTAAACCTAATAGCCGAAGAGATAACTATAATAAAAGGAACTCCCAAACACATATTTTGTTTATGAATAGTTATACCGTCCAACTGAAGCAAGTCCAGTTGCACGAAAGTGCCTGTCAACAAACGCGCTTCAACAAAACTGGACAAATGACAAATAATATAGATGTTACTGATCTATAACTGAATTTCTCCTTTGCGTAGCGCACTCATTTATTGTGTGGAGGCTCTGGTGACAGAACGACTTCCGCTACAGTGAATAATCCAGTCAGCCAAATAAAAGGGCTGAATGATTCACAGCTTGGCTTAAAACTATTAAATGGCCACGAAAGTCAGATGAATTGGAATGACCAACAGTATGACGACACTACAGGCAAAGACATTGAAAACGCAAATGGATTAACAAAATCTTTTACATTCCCTCTGCCATCACCATTGGGTCCTCGATAAATTATAATGGACAAAAGGCCTGTCAGTGTCTGCTCTAGAATTAGCCAGGCCACAAACATGCAACAAAATGGAGCAAATGGTAGAAGACCAGACTTACCAGATGGTTACAGAACTTCAATGGGGGAATATTTCAAGAGATTTATAAGGATGACTGGCCTGCAGATCACAAAATCTATCAACAGAACACCAGAAGTAGGAACTTTAATTGATCAATAACATGATAGAGCATTAGTCAGTAGTTACTACATATAGTAGAAGAATTCTATGTACTGTTAAGGACAAGAAAGCCAAGAGGCAAGAATTTGTCAAAACACTGAAAGCATATATCAAAAATTAAGGCCCATCACATAACAGCCTTGAGCCTGTAACTCAGGTGATATTACCATACAACATGTATAAAAATCATCAAATCGATAATTTTAAATTCTGGCAGTCCGCTTGTAAAAACAGTGAGGGTCACACACATTTTTATATTTCAGTGGGGGAAAAAAATCACCATTCTTTACTTGACAAGATCTAAGCATGTTTGTCACACACACTGAGGCAGGAGGAATAAATATATTATTTGAGTACCTTTACTTCTATGGACCACTCCTCCCAACAATATAATTTTAAACATGATATTCAGTTTAGGCTGAATGAAACAAACAACACAAGCAGAATTGGAGCCTGAAACTTATTCCAATTAAGAGCTGGATGTCTGCCATGAATGGACAGACAGATGAATACCGATGTTAGAGCTCAATTTCCTTTAGTGTACAAAGCACCAAAAAATAAGGACGAACAAAATTGAGAAAAAATCTTTAAGAAAAATGACCCTTGAGCCAGGCCATTATAATTCCCTGAAGAATAAAGATTGCTCACAGCACAACTATTTACAAAAAACACAAAATCCTGTAAACATCCATGGGATACAAGGATATATTAATTATATTTAAGCACAGATGTAGTGACCTAAACTTGGAAATCTAAATTATACTTGTGCCTAACTATTAACACTGATCTCTCAATTTGATGAAGTGTAGGTTGAAAGTAAAGAAGATAGGAACTTGTCAAAATTGCACTTCAATTCCTCTAGCATTCTTTTTGTTGATTACACTGCAAAGGCAGAATCCCCTGGAACCAGTAATGCAGTGAGCCACGTAGGCCATCAAGAGTTGACCTCCTGGAATACAAAGACACCACATTGGGGTCACTCATAGGATGGCCTCACCAGAGCACACTGAAGTTCCTCTGATTATTGATATAGCTGCTTGTCGTAGGATACCTTCCAATGATCTGGTGTTGTTAAAGTCAGACTTACAGCTTCATTGTTCCCTCTACAATTGGTTCCAGAATTAGCTTCCATTCTTACACAAGTTGTAATTGTGTTCTTCTGCTATCTGAGGCCTTTGATCTCACTTGGCATATATCCTTTCCATAAATTTTGAGGCTAGATCAGCTGTCTCATGCAGCGAATGCCCCAAACTTTCGTCACCTAGCATGTTGAATATTCTCCTCCCTTACAGCTGAGTTGTTCATGAGCTCTCAGACTGGCTGATATTCCACATTCCCATACCCCGTGTTCTGGCATACTCGCTTCACCACCTTTGCAACTGCTTGAGTACACAATATTGTTTTTTGAAGGAAGCTATTGTATGACCCATGACCAGTAATGTGGCGCACTAAGGGAGCATTCATAAGCCATGTAGTTCCATTTTGGCCTCCTGTGACCCCCCCCCCCCACCCACGTAGCCTTTTTTCCCTTTTGATACCAAAAAACATTTTGTACTGTTTTCTCTTGTCAGACTATTGTAAATTACATACGGAGATAATTAAATCAAGGGAATAAATATTCACAAGCGTTGTGTGTTCTGTACCTCATTTTAACTGTGAAAAATGATATGAATGGAAAGCTAAGTGGTATGGCTCGCAACCCCCCTCGCCCATGTAGTGCAGCATAGCCTTCCAGCCAACCCCCCCCTTTTCCCCTTAGACCAAAGCACGTAGTTTATTGACACTCCCTAATCCAGGAGAAGGTTTTAACCTCTTCTCTATGGATGTAAATACGCCATACAATCTCTCACATATTTCACTGTTATTCCTTCTTGTTGGCCTTTCGCCAGTAGTAGCTTCGACCCATACAATTTCTGCTACCTTATTTTGTATACCTTTTCTGAGGCAGTAGATAGCACCTCATTTCCTTACTTCAAGGTCTAGTGGCCAGACACCAATGACAATGGTTAATGAATTTGTAGCCACAGTTCAGCATGATCCTTTCAGCCTAACTTAACAGTATCCACATTTGGACATATCTAACTCACTATTGTGGGTTTTATTTTTCTTAAACGGTTTGCCAACACACTTCCTGAAAAGCTCGCTAAAGAAGATAAGATTGTATAGAGGTACAGTCTTATCATTTTGAATGGAATAGTGAATTTTCGTTGGACGATATTGGTGATTTTATTCAAGACAGCCACTGCTCATGCTATGTCATCTCTAAGTGGGCTTCAAAGTTTTTTTGTTTTTGTTTTGCATATGGCTTTACACCTCGTCAACGTCATTAGAGACGGGATGGGACTGGGGACAAGGAACAGGAAGGAATCCAGCCATGGCCTTTTGAAGGAAGCATCCCGTCATTCGCCTGGAGTGATTTGGGAAAACCATGGAAAACCCAAATCTGGATGCCCAGACGGGGATTCCAACCGCCGTCCTCCTGAATCGAATGCGAGGCCAGAACGCTAACCACTCTCAGTGTTTAATTGTTCAGCCAACTGAATGTCTAAGTACCTGCAGACTGGTTTTCTGCCAACTGATTTACAGTCAATTCTGATAGTAGGTTTTCATGTCAGCTTGCCCTTGAACAACATAATGCTGTCTTTTGTAGTGCTAAACTTACCGAACCATTGGCTGAGGCAATTAAGTACTACTGTTCTCCATTTCTGCTTTTACAGCTTCTTCCATGAGTAACGATAGGTCCTCAGCAAAAGCAGTTAGACCTATAAGTTTAGGTGTTTATTGTCACGGTTTGATCATCGATTCCATCCATACAGCACAGAATATGGGACCGCAAACCAAATCTTGCAGGCATCCTTTGGTCAGGGTCTTCATCGTAATTAATGGGTTCTGGCATCTCAAGGGGTAGTATGAGGTATGATGTTCGCTTCATCAACATAACTGAGAATTCTAAATTCTTCTTACTAAATGAGTTCTGTAACTATATTAAGATACATAGGCTGAACATTGAAAAATTGTGATGCTAGTACAAAGGACATGTAAAGTTCTTGTCTACCCTCATCTAGAATACTGTTGTGCTATATGGGGTCCATACTGCAAGTTAATAGTATTGAGAAAGTAGGTACACAAAAGAGTCACATTTTGTGACCACTTGCCGCACACCTTATAAAACTGTCATGGTTTAATACTGAAATTGGGCTGAGACTGTCTGGCAAATAGACAGCTTCTGCTTGAATGAACAGGAAAGCATTCCAACAATATCTTTCACTTACAGATGCAATGAAATATTTTAGCAACCAATGTACTTGGATTGCAATTACACGATAAATATAGACTTTTTAATTTGTTTAATTTCGGAGTTTACACCTGGTCAATGCCATCAGAAGCGAGAGAGGATTGCAGACAGGATTTTTTTTTTTTTAACTGCTTAACAGCGAGGTCTTTAGAGGCAGGAAAGGATGGAGGACAAGGAATTCGGCCATGGCCTTTTGAAGGAAGCATCCCGGCATTTGCATGGAGTGATTTGGTGTAAACAGGAAATGGGAAGGAATTTGCCCATGGCCTTTTTTTAAGGAACCATTCAGGCATTCATCTAGAGTGATTTCGGGAAACCATGGCAAACCGAAAGCTGGACAGCCAGTCAGCTATTTGTACCCATGTCCTCCTGAACGCCAGAACTGAGTTTTATCATTCACCCAACAAGCTCAGTACTAAATAAAATCAGGAAAATTAGGTGTATTACAGATGTGCATATATTCTGTTCTCATGCAATGAGGGATTGGAACACGCGATTCCACCTGGAGTTGGCATCATAACAACACTGCTGTGGTCAAACACAGCTAGAAATTCTTTCCGAAGTACATTAACGGTTTCATGCTGGTCCAAGCTGTATTTCAGCCTAATTTCTGGATGAAGATAATGGTCCAGGCTGTATTACAATGGAATTACTGCTTGAAAATAATGCTTCTTGTGACTGACTACAGCAGTATTACTACTATATTATTTACTGTTGTTGCAGCGCAATCGCGATCTCCAATAGACTCGGCAAAACATACTTTTCATGCAAAGTGCCCTGTGTCACCTACAGTTTTAGGAACTGAAGTGTCTAGAGGTACACCTTCAGTAATTCTATAGGGTACCCAGGATTCAAAAGGAGAATCATAAATGATAGGTCTCGGCTGTGCTGTACATGTTCTGTCATAATCTTCAATGGGTTGTAAGAAGTTTTTTCCTATTTCAATAACTGAAGCTATTTTAAAAAAAAGATGGATAAAATAAAATATCCTCAAGGAAAGTCTTAGGAAATGTATGGAGTGTAAAAAAGCCATTTCACAATTCTGTTGAGTAAATGTGACAAGCATAAAACATTATCAGTAGGGATCTTTATGGAATTTATGTATAAGAAAATGTGCCCTTTGTCCAACACCCAAATACACTAGTGGCAACATGAGGAGATCTTACAGCAATATAATAATGTACTAAAAAAATATACCAGAAATACAATTCGGGGATTGCTTGAAGTGATTTTATTGAACAACTAATTCAATGTAACTCCCAAATTTTAATAGATGTATTTAGGAAGAGGATTGGGGTAATATCTAGATCGCGATACCGCTGCAACCACTTACCGCCTCCCGATGTAAACACTTTCCGATTGAGAGAGTATGAAGTCACTGTGATTCCGTGTGTGACGTTCAGCCTTCGATCGATTTGAGAAATTCACGTTAGGCCATAGAACGTAACCAATACTACTACTAATAAAAAAATTTACTGATTAAAAAAGTTAAAGAAAATTATTACTTGCACAATTACTAATATTATTATAATATGTACAACATTCCAAACTGATAATTGATATCGTTCATTAGCGTTAACGTTATTAGTCACAATTGCTTTGATTTGTATTTAATTCCGTTCTTCTATATTTCGTCGCGTGACTGAATTTGCTAAAAATCATTCATACGAAATAAAATATTTATAAAACAAGATTTCGTTAATAACCGTTTGCGTTTAGGTTGAAACGCAGCCTGGACCATACTAACAGTGAATGATACGATTTGGAAATTGGGTTTCAGCAATATCGTGTGCGACGGTTACGTTTCACTATGGTACAGGCTGCATTAATATGTAAACAGCGATAGATACATTAGGTATCCGCAATAAGGTGTTTGATAGTTACGTTTCAGTGTGGTCCAGGCTGCATCAAAACCTCATAGCTATTGAATTTATTCCTGTACTGCTGGTGCAAAATTAACGATTTCTCGATATAAGACGTATTAGTGATGGACTACTTTCCGTGGAAGGCCCCGTTAGTGACATGTAAGGTGCGAGCGTAACATATACATTACATTCAGCATCGTAGTGACGTCATACTCTCGCCGTCCGGAAGTGTTTACATCGCGAGGCGGTAAGTGCTTGCAGCGGTATCGCGATCTAGATATTACCCGAGGATTGCTGCTATCCCTGTCAGAGCCTAAATTTAAGGTTTGCATCAAATACAATGACACTGGCTCTAACCTTCATTCAAAGAAATAAAAATGGATACAATATAATACCACAAATTAAGAAGTGATGGTAAATAAAAAAATTACACATGAACTGATAAAATACAGTTCAAGTTGAAGAGCCATTAAGCACTAATTCAAAGTAGCCTATCAAATTAAAAATAAAACTAGGAAAACATTGCCAAGTAATTGGTTGTTTTAAAACTTACAGGCAAAAATAAAAATGACTTCAGAAAAACTGCTGATTGGCAGAGAGTTCTTAGTTAATGAAGGAATATAAAGGCACCCAAGTTTATATAAGTTCAATGATACTGAAAACAATCTATTTACCAAACCGGATTAATATATTTTTATAGCGCTAAGCAGCCTTTAAGGTATATGCCATTGAAAAAGGTTCATAATGACTAGCACAGACCCCTTAATAATAGTAATAATAATTGGAAACTGGCTATTCTAGAGCTGTAATTTGATAGCTTGACTCGCATATCAAATACTGTGGCCACAGTTCACTTGTTCTCATGCCTACATTTCTGTTTTTGTAAATATTAATTTTATTTTGTCTGCAGACCACTTTAGGATAGGTCTGTCAACCACAGGTTGTGAAATGATGTTTATTTCAAACTATATAATTCATACAACAATGTTGTTGAATATTTAAAGCTATATTCAATGATTTAATCAAAGCAACTGCTTTGGCTTCTTTGGACAAACAAGATTAAATGATGTGTTCTCAAAATTCTTGTACACAACTTGCGAAACTGTAGGCTACGACAAGCAATTTATATGACAGTTTTTGGCAATGGGACACAAAAGTCTAGGTCCATACTATCCCTAATCCATAGATGTAAATGTTGCAATCAAAGTCACTCAAACGTCTGCCCAAGGCATGTAATAGAACACAGCTTGAGTATTCAGAATTTCTTAAATTTAAATAGTATATTAACTCAGAAAATCTTAAAACAATATGAAAACAACTAATAACCTGAGAACTTAAACCAATGATCTAAACAGCGCATCGAAGATATTCGCAGAATGCCCCAAGAGCAAAAGATGCATTACAGTTTAAATAAACTTTAATCGACCAATAATTAGAAGAAAAAAAAAATATCAGTAAATCTACCGTGTTTTACTTATTACGTGAATACTGATTCTTTAAAAATTATACCTATTATATAACCTGCATTAGCTGCCTAAATTATTTTAAAAAGAAATGCGTTCTTTATTTCCAATGCAGTACACATGTGGGCCTTGAGAAAATGTAAAATCTTTCATGTATTAATCCGTCTACTATCTATCAATATATCTCACTGCTCGGTCTACCAAATCCCCAAAGTATACAGCAAATTCAGCGCACCAAAAGAAATGGTTCAACATACAGTCATAATTACTTCTACATTTCTATAGGTACCCAACAGCTTTAAGTTTACTCGAAATGTCGTTTTATTTAGAGTATCTGCAATAACACTAATCCAGGGGCTGCATAACACCTATAACCTACAATGTCACACGTCTTATAATAATTTAAAACTATAAACATTCATTGCGATAAGCAAAAGGTAACTATACTATTGAATAGCGTCATTATATATTAAACACTTCTGTCCATTACACAGATTAACGATTTGACCCTAAGCATGAAGTCTAAATCTGTACTTTACTTTTTTACTTTCCAACATTTAAAACGTTGCAATTTTTACACTTTTTATTACATAACATTATACTCACGGTTAGTGCACCACATTGTATTTCCGACGACTTCATGCACACATCCCAAAAAACTGCATTACAATCACTAACCACTACTAACACTCAGCAACTAGAGCCTCACACATTTCTGAAGTAATTCCGTTAGTGTTTTGGCTGGTTTATTTAATGTCACAGATGTTCTCTTTGTATCATCTAATAGTCAACGATCTTTAGCATTAATCAAAGAATGTAGATTTCAGTAAATGTCATAGATATCGGATTTCCGAAAATAGCTAGATAATGGTCTCATGAATGGTCTCAATACAAAACACAATTACATATATTTACCAAAGATCCCAATATACCGGGCTCTGTGGTATGTGAAGAGGAATCAATTTTCACCAAAATAATTACATAACAAAATAGATGTATATAACAGATGATGCAATGTCACAGAATAATATGTATACTAATTATATCAACAATGGAGGAAGGAATATGTGGAGACGAAATAATGCTAAATCTGTGAAACCTAATGAAAAAACTGCTCTCCTAATGCGCACGCGCGGCGGCCATAGTAATCCCCGCAAAACATTGGGCTGCTTGTACTGTGTCAGCTGCTGAGAATATTACATTTCCTAATATTCTACAGTTTTCTATAATGCCAAGTTGTGTTGCATATAGTTGCACAAACAGACAAGGTAGAAAACAACCTGGAATAGCGTTTCATACGTAAGTCACATTGTAATTTTCGTTCTTGAAGTATCTGGTAGGTAACTGCAATATTAGGAGCTATCGCTATAAATTTATTTATTGCTCTCAATAACATCATATCGTTCTCGAATTTTTGTTGGTGTAGTGTAGACAATTAGCGTAAGTTACTACTTTGCACCTGAAAAGCTAGCCTTATTGTAGACAAGTATTGAAAATTTTATTTAAGCGGGTCAAGCTTACATCGCGACATAGTGAATATGGTATTCTGCAGTCCTTACTCAAGTTTCAGTTTACACTGAAAGTGTACTATGAAATTAATTGTGATAATTTGTGCTCTGCGAACTTCTAAACGTGATTAAATAAACGTTGTTGCCCGAAATGTAATTCGCGATGCATGTCATGTGTTTAGGAGTGTTTACATAGTTTGATTTTGTAACGGCAATATTGATGGAAATGTTGGTAGGTTGAAATGCGGAGTGTACCGGAAGAGAACAAACAATTTATTTGTTATTAGTTGTTAGCTTCTGACTTATGAATGCACTGATTTTGCTAGCAAAATTACTTAGGCTACTAACAGCACAATATCTTCAACATAAGCTCAGAAATTATGAGGTCTTTTGAAGTGATCATTTTTTTAAAAGTTCTAAACATTGACTTAGGTTATTTTTAAAATTTCAGATTTTGGTGACGTTTTTATTCTAGTCCAGCCTGCGTTTCAACCTAACCACAAGGATTAGTAAAAAAATAAAACACCCAATCTGCATGTGCAGCGAAATTATCCTTTGGTCCAGTCTGCATTATAACCGGCAGTTCTACCATTACCGTTACGCCACAATCTGATGATGAACTCTTATAGAACTCAACGAAACAAAACGAAAAAAAAGAATAAACTTTTTTGATATCTAGCTTTGTTTTCGAGATATAGCATGTTAAAAATCATTTATATATATAGTTCCTTGAATTATGGTGACTTTTTTTGGTTTCAGGCCGTATTTCAACCTAACAACAATCACTAGGAAGAAAATAAACCACCCATATTGCATTTCCACAGTGTAGACAAGGTGGTTTCGGTGAATTTTTTTATCTGGTCCAGGACAGATTTCACCCTAACCACCTCACATTTGAGGTACAATATCTCGAGTAAGCGAAATATCAAAATAATTTATTTTTTATTCTAGATTTGTCTCGTTAAGTTGCGTACGATTTCAACATCGAATTTGGGTATGGCGAAAGTTTTCTTCTGGTCCAGGCAGTATTTCAACCTAACCACGTCAATTTTAAGGTATAATATCTTGAGAACTAAGCAAGGTATCAAAACATTTTATTCTTTAATTTCAGTTTGTCTCATCGAGTTACATAAGAATTCGTCATCAAATTGCGGGTTTATCATCAGATGCTCTAAGTACTTTCAAAATTCAGAAAAGAGCAATAAGAATAATGACAAATCACAAATCACGGGATTATTGTAGACCCTTATTTAAATATATGAATATTCTTCCACAACAAGCATTTACATCTCTGAAACCATTATGTTTCTTAGAAATAATGTCATAGGTAAAGATGGAGCTCTTAAAACAAATAACGAGGTACATGATCGTTTCACAAGGAAACAATCAGATTTGCATATTATGCATACAAAAACAAAAATGTATCAAAATGGAACATTTCACATATGGATTAAGCTTTTCAATAAATTATCGCATAATGTAAAAAGCAACATCAGAAAGGGGAATTTTTGAGAAATTGTTGACGTCATACCTTCAATACCACTCCTTTTACTCTGTAGAAGAATATTTGAATTGTATGATTTAATTTAATGTAAATAAGACGTGTCTCATATCATTATGTATAAAGTACATGTGTATGATTTAGAGGACAAATAAAATACTACAATAACAACAACAACAACAATACAATACAGTACATTCATTTTCCATTGATCCCAATATAAGAAAATGGCTCTGTGGGATGTGGAAAGTTGTCAATTTACAGATAAACAATTGCATAACAAAATAATACATACACCAGTAGATGTACAGTCATAGCTTACATGGTACATTAAACAATTCCATAGCAAAATAATACATACACCACAAGATGTACAGTCATAGCGTACATGGTACCGTAAACAATTGCATAACAAAATAATGCATACACCAGGAGATGTACAGGCATAGCCTACATGGAAAATTAATTATGTAAACTAAATTTACACAAGCTACTGGCAGTTATTTAGTAGATAATTTAGAAATAAATTCTTCGACAGAGTAGAAGGAGTTGCCAATTAAAAATTCTTTCAATTATTCCTGAATTTATACTTATCATCTGCTAGATATTTAATATGTATTGGGAGATTATTGAAGATATGTATCTCTGAACATCGGACCCCTTTTTGAACTAATGACAGTGACCTATAATCCTTGTGAAGATCATTTTTACTTCTAATGCGGTATACATGCAGAATAGGTGTGATTAGAAGGCTGTGATTTCTCAGGGTATAGTTCCTAATTGCCGCCTTAAGACGGCGCCACCAGCGAACACAGGAAAAGAAAGTAGGATGGGAGATGGTAGGAACCATGGAGGAAGGAAATATATGGAGACGACGCAAGAGACCTTCACCCATGGAGGAAGGAATATATGGAGACGACGCAAGGGACCTTCGCCATATATTGGAGTGAAACCGGGTGGAGATAAGTGGGGAGGGGAGGCCGCCATATTGCTTGACCAGAGAAACACGGAAATATGCACAAAAACCTCAAGGGAATCATAAGACAACCGTGGCACCACAATTTGATGATGGATTATTATGTAACTCGACGAGACACATCAAAAATGAAGAATAAAATTTTTTGATATCGTGCTTAGTTCTCAAGATATACTGTCTCAAAAGAGTGGAGTTTCTGGTTGAAATTCAGAAGAAACGTGTCCCCAAAGTCAAATTTGGTGATAGATTCTTATGTAAAACGACGATATAAATCGAAAATAAAGAATAAAATTTTTCGATATCTCGCTTAGTTCGCGAGATATACTGTCTCAAAAGTGAGGTTGTTAGGTTATGAGGGGATTCAACGATAACCGTGGCGCCGCAATTTGATGACGAATTCTTATGTAACTCGATGAGGGAAACTGAAAGTAAAGAATAAAATTTTTTGATATCTCGCTTAGTTCTCGAGATATTGTACTTTAAAATTGACGTGGTTAGGTTGAAATGCGGCCTGGACCAGAAAAAAACTATCGCCATATCCATATTTGATGATGAATCCGGACGTAACTTAATGAGCAGGTAATTCTTTTTAACTTGAATAACAAACTGTTTATTTCTACAGTCCTTAAATTTTAGTTGATGTTCAAATAGGTTATATTTTCACATTCTATTTCAGTAATTGACAAGGAAGATTTCAAAATCTAGAAATATACTTGTAGACATATTTACAAATAGAAACAAGTCATATCTGAAATTTAAAAAAAAAAAGCATAAGTCAATGTTTAGAGCTTTAAAAAAAATTAATACTTCATAAAACCTCATAGTTTCTGAGCTTACTTAGAAGATATTGTACTGGTAGTGGCCTATATAATTTTGCTAGAAAAATCAGTACATTCAAAAATCAGAAGCTAACGGCTAATAATAAATAAATTGTTTGTTCTCTTCAGGTATACACCGCATTCAAACCTGCCAACATTTCCATTAATATTGCCGCTACAAAACCAAACTATGTAGACACATCTAAACACAAGAAATGCATCGCGAACTACATTTCCGTCAACAAAGTTTATTTCATCACGTTTAGTAGTTCGCACAGCACAAATTATCACGATTAATTTCATCGTGCAATTTCAGCGTAAACTTAAACGTGAGTAATGCATGCAGAATACCATATTCACTGTGTCGCGATGTAAACATGACCCGTTTAAATTAAATTTCCAACATTTGTCTACAATAAGGCTAGCTTTTCAGGTGCAAAATAGTAACATATGCTAATTGTCTACACTACACCAACAAAAATTTGAGAATAATATGATCCTATTGAGAGCAATGAATAAATTTATAGCGAATGGTACTAATGTTGCGGTTGCCTGTCAGATACTTCAAGAACGATAATTACAATGTGACTTACTTATGAAACGCTATTCCAGGTTTTTTCCTAACTCGTCTGTTTGTGCAACCATATACATCGCAACTTGGCATTATAGAAAACTTTAGAATATTAGAAAATGAAATATTCTCAGCAGCTGACACAGTGCAAAAAGCCCAATGTTTTGGTACTCCTACGATGTCCGCCGCGCAGGCACAGTTTTTTCACGAGGTTTCACGGATTTCGCGTTATCTCGTCTCCATATATTCCTTCCTCCATGCCTTCACCACGCATTGAAGTGAAGCAGGGTCAGGAGGAGTGGGGGGGCATGGCCGGAGTGGAGGGGGCATGGCCGCTTCCATACAGACACGGGGCATATGTACAAAAACCTCAAGGGGACTCTAGGATAAAGGTGTCGCCGCAATCTGGTGATGGATTATAATGTAACTCGATATGACAAATAAAAAATGAAGAATAAAATTTTTTGATATCCTGCTTAGTTTTAGAGATATTCCGTCCCAAATGTGAAATGGTTTTGGTTGAAATTCAGGAGAAAACATTGGTCAAAGTCAAATTTGATGATGGATTCTTATTTAAAAAGACGAGGCAAATGAAAAATAAAGAATAAAATTTTTCGATATCTCACCTAGTTCTAGAGATATACTGTATCAAAAGTGAGGTGGAAATGGAGAAGAAAAATTTCGCAAAAGTCAAATTTAATGATCGATTCTTATGTAACACGACGAGACAAACCGAAAATAAAGAATAAAAGTTTTCGATATCTTGCTTAGTTTCCGGGATATACTGGGAAGATCGCAATTGTTTGGAAGCGCAATATCGCCGCTGCCGCCACTGCGCATGCGCGAGCCTGCTTCACCAATTTAACGACACTTGTCCTTCATATATTTCCTTCCTTCATGGTAGGAACTATACACTGTTAATTCACAGCCTTCTAATCACACCTATTCTGCATGTATACCAAATTTTAGATATAAGCTGAAATTTTTTTATTAGACAATAGCTTCTATAGTGTCAATGAATATATGAACCATCGAGAAATGAACAAACATGATTAAATTATTTTGTATTGTAACTTTTAAAGCATCAAAATATTAATTTAACTTCAGTTGAACAGATGTATTTCATATGAACAGATGTATTTCATATGCTGCTTGTATTGACTGTGCAATTTTAATTATGATAATTATAATCTTATATATAAAAATCAATGTTTGTGGGTTTGATCGTCTTCTATGCATTCCTATACTATTTATCAGATTGCAATGAAACTTTGGAGAGTTTTCGAGTGTGCGTCTGCGAAGGTTCCTGTGAAAAAAAAATTCCAAAAAGTCACCCCCTATTCCCCATAACACCCCATAATTTAGGCAAAACCACATTTTTTATCCGATTTAGATAGGAATTTGTACACTTGTACTTTAAAACAAACATAAGAATACTGCCTACATACGGTTTCCGAATATTAATCCCCTCGCCCCCTTTCCACCCCCATAATTTTTTCACCCCATAATTTAGGCAAATCACATTTTTTTCCGATTTAGATAAGAATTTGTACACTTATACTTTAAAACAAACAGAAAAATACTGCCTACGTATGGTTTCCGAATATTCATCCCCTCTCCCCCTTTCCAACCCCATTACGTTTTTACCCTATAATTTAGGCAAACCACATTTTTTATCAGATTTAGATTAGAATTTGTACACTTATACTTTAAAAACTTAAACAGAAAATACTGCCTATATATGTTTTCCAAAGCGCATCCTCTCTCACCCTTTCCAACTGAAATTGAATGAAACAGCAGTTTAAAATTTATATGTAAATATTTTTTCATTTAATCTATGTGCCTACTCAAGTCCAGCAATAGTGAAGCATTGCCGGGACAGCCAGTAATGATATATAATCCTGTATTGTGTGAAAAACTTATACTGTAATGCTTATTGTAATTACTAATGACTTGTCCTATGTCATTAATTATGACTTCATGGATCAAATAAAATTCAATTCAGTATTACAACGATATTATTTAATGTTGTTGTAGCGGGATCGCAATACAATACAATACAATACATTCATTTTCCATTGATTCCAATATAAGAGACTGGAAAGTTGTCAATTTACAGATAAACAGTTGCATAACAAAATAATAAGTACACCAGTAGATGTACAGTCATAGCATACATGGTACATTAAACTATTCCATAACAAAATAATACATACACCACAAGATTTACAGTCATAGCAAACATGGTACATTAAAAAGATCCATAACAAAATAATACATACACCACAAGATGTACAGTCATAGCATACATGGTAAATTAATTATGTAAAATACATTTACACAAGCTAATGGCAGTTATTTTCTGGAAATCTTAGAAATAAATTCTTCGGCAGAGTAGAAGAAGTTGTCAATTAAGAAATCTTTCAATTTTTTCCTGAATTTATTCTTATCATCTGCTAGACATTTAATATGTGTTGGGAGCATATTGAAGATATGTATCCCTGAATATCGGATCCCTTTTTGAACTAATGACAATGACTTGTAATCCTTTGAAGATCATTTTTACTTCTAGTCCCATAATTGTTTTATTTTACTATTTGTTTCAAACAAAGTTTAATTTGTGGCTACAAAGGACATTAATGTGTATATATACTCAGACACTAATGTTAAAATCCCTAACTTCTTGAACAGCTCTCTACATGAAGTTCTATTGCTAACCTCACACATAATTCTTATTACACGTTTTTGGGCTCTGAACACTTTGTCTCTATGGGTAGAATTGCTCCAGAATATTATTCCATATGAATAATGAGTGAAAATAAGCAAAATAAACTAGCTGCCTCATACGGAGATCACCTATAGCTGAAATTGTATGAATTGCAAATGTGGCTGCACACAATCGCTTTAATAAGTCAGAAACATGTACTTTCCAATTTAAATTGTGATCAATATACAAACCTAGAAATTTCACACTCTCTACCTCTTGAATAGACTGGCCTGCAAATTTTATGTCTATATCTGGTGTTATTCTTTGTGATGTACTGCATTGCATATACTGAGTTTTATCAAAGTTTAAAGACAAGCCATTAGCTGTAAACCATTTATTAATCAGTTCAAAGACATAATTTGAAATATATTCTGTAGATAAATCTGGAGTGTTTTTAATTCCTATGTTTGTGTCATCTGCAAATTGGACAAATTTTGAGTTTTTAGGTGAAACACAGGGTAGATCATTTATATATATTAAAAACAATAGTGGCCCCAATATAGAACCCTGAGGTACTCCACATCTGATTAATTTCCACTCAGAAAACAGTGGACCTCTTAAGGCAGCCTTAAATTCTCCATTGACACTTTCTATTTTCTATTTAGAAGGTAAGAACTAAGCCATTTATTAATAATGCCATCTATACCATAATACTTAAGTTTCTGTATCAGAATTTTATGATATACACAGTCAAATGCCTTAGATAAGTCACAAAAAATTCCCACGGGAATTAATTTATCATTTATTCCTTCTAAAATATTGTCAGTGAATACAAATATAGCTTGTTCTGTTGAATGACCCTTTTGAAAACCAAATTGTGATTTAGTTAGAATATTATTATTTTTAAGGTGTTCATAAACTCTATTGTACATTGCTTTCTCAAAAACTTTGGAGAAGGCTGTTAGTAATGAAATTGGTCGGTAATTCGATACAGCTGCCTTATCTCCTTTTTTATAGAGTGGCTTAACTACAGCATGCTTAAGCCTTTCTGGAAAAGTAGCCTCAAGTAAAATATATTAAACACATAACTTAGTATATTACTTAATTCTGTGGAGCAAAATTTAATTAATCTGCTGGAAATCCCATCATAACCACTTGAGTATTTGCTCTTAAGGGATCTGATAATTTTTCTTATTTCTTCTGGAGTATCTAAGTTTACAGACATAGAGTTGAATTTTTCATGGAAACCTGTTCTGACAAAATCCATACTATGTGTCACTGAGCTATTAGCAGTCAATTTATCTGAAACAGATAAAAAATATTTATTAAATATATCGGCAATTGAAAAAATAGATTCTACAGAAGTTTCTTCAATAAAAATATCATTACTTGATTGATTACTTTTTCTATTTCCTTTTTTACAATGACCCAAATAGTCTTAATTTTATTTTCAGAATCATGAATTTTATGTTTGTAGTATATACATTTAGATTCTTTGAATAACCTTTTTCAGTATTTTGCAGTACTGTTTGTAATGTGTTTTAACATTAGCATTCTCACTGTTCCTAGAGGCAATATACAACTTCCTCTTATTAATGCATGATGTTCTAATGCCAATAGTTATCCAAGGTTTTTGTTCTTTTTGAGAAGCACGACACTTTTTCAAGGGGAAGCAACTTTCAAAGTAATTTAATACAATGCTACTAAAAATGATGTATTTTTCATCCATACCTTGTGCACTGTAAACGTGTTTCCAGTTTGTGGTATCGAGGCATCTTCTAAAATAAGTAACTGACTCATCATTTATTACACGCTGAAGTTTAAAAACATTACTCTTAGAGCGATCTCCATTAAACCCGAGCTATGATTAAAACTATTGCATGTGCAACTCAGGTAATCGTTTTCTTTCCACTCCAAAATAACTTAACATCCTCTACGAGGAAAACGAAAAATTATAATTTATTTTTAAAAATATCGATTCCGATATCGAAATATCAGACTTTTTTTTTTTTGCTGTAATCAGTCTTTCGACTTGTTTGATGCAATCCTCCATCCCTTCCTATCTTGTGCTAACCTCTTCATCTCTACATATATCCTACAACCCACGTCCTCAATTATCTGCTTCATATATTCTAATCTCTGTCTTCCTCTACAGTTCTTACCTTCAACTATTCCCTCCACCAGCAAATTAACTACTCCAGCATGTCTCAAAATATGACCTACCAGCCTGTCTCTTCTTTCTGTAAGCTTCTTCCACAGACTTCTTTCCTTACAAATCATTTCCAAAACTAGTTAATTTTTCTAAATCAACAAATCCCATAAAAGTATCTTTGTTTTTCTTGATCCCCGCTTCAAGTATTAATCTTAAATACAGAATTGCTTCCCTTGTACCGCGATTTTTCCTAAACCCAAACTGATCTTCACCTACTATGTCTTCTACTATCCCTTCCATTCTTCTGTATATTATTCTAGTCAGTAATTTTGAAGCATGTGATGTTAGACTAACGGTGCGATAATTCTCACATTTGACAGCTTGTGGTTTCTTCGGAAGTGTGAAGATGATATTTTTTATTAAAATCAGTTAGCAGTTCTCATTTTTAATAACTTTTTGATATCAGCTTGAATAATGTTTCGATTCCTTCTTCTCCTCCTAGTGATTTAAGATGTTCTGCAGGGATCTCATCAGTTCCACCTGCCTTATTTGCTTTCAAGTCATTCAGAGCTCTATTAAATTCTGTCCTCAAAACAAGATCGCCTAAGTCATCAATGTTGACATCGCCTTCCTTTTCCATTACGCTTTTGTTCAAGTCGTCCCCATCATACAGTTTCTCAATGCATTCCTTCCATCGGTTAGCTCTATCGTGTGAGCTTAAAAGTGGTTTCCCATCGGCAGCTTTAATGTTCACACCTCTTTTCTTCATTTCTCCAAAATTCTGTTTGATCTTCCTATATGCAACATCTACTTTACCTACGGCCATTTCCTTTTCTACTTCTTCACACTTTTCTTGCAGCCATTTTTCTTTTACTTTTTTGCATTTCCTGTTTATTTGATTTCTAAATTGCCTGTATTGCTCTCTTCCTGCTTCATCCTGAGCATTTTTGTACCTTCTCCTCTGATCCAACAGTTCCAAAATATCTTCTGTGATACAAGGTTTTCGGGCAGCTTGTTCCCTAAAGCCTTATGTTTCATTACCAGCTTCCAATATTTCAGTCTTTAATGCATTCCATTCACCCTCGATTGAGCTCCTTTCAGAGTTACTTCTTAGACCCAAGTCTACCATTTCTGCAAATTTTTCTCTCGTACTAGATCGTTTCCGTTTATTCATTTCCAGTCTGTTCTGCCTATGCTGCTTCCTTATTCGCCTCAATTTCAGCCTGCACTTCATCAATATCACATTATGGCCAGAGTCTATGTCTGCTCCTGGGTACGCCTTACAGTCTAGAACTTGATTCCTGAATCGTTATTTGACAATGATATAATCTAGCTGGTATCTGCCTGTATACCCAGGACGTTTCCAGGTGTATATCCCTCTTGCATGATTCTTAAATAGTGTGTTCGCCACTACTAGCTTATATCTTTCACAAAATTCTAGCAACCTGCTTCCTCGCTCATTTCTTTCTCCTAGACAAAATCTTCCTACATTATCCCCTCTTTTCCTTCTCCCATTATCGCATTCCAATCACCCAGATTATTAGATTTTCCTCCCCCTTCACATATTGGATTAGTTATTCAATTTCGGTGTACATTTTCTCTATTTCTTCGTCATCTTCCTGGGACGTTGGCATTTACATTTGTACTAACGTGGTTGGGACGGGCTTCTTTTCTAACCTCATCAAAATAATCCTGTCACTAAACTGTTCAGAATAATTCACCCGTTTCCCTACTCTCTTATACATTGTAAATCCTACACCAGTGACTCCATTGACAGCTTGTGTGCTATTTATCCTGTGTTCATTTCTGATTGATCCGCCTTAGGGGCCGTTTCTAACCCCAAGGGCAAGAGGGTGTCCTGGACCACTCCGCGCTCTTCCGTCCTCGTTTCGGAGGCTATTGGCAAGCAGTGGATGACTCCTTATACCGGGAATCTTTCAGTCGCCAGAGACTCGTCCGTGCAAACAGGGTGCACCACGTGGAGGAGAGGTTGACAGTTAGATAGATAGATAGATAGATAGATATGTTCACTTTGATCCCATGTGAGAATAATCTCGGGGATGTGGAACAGTACATACATTTATTAGTAATGTCAATATTACTATATAATTGATAATATTATTATATATTGACAACAAGTTAGCAACAACCCATTAGTATAACCAATATCTCCTGTAATCTACAAATACAATCCCGAGTTAATTAATACTTATTATGTGGAACAGTGTATACACTTGTTACCAGCATCTAATAACCAGTTATTTTCTTACCAACCAGTTACCATGTAAGGTTTCACTGTAATTTGTGACTACATATTATATTATGTTAGTTGCTATTTATGTGGAACAGTACACACACCTATTAGCAATATCAATTATATTACCAACAACTCATAAGCAGTCAATTACTTAAAAACCTGTTAATATGATAATTTTTTCACAGCAGTTTTTGAGTGCATGCTATCCCATGTTAGTTACTAATTTTGTAAACAGTGTAATTAGTTCATTTGTCAAGTTTCAACAGAAAGAAAAACCATATATCATTTTAGTAATTGTGGATAATTTTGTCACCTTCCCCTTCCATACACCATACATACTATTTTATCAGTCATTCTTAGTTACCAAATTCCAAGAAGAAAATTCTTTTACAGAGTAAAATGGGTTCTGAAGTAGAAAACTCTTTCAGTTTGGACTTAAAGTAGTTGGGTTTTTGTAGATAACATTTAATTTCTGTTGGTAATACATTGAATAAGGAAGCTCCAGTAACTGTTAGCCCTTTCTGAACAATTGACAGTGATTTGTAATCCTTGTGAATATTATATTTATTCCTAGTATTATGGCTATGTATGTCAGCATTAAGATTGAAGTGTTCAGGATTTTCTACTACAAATGATAAAACAGAGTATACATACTGTGCTGGCATTGTTAGAACACCCAGGTTTTTAAATAGATTTCTGCACGGTGTCTGTGGGTTTGCTCCACAAATAGTTCTTATAGCACGGTTTGGAATACCGCGGAAACACGTACCGCACGAACGTGTGTATTTAAATTATAAATAAATATAGTTAATAGTTATTTTTGATTGTAATAGTAATTCGAAACTCTAAATTGTAATACATTTTACTACTGTGAGCGTTAGTGAGTGTTTTTATTCGTGCAAAAAAAATTTATTTGTGATTTAGTGCTTTGGTCTGTTCCGTGTTTACTTTCTGTGTTTGTTTACATTTTTGAACGCTCGGCTTAAGCTCAGATTTTTGCTATAGAGCGAAAATATATTTATATAAAGCTTACTTGTGAATTAATTTAGCAGATTTTTTGTAAGGTTAAGTTCAACAAATTTTGTTTTTCGTATTGTGTACTTTGTTGTTGTTAGTATCTTGTAATCATGAGTGAAAAGTGTGGACATTGCCGTAGATTTTTGAGGGTTGGAATTTTTTGCGAAGGGTGTGAGAAATGGTTTCATTGGGGTGCGATTTGTAGTGGCGTCGAAGTTGGGGAAATTGAGGAGGCTCTCCCATGGTTTTGTAAAGATTGTTTCAAAAGTAGGAAGATATTGGAGCAGGAGGAAAGGATTAGTGCCCTTCAGGCTGAACTGATAGAGGCTAGAAAGGAGTTGGATAGGCTGCGCAGGGAGGGAAACAGAGATGGTTGGGAACTGGTGACAGGGAAAAGGGCAATTAGAACAAGAAGGGCTTCTGATTCTTTTGTTGTTGGGGTGCAAAATAGGTTTGCCCTGTTGCCAGAGTTAGACAGGGATGAGCCTTCTGTAGTTGTAGGTGTAGGTAAAAAGCAGCAGACTAGTAGGAAAAACTGTGTAGTTAAGTCTGGTAGGCAGGGATTGGGGAAAAAGAAAGTCTTGTTGGAAAAGGCTAGTATAGTCTCTCTCAAACCCTTACATATCCGACATATTAACGGAAACAAAAATTACTCTTTAATATCGATATTTTCAAAAAATATTATCGATATATAGTCAATAGTCATGTTATTAGACAAAGATCGTAGAGCAGCATGTGTAATACAGATATTATTGTGGAAAATTTAGTTCGTGACTTCGTGTGTGTGGGGGCTGTGAAATTTTTGTAATGATTTGAAAAGGAATCTCATAAATGAGTATGGTCATTGGGATGTCTAAAGTGTGATGTGTAGTGTTTACAATGTTACAGTCAATTTTACAAAAGTCTAAAGCATTACTAGGGGTTGGTATTCTAGTCGAAAAAACAGTGGACTCCTTAGAGAACAATAATGTAGATCTGTCAAAAACGGAAATTACGAAAGATGATGACAACGTCAAAATAAACGAAGAACTTTTAAAGGAAACAGTTTACGGTCAGTCTCATCGTGCAGTTAGTTTCATGAAGAAAATTAAGATAATTTCTCTTATAAATGTAATAGATTGTTAGTATGAAAATGTGGCATTATTTGGATTAACTGATGAAAGTTTAGCGATGACGTGTGAATGAATTTGTTTAACGATAGCAATCTTACTTTGAGGTGTCGAGAAAATTATGGAACAAAAATGTTACTACTGAGGTGGGCACCTTCGGATAAGTAGCATGAATCGGTCTGTCTAAAACATGTTTCAAACATGGTTTACTACGCTAATAGGGAGACACTAATGGTAACTGCACCACTTTCGGTACCTGCCAGAAACTGGTACTAACCTGTTGAAATTTACATCAGTTGCTTCGTCAACATGTCCCCTTCACGTTTTGCGATCATACATTGCGGGAAATTCGCCATAAATTTAATTTAAAATCCCGAAATATGAAATGCTGAGCAACTGCTAAATGCTTTCAGCACTGCTAAAATAATATAAAAATTATCGGTACAGGGATAATTTCAACCTAAACAGTTTAGTTCTGTCATAGAAATCGTGGTTAGGTTGAAATACGGCCTGGACCAAGTGATAAAAAATTACGAAATTTTGGCTATGCAAACGCAAAGGCGTATTTGTTTACAATGAAATCTCTGGTTGCTCGTTGCTATGTAAGATGGCGGTCATCACCGTATTACAACTCGGATAAATATTGCGTGTTTGTCAATTTTGTGTGATTTTTTTTTACAAAGGAGTAGAGCTGAAAAGGCATGAAAATATTTAAAAAAAGGATTAAATCAAAATTTTAAGAGACTCTCACTGATTTTTTCAACGCTGGCGGCATGTAACGTCTGTTCGTCATGTCATATTTCGGCATTTTAAATTAAATTCTTGTCGACTTTTCCGCAATGTATGATCGCAAAACGTGAACAGGGCATGTTGACGAAGCGATTGATGTAAATTTCAACAGGTTAGTACCAGTTTCTGGCAGGTACCGAAAGTGGTGCAGTTCCCACACTAATAGTTTTACGTTAGTCCTACCGGTGTGATGCTTGTTTTATCATTTATCTGTGACTAGCTTTTTTTATCTTACTATGTTACATTCTTACCAATATATTTATATGTATGTTTCTAAACTTTTCGTGGTTTAATATATACATTTTTTTCATGGGACTATTTGTTATAGCCACAGAATATATACTGATTTCTCAATAAAACTACCGTAACTTTAAAATGTAAGGGGCGGTATTGTAACCACTTAGATTTAACAAGGAATTGTCATGTTAGTCTGAAAATTATTACAGTCATTGGACGATATTATTTAAAATATGTTGCCCTTACAGCTGTAAAATATGTACATACTTCACAAATTTCACGCAAAATCTCCAGCAATATTAAGGAACAAGTGGATCTGTAGGAGATCGTGATTTCGCTACAACAACATCCACTAGTGATGTCATAATACTGCTGTAGGCAGTTGCAAGATGTATTATTTCCAAGCTGTAATTCGTTTGTAATACAGCCTGAATTATTATTTTCATGCAGAAATTTGGTTGTAGTGCAACCTGGACCAGTATGACACCGTTAAATGTACTTTGGAGAGTATTTCTAGCAGTGGTTTGCGTTGACTACTTAAGTATTACGTATGATCTCCAGTAATCCCAAGCAAGTGACCTGGAGCGGGCATATTACAACATATAACGAAGATGCACACGTTCCTTATTGATGTTGTTTTACAATATGATTTTATTAGAATCATAAAATATGTTCATACTGTGCAAATTTTACGTAGAAAAAACTGCCTCAGTGTTACACACTAAACGTTTAGTGGATGCCATTTGTAATCGTATGCTACCATCAATTATACTAAAATTACGTGCAGTAAAATGCATCAAACCGAGCGTGGTGTGTGAGCAGTAAAAGCTCTGGCCTCGCGTTTGGGAGGACGTGTGTTCAAATCCCCATCCAGGTATCCAGATTTGGATTTTCCATGGTTTCCCCAAATCACTCCACACGAATGCCGGGATGCTTCCTTCAAAAGGCCATGGCCGAATTCCTTCCCATTCCTTGAACCCAATCCCATCCCGCCTCTAATAATCTCAATGTCGATGAGGCGTAAAGCCATAAGGTAAGTTTAAAAAAAAAATGCATCAATGATCAGCAGTATTGATAAACATTATGAATAGTGAATACGCTATCCATGGGAACTGCTAATATTGTTGATCGAAAATCAAGTTTTTAATGAAATCCAAATTTTGGTCCAGGCTGAATTTCAACCAATCCAGAAGTGCTGGTAATTACTCTGCTCAAAAATCAAACTTTGTTTTTGAATGTAATTCAAGTTTGTAGTGATTTATGCTCTAACAACAAGAGTTAGTTATCAGTGTGATACAGGCTGTATTTCAATCTGAGCGTAAATTATTTATAAAAACTTATTTCCTGGTGCCTAAAGCTGAAACATGGATAGTATTGCCTCTCTTTCTACCTAACCACTAACCATCTTAATATTGCTGCAACCATCTTTGATAAATGCCGTTGGATATTAGTGTCGTAGACACAACGAAATGTGGATGTATTTCATTGTCAGTAGCGGTGTATGTATATGGCATCCGTCATTCGCTTACCATTTAAAGTTGTGGCATTTTTTTGCGATGCTTATTTGGTATTTATATTTTTTATAGCTGTGATAATTTAAGGAATGTCTGCATTATCATTATACATCACAATATCCATACTGTCAATGGCTTAATGGTATGACAAGTTTTGTGTTAAGTTTGTGCAGTATGTATATATTTCATAGCTCTGACAGCAGCATATATTAAATAACATCATCCAAGGAATGTGTGTACCAGTTTTTAGAACAAAAGTACTATTCCTTCTTGAGTTGCAGCAATTACTCTAGTGCCTGGTAACCAACCACTGGAAGTAATCTTTTTTCCCATGACATTCACTGTTGATAGGTATAACAAACACACTGTATTGTGTACCTGGTGTGTGAGTTCTAAGAATCGATGAAAAATTTGAAGACAACTGCAAGAAACAGTTTCTGGTCCAGACTGCATTTAAACAGCTGCAATTAACATCAAAGTTAGTATGTATTTCTTGCATAGTAACATGTGTAAAACTGCCTGCATTGTTAATACCTACCGAGTGTGGTGGGTGAGCGGTTAATGCTCTCGCCTTGCATTCGGGTAGACATTAGTTCGAATCCCCGTCCGGGCATTGAGATTTGGGTTTACCATGGTTTCTTCAAATTGCTCCAGGCGAATGCCAGGATACTTCCTTCAAAAGGCCATGGCTGAATCCCTTCCCATTCCTTGCCCCCCCCCTCCCCCCGTCCCATCCCACCTCTAATGACCTTGCCGTCGAAGAGGCATAAAGCCGTAAGTAAAAAAAAAATCTGAATTACTTAATAACTTTACTCAATTAGTATAGATTTAGTGGCTATAATATACAACATTCTTAAATAATACCTTCCAAGGAACATGAGCACAAATTTTCAGCGTGATTCCTTCTAGAGTCATTCTCACTGTTGAATAGCCTTTATTTGCTTTCATTTTTTTTACTTTTGAGGAGGTCACAAATGTAGTTCTATTCCAGATCACAAAGAAGTGAATGTATTTGTGCATGTATAGTGGAAGTTCTAATTTTCAAGTAGCAATACTGATGGTAGGGGTTGTTTGGTTGGAATGCAGCTTGGACCAAAATGACAAAATTTTGTGTTACAGAGTAAAGCATGAGGATGTTAGTATTTATTTTTAATATACATTGATTCCGTGAGCACCTTGTTTTTGCCGTCAAGTTTAGGTTGATAAATAAGTTTGTTTGTTAGACTACCAACTAAATGTTACTGATAGAAGTAATTTATCCTCGGATTGTAAGAGCTTAGGTCATTTTTACTAGTAGCATCACTCGCAATCATTTATGTCCATTACCACAGTGTGATGTGGAGTGAAAACATTGTTTCACAGGATGTGAGTTAACTTCACCGCCTATGTGGATGATACCACAGCTCTACACAATCAGAAGTACTATGTCTCCCTCACCATATTTTGGAGCTGAAAACATTTATTTTGACATCACATACTTAGTTTTCTCTGTCATTGTTAGTAATGAGAAGTAGGCATTTATCTTTTTTTAATAATAAAATTGTTGCCTGGGCAGGGGTTTTGGGGGTGGGGGCAGGGTAAGAAAAACTTTGGGAACCGCTAATTTAAACAATACAAGAGTAAGGATTAGACTTGCATTTGAGACAAACTGACGAGTTTGTGTTCTGTAACTGTTATCCATAAATTTCAAGTAAAAATGTCAAGGGTGATTACTGGTCTTCCTTTCCATTGTTTATTTTCCACAAATTATCAACTATTTAAAAAAAAAAAAAAAAAAAAAAATATAGGAATTCCCATGCATCCAGATTTTGTACTTTGCTAATAAAAAAGATTGAGACATTTATTTCAATGTGTTTGATGTTGTTGAAATATACTGCATTTGGTTAACCAATTTGTATTTGAAGAAAATGTTCAAATGATAATTTGAAATACCCAGGGTGAGATGTAAGAAAAAAGTTCTGGATGTAAATAAGACAGATTGAACATTTTTGTTCTTTTTTATTTTTCAGATATGTCTGTATTTGTGAAGCTTGCTTATGGTGTTAATTTCCAAAATAATTTACATTTTTTCTTATTTCATTGCAGATCATATAAGGACAATTCGGGATCCTGAAAAACCTGCTACTTTGGAAGATTTGCATGTTGTTGAAGAAGATTGCATAAAAGTATGCATATTATAATGTTTGTACCTGTGACAAAATTTGCAGTTTGAAAATGTGATAAATGGCTTTCCTGGCTAGTGCATACATCCAGTGTTTGATCAGAGCAGGTGTTCTAATATTTGGTTCATTAGTTAATGTAATTAAGTGATGTTGAATGGACTAACAGTACTTTTAATTTAATTTCAATCATAATGGAGTGTACACACTCTGGTTGTAATATCCCTACACTTCTACCTTCCCATATACTGATTCTTCCCTCCCCACCCCCTTTCCCACCGCCTACCTACTCCTTCCCTTAGCGAATTGCAACTTTAAACTCTTTCAGTGGTTTTAGTAAACTGTCCACTCTTTCCCTTGGTAATTTATTCCAGTCCCTGACTCCCTTACCAAAAAAAAAAAAAAAATTCCTACTCCCTTCCTCTTAAATTCAAGTGAAGCTTATGATTATGGTCATCTCTCCTCTCCCCCCCCCCCCCCCCAAGTAGAACTCCTAATCCTTCTACCAATGTCCATCCATATGGTATCGCAATTATAAGCCTTGAACAAATACTATTTTTACCCATCTTTTGTCTTCCAATGACTCCCAACACAGCAGATCAGTTGCTGATTGCATTCTGTGGTAATTCTGTTCTCCTTTGTGCCCCTTCCATTTCCTGAATTTGATAACCATAATGTGGGTCCTATACCACTCCACCATATTCAAACAGTGGTCTGACTAAGATTTTGTAACCAAATTCCCTCACTTTCCCAGTACACCGACTCATCACCCTCTCCAGTAAATGAAGAAGGACTTTGAAATATATTCCTACCACCTGCTCAATGTGTCCCACCTAGTTGAGTTTAAAAGTTATGCCAAAATATTTACAGTTAGGATCTAGCAATCCCTTCCCTATCCTATTATCATACACAGCCTTTATTTTTTTATCTTTGTACTTAATTAGCTGACTCTTCGTGGCATTTATTTTCATTTCATGTTTCATTATCGAGCTAGATATCCTGTTTATATCCTCTTGTAACAGTTAAGTCCTCTACTGTTTTAATCCCTTTGATTAACATTGTCATCTGCAATCAATCTAACTTCTGACTTCAACCCATCAATACAATCATTCATTAGATTAATGAGCAGCAGTGGTCTGAATACACTACCCTGAGGCACTCCTACATTTATTTTTACCTCTTTTGATACCACATTACCCACCCGAACACTTTGCTATCTTCCTTTTAAGAATTCCTCCACCCAACAAGTCACTTTTTTACGGACTCCGATGGGTTTTACCTTATCTATTACCATTTTATGACTCACTCTTTCAAATGATTTGGATATATCCAGTGTTAAACTGACAATCTAGCCTCCTTTGTCCATTTTATCTGTAATATCTTGCACGTAGCCCCCTGAGATTCACATGCGTGTTCTTTCCTGTTTTGCAAACCAGTTCCTTCTCTCACAGACATTCCTGATGTGACTGCATACCAGTCTATCCATCAACTTTACCATCACTGATGTTAGACTAATCGGTCTGTAGTTTTTCTACTTTATTTGTCTCGGCTCCTTTATGGACTGCTACTACTGTACACTTTCCCACTCCTCTCCTAAACAGCAATTTAAATAATGTTACTACATAGTGTACAATATCATATCCCACTGTCTTTAATACAGCTGTATTACTATTATCCACACCAGCCCCTTTATTCTTTTTTAGCTTTCTTATTTCACCCATTATGTCTTCAGTTTACAGTTTTTGAGAATCACCTCCGATCCTTTTCCCTCCCATACCAGAATGATATTCTCATATGGTCTTATGAACTCTTCTTCCCCATACCGAAAATTGTCTGTATACCTTCCCTACCCCTCAGTTTTCTAACATAGCTATAGAAATTCTTTGTTGCATTGCCCTGTGGCCCCCTTGCAGCCACGTTTTTCATAAACCCATCTTTAGCTTCCCTCTTTGCTGATATTAATTCCTTGTTTAGTTGTTTCAACATTTACCTGTTTCCTTGCTGTCTCCTAACTCTGTTGTGTTCTCTTCTTACAAACCTCTTTAGTCTTCTCACCTCTCTATTATAGTAAGCAGGTTCTGTACTTTCCTTTAATTTTGTTTCTGGAATAAACATTTTCCCCCCCTTCTTATTTTCTCCTTGAATGCTTCCTAGCCCATTTCCACTGTACGGGTACCCTTCTTCCAAATGCTGAATCTGTCTCTGAAATATCTTTTCAGTTCATTGACATGTGCTTTCTTAGATCTGTATCTATAACCACATTCACTTTTGGCCACTGGTTTACTAGTCCCTTTAATATCCATAATCACAGCTTCATGATCACTTATTTCTGTAACCTGAGACCCCAAAAAAAATTCATCAGGCTTTATTAAGAAAATATCTAATATGTTTTTCCCTTGTACTTTGTTCTGCTACTTGTGTAAAGCCTCCATCCCTCATTAACATACTTGCAAACCTCTGTTGTCATGTATTATTTGTCTTAATTTCCTGCCAGTCGACACCTGGTAGATTTAAATCCCCACCAATAATAACCATTCTGAACTCTGAACATGAATTTAATTTCTCCCCAAGAGTATAGTCATCATCATTAGGGTTCGGATCTTTATGACCAAAAAATCGAGAAATATGCAGGCAAATATGACCTTAAAAACAGGTAAATATTACCTAAAAGAGAGAAAATATGACCAAAAATTATTTTTTTAATACTTAAAAAATGCTCAAATGTACATAATTTATTTTATGTAGCTGAGTTGCTTTCATCAAGAAAACATAATTTGCTTCTATGCACTCACTGTACGATTGGGAAATTAATTTTTTTGAAAGTTATTTTCTTGTTCCTGTAAAAGAATGGATTACTAGAATTTTACTTTTAAAAATGGAAATTTACTATAAATTTGTTGTGAATTAGTGTAGATACCATTTTTTATTCTTGTTCGATGCCAGCATTGCAGTATATCACCATATGCATCTTCAAGTTCTCAAAGAGGAATTTTCTCCGGTTGCACTTAAAACTGTCTTGTAGTGTGAGAAGCTTCGTTTGACATCGCAAGATGTGACGGGTGCATACTTAAACAGAGTCAGATCACTGCAATTTAATTGTGGGTCGTCTTCAGTAAAAACAGATTTGCCACCGTGTAAAATTTCACTATTTTATAAATTGTTTTATATCCCTTATTCCCACACAACACTTTATCAGATTTGTTTTTTCAGCAAACTAGCCACACTGCCCCCAGCTCGGCCTATTTTGGTTTCCACACTTTTAACGACCGCCAAACTTTCATTTAGTTCTAAACCAATTTCTTCAAGACACTAAATCGCGGTTGTGATGCCTGAAAAATTTGACTTTATGTACTCCAAATTTCTGAACAAATTACTGGAAAAGAGTTCTTGGACAATTTTTATAGAAGATGCTTCACTGCTATCAAAATTAGAAACAATTTTCTTTATGTTTTCATAATATTCACAGTAATAGCTAACTGCATCGAGCCACGTGCCCCAACGAGTAAGTACTGGTTGTGGTGGAAGAGGGATGGAAGATGCATCTTTAAATTTTGCCACTCTCATTGGAGCTTTAACAAGAATCTTTTTTACATTTGATATTAACCTATCAACATCAGGGAAATTTAGTCTTACTTCCTTGGCAACTCTATGTAATCCATGAGCGAGACAAGTTAAATGGACCATCGAAGGATGCAACATCTTCAGACATTTCCCAGCCTTTACCATGTACAGTGCAGCATCGGTCACAAATATTAAGATATGTTCTCGCTTAACTTCACCGCTCCATAACAGTTTCATAGCATTGTCGAAATGGATGGCAATTATTGAGTGGTTTACTGATTCAAGAGCTTCACAGTCCAGTAAAAATATATCACCCGCCCTGTCAGAAAGTAGGGTGCCAACGATAACATTTACAACGTATCTCCCACAAGCATCAGTACTTTCATCCATTGATACCCAGATCTTATTGGTGCCTATCTTAGTTCTGATTGTCTGCAATACATTTTCATAACAAGACGGTAAATAGTTCTTCCTCAATGTTGATAATGTTGGAATTGTCTGTGTTGTGTATTTCTCCAAGAACGATTTGAAATGCTCATTGTTCACTTTATTAAGTGGGATGTTGGCTGATATCATCATTTCACAGAGTTCTTTAGAAAAAATTGACCATTTGGAAGACGAAAAAGTTGTAGATGTATCCAAGAAAAGTCGCTGTTTGCTTTCTCAAGTTGAATGTCGTATTATGTTATTCTTGTGTCTTGATGTATTGCAGTGCTGCTGCACATGAAATCGCTTTGTTGCATTCACTTCAGTTTCACATAATTTACAGAAAAGAACTCTTTCATCTGTGCTAAAATACTCCTCTCCAAATTCCTTTACGTAACTTTACACTTTCAGAAAGTTTTGTTTTCGGCATGGCGGTACTCACTGATCCACTGCAGATTTAACACTGGTTCAGGATTATTTTCAAAAGCATTGGTGACAGTGTGTGAGTGGCTGAAGGCTTTGTGCTTTTTTCGACGTGGAGAGTCTGGTATGTGGGGAATACCTGACCTTGGTAGGGAGGGGTTTCCCGTTAAGCTGCAGTTCCACCGTACTGAATCGTAGGAAGACAATTGATTCCTCTCAACTCATCGGTGGGCCACTGCAGTGGATTCAACTCCCGTGATACCGTCGCAAGTGAGACATTGATTGATGCGGCTCGACACAGGCATGCTGCTGCTGCATAGTCGAATTTAAAAAGTGGGCGGAACATTAACGTTTAGAGAGTGACAATGATTTATAACTTTAATTCTTGACTGGTGAATTCTGAACAATTTAGTGACAATTAGTTTTGTTTCATTCTCCAATGTATAACAGGAGTATATTTCTTTGAATAATTATCTTACTTTCTTTTCATCTATAACTTCTATCAAAAAATTACCAGATTTTTCCTCAAATATTACCATAAAAATTGTTGAAATATGACCAGAATTAGGAAAATGGCCCAAATATGCATTTATAGGCTACATAAAATACAATCAGAAATGTTGAATCAGTGTTTATTTCAGCATTATAGCTCAAAAAGAAGGCAGGGAAAAAATGACTTTTCATAAAGATCCGAACCCATTCTTCCACTACTTTGTTAAGGTATACCAGTAATACTGTAAACATCATTCACTCTCCATGAGCTGATTATAATTGTTTATTGAGTGTGAACTGTCCAGTCTAGTTAGCATCTTATTATTTAAATATTGGCTTGACTTATTATTGTATCAGTAGCGTTTGAACAGTCAGCGAGTGCAGTAGCGTATTTTGTTGTTGTTTTTATATCTTTAGTGGTGTGGGTATTTGAATAGTGTAATCTCTGAGTGTTTACATTTTGTAAACAGTGGTCGTTAGTAGCGTTTGAACAGTCAGCGAGTGTAGTAGCGTATTTTGTTGTTGTATTTTATCTGTAGTGGTGTGGGGATTTGATTAGTGCAATCTCCGAGTGTATATATTTTGTAGGAAGTACAGGTTATTTCGAGTTTCTGTTCCTTTTTTCTGTACTTTTTTTTTTTGTTTCCTTTCTTTTTGCGTTTTTCAAAAGCAGTATGTCTAGGGACTGTGATTGCTGTGTGCAGACACGAGCTGAGGTGGCTGATCTGTGCGCTCAGCTTGCAGCTGTGTTAGCGAAAGTTACGCAGCTGGAAGCTGCCGTAAAAGGCTGCAGCAGATGTGATGTTGGGGAAACTGATATAGCCAAGCCTATCACAGATTCTCCCATATCGACTGTCGTACCTGCAACCCAGGCTGAAGTGTTGGATGCTGTGCCGCAGTCGCCTGTTGGTGACTGGCGTATGGCTTCTAGACTTCGAAGCCACACACGGGGGCAGTCGAACAGGCTTAAAGGCCAAGACGCTAAACTTGTTCGTCTGTCCAACCGGTTTGATGTATTGTCGGAGGCTGACTCGGTCCCACAATTGTCATCCTGCGAGTGTGACGGCCCCCCAGCCCGCCAGGTCTGAGCAAACGCAGAAGGGCATTCTGGTAGTTGGGAGCTCTAATGTTAGGCGGTTATTAGAGCCCCTTAGGGAAATGGCGGATTCCTCGGGGAAGAAATCCAACGTCCATTCAGTGTGTATTCCGGGTGGCCAGATCCGATATGTGGAACAGGCCATCCCGGATGCCATAGAGGGGACGGGGTGTAGCCAACTACAGATGGTGGCTCATGTCGGCACCAATGATGCCTGTCGCCTTGGGTCGGAGGTTATCCTCTCTTCCTTCCGGCGGCTGGCTGAAAGGGTGAACTCTGTGGCCAGTGACCGCAAGATATCGGCAGAGCTAACCACCTGTAGCAGTCGTAGACAGAGTTGATTGTGGACCTCTGGTTCAGAGCCGTATTGAGGGGCTGAACCAGAGACTACGACGTTTCTGTGATGACATTGGCTGCAGATTTCTCGATCTTCGCCATAGGGTCGAGTCTTGTAGGGTTCCCCTTAATAGGTCAGGTGTGCACTACACACGTGAATCGGCTACACGGGTGGCAGGGGCCGTGTGGAATGCACTGGGTGGTTTTTTAGGCTGAGGGAGGAAGACCCGAAACACGAAATTCAGTTACGGGCAATCCAATCAGATACAACACCGGAATGTAGGAGCAACGTAAAAGAATCTCGTCAGTTAAAAGTTCTCGTAATTAACTGTAGAAGCGTTTGTAACAAACAACCGGAACTTGAAAGCGTAATTTGTAGTACAGAAGCGGATATCGTTATCAGTACAGAAAGTTGGTTGAAACCGGAAATAAGTTCCGCCGAAACTTTTAAAGATAGCATGAACGTTTTTCGTAAAGACAGATTACATTCTCATGGAGGTGGGGTATTTATAGCTGTGAGTAAATTTCTCCATGTAATGAAATAGACGTCGATACGAACTGTGAAATCATATGGATTAAACTCAACGTTGCTGGGTCAAAACTCATCATAGGTGCCTTCTACCGTCCACCGGATTCGGATATAGCTATCGTCGAGGAGTTAAGAAATAATGTAAATAGTATAGCTAGCCGTTTTAAAGATCATGCTATGATTCTAGGAGGCGACTTCAATCTGCCTTATATTGGACTGGCGTAATTACGTTCACATCACAGGTAGCAGGGATAAGGCAGCTTCTGAAGTAATTCTCGATTTGTTGTCAGATAATCATCTCGAGCAGCTAGTTAATGAACCTACGCGGTGTCATAACGGTAGCGAAAACATTTTAGACTTGCTGGTTACCAACAGGCCAGGAATTATTCACCGACATTTCAACGACCACAGGAATAAGCGATCACAAAGCGGTAATTGCGACTATCAAATTAATTACCGAGCGAAAAAGGAAAAATGGGCGGATTGTATACAGATTCAGTAAGGCCTCAAAGGAGTGTTTTAGGACCTACCTGAGGAATAAATACCATAACTTCAAGTCAACAAAGGACACCGTTGAAGAGATGTGGCATCGTTTTATACATATAGTCAGGGAAGGCATGGAAATACATATACCAAAGCGGACAATAAAGGGAGAGGATGATCCACCGTGGTACACATGCGAAGTCAAAAGATTACTCAATAAACAAAGGAAAATACACGCACGCTCAAGAAGGAAGGGGTGTCGCAGCGATTTAGAAACCTTAGCTGATTTAAGAGGACGTATTAAGAATGTAATGCGCGAGGCCTTTAACGATTTTCACTCCAACTCTCTCTCTAAGAGTCTCACAGAAAACCCAAAGAAATTTTGGTTGTATGTACGAAAAGTTAGTTGTACCAACAGCAATATTCCAGCACTAATTCGTGAAGGTATCGAGGTTAATGAAAGCCGTGATAAAGCTAACATACTAAATACTGTATTCAAAAATTCATTTACAAATGAACATAAGGAT
The DNA here is from genome assembly GCA_031002005.1 of Vandiemenella viatica. Lineage (NCBI taxonomy): Eukaryota > Metazoa > Arthropoda > Insecta > Orthoptera > Morabidae > Vandiemenella > Vandiemenella viatica. The sequence goes on from CM061921.1 coordinate 378,100,522, forward strand.
AGTATTCCCGTTTTCCCACGCAATGGCGAGTCGGTGATGGAATCATTACGAATAGATACTGCAGGTATCGTTAAGCAATTAGAGCTCCTGAAGTGGGGGAAAGCACCGGGCCCGGATGGAATTCCAGTAAGAGTATTTTCAGAGTATGCTGCAGAAATCGGGCCATTTCTGTCTGATATATTCAGTAAAATCATTAGAAGAGCGAAAAGTACCTTCAGACTGGAAAATCGCGCAAGTAACTCCGATTTTCAAAAAAGGTGATCGAAGTGATCCTGGGAACTATCGTCCCATATCTATAACATCTGTTTGTAGTAGAGTTATGGAGCATATTATATGCTCGAACATTATGAATTTTCTAGATTATAATAATTTGCTTACAACAAATCAACATGGATTTCGGAAGAAAAGATCATGTGAAACACAGCTGGCCCTATTTACACACGACGTAATGAAAGTTATCGATACAGGTTCACAAGTAGATGCAATTTTTTTAGATTTCCAGAAAGCCTTTGACTCTGTGCCACACAACCGCCTTTTAGCGAAGCTTCGAGCGTACGGTATATCGGATCAGCTTTGTGAATGGATAAAGGATTTTCTAACTGGTCGGTCGCAGTATGTTGTCGTTGAAGGAGAAAGTTCTTCTAATCTAGATGTTACATCGGGTGTACCTCAAGGAAGTGTAATAGGACCACTTCTTTTCTTAATTTTTATAAACGATCTCGGAGACAAAGTGAAAAGCCTTTTTAGATTGTTTGCTGATGATGCGGTTATTTATAGGGACGTAAGAACTTTGGCCGATTGCTTAGAAATTCAGCGCGATCTGGATGTTATTTTGGCTTGGTGCGCTGAGTGGCAACTTACTCTAAACTGTAAAAAGTGCAAGACAATGAGCATAACTAACAAAAAGAATCCGCTTGTTCAGAAATACGAGTTAAACAATACAGTTATTGATATGGTCGATTCTATTAAATATTTGGGAGTAACAGTACAAAGGAACATGAAATGGGACATACACATTAATTCTTTAGTAGGTAGAGCAAATTCTAGGCTGCGATTCATAGGTAGAATCTTGAAAAATTGTAATGATCAAACAAAGGAGATAGCGTAAAAATCTCTTGTGCATCCACATTTGGATTATTGTTGTGCCATTTGGGACCCGTTTCGTAAGGGATTGATCGAAAGTATAGAGAAAATACAGAGAAGAGCCGCTCGATTCGTGACCGCTTGCTACAGTCCTTATGAAAAGCGTCGCAGAACTGATTAGTAGATTAGGTTGGGAGTCTCTGGTAGATAGACGACACACGTTTCGTTTAAACTTATTGGAAAACATGCGTACTCCAACTTTCACTCATGAATGTAGTGAAATACTTCTTCCACCAACCTATTTGAGTCGGAAGGACAGGAAAGATAAAATTAGAGAAATAAGGTGCCGGACTGATTCTTATATGAATTCTTTTTTCCCTCGTACCATTAGGGATTGGAATGCACAGCAAAGAGATTAGCTTTGGTACTGAGCACCCTGTGCCACCCACAATTTTGTGAATTGCGGAGTATATATGTAGACGTAGATGTAATCATCATTATAAATAAATAAAAGTTGGGTGCCATTGCATTAACTCCAAATCAGATATGAATATTGATTTTTAAGTTAACACATATACTTGAAGTGAAGGTAATAGGTGGGGATAATATTGCAATGAATCAAATTCCAAAACTTTTTAAAAGAAATTATTGACATATTCTAAAAGTAAATGAAAATAACTGTTAATTAAAATTGAATAACGACTAACAAAACAAGTAAACCAGCTCTTAGCAAATCACTATAAACTGACTTCTCAGTTAGCTTGATCCAAATCTGTGTTATGTGAGCTAAGCATGATGGTTGCTGGGTATCGCTTTGCTTTCCAGTTGATTGCAGTAATTTGAATGTGTTAATCATACGGTAGGTGTTATCAATGACTACAGTTTCGATTTGCATGAAGTGATGGCCTGGAACTTTAATATCTTCCTCTATGACAACTGGTGAGAGATGTTGTATGTTAGTGCAGCTTACATCAGCTGTTAGGTGGTGTCAAAGCCTGCATTGTCGATTATACTGAATAAACTGCTCTAGGCTGTTCTCCTCTAAGTTTTGGACCAGAGACTATATCAGGTACTGCCTCCAAAGTAGAGGTACAGGTTGAATCTTGAAACTTAATCACAGAAGTTTGAAACTAGCAATTGCGTATTTCACTGCTGTAACCAGAAAAGCAAGTCCCTCTCTTCTCCACTCGTTACCTGTGCTGCTCTCACTTTGCATGTATCGGTTAGTCGCAGTATTCCAGAAATCGTATTCTGCTGTAGTTGGTCATGGAAAGCACAAATGTTTAAACATTAGTTTATAATGATCAATAATACTGCTTATTCATTGGGTAAGGTCTTTCCCTCACTTTCCATCCACATATTCACAGTTTGGACTAGCTTAAAATTGGCCACATTCCCACAGTTCAATGAAAAGTGATGTTGGTTTTTCAGATCACTAGTACTGTCTTTTCTCTGTACCAACTCTGACTGAACAGTGTTCTTAGTAATCAAGGATAATTGGATGGTTTTTTTGATGAGTCATTACTTTTCACTTTAGCATTTTAGTTGAGATTTCCCTTTATCACACTGAGAGAGAATTAGATTCAAAGAAAACTTTTTACATTGTCAATTTACAGTTTGTGTTGGTGCGTGATTGGGCTCAGGAACTGGACCATAAAGCATTTATCCTTACAGTCAGGACATGCAGATCCATCCATTTTTTTCTAATGTATGATCCAAATTATAGTTTATTTTATTATTTGTACCACCTCTTGCTGAGATTATACTTTCCATTTTTATCGATAGTCTACTGTGCCTCCCCCGCTTTCTCCACTGCCACCCTTACCCTACCTTCAGTCACATGGTGAGTCCTCAGTATGTACATCTCTGATCCCCTTGCCGTGTGTCTCATCTGTGTACATGATTAAAGTTTTATATCAAAATAAAGACACAGTTGATTCTTATTCTTGAAAGCAGTGATACTCTATGCTCATCTCTTTATTAGTTATTTTCTGACAAGAACAGTGTTTAATTAATTGCTTCTCAGCATTTTTTTTTGCATAATGTTCAGAATGAATGACAATGATAAATAAAAAATGTCTATTGTATTTGAGCATTTAGTTTCACGCCATGATTTCTCCTTCTACTTCCATGTTACTGCTATTTTTGAACCAGGTTATTCTATCAGTCTGAAATGTTTGTCAGTTCTTCATCTATATTGAAATCACATCTATGACTACATGCTTGTGAAATTTTGCTGAGGGTAAAGAAACTGATGACTGAGATCTTTGCTGTAATGAGACCCACAATCTACACAGATTTGTAACTTTTTGTTTTTAGCTAAGCCCTTTAAATGAAAAGGGTGGGTAGTTATGGAGGCTTGTTGATTGGAGTAAGATGTGAGAGAATGGTGGTAGCAGCAGCAGCAACAATGATGATGATGGGAATGGTTAGCTAATCTATAAATTTCCCTGGCAGATATCACCTAATACATTCCAACAGCTTGATATCACCTAGAAAAAATCAGAATTCTGTTAAGATAACAGTGTATATAATACTTGAATCAAGTCGTCTTATACTGAAGTCTCATAGCTACTCCCCAAAATCCTACCAGTACCCCTTCAGAATAAGTTTAAACAGAACCCCTTCCCCTCCCAAATCCGAACAAACTTTCGGATCTTAACCTCGTTTCACTATTGATACAATTATGGGAAATACTACTTGTGTGACATTTTGTGTTGTGATGTAACTATCCATTATTTGTTGTTGTGTACTTCATGTTATCGACCATTTTAAGTGACATATCGAACTTTTAAATAATATGTATTTTTACTCATTTTTTGGTATTTCTAGATTAGGTAATTGAATTGTTGACGAAGTCGAAATGATAATGCGTTAAACATTTAATATTATTACTTAATGAAACTAGTATTTAAACAGGGCACCAGCAAAATTTCATTAAATGTTATCAAAAATTCTATAGTTCTGATTCAAATACTAATTTAAGGTTATCTGCTTTTATCTTACCTATATCACTTCAAATTCAAGTTTTTACTGTTTACAAAGAATAAAATGCTGCTAAAATGGAGCTAGTTTGCATTATGAAAAGACATTGTGTGTAATATGTTCTCAATCCCTAAAGAAGATTTTGTGAAATGCTTCAACTATTGTATTTCAAGGATAAGTGAGTGAATTTCTATGTGGAGAGCATTTTAAAGTAGCTTAGGGAGGGTTCCAGTCCTCTCTCTTGACTATATTTTGCGTAGCCAAAGATCTGTCTCTGTTTTAATGACTTTTTAAGTTTTAATTACTTCCTTCTAAAGTAATTGTTTTTAATATCATGTCACATTGATGTCAGTGTGTTCTTTGCTTTCAGATTGAGTCAGTCATTGGTAGTGAAATATATACCATATTTGTTGAATTTAATCCTACAGTTCCTCATTGTTCGCTGGCAACTTTAATTGGTCTCTGTATCCGTGTAAAGCTGGAGCGCAGTCTCAATGAAAAGTTCAAATTGGATATATACCTAAAGAAAGGGACTCATACAACAGAGGATGAAAGTTAGTATCTTTTGTACTGACAAGAATATCACATTGTCTTGTTTTAAATTATATTTTTCTTTGATTAGAATGGCCTTTTTATCTTATTGTCTGTGATGTGGAACAATGTAAGAGTTCTTTTAAAAAAGTAATAAGTATGGTAACTTATAATTAGGTAATTCTTTGACTTAATTTGATGTAATTACGGACCAAAATTTACTGAGTTCAACTTTAACTGACACTAAAGAAATGGTTTTTGAAGCATGAAATGTAGGATTTTTAAAAAAAATTAATCAGCAGAATCTTCTCCTTAAAAACATTTACTCAAAAGTTTTTATTTTAAGTAATTCAAAATTTCAGAGCGAATAAACAGAGGAAGAACCAATATATACACACTTGTTCCTGCGAAATGTAGTTCGTGCATAAATGGCTTTTTTTTTATTATTATTATTTTTAAAAAACCCACTAATTCTACTCTAGAGAACTGCAAAAAGTGTGATTATTTTGGTCTTTGGATGGCTTGAAATGGAAGAAATTTGCGGAGTTATACCCTTTTTCGTGTGGCAGATCAGAAGAAAAGAAAAAAGGTTAACAGAAAATAATTATCAACTTAAAATCCTTCTTTATTTTCAAAAATCTATGTTTAAAACATTAAAATTAAATTTCTCATCTTTGGTTTTCCTTGAGTAGTTTCTCTCCAATCTGTGAAAAGAACGTCAAGTAGGAAAAAATAAAATAAGAAAACTTATTATTGTTAATAATTATGGAAGATTTGGCAATTCCCACTTGTTTTGACTAATGTATTAACATGTTTTTATTATTGGTATCATAATTATAAGAAATAATAATTATTCTAATATTAATTATGCTTATTAATAATAAACAACATAAAAATAATAAATCTTAAGGTAATACACCTCATATAATTAATTATTTGATGTTACCCATTCTCAAGTAATTAATTATTATTGCTTAAATTATTAATACTCACTTAGCACTTAGCAATACGGATTTTTTTTGGGGCAAGTGAAAAGGAGTGCTTAACATAAAAAAAATTAAGACAAATAACTGGACACAACGTTGATTAACATCATAGGTATCAACTAAGCACGAAAAACTCTTGGGTTTGCTTCAACTAAGATGATGATGACAGATACAACTCTCTTCACATACTCCACAGGGGCCTGGTACGCAAGTGCCAGGTACGGGTTTGGCGAACCCGCGGTGCCCGAGCTGGAAACTTGTGAGCGCCGCAAGTTTCCCACACCGTAAACTCCTACCATGCTTCAACGACCACAGTAGGGCGTGGCAATAGAACTTTGTGTGCCTAGGGGAACGGGGATCTTGACTTAGTCGCCCAGATCGCGAGGACGGTACAAACCTCTATAAAAAAAACCTCAACCAACCTCAAGGTCAGACACGTGCCGAGGAGGCGAATGGGTGATGAGGGAAATCACTCGCTAATGTGCAACCTCAGGGGCACCTGCGCACCCCTGTTGTGTTGGCGCTTCTTTTTTAACTGGTTTTACTCGTGGGATCAAAACGAAGTTGTCCACAAAAACCACAAAACCCTGCGGTACGGGTGTGCCGCAGGCTAGACCCAATACACCCAGTTCTAAGAAGCGGGCCAGGGTTGATAGCCCTCTCGCTTCGGAGAGTCAAAGTCACTGGTAAGTCTGTTTGATACCGGGTAGCGGGGACATTTGAAAAAGTGTCTCCTTTTTATATTAATAAAGGGCTGGAAGGATTAGTTGGAACCTTGAGATCAGTTAAAATGCTGGAAACAACCACCATCCCAGCTCCTTAATTGCGAGAAGCTCGGGGAGTTCGCCGTTAAAAGCGAACTCCACAGAACCCTAAACTATACTAAAGGCGTCGTCACATGCCATGACATCATGGATTTAGGGACCAAGGAACTGGTTAAGGAGTGGGAAAATCAGCAAGTGGTCGAGGTGCGTCAGATTACACGGAGGGTAAATGTCAGTCTTGAAAAGACTGCCACCTTTGTCCTGACGTTTGACACTCCAGTGTTGCCCAAGTGTATTAAAGCTGGCTACATTAACGTCCGTCCGTATGTTCCGGACCCAATGCGCTGCTTCCAGTGCGTCATGCAAGGGCAACCCCACTTGTGGTACATGTGGCAAGGGGGCACATGAACCGGGTGTCACTTGCACGCTCCCGCAGGTGTGCGTCAACTGCTCCGGGGCACATCCTGCCTGGAGTAGGGAGTGTCAAGTGTATCTTGAGGAGCGCAAGATACAAGAGTTAAAGACCAAAGAGCGGATATCGTATAAAGAAGCAAAGAAGGCGAAATCCCTCGGCGCTCCAATTTTTGGAAATAGCTTTGCCAAAATGGTCTCGACTCCCATCAGGAAAGAAAGTGTTGCTACGCAGACATCCTTTGCAGACATGGGCACAAGCACTACGTGCTCATATCAGTGCAAGTGTGGTGCAAAATCCACGAAGGACCGCGGATGTTGCTAGTAACAGGTAGCGATACCACTTGCTACCAGTGGAAACAGAGGTGACCAGAAGATCTGAGGTATAAAGTTTAGACAGATGGATCCGACTCAGTTCTTCTTCTCCTCCCAGACCAACCAGTAGTAGGGAGAGTAAGGGGAAGAGGCAGAGGAAGAAGAAATAAATGGGGAGGAATTTGAGGAGTCCTCCGGGTCGGAGATGTCTGTTTCCGCTTCCGGGCAGGAAGAAACTGAGATGCTGGTGGACGATTCTAGTCCCGTTCCTCAGCAGGAAGTGACCGAAGACCCACCCGAACCGCGGGTGAGGTTAGATAGGTAAGGATGGCTCCCATACTTCAGTGAAACATCAACGGTTTTATAGCTCACAAAGAGGAATTACACCTCTTAGCACGGTCTGATCCTTTGTGTCGCTGTCTCCAAGAGACACATTTCAGACCACTACACCACCCAGTGCTAAGAGGATATGACATATACCGAAAGGACAATATCGAGGGTGATCGAGCGAAGGGGGGGGGAGTGGCTGTGTTTGTTCGAAACTTTGTCCACTCCGAACCTATTACTCTCACCTTTGATCTGCAAGCAGTGGCAGTGAGGATACATGGTCCTACAGTCTACAGTAAAATTTTAATATGCTTTATCGCTTTCAGTTGTTAAATTAATGTTGATCAAAAGCTCATTTTTACTAATGAAATACTGTTCTTACTTTTACCTAAATTTCGTGTAATATTGTTATTTCAGAGTAAAGTTCGTTCACTTTGATACTAATTTTTTCTCATAAATTTAGAACCTCTAATATTGTCTCACAGCCATCAAATGAAACCTCGTGTTTTAAATTTAATTTTTGGATTTTCTGTAGCCAATTGCTTTCATTAAAATCTAACTATTTACTAAGATACTCCAGACTTTTATCAACGAATACTAGAGCATTACTTTTAATATTATCACTTTCTGTGGAGAATTTGGCTACTAAAGGCTTTTTCTTGTTTTCTTAATCAAAGAAACAGTATCTTTTACATTTTTCTAGCACTGATTTTAAAGCTGACATAATATAATACTTATCTCAGTCTGTTGGTTAACAGATTTGTGAAAGTTATGTAAAGAAATGACTTGCGAAATTCAAAAAGATTTTAACTTTTGTGTCTTCATCAGTTTCATTTGTCGCCAAAATATTGTGAATGTGTGTTGGATTATCCTCCCCTACACTAATAAAAAAAATTAGCTCAATGACTTCGAATTTACTGGAAATTTACACACTTTCGTTATTGTTACCACTTTCTCATTCAAGGGGCACTGTCATTTTTATATTTCTAATTGTTAGGTATCACATTGGAAGTATTACTGTTACTTTTCTTAATAATATAGGTAATATTGTTTCTGTCATATAGTACTTAACTTGTAGCCAATAGTAGAGTTATATTTTATTCATGATTTCCAAAACTATATTTAAATAAAAAAAGCCGATTACTTATAAACGGGTATTTTAATTCATCAAAATAAACTCATTTATAATATTTTTTAAGTAATGTTGTGTTGTTGGAGTTTAAGGGCGCGTCGACGGCGGGGTAATTAGCGCCTTTTATAAGTAATGTTTCTTCCATGAACTAATAAATAAATCCATTTAAAAAATTAATATTCTACAAATGTATGTAAAGTAAATAGTAAAAACAGCACAGTTATTCAGTTTATCCATTTGTGCAAAGGACAATGAGCACTTTGGTTTATCGGCAGCAACTGATCATGCTAATGTCATTTGAAAGGGCTATTATTAAGCAATAACTTTTGTTAAGAAGGTCATATTAAATTCAATTTAAAAACGACAAAAATGATTATGTCCTAATAAAACTGACATAACAAACAAAATAGCACGTGCAGTAGCGATAGCAAGGCGAGCTAACGATCTGTTTCTCTGAATTCGAGACACGAACTAAAAGAGTGAACTAGTTCGTGAGGGAGCTGTGAAATAAACTGAGCGCTCTTCTTCGCGAATTATAATGCGCGAGTCTAGTACCCAGCAGACTGTTTAGTCCAGGACATCCAGGACACCCTCCAATCCTGTGGTAAGGAGGTTTTGTTCTGCTGGGTACCTGGTCATGTGGGAATCAGGGGAACGAAGCAGCTGATGAAGCTGCCAAGTTAGCCTGCGACAAGGTCGGAATCGACTTTGCTCCGGTCCCAAAGTCAGACCTTGCCTCGGCGGCGAAGAGAATTGTTTTTGAGGTGTGGGAGAGGCAGTGGCTGTAAGTAGAGCATAATAAACTCAGGCTGGTCAAACTGACCGTTCAGCCATGGAGCAGCTCCTTCCAGCGGGTGAGGAGGGATGAGGTTCTCTTTACTCGCCTCCGTATAGGGCACTGTCCTCTCACGCACAGCTTTCTTCACCGCCGTGAGGACCCACCGGAATGTGATGCTTGTGGAGTACTGTCAAAGGTACGCCACAAGCATCACATTCCGGTGTTTTATTGTGTTTTATTTTTTGACTTAAGGGCAGACGTTGGCCTAGCCAATGATCTGTCCCTTATTTTAAGTAATGAAGCTAGCAATGTGGCTAAAGTTTTAAAATTCTGTGTATTGGGCGGTCTTATCCCAAAATTTTTGGGAAGACCGGCCTAATCTTTTAAGGTGGATGAGTGGCCATTTTACATCCACTCATCCATACACATTGTTTTTGTTTTGTTTTGTTCTGTTTTTATTCGTTTTGCTGTTAGTTTTAAACTTTTATAACTGGTTGGCCTCTTTACAGCCAACCAGATCTGGGCTGTGGGTTTCCTAGTTTAATGGCCCTTTTACAGAAAACATTTTAGCATTGGACTTGCGGTCCGTGTGGCCGACCCCTCTACAGTCGGCCATACGGACGGAAATATTTAGATTTTAAGCCACATTGCTAAGCCGGTCGTTGTTAGGGCACTAATGACCCCGCCATCGACATGCCCTTAAACCCCAACAACAAAACAAACATCTCTTCTCCTAATTTGACATCCAAATGAAATCGCGCAGAGTCTTTGTAACTTTCAGTGAAGATTATGCTCAGTGCTAAATGCCGCCTGGTGCCAGGTATATGAAGTGCAGGTTACTTAGGACAACTTCACATAGATGGAAGCACTAAACATTTTCTATAAACCCAGTTACAGTTGAAGTATGCACTTGGCCCAATGCTCCGTAGTATTGAGTTGTTTTTTTTGTTTTTTTTTTACAAAAATTATCAGCTTTTGGAATTTATACATTTTGCCTTTAGTACCATTTCAGTGACACAAAAAAACCCTGATTTTATAGTCTGAGTTTGCCTAGTTATTATAGATTGTTGTGAAATGGGACAAGGATGCTGCTGAAAATTCAGCTGAGCTTCCATTCGGCAGGAGGTGCATGGGCTGAAGTAGAAAGAGAGAGAGAGACCTGTACAATAAAGCCTATAAAGGCATTCAGTGGGTCACGACTGCTGATGATACTTCAGACTGTTGGAACTAATAGCAGGGTTGGACTTAAAATCCATAAATAAATGACAGATTTTGATAAGAAAAAAATGGCAAAAAGTGAGAAATTATTATTTGGTCCAGTTTAAGATGAACCTCTTTATAGACATTCTCTTCATGATTCTGAAGCTGAGAGAGTTAAAATCATGCCATAGATTGATCAGGTTGTGTTGAACTTTTGACATCCTTTGCTGAAAATCATTTAAAAATAGAGAAACAAAAATTATACTACATTGCTGGTATAACATTTACTCCAGCTTATTACCAGGAACATTATTCTAAATCTAATTAGAGTGACTGAAAATTCGTATTTTTTGTAAGTTTTGTTGTAAAATAAAAAAATCAATTTATGGACAGTTTATATCCAGCCTTTGCCTACATATAGATCATTCTCCTGTCAGCCAGTTAACATCGTTCATCAGTAGCTTTTCGCCATAGTACCTGATGTTGCAAAAATTTACATTGCAGATAGTGAATTCATGACAGCCACACTTGCACAAAGCTGTCAGTGTTAGGTATTTAGTAAGTTGTAATTTAAGTATATTGCAATTCATTCAGTAAACATGAACAAAAGTGAGAGAGTTATTTGTGCTACATAGTGCAGGCTGTACTTTGCACCAGACAAAAATTCTTATTTAATAGATAAAACTTCCTTCACTTGAAACAGTTTGGTCCAGCATAAACATACAGCTTAAAAGGCAGTGTGTGTAATAATATGCAAGACCTGAGAGAAATAAATCAACTGTTTATAGTTGGCACAAACTTGTCAGTACTGTTAGTGTTAATTCATAAAATAGATTATGATAAACTGCATCCTTAGATAGCTCTGAAAAGTGATAAATTTTTATCTGCCTTTTATCATTACAAACTACACTTAATCAGTTTACAGCAGCATTATTCAGCTTGGCAAAAACAGAAAGAAGCAAACTATTACAGTAGTTCAGTATGAACTAACATTTCATCCAGTTAACAACTTTAAATGGCATTACAAATTTCTCAGAATTTAGTGTGCTATTGTTAGTAACAAATTCAACAATAATAGAACATTATAGCTAACTTACCTTTTGAAGGTTTTTATGAAACTGTCATTGCATACTTTGGAAGTTACAAAATTTGGTTCACATTAATTAGATTGTTTAGTTATTGTGGTACATTATTGAGGATGTTGGCATTGATGATGACTGGGGTTTGTAATAAAATAAAAGGGACAATGAATTTATTTGGATATGAAAATATACTTCCATTCACTTTTTATAAATTTATAAACATTACAAAAAAAAAAAAAAGCCTCAGATAATGACCTTACAGAATTTATTAACCTCTTACAGGTCATCAACTCTTTAGTGTAGCATTGTAGTCATTTACCATCCGTTGTCATATTTACCAAATAATGAACATTGAACATATATCAATGAAAGTTATCGATGCAGGTTCACAAGTTGATGCAATTTTCTTGGATTTTCAGAAAGCTTTTGATTCTGTACCACACAACTGACTTTTAGTGAAGATTCGAGCACACAGTATATCTGATCAGATTTGTGAATGGATACGTGATTTTCTAACTGGTCGATCACAGTATGTCATTGTTGACTCTTCTAAGCTAAATGTTTTTTCGGGCGTTCCTCAAGGAAGTGTAATAGGACCACTTCTTTTCTTAATTTTTATAAATGATCTAGGTGACAATGTTAAATGCTGGTTGTGATTGTTTGCCGACGATGCAGTTATCTATAGGGAAATAAGGTGCTCTGACAACTGCTTAGAAATTCAGCGTGATTTGGATGCTATTTCCGAATGGTGCCGTAAATGGCAGCTTACACTTCATTGTAAAAAGTGCAAGGTAATGCAAATAAGTAACAAAAAGAATCAGTTTATGAGTACAAATTAAACAATTCAGCTGTTGATTCACTGAAGTATCTGGGGATAATAATACAAAGCAACATTAAATGGGACTTGCACATAACTTCCGTCATAGGCAAATCTAATTCTAAATTACTATTTATAGGTTGTATTTTGAGGAATTGTATTGCTCATACAAAGGAAATAGCATATAAAACACTAGTGTGACCGCATCTGGATTACTTTTTTGGAGTTTTGGATCCGTATCGCAAGGGCTTGATTGACTCAGTGGAGAGAGTACAGAGGTGAGCCACTCGATTCGTTACTGGTTGCTACAGCCCTTATGAAAGCATCACAGAACTGATACATAGATTAGGCTGAGATTGTTTGGATGACAGATGAAACCATTTGCGTTTGAATTTATTGGAGAATATGCAAAATTCTATGACCTACGAGTACAGTGAGATACTTCTTCTGCCAACCTATTTGGGTCGCAATAACGGGTGGATAAGATTCGAGAAATAAGATGCCATACTGATGCTTATATGTATTCTTTCTTTCCTTGTGCTGTTAGGGATTGGAATGCACAGAATTAAGATTGGTGCTTAGCACCCTCTGCCACCCACAATGTTTGTGAATTGCAGAGTATGCACGTAGATGTAGATGGCTCTTGTGGACCCATCAGGCTGCCAGACAGCGTTTGCCACAGGCAGTGAGTCCCTGTGTACTGACACAGCTAGCTGACTCTCAGTGACAGTGAGGTGTTTTCTCACAAGCTGCTGGACATGTTCTGCCTTTGTCTGACGTCTTACCCTTGGAGGCCCTGTTTGAAGCTATGTCGATACCATAAGGTCTTATGATAGTCCAGCGTGGAATCAATCTGATAGTTTCCTTCTCTATAACACACCTCTGCAAATTTTAGTACATAACAAAGCCTGGTTGGATGAACAAGGTGAAAAGGAAATTTTACTACCAGAGCCATTAACATACTGTGTCGCCAAGATATTTCTTGGCCTGTTTCCTTAATTACCCAACATTTCGAGGAGAGATAACCAAAGTGACACCACTCTTTTATGGCTCCCCATTCCGCAGGGTTCCCAGTTTGGTTGCGAAAATAGCTTCTGTTATTTTCAAGGTTCTTTAAATGATCATCTACAGCAGGGGCTCTCAAACGGGGGTGTTGCACCTTGCTGGGAGGCAAACAAGATCATCAAGTCTTTTGGCAAACTGGTTTTCTCTATGACTTCCTTTCCTGACCAAATGTTGCCTAAATAAAGCAGTTAATAATAGGCATGTATATACCAGAGTTCAAATTGAAATGTACCCGCTAATAGAACACCAGTTTCAAGATTGATACAGAAAACTGAGAGAACCAACGGCAAACTAAATGGCTGAAAGGTGATTCATGCCGGAGCTCAACTTATTCTGTATTGCTTGTCAGTTGACCGTCAACCTGAAATATACATAAGATCAAAGTTTCTCTCGGTGTTGGGAATATATGAAATTCTCTCAGGTAACTAGCTGAGTCAAGGAAGTATTATTACCACACGATATTTCAGCAATCACATTCGTTGTCACCATCTTCCGGTGAAGTGCCGGATACTCGGCCATCACAAGCATGCGAAGTTGTTGAGCCAACCAAGACTCCTGCTGCCACGCCGCGATTGGTCGGCTTAGGAACCCGTTGTAGTCGGGGTCCTGTCTCGTCACAACTTTATTCGATGCCCCTGTACGTATGACCTGTAGCAGACGGGCTGAAAGACATCGTTCGTTCGAAGGAAATGTCAGAAGACAAGGCCTTTGCCATAAGCTACTCAAAAATTCATGAGCAACAATTGCTCACTGATACTACTAGCGAGCGCTCCGTTGACTTGGATGCGCTGTGTCATGCGTATCTCGGCAGCGCTGTCGATGCATAACATCAATGACTGGTGTCCAGGCTTTACTCAGTTGGTACCCACAATCCCGGTTGACGAGGTTTGACGCGAGGAGAATTTCAACCGCTTCAGTGAGAATGCTGTCCCAGAACCTCCCAGTATGCGCCAGTACTCTGGTGTTTTCAAAATCGAAGCTGTGGCCTGTTGGAGGCTGTGTTCCGCTGCTGCATACTTCTCTTTCTGCCCTAGACGAACATGTCGAGCATGTTTCAGACATCGCTGGTTAACACACCGTATTGTCTGGCCAATGTAACTCTTTCCACATTCAGGAGGAATGCAATATACCCCAGGTGTCCGCAGAGCAAGGTCATCCTTGGGGAATCGCAAAATGTTTTTCAACTTTAGTGGCAGTAGGAAAACGGTTTTAATTCCACTTTTTGCTAGAACCCGTCCTATTCTCGACGTTTTAGCGCCAGAGTACGGTAAGAAGGCTAGACGATCTGGTGGCTCGTTGGTGTTATTGAGCCTGTGTCTCAGCTCTAGGAATGCCAGTCTTATCTGATAATCAATGTACCCATTGTGTCTGAAGGTCTGACGCAGATGATTCAGTTCCCCCAGTAGGCTGTCACCCTATGTACAAGCGTGGTGAGTACTGTCTTGCAGTCCCATCAGGTTTCCTTTCTATAATAATGTTTAGGAAAGGCAGCCACCCTTCTTCTTCTATCTCCATCGTAAGCTTGATGTTTTCATTTATGCTGTTCAGGTGATGGGGAAAAGCTTCCAGTTGTCCCTGCCATGTGGCCAAATAACAGAGGTGTCATCCACGTATCGGTAGATATCGCTGGGCTTCATGGGAGAGCCGAGACATAGCCTCAATAACATTAACAACGAGTCACCAGATCGTCTAGCCTTCTTGCCATACTCTGGCACTACAACGTCGAAGATAGGACGGGTTCTAGCAAAAAGTGGAATTAAGACCGTTTTCCTACCACCACCGAAGTTGAAGAACATTTTGCGCTCTCCGAAGGATGACCTTGCTCTGTGGACACCTGGGGTATATTGCATTCCTCGTGAATGTGGAAAGAGTTACATCGGCCAGACGATACGGTGTGTAAACAAGCGATGTCTGGAACATGCTCGACACATTCATCTGGGGCAGAAAGAGAAGTCTGTGGTGAAGGAACACAGCCTCGAACGGGGCCACGGCTTCGATTTTGAAAACACCAGAATACTGGTGCATACTGGGAGCTTCTAGGACAGCATTCTTGCTGAAGCGGTTGAAGTTCTCCTCGCGTGAAACCTCGTCAACTGGGACTGCGGGTACCAACTGAATGACGCTTGGACGCCAGTCATCGATGCCATGCGGCGACAGTGCTGCCGAGATATGCACGATATGGCACGTCCAGATAGACTGAGTTTTCGCTTGTAGTAGCAGCGAGCAATTGTTGCTCATACATTATTAAGCAGCTTATGGCGAAGGCTTTGTCTTCTGACATTTCCTTTGAACGAGCAATGACTTTCGGCCTGTCTGCTTAAGGTCATGCGAACAGGGGCATCGAATCAAGTTGTGACGAGACAGGTCCCCAGTTACGACAGTTTCCAAAGCCGACCAATCATGGTGTGGCAGCATGAGTCTTAGTTGGCTCAACAACATCGCACGCATATGGTGGCGGAGCATCCGGAACTTCACCAGAAGATGCCGACAGTGATTGTGATCGCTGAAATATCAGGTGGTAATAACTCTTCCATGACTCGGCTAGTTACCCGAGAGAATTTCGTATAACCTGAAAGATGTAAGCTGGGTAGAAGAGTGGGCACAGCACCTCATGGGCCAGGACGGCTATAATTAAATATTAATAATTAAAGTGCATATTTAAATTAGGTCAGTTTGTGTTCATGTATCTTCAAATTAAGAGTGAAGAAAATTTAGTAAGGAATCATACCCATTTTCCTACATTTAATGTGGATACATTATTAGCAACCAACAATACATTACGACATACATCATAAGTGTTAATTAAGCAATGAAGGAACTGGCCATAAAAGTTACTGAATTAACAATTAAGGGAGTAATCATTGGACACCTACTGAAGACTGTTAATCATCAAGAAAGTGCACACGATGATTACCTTACTATCTATAATGTTTTACTAGTATGTGTGTCTAAGAACTTGACACTGTCCCATCATTTCTTCAGGTAACATTATACTGAAGTCTCCCAATATGTATCTGTAACTTCTGAATCTGAAGTCTAATAGTCACTAACAAACTTTATAACATTATCTGTCTACATCATTTCAATAAAAAAATTACATTGGTATAGTGTGTTAATTCTGTGAAATTACGAGGGTTGAATGATAAATAATGCCTCCAAGGTCATAACTCGAGACTGAATGGGAATATTTTAATAAATCAAACACAGAAATAATCCTTAGAATGTCTTCTTTAATTACCAATATTCACTTTCCATATAATCACCAGACAATTGGATACATTTCTGCCAACCATGAACCAGTTTTCTGAAGCCTTCGTGTCCGCAAGCACAGTCTCATAGTTCTCTCAGCATCTTCATCAGAAGCATAATGATGTCCCGACAGATCTTCTTTCATTATCGGGAACAGATGGAAGTCAGACGGTACCAAATCTTGACTGTATGGAGGATGCCGTACGGTGGTGAGATTCGGTCTCTGAAGTTCTGCTGTGGTGGCATGTGAAGTGTGTGGTCTGGCGTTGTCATGCTGCAGGAAAACATTTCCCTTTTCCTTTTGGACCCTTGTTATCCGTCGTTTAAAAGTTCGCAGCGTTGTGATGTAATGCTCTGAATTTATTGTTCCACGTTCAAGGACATCAACATGGATAACACCATCTGTGTCCCAGAACACTGTTGCCATGATTTTTCCAGCTGAGCGCTGTGTTTTGAATTTCTTTTTCTCGGGTGAGTCTTTGTGTCGATATTCCATAGACTGGCGTTTTGTCTCTGGGTCGTATCGGTGTACCCATGTTTCGTCTCCTGTCACAATTGAATGGAGAAAGGCATCACCTTCATTCTCGCAACGCGAGAGGAGTTCCTGCCAAATTTCAACTCTGTTTGCTTTCATTTCATACATCAGCATCTGAGGTACCCATCGTACACAGATCTTCCGATAGCCAAGCAAAGCAATAATGTGACCCACACGTTCTTGTGAAATGCCGATTATGCTTACAATTTCTCTCCGAGTGATACGACGGTCGTCTTGAATCAGACTGTCAACCTTTTGCTTGTGAAACTCAGTGGTTGCTGTCACAGGATGTCCAGCTCTTTGTTCCCACCTCAACCCAGTGACGCAATCACCATAAACAGCTTGCATTCTTTGATGAATATCCTTTGGGGTGACACCTTCTGTTGTCAAGAATTCAATGACTGCATGTTGCTTAAATCGCGTTGACTGACCGTCTGCGCAGGGTTCCATACTTTACACTGTAACACTTGTCCTTGTGAAATATTACAAGGCTGAGGGCCATATTTATGATGTGAAGGCCCTTGGGCTGAACCTGTGATGTGCGCTCTCCCAGCAAATATTTTGAAATTTAAGCTCATATTTTACAGCAATTTCCTTACCATAAAACTAGAATAAGCATTTGATGTTTGTTATTAAATTGTAGAATATTTTACTGTATTGTTTATAGAAGTATATAGAATTGTTGAGATAAAAATGAAAACAATTGAAAATCATTAAGATATTCAATTTGATTTATTAACATTTCTCTGAACAATTATAGAAGAAAAAGAATTCAAAGTCTTTTCCGACATTGAGAATTCATTTCTTAACATTTCAACCTGACCATCTCCTACCCCCACCCTGTCTTCTGCTGCCTAGCCAGGCATGGGGTAAACTTTGGCATATGCACAGCTCCCAAATCAAATGGGTCATTCCCTACTGCAAGAATAAGGTTTTAAACTGAAATATTATATATGTTTTTGTTCATTTCAAATGTTTTTCACTGATCGCAGCCTTCAACTTTGCTGAGTGATGGGTTATTTTCCATATCCTTTGTTATTTATATTGCATAAAAGCTGTTTCATTTTTTCTTAGTATCATTACAGACTTCATCAAAAGAAAATTGAGAGGCAAACTCTGTTAGAATATTTAGAGCAGGAGCAGGTTGCTCAGCTGTGACTATTAATTTTGTGTGTGGTAAAAAGAGCAGTCAGAGGTTTCTTGAGTGCCCACAGTTGAGACAAAAAATAGGTGAATATCATTTTGAAACTAAATGAAATCAAATGGAAACAGTTTTAAGTTAAATTACAAAATATTTATTAAAATTTAACATCACATTTTGCAAACTGTCAAAATTATACTTTAAATACAATGGGTGGCACAGAATTTTCAGTGTTCTTGCCAGGTACTAAAACTATGTAGAAAGCCTAAATGTGTTAAATTTATTAAAGCAATTTCACTCAACATACAAATCAAAATACCACATATTCATGGAATTATCCTACAAATTTACAACAAATCACCACATTCCTTTATTATAAACAAACTTAGTTATTCATAAGAATGATATTGTCCCTTTGTATCCTCTATTGGCCTGCTGTTACGTTGATGGCCTTGTGTTGTAATTCTGGATCGGTGGCTCATGTACACACTTCATTTGCTACATTGCTTATGAGCTTCGGATATAACATTCAACAACTACATCAAGAAAATTAGTAGCCAAACTCTTGAACTTTGTGCAGATGAAGAGGAGGTACACTTTCAGTTTGAATGTATGTTATAAGTAAATGATATGGTATTTATTTAGGCTAGTAGAATTTGAGATTTTTCTTTGACTGACAAATGAGTAGTTATTTGTTGTTTTAACAATGTGGGGCATAATGTTATAATTTTTGAAGTGATCCAGATCCAGCAGTTAAAATGGCTACAGCTCCATTACAATGATAAATGCAAAGAAGAGGCAGCTTATTAGGTAGACCAAAAAAAAAAAAAAAAAAAGATTGATTATAGTTATGAGGTGGGGAAAGAATAGCTTGTTGAATACTTTAAATGTAAATACCTTGGCGTAATGTTTGATGACAAACTCAACTGGGCAGGACACAATGGTCAGGTAGTAGGGACCGAGCGTGGTGGTGTAACGGCTAGCGTTCTGGCCTCGCATTCGGCGGGAGGACGGCAGTTCGAATCCCTGTCCGGGCATCCAGATTTGGGTTTTCCATGGTTTCCCAAATCACTCCAGGCAAATGCCGGGATGCTTCCTTCAAAAGGCCATGGCCGAATTCCTTCCCATTCCTTGCCCCCCATCCTTTCCCATCTCTAAAGACCTCGCTGTTAGAGAGACGTTAAGCAGATTAAAAAAAAAAAGGTAGTAGGAAAAGGTTCAAAATCCTTCACTTGTTGGAGAGAGTCGTGAGGGGATGTACTAGAGAAGTGAGGTTACAAAACATTTGTCAGACCACTGCTGGTATAAGGTGGTGTAGTATGTGACCCACATTTCAGGTATCAAATACAGGGGTTGAGGGCTGCTAGATTTGTCTCTGCAGAACACAATCAGTAAGTGATATGATAAAGGAAATGAAATGGGATTCATTGGAAGACAGGAGAAGGGTGAAGAGAGTCATGGGAGTATACAAGGCATATATTGGTGATGAGGTGTGGAAAGATATTGGTGGCAGATTCAGAAAAGGTGCATGTAAGGGAAAAGATGACCATGACCACAAACTGGCACTGGATTTCAGGCATCAGGGTGTGGGAAGATTTTCTTTCATAGGTAATGGGGTCAGGGATTGGAACAAATTACCAAGAGAAATGATGAATAATTTACCCAAAACGCTAAAAGAATTTAGTGCTTAAATTAGTAGAGGGGGAAAAAGTAGGTGGAAAAAGGAAATTGCCAATGAAGCTAGTACTCCATCACAATGAAATTAAAAAAAAAAAAAAAAAAACACCTCTCTGCTATGTTAGCCAAACATATTTTATGAATATCTGGGACTGGTATAGTTGTTAAGTTTATTTATGTCTATCAACAATTTAGTTTTCAAATTTGTATCACACACACATGATGAAATGGGAATAAAATAGTCTTAAATTTGTTTTGAAAATATCATACATGTGAAATGGTTGTGTACTTTTTTTTTTTGATAATGATGAGTCATACAACATTCCATTGTCATTTTTCAATTTTCTATGATCTTACACTAGTGATGAAGGTAGGAGGCATGATCCTTAGTTGGAACAGTCATTGCTCTTCTTTCCTCGGGCAGAAATAAGTTGGAGCTGCAGTGACATCATTTATCACAGATTACTATAGGCATTGTATATGTGACCAGCAATTTGTCCAAACAACTTATGTATTTTATAATAATGGAGGAGTTTCAAAATTCACATATGCTTAAGAACTAACTCTGGTGAAGTTTGTGGGAACCAAGATTCTTTGATACAGTGCCATTACAACTTGGCTATAATATACATTCATTATAAAGTCATTTATAACATATATATATATATATATATATATATATATACACACACACACACACACACACACACGAAGTATGATCAGAAACTAAGGTTACAAAGCCAGTAGTGAAACATGTTTATTTTATTTCATACAACCAATATAGCCAACTGATAGTACATAACATTAGGTTATTTTTCAACATAGTCTCCATATCATTTTAAACACTTGTTGCTTCGTGGGATGTTTGAATATTCCTTCCTGGTAAAAATCCTGTCCTTGTTGTTCAGCAAAGTTGTCACGAAATGTTTCACCTCTGAAAGTGAAGTGAATCGTCAGTCTCCGAGGTGCTCCTTCAATTGAGGAAGAAGATGAAAATAGCTTGTGGTGAGGTCTGGGCTGTGAGGACAGTGGCAGATGCCCTGCAGGGTTGGCCACTGTGATCCTCATTGGTGACATTTTATCTATCTGCTGCGAACTTTCAACACCATTTTGCCACATGCTGACAAAACATTATAGTCTCTCCATAAATATCTACCAGCTGCAGGTGAATTTCAGCCACAGTTACATGTTTTGGCCACAGAAATCAAATAACTGACCTGATTTCTTCACAAGACCAGTTTTCCAAATGAGTCACCATTTATGTTTACTTACAACTAGCACTGTAGGTGGCAGATGGCTGAAACTCTGCACAGTTGCTAACCGCATGTCTTAAAATTACCACACATTACTAATTTCTCCATAAGAGATCATACTCCAGTAGCCTTAGTTTCTGATCACCTCTCTGAACTTGTAATGTTATTAATCTGAGTAACAGTTTTAAACTGAAGTGTGTTATTCTACCAGATACTTAGGTTACCATCTGAATGTACATTTATAACTAATTTTTCATTTTCAGTAAATAAGCAGATAAATGACAAAGAGAGGATTGCAGCAGCCATGGAAAATCCAAATTTACGTGAAATTGTTGAGTCCTGTATTTTGGATTCAGAATAAACCAGCTTAGAGGTGTCTATTATTATATGCGGAAAGCAACCACCACGTACCAGGAAGAATGACAATGAAATGTGCAAAATCAAACTTGAACATACAAATTTTCAGTCTTAACACATTATTTATTTTAAAGTGATCAAGCTGGAGATTAAGCATCTGACACCATCCTCTTTTCTTTCCATTGTGAGATTTACTAACTTTCCTGGTGGCACAGAGAATATGGTGGCTGAGTCTTCAAACTGTGTTTATAACTGAAAATGTCAGTGAGGTTTTCATGTACATTTCATCACTGCCTGGCCTTACACTCTGGTAATATTATTTTCCTTCTTGATATTACTGTTGGAAATGTCTATTTTTCACATTAGTCTACAAAAATGTGTGTAATTATTATAATGCACACAAAATTTTCTAAAATATGTTACTAATAAATAATGTTTTAATTTTGTGTGCATTATAAAAATTGATTAAGTAATTACTTTAGTGTGTTCTGTTTCATTTATCTAATCACATTCAAATTGGAATATGCAGGGAAGGTTGAAGTATTGCATTTAAATCTAGCTGAATGGATTCGATTTTGAATAATTTTTTTTACAGTTTCATATGAGTATAAAAAAGAGAGAGATTTACAATTGATAAAATGAGATGACTAAAGTACACTATACAAATACATTCTGTCGATGCAAAATGTATCTGTAGAGCTCAAATGTAAATGGGTTGTTGCACTAATTGGACATTCTTCAGGTGGAACTTTTTGTTGGCTAGTGTGGCCACATTTAAATTCTTCAACACATTTTTAAACTTAAAAATAAAGGAGTGTCCTTGTAGTAAAATTTTATAGCATTAAATAAATTCTGTTTGTCACAGAAAATTTGTTACAAAGAATTTTATCACTGCATAATGTTGAATTTTAAGGATTTCAAAATAACAACAACAATTATAAATATACTTCAGATAGTTGTTTAAGCAAACTGTTTGATAGAACAAGTTGTAAATTTATATTTGCTTATGAAGGATGTACTAACGTAAAGTTAGGCTGACGTATTTTCATGTTACACTGATATTTGTGTTCCTGTCTGTGCACTGAAGTCTGCTCGACTGCCCAGGTTCCTAAAAGTTGACACAGGAGTGCATTGCAGAAACATGACACAGTTCATTATATTGCATTTGCTCAGCATTAGGATTGTATCAGCTGATGTATTTATTATTTAATCAACATTGATTATTGCACGAGACATGTTATTAGTCATCAGCCTAAAAGGTTACTTTTATGCAATTTGCAATTTTGACCTACCTGGTGCTGTCCTTTTAGTCTGTACATAACTACTATATCCTTTTAAATTTGCCTGCTGTACTTATCCTGTGGCATACATATACATGTTTTATATTCTAAACTACTCTTAAACATTAAAATAACCATTCCAGTTAGCTCAAAATATCTGCTATCAACCACCCAGTTCTTTTTGCACTTTTCCTATTTCTACTTATTGACTCTGTATCCCTTAATGTACAATGTTATCTATTTAAAAAGTCTTCATGCCCTTCTTGTCTATACCTGCCAGTGTGGCTGCGTGCCACCACACTGAATTGGGGAGGTACAGTGGGGCCAGGTTTGAATCTTGGTCCCCACATCTGTCCTGATTGCAGTTTTTAGGTGGTGGATGTGATATCCTAAAACACTGCTTTCTGGTTATGAGACATTCTTCTGGAGAGTGAATGTAGGTAAATGATAAGTACATAAATATTCTAGAAATCAAACTGTTAAAGAACTAAAGAAATACTGTTCTCATACATTCAGGGGGAGCAATAAACAAAGAATTTCAACATAGCTAAGTTTACTGGAATGTGTAGAGACAAACTATGGGGATAAAGGTGTGTTTTGTATGAATATTATTATAATATATCTGTTTCTAGGTGATCTATTTGCATCACAAAAGTAACAATTCAGATAAACTAAGCATTAGGGTGATTACAAGGTATATGGGCAAAAAAAATTCTGCTTTTCTTCAGGGGGATAGAAAATTAGATTGGCAAAATTTCGGATCACTTGGATAATCTGTGCATCGAGGTTGAAATCTTGGAAAAAATATATTTTGTCTGAAAAAAAAAATCACAGCTTTTCCTTCATAAAATGAAAACCATTTGTCCTAGAAACCTGATTCTTGTCTCATTTCATAAAAAAATGTTGTCTTCAAGTTTTACTCTCAATTTTTTGCTAAAACTTTTTAATGACATATGCCACTTTACAAGTCAGATTGTGGCTCACATCCTCATCATCAGCCTAGAAAGTAAAAAATTACAACATAAACGATTTAATTACTTAAAACAATTTTTTTTTTTTGCTTTTGTATTATTTGCAATAAACGGTATAAAAAGATTTTTTTTTAGCTTTGTAATTATTTTCACTAATTATAGTTAATTAATAGGTTTCTATTTCTATCCCTCAAAAAGAAGTGTCTCATTCATTGATTTGTATTGTAGTTTAGGTACATTCAAAACGGACTTCTGAAAGTCTCATTTTGTTTTGATCAGTTGTGGGGATGAAAAACAGTTGATAGGAATTCTTCAACTTGAAAATGTATGGAAATTACTGAGGTAAAAATTGTATTTTCAGCATTTGAAGATTGGGAGGCAGTTGGGAAATCAGGGAATGAGTTTTGATAACACTGCAGTAAACACTGGTGAACTGGGGAACTTGCTATAGCAATCATTGGAGCAAAACCTTCTGTATTTAGCATGTCACCACCCTATTTTACATATTTTAGAAACTAATCTAAAGGCAGTTTTTAATTGTAAAATGGGCACAAGCACTGGCCTTCAGCCAGATATTTTTTAAATATTTTAGACTGGGTAGTCTAAGCTTGATAAAACAAAATCCAAAACTGAATTAACTGAATATTAGATATAGAATTCTTAATTCAGACCAGATTTTAAGTTTTCTTATCAATTAAAAAACCAACAGCACAGGGATTATTACAAAGAATTTATCCATCTTTGTTCAATATTTTGGAAGGACTTCTTGCTGCAAAAGACATTTCTTTCAGAATACCTGGTGCTGTTCATCATGCCAGATGATGGCAAAGGCAATTTACTTTCTCAAAATATATCTTTTCAAGGGTCAATTTTCATTAGAAGATTTAGAAAAAAAGGTATTACAGACATTTGTTTAATTATAATTAATATTTATGTAAAAGTGTGGTTCAATGCTCTCAAACCAACTTTGACTCCCAACCAAGACCTACTATTATTAAAATCATTTATTAACTACAGAAAAACTGATCAAGAGGTTGCAGAAAAGGCAATCTCTGAAATGATAAAACATCTTTCGTATCTTAACTCGAAGCAAGTTGAATTTTCATTTTTTGATGATACTTTGGGAAAAAAGACGAAATAAGCCTGGCTGTAAAATTAATGTCCTTTGATGAAGATAAAGATGCTGAAGATAATAGGGATGTAAGGAATGGACCATTTATTGTATCTTTTTTTATTTCTCCTTAAACTTTCCATCGCTGAATGTGAGCTGCTGCATATGTTCTGCTTGCAAGGAGTACAGGAGTTGTGAAACCTGCAGTCTTTAACTGGAGTGGAGCATTATTGGTCTAGTTTGGCAGCTGAAATCAGATCAACTCTTAATGTGGGGGTAATTGAATTTGGCTGGGTGGTGTATCGAGAGTCGTAGGTCTCTGAGAAGGTTCAGAAAGTGGGCGTCCATTAACTACGTGCGGTGTTTTACCAGAAATCTGCCCCCCTTCCCATCCCCCCCCCCTTGTATGAGATTTGATAAGATCTGGCAGGCCCCCCCTTCCTACATAGTGAGGTGAGATCCTGCTGACCAACCTCGTAGTTTTTTTTTAAGACCCTTTTATTTAAGGTCTGTTGTTCTCTAGGGCGGTTATAACCCCCCTAACGTCTAGATCGACCTTGTTTGTAAACTGTTTTTAGCTCTAATGTTCTCTAAGAAATGGAAAAAGATGACATGAGATTTCCATCGCCCCCCTCCCCTCCCATATTTCACCTCTCATAATTAATGGATGCCCCTTAAGGGATCAGCATATTTGTCTGTAGACCTATAGATTAACTTCAGTATTTTGGTTTTGAAAGAGTAGCAGCCATTTAACGTGTTGTGTATGGCCATAGTAACTCCTGAAGTATTTAAAGACAATTCAACAAATCTATTTTAATATTAAATTTGTTTAGTTTAATTACCAGCAAAATAGGTTTGCATGGTGGAGTTTTTTTTTTTTTTTTTTTTTTTTTTTTTTTATTGTGAGCGTGCCGAGTTGTGCAATCGGCTGACACTGTTTTGAGAGCATCGATAATCAGAACTAATTGGGACTGAGAGTAGTTTGGATTATTGATTTGTTAAGATTTTCGTTTTGTATAGTTTTGATTTGAATAGTTTTTATTTTTTTTATTTTGACTTTAAAATTACATCAGGTACTTTATAATTTTACACAACCCTAGCAAAAGAAGTATCTTATTTTCTACTGCTTCATTTTGGAGACTCTTATGCTGTCTTATAGAAAATGAATATGATTCCACTATAGGCACATAATGTTGATACAAGATAGTAAAGCCAACAGAACTCACCAACACAGCAACAGAATAGCAAGATGAACAGGGTGGGTTTCAGATTTCTAGAAGAAACTCAAAACTAACGGAATACTGAAAGAACTAGTCCTGTTGCGGTTACAACCAACATTCAAGCCAGTGTATTTTTGGTGACGAGGATATTTTGGTGATAATACAACAACAAACATAAGGTGTAACATCGTATTTACAGTCTCGTGTCGCATTTCGCATTGTCGACATGAACTAACGTAAACACAATGCTCGTGTCTTTGACTCGCACCAAAACCTGCTATTGAGGTGAGTGACACTCTCGAGCTACCATGCAAGATGAGACTACGAGGTTTGTTCAAAAAGTTAGGTGAATTTTTATTTTTATCGAAAAATATTTATTTATTCATCAACATTTATGTTGTCCCCTTCAAAGTAATCCCTATCAGATATAATACACTTGTGCCAACGTTTTTTCCAATCCTCGAAGCACTTTTTAGTATAGCCTTGAGGTCTTTCAGTGATGCAGTTTTTATCTCCTCAATCAATGCAAATCATTGTCCTTTCATTGGTCTCTTCAATTTTGGGAATAGGAAAAAGTAGCAGGGAGCCAAATCTGGTGAATATGGTGGCTGAGGCATGACTGTGGTGTTGTTTTTGGCCAAAAAATCACTCACAAGCAACGATGAGTGAGCAGGTGCATTGTCGTGATACAAAAGCTATGATTTCTTTTCCCACATATCCGGATGTTTTATTCGTATTGCTTCTCACAGATGGCACGTAACTTCAAGGTAATACTCCTTGTTGACCGTACAACCTTGTGGTAAAAACTCCTGATGCACTACACCACGGTAATCAAAGAAAACATTGAGCAAAACCTTGACACTGTATCGGACTTGGCGTGCTTTTTTTTTGTTCTTGGTTCTTCTGGGCTCTTCCATTGGGACGATTGGACCTTGGTTTCATCGTCATAACCATATTCCCATGGTTCGTCACTACTTATGACCCTTTTGAGCAAATCAGGATTATCTATGATGTCATTCAACAGCTCCTGAATGATGGTCATGTGACAGTTCTTCTGGTCAAAATTCAGCAGTTTCGGAACAAACTTCGCTGACACACGTCTCATGCCCAAAACATCCGAAAAAAAATTGCATGGCAGGAGCCAACAGAGATGCTGACTTCAACAGCAACTTCTCTAATCGTGATTCAACGATTCCCCAACACCATTTTCTTCACTTCTTCAACGTTTTCATCAGTTGTTGACGTGCTGGGGCGTCCAGAGCGAGGTTCGTCATTGAAATCTTCTTGGCCATCTTGGAAGAGCAAGTTCTACTTATAAACATTTTTTTAACTGTCAATATTTCAAATGTTTTGGAGCACTTAATTCAATTTTTTACAGAAAATTTGATGCAAACTCTTTGATCCATTTTTTTCGACAGCAGAAAATCGCCGATCACACAAAACACTTCTAAATATTATGCCTCTCACAAACAATGCAAAGAATGCTATATAGTTGAAACTGTGAAGATATGTGCGGGACAAAAACATAAAAATCGATTGTACTAATCCAGCGAAATTCAAAAAGTCACCTTACTTTTTGAACAAACCTTGTATGTGAGTGCATCATTTACACTCTTGCGTACAATCCTGAGCGAGAGTGAAATGTGGCTTAAGGATTAAACTCATTGCCCCTAGTTCTTTGCTAGTGAAATTTACGAACAAAACAAGTGCAAAGGTGTACTTACTGTAGTGCAAATAGAGACAAAGTTGATGCTTCTGTAAAATAGTGCACAATTTGTATAAAAAAATATTACTTGGATAATTGATGTTTGGATTACTGACGCTCTACTGTACATATATAGGAACTGGAATTAATGTAAATAAATCTGAAGGGAACATTTTTGGATTTGACAGCGTTTCCGTAACATACAGCAAATAATTTTTTTCGGACCTTACAGTCGAAAAAGTGATTTCTAATGTGGTGTTCATTTTTTGGAACTTTGTGGTGGCGAGAACCTTCCAATAATTTATGTTTCGATTTAAATATCAGTCGGTGACTTGTTTGAAAAGTAAGGGTGAAAACATGCCGAGCAGCTCACACTGAAGGTCGCGGTAGATGTTTCATCCACGTGAAACAAAAGCATTGTTAGTAACGAGTCAGCGCACGCAGAGGCGGTCGCGGTCGCCGTCGCTGCTCGCCATTCACCTCGATGTCGATGCCAGAACAAAGTATTTTGTTTTCACCTCGCAGCCTAGCGCGCCGCTGGAGGTCTGCTTGGCGCTGATTGGCTGAGCTATGTCAAGGCCACGCGATCCAGCTTCTACAATTGATTTTACAGGTCTGCTTTTGTATTGTACAGAGAGGTGTTGTTACATTTTGTCTTGTTCTAAATATTGATTTATTTAATGGATGTCATTTCGTTTTACACAACTGCAGATATAAATTAACAATGTACTGACACTGAGAATGCTACATTCTGTTTTAAATAAATTATTGATGAAATAATAAGTACAGATTTTTATAAATTGGACAACTACAGAAAAGTTAATGTTTCAAGCAATTAGACAGTCAGCGGTAGATAAATTACAACAAATTTTATAATAATATTTAATTAAATTGTAATGGAGCGCACTGTCCGGTGGCAATTTCCCTACACACCCGTCTTTCCCCCTATCCTGCACCCACATAAATTTGCCCTAATTGAAATAATTATCTATTGTTAGTGACTTGAGTGACTATTCAGATATTATTACACATCATATACCGACGGAAATGGAACATCAGACAATTCAGTCCAACAATTATAAATTTAAAGAAAGTAAAAAAAAAATCTTGTTTTAATTATTATTTAAAATAAACTGTTGACTGAATTTGAAAATTCTGATTTTTAAATAGAAATCCTGATTTTGGATTGAAAAATATAGATTTGACTTGAAAATGCTTTGTTAAACGGTACGTTACTTTATTTACAATAATTATCAATAATTTATAGTTACGACGAGTTTTCCCTCAGCATGTATTGGTTTGTTGTGGTAACTGTTATAAACATTTGACTTCAGTTTGTCCAGGATTTTACGGTAAGCTTGAGGTGTCTTTTTGTAGGTGGACATGGAATAAGTCTGGATGATTTTTTAGATCCTGATTTAAATTGTGAAATTCACCCAGAGTTTGTCCCCGTTCATTTATTTGCTGTTAACTTAACCTTCCGATAAGAGCCGTAGAAAGTAGCCACCACTTTGTGGCTACTGGCAGACCATCATCATCCCTATCATTACCAGTTCCACAAATCATTCCAGGTTAAATAAAGTAAATGATACTAGCATTAAACACAAAATATTAACGATTTACAATGTGTGGCACCTACAAGGGTTTTCAAAACACTGGTGAATGCTAGCAGCTATACCTCGACATCTACCTTCATCTGCACCGCTAGCTGCGAGGCATATTTTTACGCATCTACCGCGACATCGGCCTTCAGCGCGACCACCACCGGCCACCTTCACGGCGACCTGCTCGGCATGTTTTCACCCTAAGAACAGTTTGCAATATAAGTCTCAGACTTTAAAGTTTGTTTTGGGACTTATGTACCCATGGCATAGGTTCTCTAGGAATGTTTTTTTCTGTTACCAGAAATAACATTTTTTTTTTAACCATGCCTTGAAGATAGATGATGTGAAAATACTTGAATAACAGCTTCACTGAATTATTGAAGCATGCAAATTGTTATATTTTTTAGTGCTTTGAATTTTCTTTGGTAAAATGTTGTGGCATGTGCCAAACGTTTATTTAATTTTTGTTTGGAAGAAGTTTTTTTGGTAGAGAGGTAAAGTATAATTTGTTATCTGGATTAAATGTGTTCACCTCAGGATAGGTTAGTTTTGGGTTTTCTTCTTAAAACTATTGTTTGTGCCTAAATGAAGATGAGGAAGTAGCCGATTGATTGTGTAACTTATGAGTAACAATGTAAAGTCACCACTGAAGTATTTTCTTTGTCAGAAGAAACCACCATTAATTTTTTTGGAAGGTTTTCCTGAACTTAGTTTTAAAAAGTTAATTATTTCAATATATTTAAAGATTGTAAGGGGCTGTAATGTTATGGGACTTTATTTAGGGATTCAATTGAGGGTTTTTGGGCTATATTTTGGTATTTTAGTATGTGGTGCAATGATTTGAGAAGCACGAGGGGAAAAAGTTGTTCCACCTATGTTTAGTAGAAGGGAATTTTGTGGAGGCGTCAGTCAGATGGTGCCATATTCAGAATGTGGGAGATGTATATAAGTAGGAGTGAGCTGACAGGGGAGTGCCTTTCTATCACTGAATGTGAGCGGATGCGTATGTTCAGCCCCTAAGGACAGGAGCTGTGAAACCTGCAGACTTTAGCTGGGATGGAGCATTATTGGTCGTTTGGTAGCTGAAATCAGATCAATGTTTCATGGGAAGTAAGTGTCTTGTATCAAGTGTTGTAAGTCCCCAAGAAGGTTTAGTAAGTACTCGGCATATTTGTCTGTAGACGTATAGATTAACTTCAGTGTTTTGGTTTTGAAAGGACAGTGGCTGTTTAAGGTGTTTTGTACGGCCATAGATACTCCCGAAGCATTTAGAGATGATTTAGCCAAACTATTTTAATATTAAATTTGTTTTAGTTTCAGTACCAGTGAAATAGGTTTGCATGGAGATTTTTTTTTTTTTAGTTGAGTATGAGCGTACTGAATCGTGCAATTGGCTGACACAGTTTCAAGAATCCATATAGATGAACTGGAATTAATGTAAATAAATATCAAGGGAACATTTTTTGATTTGACAGCATTTGCGTAACATACAGCAAATAATTATTTTGGACCTTGCTTTTGAGAACTGACTGATAGAATATTTCAAATGTGGTGCTAATTTTTTGAAACTTTGTGTGGCAAGAATCTTCTGTTAATTTATCTTTCACTTTAAATACGAGTCAGTCGCTTGTTTGAAATGAAAGGATAGTTTGCAATGTAAGTCTAATTTTTATAATGAAATTTGATTTATTTCAGTAGTTAGAAACAAACATTTTCTATTTGTGTGTTGATGTTTTGAATTGCAGGAGTCTGCCCTTTCTGAAATCTAGGGTTTATTGCAGCAGTTGCTCCTTTGAAATACACCACTGTCTGCAGGCATTAAAAAGTCTTCCAGATTTGAAGGAGTGGGCCATTATGGCGCAATTGTTGTAATAGGAATAATCTTAATAATCTGCGTAGAATTTTGAACTCTTTTTTTTTTTAAATAGTTTCTGGTCAATGGAAGCTGACAGTGGCATGCTTGCCACCATCCAGCCCACGACAGATGGTGTCAAACCTTTGATACAGACCTGACCGCACCTGTTACAGTGCTCCAATGTCGAGCCAACACAGTGGATGAAGCTGTTGTGTTGGTTACAGATGTGTGGACAAGATCACAGCCATCTCACACTGTGAGATCCAGTAACTGGTCATCACTGTGTACCAACCCCTTCTATCCTCTTGTTCCATACATCCATGTACGAGCCACTCTGTCATTGTACAGCAAACATGTTACCCGGAGACCAATCAGTCTACCACATTTGAACTCGATCAAAGGCATGATAATGTGCCCTTTTACTTTTACTTGCACTGTATTGGACGCTTCCCCTTTGTCTGACAGCTCTGCATAGATTGAGCATGATGTAACACTGACCTGTCTGGTCACATGAAAGAGGGCACTTTTGGGCCTAAGTGTACACCATCTCTCTGCAGTCTTACTCAATGATTATGGTTCCAGTGTTTTACAGGTACTCCTTTTTTTGGAGTGATTCAGACTGTTTTTTCTGTATGCTGCATTAAAAAAAAAAAAACTGTAGTGTATTTGTTATGTCTTCACCTAGTGAATGCAGACACTAGGTTTTACTGATATGCACCTTACTAAAAAGTAAGTAAAAGGTGAAGTAGCAAGTTTTGTTTCCCCCTCTAACTATAGAAGAAATGAAACCACAAAGATTTTATGGCATATTTCACAGCACAAGGCAAGTTTTGTTAGAGGTAGGCCAAGGAAATATAAAAAATTTCAGTTGAGACAGCGAGTCAAATGGGAGGATTTTCGATCTGCAGGCAGAGAGAGCAGATTAACAAAAACTGAAAGCTCCTTTAGTCTATGTAATGTCACATATTTCTTATCATTAGTGTTACAATATGGCCCTCATCAACAGTGATTGGTGAATTTCTAATCGTACTTGCACTACTGCTCTCTCTTGAATTGTGATTTTGAATACAGCACTATACTAACTTCTCAGTGTTAGTTGTGGCAGCCCTGAACACTTCTGCTGATAATGGAGAAAGAACTGTTATATAAATTGCTCAGAACCAGTGACTTGTGACAAATTTAACTCCTGATTATTATTTCAAGGGTGTTTGGTGAAACAAGTTTCTAGTCTCAATCTTGTGTGTGTTTACTGTACAATTTTGTACTAACAACAAAATTACTTATAATATTTCACTTAGCTAAGTTTCATAAGATATAAGATTTCTGTGCAATTCAGTTTCACAAAAATTTCCCCTAGTATAGTTACAGATACAAACTATGACTAGCAAAAATAATTTTAAGTTTGTCGAAACAAAACAAAAGCTGATGGTTTATAGGAATAAGAACGAATGTGTCAGCTGCATTAATTTCATCAAATGGTCGTGTGTGTGTGTGCGCAACTTTTTGCCAATGAACTTTTTACAGTGTATGTCCTGTTAATGAACTAGGTGTCCTTCAGTTAGTAGCTGATAGAAGTAGCAGAAGTGTCTAGTTTTAGAGGATCTGTTGTGGTGAAGGTGCATTTAAATAGCATTATGAACAAATTGAAATGCTAATTCATGTAGAGCATCTACATTTGGTGACGGTCAGAAACATAAATATGCTGCTCTCTAACCACAATGTGAATGAAACTTTAATAGATTTGACATGCAGTTGAAATGAACATATGCATATCAAAATGGCAAGTTTGAGAGTAACAGAAGTATTTGGCCACATGGTGTAATAATGACTACACAACTACATGTACAGATCCAAATGCAGATGCTGCCTATTTAGATTTTAAAAATAGTTGACAAAATGGATTCATAAGCCCTACCACTAACAATATAACTGAAAAAATTAATTCCATTTATAATCATTTTAAAGTGCTATTTCTTCTTGTTGAATATTCATTTAAAAATTGATATTTATAACCACCATCTTTGAGCAAACTGAGGAAGTGGGTTCAAATCCCCATCCAGATTTCGGTTTTCCGTGGTTTATTGTAGCCACGCCAGGCAAATTCTACGGTCTTTCCAAATGGCAATGGCCAAATTCCTTACCGCAGTCTTCTTCGGCGTCTGATGATGTTGATGAGCACGTAATGAGACGTAATAAACATGCTACCATTTTTATTGGCTGTATTCATATGTTTAACTGTCAACAAAAGTGTTGATTATCAAAATCAAGTAAACAGATATGAACATCTGATTCCCACTGAGGATGATGCAGTTACCTTAGAACATGAAAGAACACAACATTGAAAACTAAAATGTTGAGGATTTTAACATTATTTTTGAAGTAGGTTATATGTTTCTGGTGTGACATAGGCTAGTAAAATACTCACAGGTTGAATTGAACTCCTGAAAAATAAGAAGGCAAGTGAAACTGCATCATATGGGATATGGAAAGTTCATACAATCATTGCAAAAATCTAATTTAACAAAACTTCCTGCCATTGATGGTTTAAAGTGTGAAGGAATGAGTATATAAAGTGTTTAAATAATTATATAATCACTTAAAAATTTGGCACTAAATTTAATATTATTTCTAGATGCACAAAACAGTTGATTTTAAAACCAGATTCATTTCAATTTCATAACAGATTACACATAGGCCTTACAAAATGCAGTTACACGGAAAGAGACAGTATTTGAAGTGATTCTCAGTGTAAGTGGCTGATTATATTTTTTTACTGGTTAAAGTATAAAATCTTTGAAAACTATTACAAATCATGTACTTGCAATAGGTTACGAATCAGCAAACAGGCATATTTGCTTGATGTGTACAAGACAAAGACGATATGAAAACTATATTTTCAAAAGAATATTTATTATGTTTAAGCAAGAAATAGAATAACAATAAGAAAATTACATAAATGAAGAATTTGTTTACAAAATCTGAATAACTTATATGTTCACAATCACAACTTATAGTTTACAACTCTACCATTCTCACATAAAAAACAAGAGTACTCATTATATTGGCAGTCGACAGCATTATGAGAATGGAGTACTCAATATTTAGTCAATGACACTTTTCCTTTTTTTTTCAAAAAATAAAAACTTCACAGGCACTGCACCTTGTTGAAAACATATCAGTAAACAGTTCAGACTCTTATAAAAAAAAGTAGCACATGGCATTGCAGAGCACAAAATTTTATTTCACACCTAGTCACCCACTCTTCAATAGTCTTATAATAATATATATCAGAAGCAGTGTGTCACAATAACCTTATTACCAGAAAACACTTTCTAATAAGCAGCAATTATGCTGCAGAAGTTATTACTCTGGTAAACAGACAATTCACAGATTGTGATAGCTCATTTCACACTAGTAGATTTGTTTGAAACGATTACATAACAGTGTTTGTGGAAAACCCCAATACAAAAATATGCACATTTACTGGAACAAATATACCAAATGTACAACACAAGCAAGGAACAAACGTATGCTTACTTGTAATTTTGTGGAAGAGACAGAGGCCAAGAGTAGTATTTTCTTTTAGATGGGTCTCACTCTCTAAAGAGCATGATATGGAGATTAATTACCATATTACTTTTTCAAAAAATTTTAAACTTAATACATCTTTGTAATATACATTTTTTTAAAAAAATCCTTTAACATAAGGCAGACAAAATTTGTTTTACATATTTACAACAGCCTCTTCAATGGCTTGGTAAAGTTGAACTATACCATACCATTAGAACTACTTTCTCCCACGCAATTGTTTTAGAGAAAGACAATATTATATTTACAGCTTATAGCTCAAAAGACACTACACACATGGCCATATTACTACTATACAAATATCATCTCAGGATGTGTACCAACCTATTTCCTGCTTAATTGTGTATTATAGGTTTTATTGAGATAAATGAAGTGATGTTGAATCTTAAAAACTGATTGTAGACAGACAAGATATCTTTCAAACTTTTACATTAGCACATTCATGGAAGAAAGTAGAACTTTCAGTATTGTGAATCTCAAAAGTTCAATGGTTTCACTTTGTTTTTCTTATTCTAAAGAATATTTTTCCAATGAGTGTTAAAAAATCAGTACTAAAATGTAACAATTCAAAATTGTATGTAAATGACTTATTTCATCAGTATCAAAATATGGATGAATCTTGATCAGCAATCCTCGGGTAAAAGGACTTTTCTTTTAGTAAAAATTATGAGATTCACTCAAGTAAAAACTGAATATTATACAACTTTAGAAAAAAAAAAACTGAAATTACAGCATATATTTCATTTAATACCTAACAACCTCACTAACTCTTTGCAGGGCAGTAGTTATCTACATAAAAATTATTTGCTAATATTTTGTTACACATGAAGCATATGAGTTGGCAAAATTGTCTTATAATGATGTTAATAACAATTTCTGGTAAACAATTTGACAGTTGGTTGTGCCAGGTGCCTGTTTTATCACAATATTTGTAAATTTCCTTTGTGGGACAATTTAACTGACCTTAAGCAACTATTAACAGCACTTAACCATTTGAATAAGCATGTTATTTAGATCAAATCCTTAACTTAGGAAACAAAAATACATTAACATGAGAACACTTAATGTAAGCCAAATAAGTCATCAAAGATACAAGCACAGAAAACAACTTTTGCTTGAATAGTTACCCTCTGAGCGATAACATGACAAGTACACAAAAGATGTGACAGATTAGAAATGGGGAAAA
The DNA here is from genome assembly GCA_031002005.1 of Vandiemenella viatica. Taxonomy (NCBI): domain Eukaryota; kingdom Metazoa; phylum Arthropoda; class Insecta; order Orthoptera; family Morabidae; genus Vandiemenella; species Vandiemenella viatica. Next base: position 378,136,730 of record CM061921.1, read on the forward strand.
AGATATGACAAGTTTGAGGTTTTGTTAAGTAGTTCCAATATTACTATTCCAAAGCTAAAACAAAACTCGCCACAACTAATTGAAACTGTGAATTACCAGGAAAAAAGTCAATTGTACTTTGTACTAAAATTCTTCATTACCAAAGTCAAGTTTGATGGTGTTAAATGTCTGAGAGGTGCTTATATTGCTATCAAAGATAATTCTTTTATTTCCTTGACAATTGTTTGGTTAAAGGTTTTTTTTTTTTTTTTTTTCATAAATGATAAGCTAGTTATGGAGCAGTCTATCAATAAGGACTTCACAAGTTACACAGTGAGTTGAGAAGAAGAAGGGGGGGGAAAAAAAACCGTAATAATGAGCAGGAAAATGCTTTAAGGCAATGAAACTAAGGAAGGCTAGGGAAATAAAACCCAACACTTACCATAGATGACGGCAGCTGGGAACGATGACCTGCCGGGTGACAACAGTATGATCACATTTGACTGCCAAGTGTCTCATTTACTAGCAAAAATATTGCACGAAATGTATTCATCGTTCTCAGCTGCTGTCAACTATGGTAAGTGTTTGGTTTTATTTCCCTATCCCTTCTTAGTTTCATTGCCTTAAAAATATTGTAAGTGCTACTATATTAGCTTCTCCAAACTAAAAAACACTAGTTCGCATCAAAGAAGTAATGGATTGTTATATCAATTCTGAAGGTTGTTTGCACCAACTTCTAATTACAAGGGAGGACTAAAAACATTGTTTCAACTGTTCCATATGAAATAACATATGTTGAAGAATTAGAAAAGTAAATTCATTTCTATGCGTATTGAAAATCATAACTTTATTAGATTAGCAAGAAATGTAAAACATAAATACTATTGTGTCATAATGTGTTCACAATTAGCCGCTTTATAAAAGAGAGCAATGGTTTTTAATCAACTACTGATCTGCCATATTTGCTTCACAGATAACAATTCCTGCCCAACAAAGAGTTAATACCTAAATATTTTAAAAGAAAAAAAAAAGAAAAATAAAGCAGGTACAAGTAACACACTACAAAACAGTGCAATAGAACCAACTAAACATGCTGAAACATCATACATATTACAATCCACCCTTAAGGTAGTAATATAAAAAATATAGTTACCACATTTAAGATTTCTATTTTTTTTTTTAAAAAAAGGTACATACAAGGCTGATACAAATAACTCTGAAGTAAAAAGTAAAATAAAACCAGTGTTTTTTTTTTTTTAGTAAACAGCAGTTGTCTACATAAAAACAAAAAAATAACTCTGATATTTAGGCACTGTAAAATACCATTAGATATAAATTTTGAACCCAAATAAATCATCTGAAAATACTTTGCTGCAAACAAATCACTTGATGTAAAGCACTGGTTCAAGCCACATAACTATACTCGTCAGCAGAATGGGGTGTGCGTTCAAGGTACTGCTTGTCGATCAGGGCTTCTATACATTTCTTGATAAGGTTTATTGAGGGAGCAAATGACACTTTTGACTGACTCAGAACCTGAAATGTTTAAATATAAAATGTACATACCGAAACAAATTCAAAAAATAAGAAAAATTATATTTTGTCTAGTTTTTTTTTCTGTATTTTGTTCTAAATTATCAAATGATTTGAAGATACAGTTAAGCATAAAATGAATGCAATAAAGCTCTAGTTAAATGTAAGAACTGTGGATCAGTGGACTGATTTTTTGATGTGAGAATTATGCCCAACATTGACACAGAGTCATTTTCAATAAAATGGAATTATAAGCATAGCAAAAAAAATATAATAATAATAAATAAAAAAAAATAAAATAAAAATAAATAATAAAAAAAAGGATCAAACAGCTGCTTATACAGTTTGAAGGAATTTCAAGAGCAAATAATTTTGATAATAAAGAGTTTTAAGAGAAATTCGTTTCACCTTAATAAGACAGCGGGGCTGTCAAGGTGAACTTTTGACTGTGAGAAAAACTAACTTGTATTATACTAAAGATGACTAATATTTTGTGTACTTGAAATTATAGCAACAACTGAAGATAAAAATGTTATAAAGCCTCAATTTCACTGTTTACTAAACAACAACGTTTTTAGAATTTCAAAAAGTGTCAATGCCCCGTTAACAAAATTCTTTTAAATTATAATATTGAAATTATAATATCAGATTTGGACAAAGTGTAAAAAATGTAATTTTTATAATACTGATTTCAGAGATACATACTATGAGTATTTATGATCCATACTACAATTTTGGTATTTACTGGCTCATTCAACTAATCAAGCATATTAAAACAATATGCTCTACCAGTAATTAAACTTAAAACAATATATTATCATCACAGAATCAAAGTATCTTGTATAATACACACAAAATGACCTTAATCTATTTTGCTCATAACTGAGATGTGTTGAAGGAAACGGCAAAGATTTTCTGAACAGGTGGAAGAGGAGTAGAGAGAGAGTAAGTTATGCACGTAAAGCATTTCAAATGGTGACTGCAACAGCAAAAATGCTGACCTGGATCTGGGTCTGTATAATTTTATTTTCTGTTCACCAGATGTATTTCACTTTTGGGTTTGTACATAATTAGTTGGATATGAAACTGCTCCGCCCTGCATTCTGATCAAAGAACAGGTCAGAAACACACTATAAGGTACATAAGTTCAAACAAACACATAACAGCTAACCTGATGAAGGCAACGAAGATAGTTGCTGAAATGTTGTGTAAAGAATTAAATAAAGAAACTAACCGGCAGAAAACCTCAGAATTATTCATTTCAAACACTTTTGTTAGAAAATCTAATCAGATGATAAAATCATGATAAAACATCAAGTTAATGTTTATAAATTTATCATAACTACACACAACAGGAAGATGAGGACAGTTTAAAGATAGATGAATAAAAAAATATATAACCTTCAAGTGAAGTAATTTACATAGGTATGGCGTTACTGCTACTGTCCAGAAGAGATTTGAAGCCCAAATTGATGAAGCTGGGAGTAGGAAAACTTTATTCAAAACAAACTGAAGTATCAGTCAATAACATTAAATGTTAGAATAAGGGAAAATCAGGAAAATAAATAGATGAAAGTAGTAGGGCAGCGACATTCACAAAAATATGAAAATGAACTCCACAGTGCTTCAGTGTTGAAGCTTAGACTTGTGGGCAGATGTAGTCAATTGGCGGGACTACACGTGTTTACACTCACACCCACCAAATTCACATGGTAGGAATCAGTGTGAACACATCTGTCCCCTTGCCAAGTGTCTCATCTACTCACAAGATCAAAAGTAGCAAAACTTGTTGCAGCACACATGAGAGGTTTACCTGTCCACGTATACTAGAGCACTGTCAGAGCCTACACACATTACAGAAAAACTTAAGAGTTTCAGTGTATCCAGTATAACCTTGGCATGATCACAAGCTGATGCCTAGGTGGTGATAGCTTTGAAACAAACAGTAAAAAAAGGGGGGGGAGTAATTGTTGAAAAAAAAAAATCTGCTGGCACTCCAGATTCAATGAAGCTACACATTTCTTTTTCTGCTTATGCACAATGTTACTTAGAGTATTGATTTTTTAAATTATTGTCCCGTTACCATCAGATTCCAATTCTTGTCGTTTTTGCATCAGTATAAAATGGGGCGATCAAGGTATTCCTTTCTCTTTACACACCACAGAAATTTCAATAAATTCTTCTTTAACTGTATTGTGCTTACAGTTTTACATAGCATTCATTTGTAGTTTGAAACAAAACAAACGTTTATGGCACTGCACACAATGTGACCTCTTTCACTCATAGCTACAACCGAGATTGATAGCTGCACAGGTTTACCACCACATCCCCACACCCATATTGAAATCTTTGGTGCCGGTAGAAAAAATTGATTTTCCATTCTTTGCTGGTCACCTAAAACTGTACAGATACCTGTGCAGGCAAACCTCTTAGGCGTACTGCAGCGTGTTGGGCACCTAAAGGTTAGACACTGAAATGTTGCTTTCCTGTGTTTGTCTTTTTTTGTCTGTCACTGCCTCACTGCTTATAATAAGTATATCATTCAATGTCAGGGTCTCAGTGCTCTTAAACATGTCACTGTCCTCGGTACCTGAATGGCCCAATCCTATGTCAATCTATTCCAGGACCAACAGGAGGAGGAGGAGGAGGAATCACTTCCCACTGTGTGGTTCAGATACATACATGATATTTTATGATCAGGACCATTTAACAAAAGCTATCCAATCAGCTTCACTGCAACCTACTCCCACATGTCACATTCCTCGATGTGGAAGTTGACTCGTGCAAGGTGCTCTCCACACCTCTATTCACATGAAGCAACTATAGAACCATTAACAAATCTAACAACAATAGTACGTTTGAAATTTATTCATGGCTGTTTCCAGAAACATTTGACCAAATTGGATTAACAAGATCCCCAAAATGTTAATGTGATGGGGAGAGTGAAGGAGACACAAATAAAAAAATATATTTTGGGTGCAAGAAATACTGGGACAGCAGTGTAGGATATACAGGGTCTGGCAATAAAACCTCCCTCATTTTAATGTGTTTTCACATAAAAACTAAATATGGTAGAGAATAATTACTTTTATTTATGAAAAATACATACTTTGCCATTTTTAATTATTTGGTTTTAAAAATTATATCTGCCCTCCATTGTTGACACATTGACAAAGTCTACCCAGAAAGTTCTACATACATTTTCGTATCATTTCTCTTGGAATGGCTGCCAATTCTTGGGTAATGGCCTCTTTAAGTGCTTGCAGTGTTGTGGGACGATGTTTGTACACTATAGGCTTTAAGTGTCCCCAAAGATTGGTGAATGTTGCATAGACACACTCACACGCGCCAAATTTTCCGGTGTTGTTGCAGTCTGAGGACGGCCTGTAGGTTTTTTTTAGTGCTGAACCTGTCTTTATAAAGTTTGACACCCACAGTTGAATAGTTTTTCTATCCGGGACACGATCATGTAGGCCAAGTTCGAATCGTCTCCGAAAATCTGAGAACAACTGTTACGAATAAATTCGTCCACAACAAACGCACGATGCTCACCAAGCCATGACATGGTGCACACTGAAAATGGCAGGTACACCTCTTTAAAACAAAACACATTCCACATCAGTATCCTCACTACAACCCGCACGCCGGCTACGTGAAATGTGGAAGGTTTTATTGCCGGACCCTGTACTATAGCATAGCATAGGCATACTAGTTAACATCTAACACATGTTAGCATTTGGAAATATAAAAGTGCATACCACACTGAGAAGATTATTAGATCACAGAATCAGAATATGAAACTGCATGCGTGACAAGTTGCAGCAGGGATGCTGTCAAGTGAAACCTGAACATGCTCATTGTTTCGCTGGGCTAGGACGGCATGGCATTAATGCCTTAGTACATAATTAACTGTGTAGACCCAAACTAACATTTAGTAATAGTAGATATTCTTATTTACACTTTGACACTATGTATTTATTGTTGTTAAACCTGATTTCTGGCTGTATAGAGAAAATCAAAGCACCAATAAAATAACTAAAACAACTTACAACAATATCTACAGTTCAACAGTTGTCATCACTTCCACACTAAATGTTCCCTTCCGTACAGCCTTGCCATTCGTGGCAAACACATCCGTTCTGATGAAGAGTCCTTCTCCATATATTCTAAAGCCTATCACAAGCCCTTATTTCCCACTGCTATCCTGCTGACCTGGTACAGAAGCAAATGTCTCGTGCTGCCCCACATAACCATTCTTCAAACACACAGCCCCATCTTTGTCACCCAGCTCTCTTCTAGTCTTAATTCTGTAAACCAGATCATGCAGAGTCCTCAAAATTTTCCATGTTCCTTCCCTGAAATGTTTACCCTTCAGGAAATCTCACCCACTGCCCCCTGCATGTGCTTCAGCAGACCACACAATCCAAGAATATCTTGGTCCACAAATACTCCCCTCCAGATTCTCCCAAACCACCACAAAACAAGCCTCGACGGAATACTTGCAGCATGAATCTGGCCACCACGAACTATTCAAGTCCAACCACTGGACATGCTACATGCACCACAAAGATCCTCATATACAAACTTACCTGCCTCCACTGCCCCAGTTCTTACATAGGCCTCACCATTAACCATATTTCAATCACAATGAATGGCTACAGGCACATAGTCTATACCTCCAACCTAGAAGATCCAGTGGCAGTGTATGCCAGATCCCAAAACTCTCACAACCTCAAAATAATTGCAAGGAAAGGGAAAATGACTCATCACTCACCAAAGTTGAAGGCAATGACGAGAGAAGAACGTATATCAGGAACACACAAATAAACTCAATATTTCGGTTATTAAACCTTATTCATGACGGGGAAAATGAGTCATGAGGCTCGGGAGGTGTGCACACGCCGAGGGTTACTACATGACTAGGTGGATTATCAATATGGCGGTGGGACTGAGATATTATATATGAATATGTAAATCACAGATGGTGGTACAACTAATACTAGACAAAAAAAAGGGGGGAAATAAAGTAAATAAATATGGAGGGATAAATTTTGAAAAATAAATTAAGGTAATTTTGATTCAGTGGGAAATTATTATTTCTTCTCAATATGTCGAACTTACTCCAACACTTTCGCCAATTATGTGAAACAATACTACAGTAGAACTAAAATTATCCGAACTCCGAATCGCTGATTATCCGAATCGCTTTTTTAACTAAGACGGAAATGTACTGCGAAAAGGCTTCCCCTCTTTTATAAAAACCAACCAAAAGTTCGGATGACTACTGCTTTGTTTACTGAGTGATACGGTGAAATTTTCATCCCTGAAGAGGAAAAGCACCAAAAATCTCTTGGAAAAGAAGGCATTTTCAACATACATACAATAATTAATTAAAATAGACCCTTTTTCGGAAAAAAAAAACGATTATCTGAATTTTTGATTATCCGAATGGGGACCGGTCCCAATTGATTCGGGTAATTGGAGTTCTACTGTACTAATAATATTCAGCCATGACCTGGTTTTGCTATCCTGGGTTGTTCTGTGAGCTTTTGAATTTGTGACATGAAACTATTCAAGAATCTATGTGGCTCTCAAAATTTAATAATTTACATCTTCATTTCTTAATGGCAAAATGACAATAGTCATTTCATGAATAGACGGGCAATACTTAGAAACATAGCCAGATAGCTTCAAAGAATACTACTGGCCTTGCTGAAAGTCCTTTTCAGCAACTTTTCTTCAAGTGTTGTATTTAGCATAGTATGCAGCCAAGTCAAGAAATGATGATGCAACTTCCCATAGAACAAAGTTTCACCAAGAAAGGATACGATAGTAACAATGAACTTCGATACAATGATGTTAGCAAGGTATAGTGAGGGTCTGTCAGTACTGTCCTTTTCCTAAGCACTGTCCCCTATCAGCTTTGAACACTGTACGAGTGTTGCATGATGAAAAATATTGAACTAAACAAGGCTGAAAGAGGTATTTACCTATATCTGAAAATCATTAATGTTCCTCTCAAGTTTGAGGGCAACTGCTATTGTCCCTGGATTGAGTGGGCTAACAACCTATTGTATAGTTTAGTGGATCACTTACAATGACGACTCCGCAAATGTTTTAAACTTTTTCCAATTGGGGCTTTACAACTGGGACTCTGAGTAAAGAATGGGAAGGAATTCCAGCACAGCCTGAACCATCACGAGATTCACGTGGAGTAATTTCCGTAATTTGTGCAAATCTGAAATCTAAATGGTTAGACTGGGTATTGAACACGTGCTCCTGAATGCTACCCCCAAACAAGATTGGCTCTAGTCATTTAACTTCATCCTATATGTCATCTTTTGGTCAGTTGGAGGAGAACTAGTGGGACCTGATAGTAGTAATAATTTTGTGTGGCCTTTTTAGGACCTGGTTGACAAGAATCCTAGCCCAATAATCCCAATTGGTATAGAGGACCTACAGTTTATTGTGGAATTTGAACCATGGAAGCATTTTGATGCACTTCAACTACACTAAACAAGCTTTTCCAGAGAAGAAAGTCAGATTCAGAGTCTTTAAAAATTCCAGCCAAGATTTGGATCTGAACCGGGGATCTTTCAATCTCCAGCAAGATACCTTAACCACTGAGCCACCAGACCACACTGGGAGCTGTTAAGTTTCTGTGAATTTAATCAGATTGTGGCTGAAGTTTCAGAGTTGGTGTAGCACTAACTGATAATGTTTCTGATGTTGGAATTGAACACGTATTGAGGCTCAGAAATATTGTCGGAGAAACTGAATTGCTGTTGTGTACTGGATGGGTAAGCGATCTGTCACAAGATCTGTACAGATATTAACATATTCTTCCCACAATAATGTCAGTGGATAATGGCTGTGTTCCACCAAATAATTTTTAGATTTAACCACAGGAGCAAAGCTGGCAGCAAAAAGCTACAAACTTTTGACCTAGTAATATTCTGCGGCTTCATTGTACACTGTTCTACAGATAATTAATTTTTACATCTATCACTACTACACACGAGCTGGGCTGGAACAGTATGCCCGATGGCCTACCATGTAATACTTACCACAAAACAAAGATGATCCATATGGCCAACACTGCTGGTACAGGAAACAGTCCATGGAGTGTAGCACATAAGAGCATATTGAAAGCGCACATTTCCACACTAGGCATAATCTTGGCAGGCCTTAATTTTTTAAATTAGCTTCATACTATATTTTTACTTTTGTGTCCAGAAGGTTGAATGAGGCGAAGCACTCAAATCATTCAATTTAGTCTACTACTCTTGGAGTGCAGCACTGATCATGGGACTGAATTGCAGTGAATCATTTTCTTCACCAACTGTACAACTTTCCAGCACACTGGCCATCTTACGACTAAGTGTTTTTAATTATTTTCCTCCTCCTCATTTGTTTTTTTTTTAAAAAGATTTCTCCCACCCTTGCATTTAAAATGGATAAGCCAAACTTCCCTTTGATAGTAAAATCATTCTACCATTGTTGATGAAACTTGCATATAGTTTACAGTGTTTGCTCTTATGTCTAAAGCTTTACTGAAGTTCCTAGCTTCTTACTAAGCAGCAAATAATGAGGCCCACAACTACAGAAGAAACCTTACCTCCTGTATTAAAGCATTATGTCTGAGAACTTTTCGGCTCTTCATGATCCTCACAATTGCTGCTTGAAGATACAGTTTCCTATCTTCATCCACAGCAGATATAGTTTGTTCTATTTCCTGAGGTGTCTCCTTGTGAGCAGCAGCTGTAATCCGGAACTTTGTTCTCTTATTGCTGAAGTCCTTGTTCAGGCGCAATACCATGTCTGGTGTCATGACCTAGAAGGTTGATATGAATCTGTCATTCACAAGCTGAGAATTATAAACACAAAACCTTTTCTTCCTGAAGGAGGAACAAAAAAATTACAAAACTTGTATACATTTTAACACAGAAAATTAAAGCCACCATCACATATAGCCCCTTTTTGATACATTATCTCCCTAAAATTTATGTAGGGAGTGATAAAAGTTGGCTGTTTACCAGGAGTTTTTTCCCTTCTTTATACAAAAAAAATAATATTTTAAAATGCCAATATACTAACATGTAGCCTGTGAAAGTGTCAAATATGTGGAGAAAGGAAAAAGAGAAGGGGAAGAGGGGGGGAACCACATTCACACAAAAACCAATAGGTTACTAGGGACAATGTATATTTTACATCACAGCCATATCTGCACAGTATTTTCACTTCTTGAAAATGATTACTTTTCCACAGTTTGTAGTTATAAAGTGTCTGGGTGACAATTCGTTTTGTACATGAAATGAAGTTGTTTTCAGTATAAGTGTGTGTGTCAACCATAAATCATAATTTTACTTTACCAAAGATTTTTGCTCTTTGGCCTTCATCTCTATCAGTTCTTCTTTGAGACACCAGTAACTGGAAGAGTACAGGAACATAGTACTTGCTTGCTTGTGTCTTTATGCCTAACAGATGTTGAGGTCATTAGAGGAGGGTCAGACCTGGGGGCAAGTCATTCAGCCATGGTCTTTGAGCAATTGTGAGAAATGATTTGGAAAAACCATGGAAAGCCTAAATCTGGGTGGCCCGACGGTGATTCGAACGCGCGTCCTCCCAATTGTGAGACCACAGCATTACCGCTTACCCGCCATGCTTGGTGGGAACAGCCACACAAAGTACGTGAAGATGGTGGTTAAAAAACAAAGGGCATGGGGGGCACATATTACCAAAATTTAAGAAAACTGTTTTTGTCCAAAAAGCTATGTCAGTGGTATACTAACTGAAGATGTTAAACTGTAAGTATTACAGCAGAGTGACACATTCTGTTATGTGGGATTCAGTTATGTGGATAATCTAAGTCAATTTTCCTTCCAGAAGTGAGTACACATTTACAAAATCTAAAATGTGCTATAAATTAAGACAATTTCATGCACACTGCTTCTTTCGTTCTTCATGTTAGTTACATGGGAATTGCAAATATATTTCCTTAAAGAAGAAAATCATACACTATATTCCACTTGAATTTTTTGGTGCTATCTAGTTTTTTTAGGGGCCTGTATTTACATAGAATTTTTGTTGCAAATGCCACACATCAGACAAGATAAGCTTAATAAAACTGTTTAATACAGTTAGTGCTAATCAAGAGATGTAATCAATTACTCATACTGCGAGATATCATAAGGCTGGTTCAAAATGTAAAGAGCCAGAGGCCTTGGAACAGAAACCGGTACCTGTATTTCAGAAGTATTGGCCCTGGCTGTTGAGGCACTTGTCCCACTGCGATACAAGGCGGTGAATGGCTGTCTCGTAAAATTCCTGGGGCTGCGATGTGAACCAGTTCCGCACGTACTGCTTGACATTGTAATCAGAGGTGAATAGTTTGCTCCTCAAAGCCTTTTTAGGGGACCAAAAATGGTGTAACCACAGGGAGACAGGTATTGACTGTATGGAGGGTGACCGAGAACCTACCACTTGAATTTCTGTGCGAGTGCCGCGATTGTGTTGGCCATATCAGGACTGCATTGTCGTAGAGCAGAATGATCCCATGGGTGAGCTTGCCTGGTTATTTTGATTTGATCGTTTGGCGAAGGGTGGTCAAAGTTTGCGAGTAACGCTGAGAAATCACTGTTGTCCTGTGCTGCAGGAAGTCTATCAGAAGGGGGATGTCTTCGTCAAAGAAGAATGTCAGCATAACCTTTCCTGCACTTGTGGATGGCCTTGGATTTTGTTCGTGGAGGTGACCCTTGATACTTCCACTGGATACTTTGTCATTTCTATCCTGGTTCAAAGTGATGACACCAAGACTCACCTCCAGCCACCACTTGTGCCAGGAACTCATTCCCTTCCCTGGCATAGCGCTGCAGATGTTCAAGACAGTGGGCCATTCGACATGCTTCCTGTTGTGGTTGAAGAGTGTGGGGCACCCATTGGGCACACACTTTGTGCCAGTTCAGTCTTTCCGTCATGATGGTGTGAACACTTCCGGCTTTCACTGTAACTCGGCGGTCCTGGGTAACGAGTCCACCAACCAGCTGGACAATGCCATCGGGAATGCGGTGCGGTGTTTCAGACCGTGCATCATCGGCTAACGACACCTGTCCTTCCCTGAAGTTCTTGTGCCATGCCTTGACCCTTGCAAGGGACATGCAGTGTTCACCGTACACCTGTGACATTCTACAATGAATGTCCTTTCCCCTTAGTCCTTCTGCTGTCAGAAAATGAACAACACCTCTCTGCTCTTCTTTTGACGCCTCCATTTCACTGCTTACGACACGAATGAGCGCTGGATGACTGACTCATGCTTCTGCTAGCTTTTTAGTCATGTGACTTGCTTTCGTGACCCGATAGCGGCGGGCATGTGGACTTCCGCCCTCTAGTCAGAAACCCTCTGTTACTGACACATCGATATTACCATTCTGTCACCGGTTTGCACATTCCAGACTCCGGCTCGTTTGTTTTTGAAAGTTACTTATAAATAAAGCAGGCAGTGGTGTATATATTTCCATTTTGAAAAGCACATAATTTATGATCATTTGAAAAAATAACACCTGGTCAACTGATGAATGAAATTCAACATTTATGCTTTCACAAATTTGTAAAAACTATATGGTTTCAAGACTACTACAACAATTAGCAGCCTTATCACATGATCTTGTTTAAAAAAGATGATGTAGGGGGGAAAAAACGAATTATAATCAATTTTAACAGAATATGGAGGATAACTTGCTAATTACACTACATAGTAGAATGGTAATCCATCAAATAATTTGTTAGCAATAGGATGGAAAAATGTGGAATGCAGAACAAAAAGAAATTGAAATACACAAGCTGGGTGGTGATATGTGTTTACAAAGTTTATGATGAAAGACTAGAAGTAGGCTTTCTTCGCTGATAGCATTTTGTTTTCTCTAGCCTTTTGCTTTTTACTCCCATCCTTTAGTTCCTTTCACTAATTGCAGTGTATTAAAACTCTTATTCAAACACAAATTAACACATAGTAGTTGCAGTGTAAACCAATAAAGATAAATGGCTGCTTTCATGTCTGAAGGTTGTATTTTATACTGAAGTTTATATTTTTAGGATGTATCAACTACTACCAGGTATATTTCAGGAGCTATACAGAGACAGAAAGATTGTCTTGTGTCTACAGTTTCAATCAAGACATTCTGTGAGAGACAGCTAAGTGCATGAAGGTGATAAAATTCAAGCTCTTACCTGACTGTCAGTTAACAAAAGTTTTGATTCAATCAGTCCCACAAGGTTCTTGTTAAAAGGTTCATCATAGAGCTGCAGGTATTCTTGTACTTCCTTACAAGTTAATGCATCTGTTTCTTGAAAAAGAAGCATGATAGCCATTTGAAAGGTCTGCATTGTTACCTGATATGGCTTTTTTAGATATGAAAGTTTAAGTTCACCTGAAACCATTAAAAAGTTTTGAAAACAGGGATATTTAAAATATCAATTTTCTATTAAAAACAAAACATTTTAACAAAACCAAAATGAAATTTTCAAATAATATGTGACCAGATTTATAAGTTTTGTTGGATATGCTGGACTATAAATAATTCCACAATACTACAGTTGGCATTTGTAAAGTTGGAGCACAATTAACTGAGTTTGGATAATTTCTATAAATAATAACCTTGTAGGTTGGCAAAACATGTTAAAGTGTTTCAACATTGAATGTGGGGAGTTAAAACCATCATGGGTTCCAATCTCAGTACTGGAATACCAGTCACCTTCATCACAGAGTCCAAACAAATTTCTGTAATCACCTAAGGAAATGCTTGCATGGTCAATGAGATCCAGGTTGAACCTATACATTACAGTAACAGAAAAACACAAAATACATTAACACAAATCCTAAACACTTCATACATCACAATTTCCATCTGGACGGGTAAGCAATCCACTGAAACACTGTAAACATAAAATCTCAGTACCTACAGTAATATTATTACCATTTTTAAGCAACCACGAAGTAAACTTCAATAGTTTTGTAGTTATTCTTAATATTTAAGTATGACAGAAGCTGCTGTCAGAGCTACACCAACTGTGAGAAGGGTCTGAACCTTACACTCTGTTCTACGCAATGCGAGAAGTCAAGCCAAATTCACTGCACAAGTTCTTCTGAGGGAACGATGCTTGTAGCAGCCCAGAATTTATTGGAAGAAAGCTTCCAGCTAACCAATCAGTGCCTTCTATGTAACACACCTGTGATGATTTTATCCAACAGGGGTCAGTATCCCCTCCGCAAAGCTCCCCTCAGAGCGCAGTTTAGTGCAGGTGCTTGCAAGCATTTCTTTTGGGAAATACTAAATGGAAAGTTACATTTTAGATAAGTGGACTAAAAACTTTGTTAATTATTCAACCCACCACCAATTCCACCCTTCATGCACTCATAAAGAAGCTTTGTACTGTTCTTAGTATTTTTAACTAGCCACTTGGCAATATTAGAGAATGTTTCTCGTGGAACATACCGAGTAGTACTATTATTTATACACAATATTTCGGCGAGATAAAACTCTGCCACTATCTTCAGAAGTAGTCGTAGGACTTGAAGTTTGTCTAGAGCGCGTTATTTAAAAACTGGCATGGCAATGACAGACGCTGTTATATTGCCTAGCAGCATCTCTGACTTCATTAAACACCCGTGAACACTAAACACTGAGCACTGCATGATGAGCAGCTTTAATAACAGGTATCCACACATCACTTAATTGGAAACCACAAACCCGGTTAACCAGACCACACGCGAGGCAAATTTCAAACGCTTCTGTAATGATGCTGTCGCAAAAACACTAAAACAATGGCTGTAAAAAGACCAACCAGCTTACACAACCACTGAAGCAATAAACTGTCTGGCTGTAAAGGGGCCAGCCAGATATAAAATGTCAATCTTAAGAAACAAAAATATGTAAAAACGAATAGGTCAGTACATGGATTGGTGGTTGTAGACAGACCACCAAACCATTCTAAAAACTAGGCCGATCTACCCAAAATTTTAGGTGTAATTTTTTATTTTATCCATGATAAATGGACTTTACGAAAGTCTGTAACTGTTTCGAAATACAAGGTAAGCAAATAATTATTCTGCAACACAGTTACTTTTAATAAATTGTTTATTTATTAATTTGTGGTGTGATGCGTTTCACGAACTTAGTCTCATTTTCAAACGCCGTGTGACTTTGTGTTTCATGTTTAGAAGAAATCTTCACAAAATGCAAGTTTCATTTCAATAATATTCCACTTCATATTATTTGCAAAAACTGTATGTTACACACTCCACAATATCGTTTTCAGGAAACACAAAGTAAGTCCTGTTAACATCCAGCAGAAACTTACACAAACACTCTTCACACCAAGAATGTAATAATAAAAACGGTGTTTGAAATGAGACTAAGTTCTTGAAACGCGTCACGCCGTATATTAATAAATAAACAATTTATTAAAAGTAACTGTGTAACTGTGTTGCAGAATAATTATTTGCTTACCTTATATTTTAGGTGTAAGACCAGCCATATTGCAAAATTTTAAAACCTTCACCACATTGTCATTGTTTAAATTAAGGGACAGATCATTGGCTAGGCCAACATCCGCCTTTAAGTTTAAAAATAACACACAATCGGCTAAAATGTGACACACAGTCAAAGGTATGCCACAAGCATCACAGAACAATAGGACCTCCCGGCTAAGAAGGAATCCATGTGTCAGAGGACAGTGCCCAATACGGAGGTGAGTTAAGGAGAACTTCATCCCTCCTTGTTCGCTGGAAGGAGCTGCTCCATGGCTGAACGGTCGATTTAACCAGCCGGAGCTTATTATACTCTACCTCCAGCCACTGCCTCTGCTGAACATCAAGAACAATTCTTTTTACCGCCGAGGTAAGGTCTGACTTTGGGACCAGATCAAAGTCAGTTCTGACCTTGTCGCAGGCTAACCTGGCAGCTTCAGTAAAACATAAAACAGTATTCCTCAAGATAAGTTGGGGCTCTGGTAAAAGGTTTCTGCCATGAGTAAAAAGTACACACTTGGTTTTCTCGGCAGAGAAACGAAAACCGGCGTGTACTGACCATTCATCCAGCCTGTTCAGCATGAGTTGCAGCTGCCGCTCAGTGCTTCTCGGGCTGGACGATGCACAAAAAATTAAAAATCATCCACATATAAGGAGTACCCTATAGGACTCCTTATTATGGCTAGAATGCTATTAACAGCAATCGCGAAATGAGTCACACTTAAAACTGATCCTTGAGGAACACCGTTTTCCTGAATAAAAAGATCAGACACTTCACTGCAGACTCTGTACTAGAAGCAACGTCCTGATAAAAACGATTTTAAAAAATGGGGGGGATTTCCCCGAAATCCCCATTCATGTAACTGCTGTAAAATAACATACCGCCAGGTAATATTATAGGCCTTCTCAATGTCGTAAAATACACCCACAAGGTGTTGGCTGCGGATGAATGCATCCTGTAAGGCCGCTTCCAGCAGGATCAGGTTGCCCAAGGTGGAACGGAACGTCCTGAATCCACATTGAAAGCGACTCAAAAGTTTTTGGAAATTCTAGACACCAGACAAGGCGGCAATTCACCATCCCCTCTAGTGTCTTCCCCACGCAGCTTGTAAGGGCGATGTTACGATAACTAGCTGGCAACAACTTATCCTTCCCAGGTTTTAAAATAGGGATGAGCGCTGCTTCTTTCCACGAGTCGGGGAAGTATCCCTCGGTCCATATACAGTTAAAAATATCCAGAAGGTACTCTTTAGCATTTTTACTAAGATGCCTCAGCATCTGGTACTGGATCAGATCAGACCCTGGAGCAGGATCTTTTGCGCTGTTCAATGCCGACTCGAGCTCCCAAAATGTAAATGGCCTGTTGTAGGCCCCTATATCCGACGAATCGAAGCACAGCACATGCCTCTCAGCAGCAATCCTTCATTGCTGGAACCGAGAATCGAAACTGGCAGACGAAGTGATGGCAGCGAAATTCTCTGCCGAAGCGGACAATAAATGGGGAGGATGATCCACCGTGGTACACATGCGAAGTCAAAAGATTACTCAAAAAACAAAGGAGGATACACGCATGCTAAAGAAGGAAGGGGTGTCCCAATGATTTAGAAACCTTAGCTGAGCACGTAATGTGCGAGGCCTTCAACGATTTTCATTCCAACTCTCTCTCTCTAAGAGTCTCTCAGAAAACCCAAAGAAATTTTGGTCGTATGTACGAAAAGTCAATTGTACCAATAGCAATATTCCAGCACTAATTCGTGAAGGTAGCGAGGTTAATAAAAGCTGCGATAAAGCTAACGTACTAAATACTGTATTCAAAAATTCAATTACTGATGAAAATAAGGTTAGTATTCCCGTTTTCCCACGCCGTGTCGAGTTGGTGATAGAATCATTATGAATAGATACTGCAGGTATCATAAAGCAATTAGGGCTCCTGAAGTGGGGGAAAGCACCGGGCCCGGATGGAATTCCAGTAAGACTATTTTCAGAGTAAATGGCGGAAATCAGGCCATTTCTCTCTGATGTATTCAGCAAATCATTAGAAGAGTGAAAAGTACCTTCAGACTGGAAAATCGCATAAGTAACTCTGATTTTTAAGAAAGGTGATCGAAGTGAGCCTGGAAACTATCGTCCTATATCTATAACATCTGTTTGTAGTAGAGTTATGGAACAAATTATATGCTCGAAATTCATGAATTTTCTACATGAAAATAATTTGCTTACAACAAATCAACACGGATTTTGGAAGAAAAGGTCATGTGAAACACAGCTGGCCCTATTAACACATGACGTAATGACAGTTATTGATGCAGGTTCAAAAGTAGATGCAATTTTTTTAGATTTTCAGAAAGCCTTTGACTCTGTGCCACACAATCGCCTTTTAGCGAAGCTTCGAGCGTACGGTATATCAGATCAGCTTTGTGAATGGATAAAGGATTTTCTAACTGGTTGGTTGCAGTATGTCGTCGTTGAAGGAGAAAGTTCTTCAAATCTAGATGTTACATCGGGTGTACCTCAAGGAAGTGTAATAGAACCACTTCTTTTCTTAATTTTTATAAACGATCTCGGAGACAAAGTGAAAAGCCTTTTTAGATTGTTTGCTGATGATGCGGTTATTTATAGGGAAGTAAGGAATTTGGCCGATTGCTTAGAAATTCAGCGTGATCTGGATATTATTTTGGCATGGTGCGCTGAGTGGCAACTTACGCTAAATTGTAAAAAGTGCAAGACAATGAGCATAACTAACAAAAAGAACCCAACTATTCAGAAATATGAGTTAAACAATTCAGTTATTGATATGGTTGATTCTATGAAATATTTGGGAGTAACAGTACAAAGGAACATGAAATGGGACATACACATTAATTCGTTAGTAGGTAGAGTTAATTCTAGGCTGCGATTCATAGGTCGAATCTTGAAAAATTGTAATGAACAAACAAAGGAGATAGCGTACATATCTCTTGTGCATCCCCATTTGGACTATTGTTGTGCCGTTTGGGATCCGTTTCTTAAGGGGTTGATCGAAAGTATAGAGAAATAACTGAGAAGAGCCGCTTGATTCGTGACCGCTTGCTAAAGTCCTTATGAAAGCGTCACAGAGCTGATTCATACACTAGGCTGGGAGTCTCTGGTAGATAGACAACGCACATTTCGTTTTAACTTATTGGTAATCATGTGTACTCCCACTCTCACTTACGAGTGTAGTGAAATACTTCGTCCACCAACCTATTTGAGCCGGAATGACAGGAAAGATAAGATTAGAGAAATAAGGTGCCGCAATAATTCTTATATGAATTCTTTTTTCCCCTCGTACCATAAGGGATTGGAATGCACAATAAAGAGATTAACTTTGGTGCTGAGCACCCTCTGCCACCCACAATTTTGAGAATTGCAGAGTATATATGTAGATGCTTCGCTCGTCGGTGACTACACGTCCGTGAACCAGTAATACATATACTGGTGGGCGGGAGTACCTTCCAGATATACGGCGGATGGACTCCCATACTTTCGACGATGTTGTGGAATGATTAATAGTGCTCACAAAGTTCTGCCATGACCTTTTCTTGCTCTTCTTAATAACATGACATGCCTTAGCTCTTGCAATACGGAACGCTGCTAAGTTATCAGCAGTTGGTTGCATCTTAAATTGGCGCAACACCCTCGTGCGTCCCTGAATAGCAGAACAACAATCATTCCACCAGGGAACGGGCGTTCTTCGCAGCAATATGGAGCGTTACGGCATGGAAACGTCAGCCGCCTGGTGAATCGCGTCCGTGAAGCGATTCACCATCTCCGTGATTCCTTGGCAAGGCTGGAGACATAGCGATCGACAAAATAGCGTCCAATCGGCTTTGCTGACATTCCATTTGTGTCGGTTATTGACTCCTCCATGTTCAAACTCTACGTGCATCTGTATAGGGAAGTGGTCACTTCCATGAAGGCCCTGATCCACCTTCCAATGCACAGAGTCTGCAATTGAGGGGGAGCACAATGACAGGTCAATCGCAGAAGACGTACCGGAAGCAGTGGTGAAATGAGTCATTTGCCCTGTGTTCAAGATACAAATTTCCTCCTGCTCTATCAATCTACCAACCAGCTGACCCCTGGGGCAGTCAGAGGTGGAACCCCACAACGCACAATGGGCGTTGAAGTGTTCCAAAAGGAGAAAGGGCAGAGTGAGTTGTCTTATAATGCCAATCAGGTTGTCATAGGCGACGGACAGACTGGGTGGCAGATAGAGAGCGCATACAGTCAGTTGGATTGGACCTTGTATTTTCACCGCTACTGCTTGTAATGAGGAGATGAGAGCAACGGGTTCAGAATGGTGGGTGTTAAGGACAAACACCGCCACTCCACCCTTCGCTCGATCAGCCTCGGTATCATGTTTCCTGTACAGGTCGTATGCTCTTAGCACCGGTTGGTGTGTCGGTCTAAGATGTGTCTCTTGCAGACACAAACACAAGGGTTTAGACCGTGCTAAGAGTTCTACTTCCTATTTGTGAGCCTGAAACCCAGTAAGGTTCCACTGCAGTATGGGAGCCATCTCACCTATTCAGCCTCACCTGCCCCAGGTCGGGTGAGTCATCGTCCAGTGACTGCACGGGACTAGGTTCGTCCACCAGCATTTGAACGTCTTCAGGGTCCGAAGACGATTCCCACTCTGTTAAGGCTTCGGATTGCGACCCTTTCTTTCGCCAAGGTCTTTTCCCCTTCTTCTCCTTGCCAGTTGGGGCTCTGGGAGGAGAAGCGGAAGGGGACTTCACGAACATAGTGAGGTCCGTGTGTTTAAACTTTGAACCCCGAACCTTCTGCACTGTTTGCCATCCACTACTAGCTGATGGCGTTGTTACAGCTTCTTTTGTATTTGTTCTTAATACTGTAGCCGAGGGAACCACGGCAGTAGCCACAGTAACGGATGACTGTGCCTCTGCTGGTGGGACTGCTGAACCTGCTGTCTGGCTGGTTGAGGTTGCAGACATGTTGCTACTGACGTCCGCGGTCCTTTGTTGCTTTGGCGTCACAATTGCATTGACATGAGCACGTTGTACTTGTTTGTGCCCATGTCTGGGTAGCAACACTTACTTTCCTGACTGGAGTTGATAACGTCTTCACGAAGCTGGTAGTGAAGACTGGTGGAGCCAGAGCCTTATATTGTTTCTTGGCTTCGCCATACGATATACGCTCTTTTGTTTTCAACTCCTGAATCTTTTTCCTTCCAGATACAATCGATACTCTCTGCTCCAGGCTGGATAAGCCCCAGAGCAGTTGACACACACCTGTGGTAGGGTGCAACTAATGCCTAACTCATGAGCTGCCTTTCCACATTTCCCACAGGTGGGGTTGCCCTTGCAGGTCGCCGTCGTATGACCGAACCACTGACACTTGAAACAGCGCAGCGGGTCTGGTACATACGGGTGAATATTGGGCTTTAAATAGCCTGCTTTGATGTCTTTTGGCAACGTTGGAGTGTCGAACGTCAGGACGAAGGTGGCCGTCTTCTCAAGACTGCCGTCAACCCTTCGTGTGATCTGACGAACCTCGACCACAAATTCTGTTGACCACTCCTTAAGGAGTTCCTCGGTCTCTGCAGGTGATGACACCTTTACTAGAATTTAGAGTTTTATGGAGTTTGCACTTTACTGTGAACTCCCCGAGCTTCTCACACTTAAGGAGTAGGACAGCCTGCTTATGGGTGGATGTTTCCAAAAGCAGTGTCCCATTCCTCAGCTTTTTAACTGATTTGAGGGTACCTGCAATACCCTCTAACCCTTTGTGGATGTAAAATGGAGAGATCTTTTCAAAAGATCCCTCCATCCATGTCATTATCACGAAGGCATTATCAATTTGACAATCCTTGCTGTTACCGGCTATACTGTCTGGAGGAGGGCTTTCCACCCTTGCCTGCTTATTCTGATTTATCTGGGTGTTTGAAGACCCTTGTAGTTCACCCGAGCCACAAGGGGGATTTTATGATTGTTTAGGTTTCATTTCGGTCCCACGAGTAAGGGAGGAAAAGTACGGGGTGCCTTACCTCCATAGCTCCTCCGGCTAATATAACAGGGGTGTGCAGGTGCCCCTGAGGTTGCACGCTAGCAAGTGATCTGCCTCTCACCCATTCACCTCCTCGGTATGTGTCTGACCTTGAGGTTTTTTTTTGTATAGAGGTTTGTACCGTCCTCGCGATCCAGGCGATTAAGCCAAGATCCCCCTTCTCCTAGGCACACAACGTTCCACCGTCATGCCCTATGGTGGTCGTTGAAGCATGGTAGGAGTTTACGGTGTGGGAAACTTGTGACGCTTACAAGTTTCCAGCTCGGGCACCCTGGGTTCGCCAAACCCATACCTGGCACTTGCATACCAGGCCCCTGTGGGGCCAAGTCATGGTAATCTATGCCAGGCTACCATACAACATCCGAAGACGCAGTTCTGCCCTGGAAGAAGACCCCAGAATGAGGGTCAAAATGTCGGCTACAATGAACATGACGCGGCGCCGCTCGGACAGCCAAGAATCAAGATAACTCAGTTTTTTTGTATTTATTCTGGACATCAAATTAAATATTATTAACAGTATCACCTTTTCACACATTTATTTAACTAAGAAACACAGGAAACTTCCTTTTTTTTTCAATAGCAAATTAAAAACCTCCAAACATCTGACTTAATTTCTAGCTGGTCAAAGATTATTAATAAAACAAGGGGCAAAGAATAGTCCATTAGTTTTGTGTTTGCAGATCTTTCCTGCACTTCTTGAACATCTGACAAAAGTCAGCCACTGTATATTTCTTCTATATACAGGGACAGCTCTACTTAATTTCTACTAATGTATAAAACTGTTAATCCTCTTCTTTTTCCACACTGTAATAACGGTGATATAAGAAGTGAAACTTACAGACATTAGAGTTTCTGAAGACCATTTCAATATTCTTGTATCTTAATCACCATCCTGTAATATATCAAAAGGCAGTAAATCAGCATTCCTCTCTTTCACTGGTCATTTTCTCAGAATCTTTTTCCGTTTTCTGATACAGTTCTTATGAATTATGTGGTCAAACCATCTACAATATGGCGTGGCAAAAACCTATATTTCTTGAATTTTTCAAGTATTCCATTCAACATGTTTTACTACCGGGAACAAAATTTCCTCACTCTGGTAAAACCAACCCATTAAAATTTCTCTCTTTGCCCAATCAATCCATTCAAACTGAAAATATGCAATTTTCATAAAACTAATTTGTTTTCCTATCAGATTTTATGTTGAAAATTTATCAGTGGTACTGACATTTTCTTCACATGAACTCATTGTTAACAGGAATAGCCCTTGATAAATTAGAATTGTAGACTGGAGCAGAGCACTATCCAGTATGGACCTCCTATTAACTTGAATCACTGAGATTATAATTTGGATAATAGTGACAGTGAAACTACTATTAGGAAATGAAAATAATGAAGGACAGGCATAATAATACATCACTTACCACAGATAAAGGCAGGAGGGCCACGATGGACACACACACACACACACACACACACACACACACTACCCCTCTCTCTCTGTATCTCAACAAAATTTCTGTGATTAACCTTACTCGTGTTAGGGTTGAGACATATAGCAAGGGGAAGAATGTGTACAAATCCAGACCAACAACATGAATGGTAGATATAATCGGAACATAATGGTGTTAACCTGTTCCATACCAGTAGTAAACCAAACTTATGAATAAGCCATTTCCAGTTTAATGTTCCAAACTGTTCAGTGATACAAAAAAATTATGCCTGCCTAATTACTTTTTCTGCATTCTCACTTCTTCCATTTACTCCGCAAGCGACACAAGGAGGGAAGGTGGAAAAAAATTATCAGAAACAGGTTATATGTATATGTCACTGCAACAATCATGACTGATAAAATCCTATGATACAATCAGATTTTTTTTTTTTTTTTTTGCAACTGTACAGCAAAGAAGGAAGATGACATTTGCCAAGATTTATGTCAGTCAGAATAATAGTAATTATTTTTCCAAAAAATGTTAAGAGCTGCTGGAAAATTTTCACAAACAAATCCCCAGTTGATCTGATGTTCCATTAAGATTGCCAAATAATTCAAAATTTAATGCATGCATATAAGAGATTATAGGAACATTCTGACAAGATTTTTGCTGAAAGCAAGAGGTCATCAATACAAATACTTCCAAGAAGGAAGAATCTAACTCGTGTATTCTAATAGTTCTTGGTTCCCCCACATTTGTGACAATTTAAAGAATTTTCTCCCTACTAATTACAAAAATATGTGAGTGATTAAATACAAATATTAAATGGTTTTCGCAAAAGATTACAAAACCAAACTGTAAATGATAGGCTCTTAGGTTTGCTATTCATTTAAACATAATTCTGATGATATGTGTGGTTCTAAATGAAAGACCCTCCAATCTTACACAGCAAACCCAGATTGAGATGGCAGAGGGCACAACTAAGCATTGTGATTTAACACTGCCATTTGGAAGCAAACCCACAATGAATGCACTGCAAAGCTGAAGCAGGTTTAAATATCTTGGCAACCAATCCAAAGTGGGAAACAAAGTACAATAAATATGATAAATTAATTATACCTTGGCTGAGATGATGCAGCCATGTTAGTTTTCTCCCACTAAATCCGCGATGGTAATAATTTTCAAACTGAAAGGAGAGAAGAATCACTATCATTAACACAATTATACTCAAAGCACACATTAAAAGTTGAAGTATCTGAACTCTAACAAATATTCAAAATAAAATAGTAATTAACAGCAAATTTTTATATTTTTTATTGGATATAGAAAGTTGGTGAAATGATACATGAAAACATTTTTATGTTACTTGCTACATTAAAACTACTAAGCAACTCATGGAACAATGTGGCAAACGATACTTTGTACCAAACTTGGCTTGTCATATTTTCCAATACTGACAGCACATAGGAATTTCAATCATCTTATCTTAATTGATAATACCGGTGTAAAAAAATTATCCCACCAAGTCTTAATTGAAAACTGAACATTGCTAATTCTGAAACAACTTTTTTTTTGTTGGAAATAATGCATACTGACACCCTTTATTAAGTCCACACTAGCCTTGGAATAAAGCTGTAAGAAACAGGTGTAAATTGTGGAGCAATCTAAAATGATACAAATACCATATACTGTAGCAATACAAAATTCTAAATACAGTCTATTTAACAGATTTTTTTTTTTTAAAAAAAGGAGGTGGTTCTCTATTAGATATTTTTTTTCCTTTTTGGATTTATGTTCAGCGATATCTCCGCTAATTGTGAATCGATTTGAATAATTTTCAGAATTGTTATGGATAAATTTCACTGAGATTTTCTTTTTGAGGCCACTTAATTCCTAAATTGAAATATCAGAAAAATCAGGCCTCGGTTCCAGGATTGCAAAATATTAGAAATCCGGTCTCTATGTTCTAGTGGTTTCATACTAATGTTTAGCCAACTTGAAATGGTCTCAATTTGACTGTTTTTTTTTTTGTTAAGATCAGATCAAACTATCCCTTCACCCCTTGCGGCTCACCTTCGTTGCCATGCCACCCACCCGTCTATCATCTTTGGTTGGTTCTGGAATGTCAATCCACAAATAAAAAAACTAGTCACTGTATAGATAACATAACCTCATCATTTCTATGACAGTTTTATCATCATGTGGCATATTTAATAATCTATTTGCACAAAATCAGACAATGCAATGCCTTCTAAAGTTTTTATGCTACTGGGTGCCTTTCCAAAATTCTTTTTGCCCAAATTAGTCGCTGCCTTATCAATGTTTGCGACCTGCGATTTATGTACAGTTACAGCCCAGCATAAAATGAGTGGTAGAATTCTGTGATCCACATCTCCATATTCCCATTGCACTTGGGATGCTGTACAAGCAGGTGAAATTGCTTTTCATTCTAAGACCAATCGTCACATCATTACATTTAATCAGTATAGCTTCAGGTAACTTGCCTTCTTCCATTTGATTTCTTCAGATTTTTTTCAATTCCCATTGTGCAATTAATGAGCCCATCAGTTATGGAAATATTACGTGTCAGCATAACTCGAGATTCAATACACAACTTTATGGTTGGTAAGAAACCTTCACAATTATTAATGTTGCTTGTAATAACATTGTCTGATGGCTTCCTACCACAATTTGCCACCTCATAAGATTCGTCTACAGCATATTAGTATTATAGTGTACACATGGTACACCTTAGCATTTTCCACGGACATTTTTTCATGGTGTGTTAACTTGTCTAATGGTTGGGAAAAAACGGACAGCACCACCATCAGCAAAATCATATGACAAAGATACGTGTCGCTGACTACATAATAACACCAGTTGAGTTGCTGTTAATTCACCAGCCCACGAGCTATTCAAGGGATCAATGAACTCAATGTCATTGCGTTGTTGCAGATTTATTGCAAGTTCACAAAATGAGAACTGCTGCCATAAGTTAACTTCTGCTGAAAATCGTGCTGGTTTAAGTATATCATCAAATATATGTATGCCACCAAATAATTTATTAGTATTTTTATATTCTTGAAGATGAAGGTATATGATTCACAAATTGTCAAATGGTAACGTATAAATTATCCAGTTTATACTATGCCATTTTTGTCTTACGCTGTCTCACTTTTGTCCTTTTTAATGACATGGTATTGCCTTTATCTACTGGAAGCGAGAATATTGAATGCAACGTTTTGCCAAATATTTGTCGAGTGGCTACTTCTGTTACAGAACCAACCTCAAAATATTTTGCCTTGAGCAATATAACTACAGGAGGTGCATAAAACAATTCGATATGCTCCACAAGTAATTTTAAAACAAAAGAGTGCACCACCTGTGATAAATAATAGTAATTTGCCTTCTTGTACATGCAAATCATTTTATACAGCCTCAGAAACTTTTTGGAAAAGATCTGTCTGTTGTACATTCAGTCCTCGAATATTTACCTGGAAGATTTCATCTTACATTGTGGATCTTTCACATACGTCTTCACAACAATTGTCATCAACATTAAAGATTTATTTGTTGTGACAAATCAAAGGAGGATTAACGTCATATATATCACAAGCAGCATTAAGTTCTACAGCTTGGGCAAGACTGTGTTATATAATTCGTTCCAAGTGAGCAAACTCCTCTGTACTCATGTTGCCCTGTAATGGTCCAAGTTCTTGTTGCCGTTTAATAAAACACCCGTCAGTGGCTTCCTCTTCAAGGAGAAGCACATTTCCTTCGTGGTATGGTACATGGCATACTAACAAGCTGTAGTTATAAGCTTCTTTATCACTGTTCTGCATGAAATATCAAGAGGGCAATACTGCTGCCTCATTTCTTATGCTCTCCCATGTGCTGTCTCTCAGTTGCATATACTGTGCCGGTGTAATATCTTCACCTCTTAACTCTTTCATCACCATCCTCTTCCCTCCATGCAGAGTTTCAAAATGCACTGCAAATTCAGCAAGACTTAAGTTTTCTAGATTTTCTGGGCGTAATATGTACCGGTAAAAAATATTATGGATGTATTGGCAATATAAAATTGTAGAAGTCTGAAACGTTTTCTTTTCTTACAACTTCTTACAAAGATGGCGTTGGGATAGAATGGGCATGGAGAACAAAAATAACTAACTCCAGACAGGACCACCTTGCCTCTTGGCCTTTGCAACGGATACACATACATACAACATTACCCATATCATGACGCTCACACTTACTAGCATATTTAACAACATAGTATGAAACTGCAGTTACGTTGCCACATGGCTACACACCAATGTTTCCTTCCCATATACTCAGTAGAACAGGATTATAATTTTTGACATGCTTTCATCTGCAGTTCTTTTCAGACAACAAGATAATCCTTTGTTCACTAATATTTAATCAGGAGTTAAGAAAAGAGTAGTCTCATAAGGTGCCCCACAAAAACCAAAATGGTAGCAACAATCGTTGAGGTTTTTGTAACATGAGGCAATGTGTTTATGTATTTGCACATCTATTAATTTCTGCAATGAAGGATTATTGGGCTTAACAAGCACGAGACTTCCCTTTCATTAACCTCCATCAAACCAACATATGAAGATGTGGGCTTCCACGATTTTGAAACTCGATTGTATACCAAAAGTCTAGAATCGAGCCATCTAAGTAGTATGGATAGCGTTTAAGTAATTGCATGAGAGTGTTTACACAAACTGTAAATTATCATGAGGCTACTACTAGATATCCCTAAACATTCGGGAAATGACAGGATCTCTGCTTCGTTTATATCATGACCATCTGCGATTTGTAAAGCCTTGATCATACATGGAAAGTTAAGGTCATTGCACGAAAAAGTCATGAACCACGTCGGAGGTCCTAAAGTTTGGATCATAGGAATGAGTTCAGAGCAACATTTTTTCCTATAAGATGCTGAGCCTTTGATATTCCTCATAGTCAGATGCATGCTATCTATGAGTCCATGGGATGTTTGCTCACCCTCACCCTGACGCGTCCTGCATGAAGCAGAAATACTGGATTTAGCTCAATTATATTCAACTACAGAAACAGCAAAAAAAGAAAGCAATTTCAAATAAATCTCTTATCCACGCTCATTACTCGACTCTGAAAATAACCCAAAGGAGTAATCAGAATTTCTCTTTCCTCCCTGCAATTGTTACTCGTTTGTATGTAAATTCTAATTGAATCAATCTGGATGCAGCCCATTCAATTGATAAACGTTTGTACATCGAGCCAAGCTGGTGAGAACGTTGCTATTCAGTTTTTTTGATAAACACTTGTGTATCAAGCCGAGTCTGAGTATAATTTTCTGAACTTTTACTATGTCATATTAAATTTTTGCTAGCTCTCATTTGCAAAAGTATACGAGCATGCTACTCATCACACTCTCTTCAAATACTGGTTGTACTTATTTTCCTGTTTCTTCTCAAATGAACCTCCCTTTCATCACTTGTTTCATTTACATGGCGCTGTCTCATTTGAGCAGCCTACCCATTTTTAAAATACAAAACAAACTGTAACACCAATTAAAATTTAATAATAAAATATATTTTTTTGCAAAAATAAAATAAAATAAAAACATCCTTCAATAAACACTAAAAACTTTAAAATAACTTTTTACCCAGCTTAGAAAAAAATAAATCTAGACAATATTTTACATTACTATTATTGAAATTTTTACTTTAATCAGATATTTTTGGAGTTCGTGCCAGCCAAAGCAAGAAAAACAAAAATGACAATAATATGGAATGATGATAATACATAAAAAATAATCTTACTACTTACCTATGTTTAATGTATGAAACATGTTTCAATGAAACTGAAACATACAGATTCTACACGGAATTCGATAGTTTAATAAAGCCAGACATAAGACCACTAAATATATTAGATTAAAGGTAAAGCATTTACTGCATGATGCAGCCTGCCAAATCACAATGTAACACCACAGATATGCCTCAACCAATAATGGGGCAAACCCAAAGATTAAAATACTATCTAATTTCTTTCCCTAAACTGTCTCCTGCAAAAACAATATCCACCTCACTATATGCTTTAAAATATTGGGAACTTCAGTTCGTACTCCTTGTGTTTCCTCGAATAGCAAATAAAGTGCAGTAATTCATTACTTGTGATATGGATAGCTGCCACAGACTCCAAAAATAACTGATTAACGTAAAAATTTCAATAATAGTAATGTAAAATACTCTCAATTTAGATTTATTTTCTCATAAGCAAGGTATAAAGTTATTTTGAAATATTTAGTGTTTTTTAAGGCTTTTTTTGTAAAAAAGATTTATTGTATTTCATATTAACTGCATTCTTTCAAAATGAAGTGCAATCTGTGACATTTATCCACTATAATGCAGCATATACAGTGGATGAACATCATATTAGTGTAATCTGATAATTTGAAAGCTCAACATTGATGTACTTGAATCAAAAGATAAGTTGCAATCTATTTTTCAACAGTCACCTGTCTGAGCTCCACACACTTCCTCCAACAATGTACCAATGCTTTTACGCTGTTTGTATAAAAGGATTTCTCAAGGGAGTCAAAAAATGGACAGCAAATACAGCATCATTATCTGACTTGAAATTGGTACCCGACAATAACTTTTTAGCCTTTGAAAATAGATCAAAGCCTAAATGGGCCAGATTGGGTAAACAGTTGGTTATGGTATCAAATGAAACATATTGCTAAATGTGGATCTGAAATTTATTTCTTTAAACTCGGGCGATATATTATTTTGAACTTCACCCCCACAAACTTTTGTTTTAAATGATTGTTGTGAAAGCCTAAATGCATTTTTCTTGAAAGGTAACTTCAAATTTGATCTTTATTTAACAAATATAATTACTATGAAAGTTTTTGTGACTTCATGGAGCTTTAATTTTGATCTGTACATTTTCTGCTATATGGTTTATCTTCAGTACCTGTAGGGCAGAGATGGTTACTATTCAACATCAGTATAAAATATAATAGAAATAACCAACCCCATAATTCTGGGACACTACCCAGAATGAGATTCTCACTGAACTTCAGTTTTATTCAGAACCATATGAAAATATTACAGCAACTACCTGTAATTGTTGTCTGCCCATTCCTGTTCTTGTTACTTCCAATATTACAAGGCCTCTATTTTTCTCTTTTCGTGCAGCCTTTAACACAAGACAGAGAACCACAACTTTCTGGCTCTGCTGATGCATTCACCATACACATATTCAAATTGCCAAAGATCATGAATGTGAAATTTATAATTGAATTGAAGATAAGCTATTGGAAGATGAAATTTTGGATAAGCTGCATTCAAATTTAAGGCTAATGTGAATTATAGGTAATACTGAATCACTTTTGGAGATTTTGAAAGACTGCTTATAAAGGATTTTCTTGTATGAAAAACCTATGTATACTTGCCAAATTATAATACTAGGAACCACCAGCTCAATTCAGTTTTAAGCATAACAATAATTTTTTCTTCCTTGTTATGTGAAACAAGTTATTTTGACAACTTGCACATAGAAAATCAGTATTATCAATAAATTTAACAAATAATACTGAATATAGTAAAATAATAAGAAAAAATCCTACCATTTGTACAGCTTTCTCCAATTCCTGAGGAACTGTGAAAGATGTTACAGTTGTCTGCGTGAGAGGCCAAGCTCCAGCCTTTAAAGAAATAAGAAATAAAGTTCGAAATAACCACTGCCATATTTTAACAGTGTCAATCAACCTTTATAATGAAAATGGAAAACAATTACAAACAGTATTTTTAATTTCTTTTTAGAAAACATACTTTCAGAGAAACAAAAAAAAAATAAAAACAGTGCTTTCATAGATCTGGTGATGTTGGTTATTGCTTTTAACAGTTCACTGCACTGTCAGAAAGATCAACACATATTTGTATCGGTTTTATATACAAAAATAAAGAAGGAGAAGAAAAAAATCAGACATATCTTGTTCAGGAACTAAAAGTAATATTACTGTCCTAAACAGGCATAGAAGAAGAAGAAACAAGAATAGTGTTGAAATTTATGACATATCAAAAAGTTGTTTTGCATCATGGAAATATGAAAAATCAGATAAAAAATAAAAAGGTGGTGACTGTTTTCTAATGTTAAATGAACCACAAGCTGTAATGGAAACTTGAGAACTTTATGAGTAATACTACCTTCCTGTTGGAACTGTATTTGTCTATTCAACAATGTATAATTCTCAAATGAAATGCCTTATGCAAAATCTGATGCTAAAGAAAATGATTTTTTTCCCACACAGATCCCACATCTGTAAAACTGAATTTCTTTGTAAATATTATATTCAACTGTTACAGAAAAAAATAAATAATAAACTTCACTTACCTGTAACACATACATTGAAAAATTGAACCCTAGATCAGTGCCATAGGTGGTTTTCAGAAAACCATTAAATTTATTGGTGAAATCTGCAGAGACTGACACATCAGTGTACATGCGATGAAGTTTATTTGTGAATTCATATCCACAAGCTTGCTGTAAAAGAAATAGAGAAGTTGTAGTAGGTTAGTGTAACCATTTCATAAAATTATTGGTCTCAAATTTTTATGTGCCACAAAAAGAGAGAGAGAGAGAGGAGAAGGAGAAGAAGAAAAAGAAGAAGAAGAAGAAGAAGAGGTGAAATAAAGCTAGAGGGATGGGGTATTATCAGTTCGTTCAGCCATTTTTTAACACCTTGCCTTATGATTTAAAATTCAACAGCATGGTCTCAAAATGTAAACACAACTGTCGAGTCTTTAAGCCATTCCACAGCTCGACAATTCTGGTTGTACCAATTGCACATGACTTATATGGTGTGTTGAAAAATATAATTCAGGGAAAATTGATTTAATAAATAGGAGTGAAAAATTAAAAACAAAAAAGATTAAAACTAAATCGATAATCTTCAATCGTGTGATATTTTTCATGGTGTTTACATTTTGCCCCAGTAAACGTACCAGGGGCCAGGCCCGTGATAGTCAGTTTTGGCCAGACAGATGTACCATGGGCCAAGCTCGTGATAACAGTTTTGGCTCAAAAACCTGACCACGAGCCACACACGTGGAGGGTTAAACAGACCTTGTTCCTGTTGTTTTCTTAATCAGTATTATGGCCAGAACCCCACATTGGTTCAGTTCTGGCTCAACCAGTGGACCTGCTGTAGTTCAATTCACCTAACCTAGCGGAGGGAGGTTGTAATACCAAGCTACCATATGTTGATTCAGCCATGCTTTGAATAGTGAAACTGTGCAAACTGTAAGGCACTAAGTGCAGCAGGGTTGAACAAAGCCAAATGAGATGAGTTTTGAAAAGTGCACCAGCACAATGTGCCAGACTGTACAATGTGCACTATAATAAAGTAACTTTCTTCATAACAAGTAACAGACCCAATAAGATCAAATTTTCATAAATTTGCCAGTATCAAACACAGTGGGTCATTCTCAGATAAGGCATTCAACACAGCAACAAGGGGGGGGGGGAGGGGTACATAACAAATGAAGCAACTGTAGGGGAATACTATAATTTCTAAGGTACTGTTGCAAACAAAGCAACTTAACATTTAATATTTTATCACAAAAAATTCGTCAGAGTGAAATGTGCACCAAGTTCCATACAACAGTTACTTGAGAGTAAAGAAGTGCACAGCAATAGTTCACTAAAACTGCCTTGCCAGAACTGCTGAGAAAGTTCTAAAGAAGACAAAGCACGTAATGAAATAAATAGAAAATTTTGTAATTACCATAGAGGAAAGATAATGGTGATGGTGGGAAGACAATATCAATTCTAGACCTCAACAAATCTACCTACCATTCCCCAACTCCCAAAAAACTTTTTCCTGATATTCGCCCATTATTTGACACTTTCTTTTACTCAGGTCCATAACTTACAGTCACATGATTATTGATTGTGCAGCTAAAACCTGTGTTGTGTAACGGGGCTGATTAATACCAAAGGCAATAACTTTACAAAATTAATTACCATTTAAGAAAATTAATTGAAAGATTAAAATTCCATGTATAACATCAAATATATGTGCTTCGGATTTTATGTTACAACTCGCTGGTTATTATCAACAGACAGACAGATGAACTCGAACCTTCAAAAAGTAGACGTCGCTTCGCGAAATCAGATTACTAATTCACTAACCTGCAATTTTTCGGAAATGAAGTTTAAGCTACGACCCATGTAGACTGTATGACGGGTGTTGGTTTAGATTAGTTATCGTTCTTATTAAAATGAATTTATGAAAAACTGAGCCTTCTTTCGTTGAAAATATATATATATGAATTATTTCTGGTTCTAAAAGGAACTATTAAAGAAGAAGTTAACAGCGAAGTGCGTTTCAGTTGCAACTGATGTGACATTGCAATAACCAATCTCCTCCACAAAGGAACTAAAAAATAATTTATGGGTTTACTTTCCTTAACCTTTTTTGTTCATCACCAACAGCTTTCAGCTACTGGCTGGGTCTGTTTTGTGCATAAGCCTCTCCATTTTCTTCTTTCGTCCCATCACTTTCTGTCACCACCTTGGTCCAGTCCTCTCCTCTCCTCCATACACACTCCACCACTCCTCTCAGCCACTTACCCCTTAGTCTTCCTCTGAATCACTTACCATGAATCTTCATTTTGTGGATTTTCCTTGGGATTCTACACTCCTCCAGTCTCTTTACATGCCCATACCATCTTAGACTGGCCTTCTCTATCATTTACTGTTGCGGTTCTTCTTTTACAGTGTATCTAATCACTTCATTCCTTATCCTGTCCATTTTTGTAGCACCCATTCAGTCTCTCAGAAATTTCACCTCACTTGCTTGAATCCTGCTAATGTCCTACTTTTTACTGTCCAGGTTTCAGCACCATACATTAGGATAGGAACATATCATGTGCAACATTTTACTCCCTCACTTCTCAACACTTCCCGGGTATTCTAAGCTATTAACTTTCTACAACTGATCACCTGTCATCACAATTACCCTGGTTATCCTTTTTTTCTGGTTGTTACCATGTACTCGCATTAAATTTCATACCATATTTGCCCAGTCTGCCCATACACCCAACTGCCACTGAAGACCCATCTTCTCCATGGCCTTACATCCTTTACTCTTTTGTGTAATCATTAGCTTTCTCAATATTAAGGAATATCAGCAGCAGATCCTTTCCATACTCATAGTGTTTCTCCTGCAGCTGTCTCATCACAAATATCAGGTCCAACATTTATCTCCCTGGTCTGAAGCCATACTGTTTCTCTCTTAGCTCTTTTTCCAGCTTGTAATTTATTTGCTCAAGGATCTTGTTTATTTATACAAATTTTGATCTAAACTCTTCTCTATTTGTTATATGTTGAGTCCTCTTCATTTTCTTTTAATTACATTGCTGTTCATGTTTCCAATTACCCCTCTCTTTCTTCATTCACTCAAATTCCATTAAGCAATAAGTTGTTAGTTTCCTTTTTTTTTTTATTTAACTGCACCATCCTACCATTACATGTGGTAAGCAATGGTTTATTTTAATTTCCTTATTTAAATTTGTTGATTATCATTTTCATCTCTTATGAAACATATACATTATCTACCAAAAAGTAATTTGACACCTGTGAAGATAGGTAATTAAATACGTCAGTTGATTTTTGTGGATAATGAAATGCTACGAACACTGTGGCATTTTTACAGAATGGTCCTGGAGTACTTCCAGGAGGACAATGCCAGATGCCATGTTTCAAGGGCTACTATGCAGTGGTACACCAATACAATATTTGCCGACTGGACTGGCCCTTCCAGAGCCCCGACCTCAACATTATAGAGCATCTATGGGACTCGTCAGGAGAGGCTAAAATCCAATGCTCAGTTCATGGAATGGATGAAAAGAGATTCGAATGGTGATGAATTCCATTGGAAGTCCTGCAAACACCTGCAGAAAGCAGGCCAGACAGGTTGGCTGATGTTATAGCCACAAAAGATGGCCATACGAGATTCTTACAGTGTGCAACTACAGAGCAAATGTTTTGGTCAGATTTCCAATAACTTTTTGGTAGATAGAGCAGTACTTTCACTGTTTCAGTTTTCAAGGAAGAAAATTAGGAACCATTCCCTTCAGAGTGACAAGATTTTATATTTCAATCACAGAACTAAAGAAGGTATAGGTAAGATGGTCCATTATCTACATACCTTCAGTCTGTTTATCATTGCTTCTTCAGCATCCATAGACTGGCTCTGTTGATGGATCAATCTTTTAGCTAACATTCTTGAGTAAAATTTCTGGAAGACATCTTTGTCATCAATGTATTTAAATATTGTTATGGACTGGGTCAAACGGTCATCAATTTCAGTGTCAGACAGTCCTTTTGCAGATTTTCTTAGCAAGGAGTCACAATATTTTGCCAACTGAAAGAAAATAGACATTAGAAAATCACAAATAATAGTAATAATAATATCATTACTTTCATTAAGTGCACCTGCTGCTTACTTTGGCAGAAACTAGTGAATAAAACATTTTAATACATACATAATACAGTTTTAAGTTTTCACATTTTTTAATCTCAAAAGTTTCTGGAAGATATCTCTCACAAATTGTGGCAATACTTACTGATGTTGCTATTTCTCAGAAAGTAATAATTTTATAAGACTGGAGGTTTTCTCGGCATTGAAATTGAATAAAATTTCTCGGGCCATTTGACAATGGCGGCAGAGGTTGTGACGGCCGAAACGTGTTCGATCGATGGACTAACTCGGCTAGTTACCCGAGAAAATTTTATTCAGTAACAATTTTGTTCCATCAATTCTTTAATGTAATAATAATAATAATAAAAATATCAATATTTCTTTCATTTTTAAGTATGTGTGAAATAAATGACTTATTGTCAAAAGTCTTAAAGTCATTATCTCCACAAAACTGGTTTTTTCCCCCCTGACTTTTGGTACAATTGTAATGAATACAACACACTACTCCCAAAATGTGTCAACTCTATATGCAGAAGTGCTAACCATATGTACATTATCATGTTCTGTGGGAATTACAGATGATTTTGCCAATGCTAACTATATAAAAAAAAAACTAGACAAAAGCAAACGTGTCTCACACAATTAGAGTTCCACACTCATATGGCGTTAAAAGATATCTCCTAAATGGTAAATCAGACGTAGTTGCTTGGCACAAAAATAAATGCTCGGTATATTTTCAGGTTATGTAGTGGACACTGCTTCATGGCTCTTTAATGCTGTGCCACATTGCCACTACCAACAATGGTTCAAACATTAAGTTCCAATAAAATTTATGATAATTGCATTGGGAATCAATGCACTTTGAAGAAAATAGCATTAGTAAGCGGCAAAACAAAATTTTTTGTACACATTGACTGAAGCTTACACACTATAATAGATATAAGCATTTTTAGTGCATGTTATTTAAACACAGGATATTGTTGGTACTAGGAACAAATTTCAAGTTAATTGCTAATAGCATTTTTGAGAAAGACTGGATAACAAAGTATATAATTATCAATTATGACCGTGCCTGACATCTTTATTTTCCAGTGGAAAAAGTGCAAAATATTAGTCCTCCACTTAGGCTATAAACATTTACTACATACCACACACACCAGTGTAGAAATATTTTTTGATTCCTTTTACTTCTATGGAACCCGCACAGAACACAATTTTAAATACAAAATTTCATTTTGGGTTGATGTAACACATATCGTGCAAATCTGAAATCTGAAATCTATTTCATTTAAGAGCTAGATGCCTACTATAGACAGTATGGCAGATCAAGTTCTATTAGGTAACCATGAGATCAATTCACATATTATAAGGTTGCAAAATGTGCTTGAAGTGAATTAAAAGATGCTAAGACAATAACTGTTCAGCAACAGTTCTCACAGGCATTTGAATAATCAAGTGATAATTAATTGCTTATTTGTTTAGTGATCATAAAATTTTGTTAATTAAGGAATTTTTTAAAAAAACCATTGAAACTTATTACTTGACACTTCCAGTACAACATTTTCTTTGAAAAGCAATACACTTGTTATTCCAACATGCTCAGATGGAAAAGAACTTTTATCCCTGAGCACTGTAGTTTAAACTGAGTTAGCAAAGAATATAACTCAACAAGCTAGACACCTTGTAATGCTAATATCTCCATAAGCTTTAAACTAGAGAGCATCTTAGGGTGATGAGTAATATATTGTTGGACAGAGTGGGAGTTTAAGGGAAGTCTCTGGCAGGAAATTTATGATACGAATAAGCCAAAATATGAGGCATCGGTAGTGACATAGTAGAAGTCAATTGTGATCTGCTCACATCATCATTGAATGAAGACAGAATGAATACTGGACTACTATGATAAAAGTTCGAATATGGAGGATGTACAGGGAGCACTGCAGTGGACATACCTTGGACAGTTTATATGTGTATGTGACTTATGATACAGTGAATGTTGAGCCCCACTGCGAATGTAAAACAGATATGAAGTTTGTTATTTGAATTAATCTGTCTTCAACTCAATTACATTCACCTTTAACCTTGCATATTTGGTGACAAAGTGCTAGATATTAAGTGTCTGGTGGCTAGCCCTGGCATGTGACTGATGAGTTCAAAAAACCTACTTGTTGATTGTCTAACTGACTACAGCTATATACTGAATTTTATTGTTGGTATTTAGTGTCACCTGACATTTAATATCCTCATGAATGCATCTAGAAATAGCTATTGGACTGGCAGCTGTAACACTCAAACCTGCGATCTGTATAAATACAGTAAAAGCTGTGTTAATAATAGGCCCAATATCAAAGGTAGTTCGCAGTTTTCTGATAGTGAATGAACAAGATAGTGAACCTTAAAGAACATTTCAGGGTTAAGGCAGTAAGGAAAGATATCATTAGTTACCATGATCTATGTCATATGGCCTACTGTGTTGTGGATTCATTTAATTACCTAATTAACTAATCATCCTCTGTCGATTAGACCATTACAATCTGCCCCGCAAAAGTTTGGCTAAAAGCTAGAAGATGGTTGTCAAACAATTTTAAAGGACAAAAGCTTGCATGATTTTACTGACACATTGTGGTTGGTCATCTGAGAAAATTTTATGAACTAATACTGTTTGATATGTTCCACTTTACAGTATGTAAAAACTAGACCATGATGAAAACAATAGACACCTCTTACATTGTTTTTCACAAACTCTTGTGACATCTGCTCAAAAGGAAAAATGTAGCAAAACTTTCTTTTCACAGATTTATATGATTCTTTATCAGACACCAGAAAATGTATATAACATAAGAGTAATAATTACTGAACTTGTAGTTTCGTATCATATCAACTTGTATAAAATCTTTATATGGAAAGGAAAGAAATTGTACCCATCACTCACCACATTTGAAGAGAGGAGGGCAGAAACAACAAAAAATATAATCCACAAACACAAAAAACAATATTTTTGGCCATGCCATTTTTCAGGAAAATATAAACATGTGAGCGAGCTTGCACAAGTGCTTACAGTCAACACAGCCATATGTATGATAGATTTGACAATTGAAGGTGGTGGGGGAAAAATGATAAAATAATCAGAAATATTAACTGTGGGGAAAAAAATTAATTAAAATAAGAATAAGGACATATATAAAAGAGGAGAGATTTTTTTTTTTATTTCCTAGATATGACAAATTATATTAAAAAAATAATAATAAAAAATGAAATGAGGTCTATATAAATATACAGGGTATATCAAAAAGAATCATCCGATTTAAAAAAAATCATAACTATTATGTCATTTGAGATATATGCGTGAACAATGTACTGTTGTAAAGAACAAACTCTTGAGTTTTACATGGTTCCTGCTAGGTAGCAGCAGTGTGCACCCACTTAAGTTATAGTAAAAATGGCGGCAGGACAACATAAAGTATCTTGTGTTCTACGTTTTGCACAGTGCGGGTCAGTAACAACTGTTCAGCGGGACTTTCATGCTAGGTATAGTGTGGATCCTCCTACAGCACAGAGATTAGACTATTACTATTACTCCGCAATTCACTAAAAGTGTGTGGCAGAGGGTGCATTGCACCTATCCGGAAAGGAATTGGTTTGGAAGGGATATACGGGATATGGCAGGAGGCGCCCATGGGCTATTGTGAGGAACCATCCCAGCATTCGCCTGGAGCGATCTGGGGAAACCATGGAAACCCCAGATCAGGATGGCCGGAGTACTTTATTCAAAGCTACTCCTGTCAGATTTTATGTTTACTCGCCTGGTAAATCCTTCCTATTCCATTCCCTAATCGCTCGTGGGAAAAATGAGTATAGAAATGAACCAGTTCTGGCTCCGATTTCTCGTATCTTATTTTAGCAGTCATTCCGAGATTTGAATGTTGCTGGTAGCAATATTTGTTTACTATCATTCCGAAATACGTCAGGTCATGAACAATTCTGAGAAACAGATTGTTTGTGTAAAGGCAAATCGCCGGGCTGCCCCCCAGTGTCTGACGCAGATGGTGAACACATCTGCTATACATTCACAAGGAATCCGCAGAAATCCATTCGCCGTGCAGCTCGACAGTTTAACATGCCTCTGATGTCCATCTGGTATGTGTTGTGTCGACGTTTACACATGAAACCATACAAAATTCAGCTACTGCAAGCCCTTCGTGAAGGTGAAAAACAACGTGTGGAGTTCTGTAATTTTGTTCTTGGCAAGATGGAGGATGACAGTTTTCTTCCACACTTTTTAGTTTAGTGATGAGGCAACATTCCATTTAAATGATAAGGTGAACCATCATAATGGGAGAATATGGGGTACGGAACAACCACACGAGAGGGACTCTCCAAAATTGAATGTGTTTTGTGCAGTTTCACGGGAAAAAGTGTACGGTCCATTTTTCTTTGCCGAGAACACTGTTACAGGCAGCACATATCTCGACATGCTTGAGAACTTTCTTTTCCCACAGTTGGAGACTGATTTGAACGACTTCATTTACCAACAGGATGGGGCACCGCCACACTGGCATCTGGAAGTGCAGGAATTTTTAAATCAAAGGATTACTGAACGATGGATTGGTTGCACTGGACCAAATGATTCAGCCTTACATCACTGACCTCCAAGGTCCATACCTGACTGTATGTGATTATTTCTTGTGGAGGTTTATAAAAGACTCTGTTTATGTGACTCAGTTACCAATAACAATGAATGCACTGAGACATTGCATAACAGCAGCTGTGGAAGCTGTCACTCAATACATGCTCGCTGCAGTGTGGGAAGAATTTGAATACCGCATTGACATATGCTGTGCATTGCAAGGGGGGCACATTGAACACCTATAAAAAAAAAAGAGAGTTTCCCATTCATCAAAACACAAAATTCATTGCATATGTTTATTAGTTTCAGAAATATAGACGTGCCAAATCGGTTGATTCTTTTTGATACACCCTGTATATTTAGGCTCTGGGGTGTCTAGTCTCCAGAATGAGTTGGTAGGCCAACTTCCATCTGCAGTGTTCGGATAGGGAAGTGGTATCAGCAAGTACTCTAATCGCTCTGACTGTGAAACACTTATTGAAGTCACAAGTTTAGCTAGAGTTGGAATGGAGAGCAACAGGATGATCTAGATATTAGGAGTATACTGTTTGTCTGTGATCATTCATTCTGATGGATAATATATTCGAGATGAGACTGATGTAAGAACTTTGATAATGGAGGCAGGTGGGCTGGTATATGAAATGGGACATGGTACAGGTGGCATGGCCTATGATGGGGTAGGTTTCTACAATAGTAGGGTTACAATAGGTTGTGGTGAGTGGATGCATACTGCATGTTTTTACAATGAGGCCTACTACTAGGGAAGGAGCCATATGGTGGTAGGGAAGCATTAGAAGGTAGGTATTTGTGCAAAAGTGTATTTTTTAGGTTAGCTTGCCTGCTGAAGATGGTATGGGGTGAGGTGGAAGGCAGGGCCAGATTAAGACAGCGCGGGGCCCGTAGCGAATGTGATAAAGAGGCCCTTGATTTTTGCCGTCCAGGGAGAATTGTAGAGCTAAAAAAAAAAAAAAAGGTCGCACATCTAGCCTAGGTGTGAGGCCCGTAGCATTTGCTATACCTCCTGCTATGTGGTTGATCCGGTACTGGTGGAAGGATAAAGAGGAGAATTAGACACATTTCATGAAAAGATCTGTAAAAGTCGTAGCCATGACGAAGAATCTGGTTTAGCAATTTCAGGACATGAGAGAACTGGCAGAGAAAAACATGGTTATGGTTTGTTTTGGGATTTGTGTGTCATTGTGGAAAAATTCTGGAGGATAATTATGCTACGTAACGGCTTGGGTCAAGTTGCTGAAGTAAAGGGTAAAGGATTCTTGGTCGCAGCAGATGCGTCTGCCTCTGACTGCTAAGCTGTTGGGAAGGGAGTGATTTGTGTAATATGGATGGCAGCTATCAAAGTGGAGATATTGTTATATATTTGTGGGTGTGCTGTGGACAGAGGTGTATAAAATATTCATCATTAAAAAAAAAAAAGAAGTAAAAATCTTTATTTCATATCCACATGTTTAAAAGTGTATGGTAGTATTACTGGTAGATACATAACAAAACCTGAGGTTCTGAATTTATC
This sequence comes from Vandiemenella viatica, assembly GCA_031002005.1. Taxonomy (NCBI): domain Eukaryota; kingdom Metazoa; phylum Arthropoda; class Insecta; order Orthoptera; family Morabidae; genus Vandiemenella; species Vandiemenella viatica. The sequence continues at coordinate 378,177,890 of CM061921.1, forward strand.
TCCCGTCACTAATCAGTTCAATTATATACTGCCAACATGCATACATGCATGCCATTGTGCAGGAGCTTTACAAAGGGAGAATATAAAATGAGACAATTAATGATTCACAGTAAATGAAAAACACATTATTATATGAGTCATTTATAGTTTGAAATACTTTTAAAGTTATACATAATTCAGAACAATGTTTTTTATTTATTTATTTATTTACTTTTTTACGGACTTTGGGTCATTTGTACAACTTTAAAATTTCACAATGGTTGGTATACAATGCTTTAAATATCATACAAAACAACTTAATAAAAAAATAGCTTATAGTCTACTATTACTAGAATAATAAAATTTTTACAATATACTGAAACTACCAAGTCAAAAACAAATTTAAATTTACTGTTACTTGTTCATTCAGATCTTACTACAAAAGAGCGTAACAAACCCTATTATGACAGTTAGCAAGCTTGCACATTCTTGTTAGGGGATTATTTTCTGTATACAAATGTTTATATTTCAATAGGGAAAATGTTGTTGATTGACGAGTAATTCTTTGGGGAACGTTGAATCTTAAACTACCTAGCAATTCTGAACAATCAATATTACCATTGCACAAATCTAACAAAAATTTGAGATAATTTAGTTCACGAAATGATTGCAGAGATGGTATTCTTAAGATGGATGCAATTTGGGTGTATTTATGATCATGAAATGGGTCTGGAAAACCCATTCTAAATGCCATATATCTAAAAAATTTATGCTGAACAGTTTCTATTCTTTTGGTTTGAGATAACATGTAAGGTGACCAAATTACTGATGAATATGCTAATGTTGATCTTACAATGGAGAGATATATTATTCTAAGTGCATCAGTGGAATGGATTTCGCGACATGTCCTCATAACAAAACCAAGTTTTTGTAAGGATTTGGTTACAATGGTGTCAACATGTTCATCGAAACTCATTTTACTGTCAAATATTACACCTAAATCGTTAACTGAGTACATCCTTTCCAACTCAATACCTCTTACAGAGTATTTTGATAAAATTTTCTTACTTGATCGTGTAAATGAAAAACTTTTGCATTTTAATGGGTTCAAATGTAAGTCATTATCTTTACACCAGTTATTGAGAGCAGTGCAACAATTCTGAAGATCACATATGTCTTTAATTGACTCTATACTTTTAAATAATTTTAGGTCATCAGCAAAAAATAAAACTTGACATTTTTTTAAAATTTTACATATGTCGTTTATAAAAATGATATACAGAAGTGGACCGAGATGGGAACCCTGTGGTACACCAGATAGTACTAATATTTCAAATGAAGTAAATGTTTTATATTTAACTATTTGAACCCTGTTAGTTAAGTAACTTTCAAGCCACTTGAGAAGGGATCCCACAATCCCAAAAGATTTAAGTTTGAGAACAAGTAGTTTATGATTGACTGAATCAAAAGCTTTACTGAAGTCAGTATATATGCAATCAACTTGAGTTCCATTTTCTAAGGAGGATAAAATATATAGTGAGTAACACATTAAGTTCGATTGGACATTTCTTCCTTCCATGAATCCATACTGGTTTGGTGATAGGTAAGGAAACATCTTAATCTTTAATTTTTTAGTAACAATGGATTCCAGGAGTTTTTGTATTACGTTTAAATTTGAAATGGGTCTGTAGTTTCTAATATTGCTTTTGGGGCCTGATTTGTGTACAGGAGTGATAAATGCTGATTTCCATTCATTTGGGACTATGCCTTCACTAAGAGATCTATCAAATAATAATTTCAATATTGAAGTTGTTATATATTTGCATTTCATAAGAAATATTGGTGGAATACCATCAGGACCTGCACTTTTATTGTCATCAAGTTTTTCGATTTCTGAGAGAATTTCTGAATTGGAAATATTAATTGAACTTATAGTAAAATTTGTTTGATCCTCTAAGTGTACTGTAGTGTTATGAGAGGGTTTATAAAATGATTTAAAGTATTCCGCATATGCATTAACTATACTTGTACCTCCATTTAGGGCCTGCAAGTCTTTAAACATAACATTGGGTAAATCTCTACTACATCTTTTGGAGTTAACATATTTCCAAAAATTTTGAGGATTTTCTGTAATTGAGATCCCTAATTCTATACTGAAGTTATTAAGGTCTCTTTTGGCTAAGGTCTTGCATTTATTTCTGAGTTTAGAAAATTGAAAGTAATTTTGTCCAGTTTGCTTGTAAAGAATATGAGCTGTCTTTTTCTCGATGATAGTGGTTCTAAGTTCCTTAGAGTACCATCTTGGGAATTTTGACACAAAGATTTGTTTTCTTGGTACATACAAATTTATACACTTATTTATACAAGAGTAAAATCCACTGACACACTCCTCAAAGGAGTTTCCATTCCAGTCAATATTAGATATGAAGTTTCCCAATTCTAATGTTATACTAGGGTAATCTGCTTTACTAAAATCTTTAATCCAATTTTTGTTTTGTACCGAGGGGTTGTCACACTTAACGATATACTCTAAACATAAAGATGGATGATAAGCATCGGGAGATACTACACACTCATTAGCTAAAGAACAATTTATATTGAGAAAGTTTGTGAATATGAGATCAAGTGTTACAACAAAGATATTCACATTGTTATTAATTTGAAAAGTGTTCAACAACGATGTTGTATCCGATAATTTCTTTGATAATATCTTTTCCCGAAGAGTTGTCTTAACAGTGTAGAAAGGATAGCTGCCATTATTACTGTGTCTCCACTGCACATTTGGCATATTAAAGTCTCCAAACAGTACCCAGTTAGAGTCCGGGAACTTAAGATTTCTCTCTTCAACAGCCTTGCAGTAAGAAATCATGGTAGTTTCTGTTGTTAGTGGAGGAAAGTATGCAACTCCTATGATTAAGCTATTTTTGTTTCCTAAGATTCTTATAAATAAGTGCTCAACATCAGTCGACACTTCTAATTGGAGACATTGGTATTTATTCTTAATAGCTATTAGAACACCACCACCTTGTTTACATTTCTGTCATTTCTAAATATGACATAATTATTAAGATTTAACTCTGCGTTGTAAACTCTTGGGTCAAGCCATGTCTCTGTTAACACAATAACGTCATGATCATTCAAAATGTAATTTGCCTTTTCAACTTCCCTCAGTTTAGTTTTAAGTCCATGCACATTTTGATAATAAAATTTTATGCATTTTATTTTTGAATGCTTATTGTTTCTCATTATATCAACTATCTTAGGTATACCATTAACATATTTAATAGTTTTTGTCACTTTGTCCTTATTCAGGATGTTTAACTGGTCATGAAGCTTATTTAGGTCCTTTCTTTGCATCGAAGTTAAGTCAGCAGAAATTTTTATTGGGCTATCACTTTTGTGTTTGTTTTTCAAAACTGTCAGAACAGTCTCAGAGTCATTCATAACCACTTTAATTGGTCTAATTCGTCCCTTGTAATTTTCAGATCGTTTTCCTAATCGAAAACATTTGAACTGTTTTACTTCACACGGCAGTTTCAGACCGTTAAAAATTTCTGATACTGATTTTTTATCCGATTCAATCCGCTCAGTAAACGCGATCGAATCAGACTCCTTTACATTGAATACAATTAAGTTGTTCTTGCGCATAGCTCTGTCAGTCATTTCGTCAAAGATCGAAGATTCAACATCGATGTTTTTAACCACCTCATTTTCAGTTGGTGAACTAATATTGCCCGATTTTAATTGTTCAATTGTTTTATTCATGTTGCTCACGTCCTCCGACAGCTTTGCAATTTGTGTTAAAACCTGTGGAAGCGATCGTAACCCGTTCTCACAGTCATTACAAAAGAATTTCAAGGATCGCTTTTTCAGTTCTAGACACCTAACCTCCGATGCAGTTAGTTCTCCACAGTCCACATGGATAGGACGTTGGCAACTATCACATTTCAAGTACTTTCCATGATCTTCTTCGCACAAGGAATTACATACCAAACAGATTAAAGCCATTTTAGCAGATTGCGACCCAGCTTTGAATCACGACACAGAGAATTATTTAAAAACACAAACGCACATGCATTCGCACAATCTTCAATTCGTAAAACACTATTGTATTTTTCTTTGACATAAAATCACATCACGAATGGTGAATATTACATTTAGTTCTCATTTACTAAGAGTTAGAAGAATGTCCCGACTAGTAATCCACATTAAAACACATTTATTGCACGGAGCGTCACTGTATATCATGATGCGCGACCACCATCTTTTGCCTATTGCACTTAGAAATTTGTTCTCCATAGGCTTTAAAAGTAGCAGGGTGCAGGCACTTCACAACAAAGTTAATTCTCCACTAAGTAAATTATGCTGCGTGATGCAATTCAGTCAGGCATGTTATAACTCACATTATTGTTACAAAGATCTCGCAACTTCCAGTGCTGCTTCAACAGAACAGGTGTTAACGATTTTCTTTGGGAAAAAGACTAAACATAATGATGCAGGAGCTAGTAATATGGATGTAAGTAAAGACTTGACCAGTAATTTTAAAATCAGTCAAGCAGTTTCACATGGGAGCAGAAATTTCTGCATTAGATGCACCCCTCAGAACTAGTTTCAAATGCTGCTATGTCCACACTGCATGCATTGCTCTAATATTTATCAGCTTTATTTAGCAACAGTAACTTTTCATGGAATATTACAAGTTGTGATGTACTACATGAAGAGATAACTACACTGCCCTCTCACCCCATTCGGAATATTAGAATCCAAACACTATTCCACATAAGATTAAGTGTTTGCTGACATTCTTTTATCAAGTGGAGATGTTGCATTCATGAATACACAACTCCGAAAGTTCGAGAAACTACATGAAGGAACTGAATAAAATAATTGAATAACTAAAAATAAAGCGATAAGGGAATTTAAAAAAAAAATACATCAACACTTACCAGCTCCGGTGAACGGCACAGGGACTTGGGATTACTTTTATAGTTTATCACAAAAGAACATGCTTTATCTAGTGCTCCCATAAAACTCTGATCTCCTGCAAATACATTTGTAATGAGATTCTTATACTTTTTATGGACAGCCAACATGTTCTCCACAAACTGCGTGTGTACCTGTTGAAAAGATAAAGAGTTTTAATACACAAGACTTACAATAGAAGTGAAAATTTAAACTATCTGTGTTCTGATATCAATAATGGAGAATATTAACTGGATGGGCAATCTAAATCAAATTTGAAAATGCTATCTGATGTTAAAGAACATGAATGGTCAACCATTTTCAACCACAATACTTCCTTCAAGTAAAAGGACAAAGAAAAGCAACAATGCTTAACAACATTTCACTTGATATTGTGTGGTGTCATTAAAGTACTATTTTTAATCATCACTGTCAGGCCTCCCTTAAAACCACCAACCATTCCAACTGATATTTATGTTTCATAAACATATATCAAAGACACACCTAATAACGTAAAGAAAAAGCTAGGATAGGGAAAATAACCTGTCAGCACAGGAGGGCTGTAAGTGATGATCCTAGCTTATTTTTATTGCCTAATGGCAGTTTTTTCTTCACCATTATCCAAATAATAACTTATGGGATTAATGCATATTGTAATTAACCATATCAGATTTTGGCAAGACACTTAAATTCAATTGTGCGTTATGTACAGTAAAATCAAGAACATCCTTAATTTTATATATCGATTGCAAGAGAGAGAAATAAATGCATTAATGATGGACCCTTATTTATTTATTCCTCCCTTACATCACCAAACAAAATGTCATATACTATAAACATGATTAATTTTAAATCAATAGAAAGGACTTTTGCAGTTTATGTCCTGTATCATATGATCAGTACGTTTCTTGATAAATCAAACAGCAGCATATAATATGCACCAGGCCAATACACTGTCAGGCACCACCTCCATCAGTACCTCCGAGACAGAGGCGAAGGAGAAGAGGGTGAAATCGACCCATTCACTGTCGAAGACCTACGGGAGGAGATCTCGAAGCTTCCCCCCAGACAAGGCGCCGGGACACGACAGCATCACGAACGGAGTACTGAAGAATCTACCAGAAGGTGCCATCGTGAGGATGGTAAAGTTATTTAACAAGATCACGCAGATTAAAGTGTATCCGGCAGCTTGGAAAAAAGCAGTGATCATCCTGATTTCTAAGCCTGGCAAGAACGCACAGACCTGCAGAACTACAGACCAATCAGCCTCCTACCTAACCTCAGCAAACTGTTTGAGAGACTGTTACTTAAGCAACTGCAGGTGCACATCCGAGAAGGAGGCACGATACCAGCAGGGCAGTAAGGCTTCCGACCTGGTTATTCAACCACGCACCAACTGGTGAGGGTCGTCAAGGAAGCAACCGCAGCGTTCAACGCACGAGACCACTGCGGCATGGTCCTCCTCAACGTGGCGAAGGCCTTTGACTCTGTGTGGCACCGAGGGCTACTCTACAAAATGGCCACACTTGGATTTCCAGGACCATATCTCCGGTTATTGGAGAGCTACATCCGGAAAAAAACCTTCATGGTGAAAACAGGTGACGCGAAATCAACAAGACCCATCCGCGCCGGGGTTCCTCAAGGCAGTGTGCTGGACCGTGCTCTACACACTTTACACAGCGGATATTCATGTCTCACTGCCGGATCCTCCTGGGACGCCGCCTCTGAGCAGTGCTGCAAGACATCGAGGAGTGGGCCACCAAGTAGAGAATAAAGATCAATGCATCGAAGAGCCATGCGCCATTGTGTTGATGTGGAGGCGTAAACCACCACAACCGATGCTGAGGCTCTTCGTGGAGAGAATCCCCTTGGTGGCCACGGCAAAGTATCTTGGGGGTGATCCTAGATAGGAAACTAACATCGAAGTTGCACTTCAAAGACATCAGACGCAGAGTTTATCAACGACTGGGGCAACTGTGTCCAGTGTTGAATTACAATAGCACACTGCCACCCAGATGTGGCCTCCAATTATATCAAGTGCTGGTGTGCCCGATCATGGAATATGTATCCCCTGTATGGCGATATGCTGCAAAATCGCATATTGAGAAGCTGCAGAGAATGCAAAACAAGGCACTGAAGAGAGCACTCCACCTGCCAATGATATTCCCGACAAACAACCCCCACGAGACAGCGGGGATACCGAGACTTCAGGATAGATATAAGCAAATGGCAAGAAAATTTTACCAACCAACTCTCTAGCACAGTACAACATAAATGAGGGTCCACATAGAAGTAGAGGTGGGCAAAGTGATCACTAAAAAGAGCGGCACTCATTTGATCACTCTATGAAAAGAACTAGTTCTTTTCAACGGTTCACCAGTTCACTAGCTCAGTTTTAACAAAAATAGCAGTTATATCCATTCTGAGTGTAGTATCTGCTCGTTTTATTTACATTTAGACTGATTTCTTACGTTAATATCACATAGGTTACTTTCATTTATTTTTTATTTATTTTGAAACATTTTTGTTTCTTAAATACTACCAGATTATTTTAACGCACAAAAGCTCTTTCAAAGCGTCAATGAAATATTGTTCAAATTGCTGGGAATATTTGAGAGATAGTTTAAGGATAGTTAGTTTTACATTAATTTATTTACAGACACAAAGTACAATCAATTTTAAAGAACTTTTTGCTTTAAATGAAATGAAGGTTACTATTCACAAATAAAATTTTACTTATTTGGCCATTCAGCAGCCTACTTCATTTTTCAATGTGAATTTGTCGAGCATTTGAGAATAATCTTTCACAAGGCACGTTTGTAGTCGTTATACACAAAGAGAAGCAGAAAGAGAAGTGGAGCGGGATGTCAAATTCGAAAGAACTAGCTTCCCAGTGGCACTGCTCTGCCCTGTAGCTCATTCCGCGCAGATCGATTGGGATCGGAGAGTGACGCGAACGAACTGGCACTTCACGCGCCGAGCGATTGGGATTGGAGAACGACACGAAAGAACTGGCTCTTTCCGCGCTGGGCGCTGGAATCGGACAGCGTCGAGAACGAACTAGCTTATCTATTTATTTATCAATCTTGTTTCATGGAACCCTGCTGAGGAAAGACCTCTGGGATGTGAAACATGTCATGGTTAATACACATACATAAAATATGAGTCATAATCATAGTAAAAACAATTATACGTTTCAAAGACAAATAAAGAGAATAATAATAAACATTAATTTTTACAGCCGAATTTTGCAAAAGTCATATTGAATACAATTAATTAATTTGTTCAATTTCTTGAATGGCGTAGGAGTTGGCAATAAGATAATTTCTCAGTTTTTCTTTAAATGTATCTTCATTATCTGCAGACTGTTTTATACTCTTGGGTAGTTTATTAACCAGAATAATTAACTTCTCTTTGTACTAATGACAGATGACTGTGTATTGTGCAAGTTATTTCTGTTTCTTGTATTGAAATTGTGTACCTGTGAATCAGAAGTAAACAGGTTAAAATGATCTATGAGAAAGCACATGAGATCTTTGAGATTTCTTATTTTTTCAGAGCAGATTGGATAAACAATGAACGGCATGGAACTAAGAATAAACATAGGTCGGGCGAGAGTGGCAAAGCCGAAACCGACTTATTGTTGGCACACACTCAATTGAAGTTAAGTTCAATCGAGACCGACACACCACTGTCATTACCGCTTTCAAGAAGAACTACCGTTCGTATTTAGTGAGGGACTGCTCACTCGTTCTTTCAAAAGAACTGGTTCACTCGCGAGCAACCCATCTCTACATAGAAGACCACTCCAGCTGCTGACAGAAGAGAATAAGTGAGCAAACTGCAAATATCCACAGTGTGAGAGGAAAGCACTTACACTGTTAAATATATTAAATATATATACAAAAAACAGTAAATAAATTTAAAAAATAAGAAAAAAATTTAAAAAATATGTAAATAAACAAAAAAGGGCTCAACAGAAACGAAAAATATAAAAATTAAAATATACACATATATGGAGACAGCAAATAATAGAAGGCAATGCCAAGACAGCAAATACTTCCAACAAGAATTGTAAGACCCAAGGCTGACACCGGGGTTATAGTATCGCCTTGGTGACTTAACTAACAGTTCACGTGCTTAAAGTTCGGTGGAAATTTTCATAAAATAATTTGAATTTGACCATGTAGCCTAACAGAAACTCAACTTAAATGCTTGAAGGTCGCCACTAGATCTGTTTCTAAAACACAAATCTAGAAAAGGTTGCAAGATAACTACTAAATCACAAAAGTTCACTTTCAGAAAAATTTAAAGTTTTATTTTCAAAGTCACATTTACTAAAATGCATTTCACAGTTGAGTAGGCAAATCGAACATTCGTTTCCAAAATGTTGCAGATTGTGGAGAGAAATTTTTACCGAACTGAACCCCTATTGAAAAATTTAAAAGTTTTTAACCGACATTATTCGCGCAGACAACCATTGATGTCCCAACATGGCCGCCAAAGCGCGCCAAATTTTAACCGGCTACTTCACGCTCCGACGCAAGCTCACTCACATAATGCTCCCAGGATACAGACAGACAAAATCAAACGGAAGACCCGGTCACATGTAAGCACGAGTTTATATAGCAAGTGGTCAAACCAATGACATCACAGTCGTATTACAACTTTTTGCTTCCGCGTAACTAAAAGTGTGTGTAATTTATTTGACGATCCAGATTATTAAGAGTGTTTAAACTTTGACACTGTCTAGACTTATCTACTAGAAGTCCGATGGCAGTTTAGTGGGAAATTTAGAGTGATTATTTAATTTTGCGTGGTGATACAAAGCTCTGAAGCAGGGGATTAACCCAAACGTTTGAATTTTTACAGCGACAATCAATGACAATCTATCTTCAAAAACTTAATTACCAGACAAATGCTAAAACTTTTTACTAAAACCACTATATGTTCATAATAGTCTTAATCAGAGCTATCTAGTGATATAAATTCCAAATTGATATTCCTTTTAATTAAAAGTTCATTTTTTCTCTTAATTAAAACTGCTAATTAAACTTTGCCAAATTATTTAATTTTACTACCAAAATATCGGGAACAATGCTGACTATAGCTGGTGATAAAAGATCAGGTGTCGCTTTACTCGATTTAAAGATATTACCAATCTTAGATTTTTACTTTGAGAATTCATGGTAAAAATGATTTTAAAGTGTATTTATCATATCAGGAAACGTTTATTTTAAGAGAAATTCAGGTTTGTTCAGGCATTGAAACACGCGAATATAACTCAATTTTACTGGTTGCAATAATTATGTCATCAACATACACCTGAACTTTCTCCCTCAACCCTTTACCAAGTACTTGGTCCAGAGCTATGATGAAATGGGCTACAGAGCTATACAGTCCAAATGGAAGTACCTTGAATTGGTAACATCTTCTTTTGAATCTAAATGCTGTTTACTTCCTAGACTCTTTATGAATGGGAATCTGCCAATAGGATGAAGTAAGATAAAGAGATGATAAATATTTCACCCCATGGAATTTTTGTAGTATATCATCCACTCTCTCTGGATGATCTCTCTCCGTTACTAAAATCTTGTTTAGTGCCCTCGCATCAAGCACTAGTCTAATGGACTGGTCCGCTTTTGTCACAACTATGAGCGGACTTGTGTACTCGCTCTGCGATGTCTCGATGATTACCCAACTTTCCATGGGTTCCAATTCTTCCCTCACTTTGACCCTTTTCGCTAGTGGGATAGGGTATGGTTTTATGGAGAAAGGATTTTCTTCCTTCGCTTTGAAATGACATTGGTAGGCCGGACTTGTTGGAAAAAACATTCTCGAAATGTTCTTGAATATCCTGCGGGCATATTCCAAATTCTCCACCATCTGGTTTCCCTCTTGATGCTGTCTTCTTCGCCTTCTCCCTCTTTCCAACGGGTATCCTCCTCCTCTTCAGTGTCATCTTCCAGCTCAGTATAGTCTACCTGGATACCAGTAAAACTTTCTTCAGTCTCACTCCCAGCATTTCCAATTTCTGCTCAACATCTCTTTCCCTCAGTGTAAAATTCCATGTATCCTTTTCCACAGTGCAATATGGTATCTGTTGGTATGATCCAATCCACACCGATGATTCAGTCAACATCGAGATTGGGTACCACATACATATGGATTCCCACTTCTTGTCCATTCACTTTTCCTATCAATAGAATCTGTATCGTTACTTTTTTACTCTTCTTTCCTGTAGCTGGCACTATCGTGATCGTGTTTGTAGGCCAATACTCAAATTCCTGCTTCGTGGCAAGCTCCTTGTATAGGGTTTCCAATATACACGAAACTTCGGCCCCTGTATCAATCACTGCCCTAACTTTCTTCTCTAATACTTCGATCTCTACAGTTGGCACTCTGAATATCCTTTGCTTTAACAGATTATTTTCTTCTATAAGGTCCTCCCTGGGATCACTAAGGTATACTGAACTTCCATACACTTCCGTGCCCAAACACTTCGTTCTCCCTTTCTTCAACTTGACGTCACTTTTCTTCATTCTTCTCCCAGTCGAAATTTTGTTCATCCCTCCTTATGATATTGGTTTATTCTACTATCAGTTGACCGTTTGTCGTGGAAATCATCCTTTCCACTTCAATGCTGATTAATGGTCCATCTTCAAGATTTAAATCATCTGATCTAAGGATGTTTCTGATAGGGTCATCTGTTGCTATGCAAATCTGCTCATACTTTCCGACAGCACTATACTCTCCATCCTCTCCATCCTAGTCTTCTGTTCCACTCCTTTCTTCCTCCTCTCCTTCTGTGTCTACCCCTTACATGAATTTTATTACGTTTGCAACCCGAGAATCCTTGTCTCCCCACTCTTCATTTCTCGGCCCCATGTTGTCTCTCTGAAAGGTGTTGCTGTCTTTAGAGATCAATACCATTCCTCTATCACCGAAAGTATATAGGCTCTCATTGTAGTCTTTATCCAATTGTGTGTCTACGTCTTCCTCTGTTGACTGATCTTCCAACCTAATGACTGAATCATTCGTTTCCTTACAATATTACAGGGTTCCACTCTCTCGTTTTGTAAACATTGACCCTGATAAACCAGGCACCACCTGTTCTTGATCATTGATGGATTCTTCTGAATGAATGACGAACTCCGCCCCTCTTCTTGTAACTAGCCGTTTTCCTTTTTTGTAGGAGGGATGGAATTTCTCTCTATGTTGGTACTTCCTTTGGCGGTCCGATGGCCTGTTCTGCCCCTGGTCGGACCAAAACAGTGGCAGCTAGCAGTTTTCCGTGTCACGCTTTCCTTTAGAAGGAATGCTACTCGTCTTCAGCTTATCCTCTTTCCGAGTTCTTTGGTCACTATCCTGTTGCTTCTGCTCTCTACTTCGACCTCTATCCTGCTCTTGCTCATGTCTGAAGTTAAATTTGCTTCTACTGCGGCCCCTGTTGTCTTGTCTTCTCCTCCAATGATGCTGACGATTACCCCTTTCACTTCTTTGCTGATTATATTCTTCTCTACTTCCTCAGTCACATGATTCATTTCGGTTATCTCGCTCTTCTGATATCCCGTCCTGACATCGCCGCATGCCCGGTAGAGGGCATGGATGTCGACCTCATATAGACAGCGCTGGCATCGGGCCAACCAGCGCCACCACATCATAGTTTTCCGCCGCGGCCAAACCGAGCCGACCCGCCACACATATAAATAAAGCCCGCGCAGCTCCACTCATCAGTTCAGTGTTCACTGCGCTTTCGGTACTCTCTCTTATTATGAATCGCCTCTCAGACTCTGACAGTGCTCGTTCTTGGCTACGTTTAGGTACTCTCTACGGACTCTGTGAACCTCACGCCGGACTCTGCCAGTGCGCGTTTTTGGATTACGCTTCGGCCTGCTCCTGGGACTTGTTCGGGTTGTTCGTGACCGTCTCCTGTGGACCGCCTTACCGCCATGTGACATTCGGCCGCCGTAAGGACATAGCAGCTCTCTTGGTCTTTTCCTACTCTTTCTTTTCTCTTGAGCACTCAGTCTCCCAACATCTCAATAGCTTCGGTGACATTATTTATTCGATGGCTGGCAAAAATCAGCTGCGTGGGTTCCGGCAATCTGGCCATGATTATCTCAACATACTCTGCCTCGCTATATGGCCGGTCGAGGTAACGACACTTAGCTAGACACCGTAGGAAGAAATCTTGCTGCGTTTCCTTACCGGGTGAGTAGGGCTAACCATGCATCAACTCAGACTTGACAGCTACCTCTCTCTCTACCGACCAAAAGGGTCGCAGAAATTCTTCTCTGAAGCACTGGTAAGTAGTGAATTCTTTTGAAAAAAACGGTCACCCCATAGGCAAGCCCTTCCTCTCATGTGTTCGTGAACCATCCTTATCTATCGGTCATCCAAAGCTATTTGAAACGGTAGATAAGTTTCAAAATTATCCAAGAAATCCACTGGGTGCAGCTTCCCTGAGTCATCAAATTTCTGGAGTTCATGTTTTTCTTCTATCGGGTATCCCTGACAGCAGGAACTAGTAAGAACTCCTTGGTAATTGCTTATTTCTTCTTTGATAGCACCCAGCACTTGGCTCTTCAAGCTTCCCTCAACTTCCTGTTTTATGACTGGTACCTTTTTGCTTATTGTCTTCTGTTTCACAACTTGCAGCCAGCCTACCCTTTTCCATTCCTTCTGCAAGGCAATTGATTTTGTCTGTCCACAATTTGACTTCTCTCTGTATTCCTTTCACATTTTCTTCACACACCTTAAGGTCCTCTTCTATTGATTTTACTTGAGATCTTGATATACTACTTTATTTTCTATGATTTCAACTTGTTGTTGCACGTGTCCAACTTCTACCACCATTTCTTGCTTGAACTATTCCAAATCTACCTTTGTTTCTTCTCCTCTTAACATACACTTCTGCTGAAATTGTTCCATTTCCTCTCTTATCTGTAGGAGTCTTCCATTCAAATCCCTGGTGATAATGTCATGAAGGGCTTTCCCTTTCTCATCTAATTCAGCCCTGATGTTGTCCTGTAAAACCCTTAAATTCACTTGAATGGCCTGGTTCTTCTCAGCAATTTCAACCTTTATGGCATTGAAATTTTCTTCAAAGGCGTGGTTCTTCTCATGTAAGATATTGAAATTTTCAGCATTTATGGTCTTCATGGACTTGAAGTTTTCTTCCAAGGAGTAGCTTCTCTCAGCGTTTTTGGCTTTTAGAGCATTTAATTTCTGGTCCATCTGGTTCAACAACTTCATCAGTATTTCTTCCATAGACCCCTTCCCAGTTTGCTCACTCGTTCCTTCCATGATAGTTCCCTCAGTATTAATTTTTCACAGGCTTAAAAGAATTACGCGGGATTTGAATGCAAAAGGTGAGGGGGGGGGGGGAATAAGACCACTAAATCGCCCACACTCAAAATCAGAAAAAAACTAAAGACAAACGACTTGTACCACTTGAAAACAAAAGAGGAAACAACTTCAGCTTCTCAACCAAAACAGTGATAGAAAAACAAACCAACAAGTCACTAATGGAGTAAACACAACGCCGATGACAGTGACATTTCACACTCAAACAAATTTACAAGAAAATATACAACGTAGATCTGCGAAAGTCTTTGCTGCTACACTGCTCCACCCAGATATGGCTGAAAGTAACATACAACTTAAATAAAAATGCAGTAATTAATTACTGGTAACTGCTGCCATTGGTATAAGCTTACTTTTACTGTACACCACCATGGTAGTTCACATACTGGTAAACATGGGGGGGGGGGGGGGAAATCTACCAAACGCCAAAGAAAAAATTCTACTCCCGATGTTACAGTATAAAATACTTTTTTTTCCAATCAAAAACAAAACTGAAAACTGGTAAGCATGCATTAAAACTGACATTTACAATTTTTCCTTTCTGTTAAATATTTATCAACCCACAAATTCTGGTTTAATTTGAGGGTATATTACTATTATGGTATTTATGAAGCTCGTGGTGAATATCAACCGGCGCTAAAAAAACAAATTGTATTTCATTCACTTTCTCTAAAAAAAAACTTTGAACTTCTTAGCAGCCGAACTTATTTTAAATTGCCTGTTTGTTGTCTTCTGATTTGAAGTTCAGTTGTCCAGATGTCGCCAGCTCCGCTCCACTCTTCCTCTGCGATGTGTAGTTGGTTGCAATGAACTAGTTCCTTCTCGTATCCTTCCGCGTTGTTACTGCGCGGCGTGAAGTAGTTCCACGTCGCTGAGCTAACAGCTACCATGCTAACCTTTGGTTGCTAACACTGTCTTTTCTGCTTATAATGTCTTTGCACTTACGCCCGCAACAGGTGTACCTTCTAACACACAATATCTGTGATTCAATTCATGTGCTACCTGTACTTAATGTTATTTTTCAACTCACTTTTCACTAACACTACGCCGACTTTTATTTCTTCGCTTTAGCCAACTTTAAACACAAGTCCTGTCATGGTTGCCATGTAAAACTACAAGCTCGTATTACTGGGTTAAATTATGAATGTGATAGTCACTTATGCTGATATATTGAACAACCTAATGGAAAGTTTCAGACTTCCTTTAAATTTAATTTTGTTAATACGGCCGCCACAGCTGATAGCCAACTTAATGTCAAGCAGTTTATCAACCCTAGGAATAACTTGAACATTCAGTACTGTACAGGGTACTATACCACTGAACAAACATACACAGAGGTTTAAAGCTGTAACAAGTTTATTCACACAGTTTTAGTTTTAAAGAACACATATAAGCCGACCACCAACTGAAAATAATATTGATCCGAAATTACAGGTTTGCTAGAGTGAAAAGTACCCTCACTTAGCATAAATTCAGTTACTATCGTGTCCACTGTTCACACAAAAATCACTGTATATTATCCACTTCTTATACACTCACTAAAGGAATGTTAATGCAGTTAGTTCAACCTGGTCAATCCGATCGAGTCGTAAACGGCAGCCACTATTCAGTGCCGGCGCAGATGCACGAATTCGAAATCCATTTACACTCGGGAGAATTCTACTACTCCACACTCACACGACACTCTCGTTGCCGCGCTACCTTCACCAGCGACAATCATATACTGACTGCTTCCTGCTTGTAAAGAGTTTATTACTACATCATACTTATGATGGATATCGATTATCGGCATAGATGAACTTTGACAGTTCGTTAGCTTATCGCTCTGTAATGTGACATGCTCTAATAATGAACATCACACACTAAACACTTAAAGTTTTTAGTATCATAACTTTTTGTATGAGCAGCATATTTTCAGGATTAATACTGGAAATCGCAGCCTGCTTCAGAACTAGATTCATTGAGTCACAGAAGGGTAATTATTCAGGCCAAGGTATGGGCGAGGGAGAAGAGGACATCTGTGTTGCAGAGATTTTTGAGGGACGTTGATTTGGGGATAACTCCATGGCAGTAACTGCTACCTCCATAGTGATGGACGGTATTGATGACAATTGATGTGACATCAATAATAACTGCGTTCTATATGCCAAGGTATGGTATCTAATGATACATATAGAATTTTTGAATTATTAATATAATTGAACTTATGTAATCTTATTTTTATCATGAAAATAAATCTGAATCATAATTCACATTATGGAACTAGGCATGCTTATTTTTTCAACTGATTGCAGTTTCAAACACAAACTTAAACTGTAAAGTGTTATCATTATATTCTGAATAGTGATAAAAATTAATGCTGGCCATTGTTCCCTCTATACACTATTTTGTTTGTTTCAAACTGCTACTATTATGTTGTGAACAATATTGTATTTTGCCAGGGAGAAACACTGAAGGAGAAATTAAAACAGTTTTCTAGCATTAGCAGCTGTAATACATGATATTATATGCATAAGTGGCCATTCTGTAGCTAATAATTCAAATTGAGGAGGAAAATATACTTTTTAAAGAAAAAATATGCTAGTATTTCTGAAAACTGAAATATTATGAAGGAGCAATGATAAACATTGATACCATGCAGGATATAGAGGTAATTAGAACAACAAAGCGATAGTGTATGGCCAAAACCATCAGTACCATCTTGGCTGATTTATGAAGGACACAAATAATGAAATCATAGCGAGCAGTGACAACATATCTTGTGGATCTTCAACAGATCGTAGAATTTTGGTATGCTGTTGTTCATTTTCTTCAGCCTGAATCTCTTTTCCTGAGGAATATCGTGCCGCTACATGGCTTCTAGCTTTCCAAGATGGGTTTGAATTGGCAGGTTTATAGATGAGCTCTCATAGAATGTCTACAATCTTGATGTTCATTATTATTTCTATAAACTGTGATGAAGTTTTGACAGTATCAGTTCAAGCTATATCATGAGTTAGAGGCTTCAGTTGCTGGGCCATGTAGTGAGTTAACAGTTGTGTGTGAGACTGAACTGCAGGAGCACTCCATCCTTGTGGCTGTTCAGCAGACAGTAGAATTTTGATGTGCTGTTGCTCATTTTCTTTAGCCTAAATTACTCTTCCTGTGGAATACATGACAACTTTTCAATTAGTGTCACTATACTGCATCAAAATTTCTAAAAAGGGTTTGAGTTGACAGGTATTAAGACAGGCTCCTGTAGAATGTTTGCCATCATAGCACGGTAGTCGTCAGCATTTATTACCTTCATCGGCTGGTACTACTACAATAGCAGTTCTATTTCTTTTTGTCTTCATAGTTTTAGCCATTCATCTTGAAGAAGATTTTGCATGGAGGAAAATCCTGGCCATCTCTCATCTTATTTCAAATGCCTGTTTTTCTGGTAGATCTTAAATAGCAGATTCTACATTAGAAATGACATCATCCTAGAAACTTATCCAGCAAGCATAAGAGTGAGTTACCTAGTTGACAACACTAACCTGAATGGAAAGAAACACCAAACAATAATCTAAAATTAAATGAAAATGAATTAATAAGTGAACAAACAATTTGGTTTAAAAAAAAAAAAATTGTATCTGATTTGATTTTTAAAACATGCAGTTGTAAATTTTAATCCTTAAGAGTTATTTATTTTTAACACACAATAGTTTTTTCAGAATGATTTTTGCTCATCATGTACGTATACATTTTAAACAGGATGTGTTTCTCATCCCAGAGGTATTTATCTACAGAACTAGAATAATAATCAATGTATATAACACATGTGTTATTTGTCAGTGCATCCTGCTACAACTAAACAACACAGCCACACCAGGGTTATATGGCATGGTAGCACCCATCCCCGAAGAAGATTTTGGTTTGAATTGCAAGGGTTGGGTTTGGAGATATGGGTGTTAAAAGAGGGCATTGCACGAATGGACTTTTTATTGGAAGTTGGTGAAGCAGCTGGGAATCGAGTGCCAAAGTGGCAGAGACTTGCCAGAATGTTCCTGAATGTTCAAGAACTTTCCAGAATATTGCAGAATGTTACTAGAATGTTCTAAAAACTGGAAATATAAGTCCAAAATCTTTTGGGGTATTCTCAAATGTTCCATTACCCTGTTATGGTGGGGATATATTCCAGTTCAGAAGATTATATATAGGTGATGGCAAGATGCATGTGTCAGTAAACTTTAGGAAATCAATTGGAGCAGATCGAAAAAAATTTTTAAACCTAATAAGCGAAAGTGAAGTGCATAAGATAGTAAACAGTGTATTAAATTGAATTTTAGTGTGTTAAGTAATATTAACATTTAACAGCATGTCAAAGTGTAAAAGAGGAGGATATCTTGCCAGTGGTGAATCGAAAAGAAGGAAACGGAACAGTGAAGAAATGAAACAGATGAGGCAAGAGAAGCACATTTAGTTTCACAGGAGGAGAGGATTAATAGATCGAGAGAAAACTTAATAGATAAACAATGAGAAGAAATTAGACAGGATACCTGAGTAAGGCATTTGGTATAAAGACATAGAAGAATTCCTAAGAATACAAAATGAACTAGTAGACTTGAAATGAGTGAAGACAATGATCGCAAATGCATGAACAAAACATTAGTGTATGAGAAGTGTGAAGCAGAAGAAGTAAAGATTAGAGTTTGGTAGGTGAGGTATTACGTTATAATCCAAAATACATTATCATTGGAAAAATGGATCAAGTGTGTCAGTTCTACAGTGCTATAAAATTCAGTGAAGAAACACTAAGAAAGTGTTTCATGAAAGGAAAAATGTGATTAGCACCACTGGAAGTGCCTGCACCAGTATTATTCCATTACATAACTGGAGAAACTCCAGAATAATAAACATTTTCTACACAATATGAGAGCTTGCCTTCAAATGACATCACTTGGTGCTACTTCCACAAGCAGCAAAGAATATCAGTTCAACCTGTATTTTTGATTAAAGGACAAGACTGTCATAAAGTGGGTTCAATGTTACCACTGCCAAATGAATCTCATAAATTTCTGTAAGTGTATTTTATTGGTGAAGAATAAATGGAAGCCGATCGACATTGTGCAAATATACGTCGTTTGAGACAGGAAATCTCCAAATATATGCAAAGGGTTTTACATAAGTGTAATAAATTGACTTATGTATTTAAACCTGAACTGGATTAATGGTATTCAATGAGTATAAAGATGTGGTTCAAACTGACAAAAGATCAGTAGGAGAATACGAATATCAATTCAATGCATCTCAAGACAGTGAAATTGGATTTGTAATTGTGGACATTGAGTACACAGGTCATGATATAAATATTCAACAAAGAAGAGGAGGATTACAAGGTATTGTAGAAAACATGCCGTTCTTATGAGGCTCTTCAATATACATTCATTTTTATGTGAGAAGACACACACTAATTCCATTTGCAACAAGTGAACCCAAATACAGGTGTAGAAACAAATATAAATAAATAAATACTGCATCCCATCCACTTATCCCAACACATACCACATAAAACCAACTGATGAGTGCAGTTTTCCTCATTGTGAATCCTTCCCCCCTACCATTTGCTTGGAATATGACTTCCTACAACCTTGGAATGAAATAAGACTCCTCTTGTATAGTATGAGACTTCAAAATAGTTATCACTGGTTCTTTTCACACTTTACAGACAATATCAAATACGAAAGTACACAGAAAATCCATTTGTTTGGTCATAAAAAAGAACTTTCCTTTAACCACTTTGAATACCTGTAACTGACAAGTTTAGATAACAATTTGATGACTGTGAAAATTAAACTACCATTAGGCAATGAAATTGAGGACAGCATCATTTACCACAGATAAAGGCAAGAGGGCCAGATGAACACAAAAACAAGAACACACTTTAAAACATTTTGGTGAATAGCATGACACTAGTTTTGAAATTACTTACATTATCTCCCCGCAGTCCTGTTATTGCTTCAAGTCCCTGTTGCTTGATGTGTTCAAGTATCTCCTGTATAAGTACAGTTACTCCACCAGGAACAGATTTCAGTAAAGGATACAAAAGGCTCAGATCTCGTTCACGTTCCTGTTGCACCATTACCTTGCATTCACCATGTAGGAATGACAGGTGTTCTTCCACCATGTGATGTTCACATTTTCTTTGTACTTTATCATGTGAACTACAAAAAATTATGCAAAGTAATTATTTAGTCAATACTAACTTTTATTAATTTTTCAAAAATATAGGTTTACAAACAGAAGGGATTTATAGAAATGATTGAATTTCCTGTCTCTTGGAGGATAATTATTATTATTATTAATTTAATTGCGATGGAGCTAACGCTCCGGTGGCAATTTACTCCTTTTTAATTTATTTTTAACATTTTATTTTATAACTGGAGTGTTAAATCTCTCCCCCATTCACTTGTGCTGAAGAGGTCTGTTATTTTGTTTGTGTAGCTGAATTAATAACAAAGAAGTTGAAGATATTCAATTATGTTTAAGACCAATAGAACCCAATTATATTTTTTAAGTTAAACCACAACTAGAGTAATAATTAGAAAAGCCTTCATACTATAGCACTCACTCCTAAAACAGATATAGTTCATCAGAATAACATATATCTTAAAACCTGCAACAGAAAATCATTCACATGAATATTCTAAATCAAAATTAATCATCTGGCTGTTCAACTCATATTTTTCCATCATATTACTTAAACCATACCAGTTTTGCCATACACATACACATGAGCCCGATGTTAAAACTTCTCAACCTAAACCAGAGATGAAAATACACTGTTATTAACAAAAAGTTCTGATTCTACAGATAGAGTCAATAATTAAGTTCTTGCCACACTCAGTGCAACATGTCTCTACCAAACTGTTTTGCCTAATCCCATGAGATTTGTTTGTGTATGGTTATGTGAAAAAATCAGTGTTCAGCATCCTCTAACAACAAACCAATCAGAACTGCGAGCTGGCCAAGCTGGCATCAACAGTGTTTTCAAACAGATTGGTAGGAACATGCAGCACCAAGCATGGAAAGAACTTGATTATTGACTTGATATCTGCAGAATCAAGAATTGGACACATCTGGAGCACTCATAACATGTTAAAAAACTTTTTAAGTGTTTTTTTATATGACTGAAAAGTTTTGTAACAATATGTAAAATAATGTAGCTACAGTAGATTTGTTATATCACTTCAATTATAACAAGCCTGTACTGCTCGTAAATAATCAAATTTCAAGAAATCTGGCCGTCATAATTTTATACAAACAAACCTATGTCCCATACGTTATTCTATAAATTTATATATCATTACAAGATAGACTAGTGAACAGTATAAATGGTTATTAATGCCAAGATCTATTCAGACTATTGTTACAGAGTTTAACTTCAATAAATATTTTACATTTCTGTCCCACATGCATTTTGCTAAGCCTGTGAATTGAGTGAAGAGAATTTTAATTAGACTTTTATAAACTTATTTTCAGATTTACTGATCCTGGCAAATATATTAAACAATGGGTATATCTGCCACCATGGCTTTACACATTAACACACCACTATATTGGATTGGGAAGGAAAAACTGGTTTAGGTTCAAATTCATAGACTACACTTTTAAGAAACAAAAATACACTTGATCACACAGAACACAAGTTACACGTTTCACGGACAGATGCACCCCCCCCCCCCAAAATCAAAACTATGACACACCTAGCAAGCCAGTAGAACATGGACCTACTACAAAAGGGAAATGAGAAGGTGAAAGAGGTTGGTAAGAAAAGACAGCACTGGAGTTAAGAGACAGCAAGACCACAGACAACACTTGAAACAACTAAACAAGGGATTAATATTAAAGAGGAAAGCTAAAGATGGGTTTATGAAAAATATTAAAGGTGTAGGGATGCTACTGAGTGATGCATCTACAAATTTCCATAGATATGTTAGAAAACTGAAGGGAAGGGAAGGTATGCAGACAATTGTGAATAAGGATGAGCTGGAAACATAGCATAGCTGCCAATTATGGATTACTAATCAGTAAAGAGTAAACAAATATATACAGGATTCACTGAATTTTATTGAGTTCCAAGGTGAGCACAGGCAGCACACGAACTGGAACTAGACTAGGATGTCTTCTTCACAGCTATGAGAGTTAAAAGTGTGATAAACATCGCGAATTATTTGTTGCATGCTCTGAGTGTGAGAATGTCAGTCCCCACTGACACCTAGCTCAGCCAATTAAGAAACACTAAGTTAATGCCATGTGGACACAGCCCAAGAATTAGAAAAGACTTCCTTGATCACATGTCTTTGGCAGATGACACTAATGAGGTGTTGCTACGGCAGTCATCTGCCAACTAAATATCTAACAACATCTTTAGTACATCCATTAAGGTAATGCCAAACCATGTGGGTGAACTCACGATATGTAGATCTACCACCTTTGGGTACGCTACAGAAGTTACTGGTTTAATGTGGCTGTAAGGGAATATCATTCAAGGGTGGGAAGGGAAAAATCAGAGGAGGACCTTCTCCACATAAATAGTAGTGAATGGACTTGGACTAAAACCTGGAAATAAATCCTGATGATATTATGATGAATCTAAGAAAGCAAATATGGTAAAAGGGGGCAGTGTGGATAATATTACTACAGATCTATTAAGGATGGCAGGATATGATATTGCACCTTACCTTATAGTACTACTTAGATTAAGCCTGGAGACTTGCTGCCTCCCAGAGGATTGAAAAAATGCCTTTGTAGTACTGGTCCATTAAGGAGATGAGATAAATAGGGTTGAAAATTACAGGACAATTAGATTGATGAAAAGATTGGTACGTTGACACAATCAAATGTGGCTGCGAGGAAAAATGCCAACATGGGTATAGGCAAGGGCATTCACGTGAATTTCAGTGAGCTAAATGCAAGATATTGCAGATGAAATGGACAAGGGAGGCTAAGATGATAGTGTAGCACTAGATTTTACCAAAGCATTTGAGAGAGTGGGCCATAAAATGGTGGTAAATATGGTAAAAACCATGGGAGTGAATGAAAAGAATGACTTGTTGGCTTAAGAAATCCTTAAAAGGTAGAAAAAAGAGTTAGGGTAGGAAATAAAACTGGCAGTGTGACAGGATAGTATATTGGGACCACTGATGTTCATTATTGTAATAAATGATTGTACTGATAATTGCAATCAGAAGGTTTTTTTTTTTTTTTTTTTTTTTTTTTTTTTTTTTTTTTTGGAGATGACAATGTTATATAAAATCTGGAGAGGACTGAAAAGATATATGAGGATCTGGATAGGATATCTACTTTGGTAGGTCAACACCATTCCAAGAGGAGTCAGATTACTAGTTAACACAGATAAAATGTAAAGTTTATCTATGATTACAGTATGGAGGAGGATTTTTTTTTATGGCTTTACGCCTTGTCGACGTCAAGGCCATTAGA
Source organism: Vandiemenella viatica (assembly GCA_031002005.1). Lineage (NCBI taxonomy): Eukaryota > Metazoa > Arthropoda > Insecta > Orthoptera > Morabidae > Vandiemenella > Vandiemenella viatica. Next base: position 378,201,665 of record CM061921.1, read on the forward strand.
AGTGGGATGGGACTGGGTATAAGGAATGAGAAGGAATTCGGCCATGACCATTTGAGGAAGCATCCCGGCATTCACCTGGAGTGATTTGGGGAAACCATGGAAAACCCAAATTTGGATGCCCGGACAGGGATTCGAACAGGCATCCTCCCAAATGTGAGACCAGAATGTTAACCATTCACCCACCATGCTTGGTATGGAGAAGGAATTGCCAGTTGAAACTATATGTGTAAATATCTTGGCATAACATGCGATTGTAAACTCGAATGGATGGCATACTATGGGCAGGTGGTTTCACATTTCTTCATACATTGTAGATGACGGGATATACCAGAGAAGTGAGGGAATTGGGTAATAAATCCTTTAACGGACCACTGTTTGGATGAATATGGAAGAAGGATTAGGAGAAGTACATGGAAAGATGAACAAAAGCTAGAACTTGATTTCATTCTTAAGGAAGAATTACACACACACACACACACACACACACCTTGGTGAAATATTGACTCCCAATGTTAATGAAAAGGCTGCAGTTAAAGATAGTGCGAGGAAGATGGAAACAGATTTCAGGATATGTCAACATACAAATCGAAATTATCCTCCCATCAGGTAAAATACAAGCACTATAATGTGGTAGTGAAGCCGGAATGTTTATATACAACAGAAACATTAGCCAGAAAGGGACTGACAGAAATAGAAAAGATTTTTTTTTAACTGCTTAACGTCTCTTAACAGCGAGGTCTTTAGAGACGGGAAAGGATAGGGGGCAAGGAATGGGAAGGAATTCGGCCATGGCCTTTTGAAGGAAGCATCCCGGCATTTGCCTGGATTGATTTGGGAAACCATGGAAAACCCAAATCTGGATGCCTGGACGGGGATTCGAACCGCCGTCCTCCCGAATGAGAGGCCAGAACGCTAACCGTAGCACCACCCCGCTCGGTAAATAGAAAAGAAAGAAAGAAAGTTTCCAAGGATGATCTTGGGACTGAAAAAAAGAGACAGGAAGTGAACTTAATTTCTGTTTGAGATTATACAATAAGTTTGAAAAGGTATCAACCACAAGGTTAGATGTGATCACACTGATGCCCAATTTTATTGTTATTATTGTAATTATTAATACTTTGTGCTTTTAGCAATAATAATAATAAATATATATCTGCAGCCTATCACACTGCAACATCTGGTTACTAATTCCAATGTTTCAGCTACTTGTATACCTCAATCCATCTGACTGGTGCAGATCAAAAATAAAATATAAAATAGCTGTAAGAATCAATTCTCTTCAAGTCAACTATCTGAAGTAACTTACATAGGAGATATCTATAATACATCTTTACTTCATGCATTTAATCTGATACAAACACTGACTTTAAAATGCTTGGTGTTTTTTAAATGTTAAAACTGTTTTTCGTTTTTGAGGTGCATCATCAAGCTCATCTGCAATTATAATAGTACCTGTCATAACTAGTTAACATAAAATTTTGAGTGCTTTCTGTCAGGTTCTGACCAGCACATATTAGGGAGGAAGGAGGTTTGGAGAGGATATATTGACTAGCGCACAGCACTATGTAAAAGTTTATTTCACACTTATCAATGAAATAATTCACAGGTTTAAACTGATAAATGGGGATTTTTCCATATGTTTAGAAACTAGCTTAATGGTGTCCAATCTGTAAAACAATGCATACTCAAACTATTTGACCATTCCTACAGCGTCAATGGTTGGCAATAAGCAAACTCATCCCCTGATATATTTTGTATCAAGAAAGTTCTCTATCTCCAAGAAGTTAACTTTAGGCTCTATTACTGTTAATTGGTATTTCATTACCAGGAATGGATAAAATGATTTAATTTTACCAAGATGGGGAGTTTTAAAAGTTTATTGCAGAGACTTACAAATGCTGATCATAATTTTGGTTCAGTCCCAAAGCTGCACAAACCAGAATTTAGACAAAATGCTTCAGTGTATTTCAAAATGGCAATATTTCATGCTATATGATCCAAACAACAAAAATACGTGTCAAAACAAGTGTTTGGTACCTGTGATGCAAGAATTTCTGGCTACGTAGTTTCTCTTCTGCAAGTTGTTGGGTAACTTTCTCCATATACAGTGATACGTCACAGGTCTGGAGAAGACGACTTGCTTCTAACTTATAATATTCTCCACTGGCAGCTAGGAATGGATTCTCAAAAATCTGTTCATATAGCTATAAAAGATAAAAAATATATATTTTTTTACTGTGCTCATTTCATTTAAGACCAAACAATGTATCAACATTTTCAAAAAACATTTGTGCACAAATAAAAATGTAGTATAGCACAATTTAATCATAGATGAAAGAGAAGCTCAATTAAATTACATGAATATGAATTAAGATAACACAATACAGAGTTCCTATGTTGGCTAGATAGCACGTCATTCTGCAACGAAATGCCAAATGCTTTGGTCTCCTTCTAGGGCAGTAGTGTGCCGCGATGTGTTCTACACACTCTACTAACCACAACTATGTTTAATGAAATGTACAGAACACATCACTGCACAGTTCTACCCTAGTAGGAGGCCAAACCATGTTGGCAATTAAGAGTAAGACAAGGCATCGCCTGTACAGAATAAAATTATTCTGGCCATGGAAGCCCTTGGATTGCATCAAACATAACACTGCTCATAATTTAGAGTTCTGTGATAGCAAATTATTTCTACCAAAAAGTTTAATGACATTGTTTAGAGTCTCAACCTCGGGTTTATGATTTAAGTCTGCCACAAGTATCACTCCTGTATGATTAAGCAATCACCCAAAATAATGTGTATCTGCATTTTTTTGGGGGGTGGGGGGGGATTTGATATATTGTTGCCCTCCTACTTAAAAATTTAAGTGAATGGTTTACTTCTTCTATCCTTGCTCGAATGCATATAGCCTTTTAGAAACACTGTGACAACATGAAGACATAATGTTACCGATTCAGATTTAGTGGAGGATGGTGAAAGTTGGTACAAGTTTACCAGCATAGTATGTAATTTCAGGAGAGAGAAATACAGAATACCCAAACCAAATTAAGATATTCTAGTTAGGTTAAGAAGCAGTCTGAGAACAAATAACTTAAATACTGGAGAAGATATTAATTGTGTTTACAAGCTTAAGTGATTATTTATATATACTTTGTGTGTACAGTGGAACAATACTGAAATGGTTTCATCTATTTATTCAAACAATAAAATGTGATCTCTCCACCACTTCTTACACACTTAAGGATATTCAACTCAACCCTTCGAGGGCTTGTTTCGCTACCCTTCTTGAAAGCATTTTATAATAAACTAGATGTTACCCACAACTTTGCATGCGTGGACTTAGAATTTCACTGCCAGAATTTGATATAGAAAGATGTAACTAACATAAGATTTGTCTCAAACAACACAGTCAGCATAATATGATGCAAAAGCCATCACTATATCATTCTACTGTCTAACCTGTCTCATAAAGAGAATCACTTTCCAACATATTTAAAAACAGAAAAACAAACGAAGGTGTGGGGAGGTGGTGTTTAAACTGAGGGCAACTTTATTTTAACTTGGTGTTTTCTTCTTTCTTCAGCATGAATATCAGATTCTTGGGTGCTAATAACTTTAGCTGCTCATGCTTTCTAGAGCTACACCTTAGGTCATATTTACACCCGCAAGGCATTTTAAAAAAGAAGACAAAATAAACTGATGCCAGAAACTTTTAAGCAGACACAAAGTAATAGTACAGTGCAGAGCAAATCGACATCTATACTAAATAATAAGTTTTGTCTCTTATGAAATTTATTACACTAAAAGACTGTGCAAGAAGCACAGCTTAAGCAACCGATGTAACATTACAGACTAAGACATGCATTCTACAGATCCAAAGACTAAGACATGCATTCAATAGATCCAAAGTATTTGCTTAACAAATTCCATCAATATTGGTACAGCCATTTAGTCATCAAAACGTAACAAAAAGACAGAGACTTATTTCCGCATTTATAATATTATTAGTGCAGATCACACACAGACTGACTACGAGATAAACAAAGCCCAAGGGATTAATATAGCGTAAAAAAGTGTACACGTACAGCATTGTTAGACCGCCTACGATTTGCTTCCATAAATTTGTCGGATCTACAGTTTAACATGGAATCCAAACAACTGACCGCCCAGGCATGGCTCATACAATCAAAAACAATTCTTAAAAATATTTGTTTCCTCCGGGATTTGAACCCTAGAGCACGCTCCAAATATTACTAATCAAACGCATTAACCACTGAGCTACCAAACAACTATATCGGAAGGTACTACTGGACTTAAATGTCATATGTATCTGTTTATCGCCGTTCAGTAATTTTTCAAAATTATATGACAATATGTATTATTAAAACAGAAGAAAGTATTCTATGACCTTCCTAACGGCAAATAGCACCTCCTTGTCAAATTTCATCACGATTGGATTAGCTGTTTAGCCCTGGAAACGTAACACACACACACACACACACAGAGAGATAATAGACAGAGTTACTTTCGCATTTATGATATTGGTATAGATTATACAGTTTTTTTTTTTTTTTTTTTTTACACCTTGTTACAAATGTTTTGGTTCTAGTCCATTCAGTGCCACCTTCAGTTTCCACTTCCCAGATCAACACAACATGCATGGCTCTTAATTACATTCTCGCTTCCCATCAACCCAATGTCCAATCCTCCCCCCCCCCCCCAAAACACACACACCTTTTTTCCACTCCTCTCAGCTATCTATCCCTTCCTCATCTTCTGGATCATTTACCTTGTATTTTAATTTCATGTATTTTTCTTGATATTCTATTCTCTCCAAATTCTCTCTAATATCCATTCCATCTGAGTCTTCCTTTCTCTCTCTTTCTTGCAACAATTCATCTTTGTGTTACTAACATTCCCATTTCTTATCCTGTCCAGTCTTATATCCAATATCTTAATAAATTTTATTTCACTTACCTATATCTTATTGATATATAGCTTTTTCATTGTCTAGGTTTCTTAAACGTAGGTGAAATTAAGAACATAGTATGCCAGACAAGTTATTCCCATACTTCTCTGAGATACAAACCTTGTTCCAAATTGGGCTTCTGACTCATCTTAAAACTGTTCTGTCTGCTTCCCCTTTCCTTTCTGTATCTATTTGTTCTTCCACTTTCCTCCCCAATACTTCATGTGAATTTAAAACTGCACACCTTTAGCTGTTCTCTAGGTTAGTTCCTCTTCCTTTCTCGTTGTGATGATATACCCACTTTTCTTTGTATTAAAGTTCATGCCGTATGGTCCCACAATGTCTGCCTTTATATTTAACTTCCACTGGGCTTCCTCCCTATTCCCACGGATTGTACGTCATCCACAAAAGTCATCCATCAACTTCTTGTTTTCATCCCATGTTCGTCTTGCCACCTTGCCTATCATCTCATCAGTGACCACAATGACGTGAGACAGCACTTTCTTGCATCAAATCATTCTTTTGTTCCAGGCACTGTATTTTCTACCCTAATATAACACACCTCACACTCCACTGGTACGATTTCCTTCACTATTCTCATTGAGTCTTTTGGGACTTCTTTGTTTTTTTTCCGGGTTCTCAAACCTTGCTTTCATGTATGCAATCATAAGGTTTCTCAACATCCAGAAGACTATCAACAGATTTGTATGCACTCTTATTAGTTTTCCTGCAGCTGCCCACAGCAAATATCAGGTCTATTGTTGTTCTCCCACAGCTCTTTTTCAAACTTTGCTCTAGGTTCTTTTTATAAATCATGGCACTTTAGATACTCGGTGTGACTCCTCTTTAATTATTAAATACTCCATACCTTTTTAAAAAGATAACATATCTTACATTCTCAGTTTTAACTCGCCTTCCACACTGTTCTCATTATTTGATATAGCCACTGCTTTCATATTTCTTCTGCTGCTATCACCATTTCTACATTCAATTCATCAATATCTGGTATCTATACATCTTTCATCTTATCCTCTCACATTAGATATTTTTCTATTTCTTTTTTTGATGTTGTCCTCCTCTTCTAGTAATGTATCTTTGCTTGTCCAATTTGGATTCAACAGAGATTCAAAGTATTCTTTCTACATTTGTGAGTTTTTCTTTATTGTTTATCTCTTTTCTGTTTCCTTCCAGCATGACAGAGTTTTAACTTATATCATTCTTTCTCTTTTTACCATTCCATACAGTATGTTACTATTACCTTTGCTATCCTTTGCCATGTATCGCCTTGGCCTATTTCTCCATCCATTTCCTCCTTCCCTTTGCTACTACTACTTTGGCTACCTCCTTTTTCATTTTATACTCTTGAAACATTCTCTAAAAGCTCTCTTCTTCAGCTCTGCTGCTAGTCATTTCACAATCTGATTCTACAGCTGCAGCCATTGTGCTTATGAAACCTTTTCTTCTTATCTTCCGGTGTCCCCAGTTCCCCCGTCACTTGACCCTTACAATTCTCTGGTACTCCTCTTTCAGTTTCCTATACTGTCTCTTTTATTGTTTTCATTACTGTCCCCTGCTTCATTAACATTAGACTGTAATCATTATCTAATATCTCTGATGGTATGAAATCAGTAAGTCTCCTCTACCATTCACTTTTAAATATCATATAATCCACTAAAGTGTATTAAAACCAAAATATCTTTAGCATGGGCCAACACATAACACTCACATGTTCACATTTATTATGAATACAATGTAACCTACATTTAACATTATGCAATTCCTTATCAAACTGCAACTGAGGTAAGAAATATGAACATTCATAACAATGCATCAGGAAACAATATTATAAGAGAAAATGAATTTGTATAAGGACAGATAAAGTAAACCAATCTCTAAAGACAGGAGGGTTCTGCAGACATGAAAAAAGATGACCTCTACAAATTAGCTTCTTATATGAGAGAGTACAGGGTGAGTCAAAAAGGACTTTACAACTTTGATATAGAAATTCATTGAGATAACTTACAGAATTGGTAGATGTGTCATTTTATAGCAAACAACCTCAACTGTCACATAAAAGTGTCAATACCAGTGACAGTTTTCTCCACGAAGAAGAAAGGGCTGTACACTTTCAATTTGCTAAAGGCACAAATCACATTAACTTTGGGGCTGTCACGAATTTGTTCCATAGCCGAATGTGGATTTTCGCTGCCACCATATTCTGCACTTGTGGGTGTTCACCATGCCACTGATATGAAATGTTGACTCATCGCTAAAGATTATTGTGTTCAGGAATGTCTTGTCGTCTTCTATCAGATGCAACTTTCCCGCACAGAATTCCCCACGAGCAACCTTATTTGCATCACTAATGTGCTGTGCCATTGTGAATCTGTATCATCTACACAGTACTCACCAAACAGTCTTTTGTGGAATGCCCGTCTCATCAAACGCATGTTACGTTGATTTTTGTGGACTGCAATCAAAGTTATCCCTAACCTGTTCGACATAATCAACACGCGGGCAACCTGACGATTTAGTATCATGTGGCAGTGAACAACTCGTCTCAATAAAGTTCTTGTGCCAAGAGTAAATTGGAGGTCTGCTTGGAGGTTCATAAGCAAAATTTAAGCCGAAAAGATGTTGTAAAGTTTGTTTCAAGAAACCAAAACACACAGCAAGCACGCTCCGCACCATTGAAAGCAGCCATTTTAACTATGCACTATGCTGGGATTCATGGTGTACTGATGCACTATATGCATCAAAATTGAGGTTGTTTCCTACAAAATAACACATCTACCGATTCTATAAGTTATCTCAACAAATTTCTATATAATTTCAAAGTTGTAAAGTCCTTTTTAACTCACCATGTGTATGAAACACATTGTGAGTGTGACAGTCATATGCATTAAACACTAAAATAGGCAAGGAATACAGTTAGTGACAGTTGGGGAATTAAGGGGACTAAAAATATAATAATTTGTGGAAAAGGGAAGGGGCTTTGCCCTCTCATATTTCTTGTAATATCTCACTTTTATACATTCAGGTTACTATTTTTCAGCTATTACCCTTCCAGCCATTTTTCCCCCTCTTTACTTATTATTTCTTAATTTTATTTATTATTCATTCCTTCTCTCTTCTATTGTCTCAAATTCAAACTTAACTGCTCCTTCCTAAACTTTGTTCCCAAATACAGTCTTGCCTTTCCCTGAACATCCTGTCCATCAAGCTTACGTTAAAACTTCCCATTTTCAGGAAAGAGACTTGCCTTTCTTCTTGCGCTTCATGCCTTCAGTAATCAACAATCCCAGGAATTAGTACAATTCATTCTTCAGCAATACATACAAATAATGACTTAGTGCTACATTACACTTGCCTATTTATACAGAATCGACTTTCCTGTCATCTCCTTACTTCATTCAGTACCTGCACTTGAATGCAGCTTCATGTTAACAAAACGGCAAGAAAAATATGTGTAACCTTCCTCCTCTGGGTACTAGCTCTTCCACATCAAAACAACATACTTTCATATTGGCAGCTCCTGTCCCTCTCATATAAAATGTTACTTCCTATCCAGCCTGGTCGTCTAAAGTTGTAAACATCAAATATTTTTTAACCAATATTCTCATGAGCTTGCACAAAAAACTATCTCCTGAAACAGACCACATACAAATTTTCAATCCTGTAAATCTCTCTACTCCAACTCTATGCTATCTCATACCAGTCATAGCCTCATAATCATCACTATGTTGTCTTCTGGTCTCCAAGCTAGAAGGAAAAAAAATCCTTCAATATGGGCATGACTACCTTCATTACTTCTTCTATTTTTTTTTTATATCATTCCCACTACAATCCCTCCTCTCCCCAGAATGCCCAAACTCAAATAAATCCTACTCCATAAATGCAAACCCTTCTCTACTAAAAAATTCCTAAATGCCTTCTCATGCAACAGTCTATGCCAGGTGTGAGCAATCGGTCACTATAACACAATTCAATCACAAAAATGGAATAATCCCAATTATTGGCACCTGTCACCAACATCACCACCCACCACATGTACCAACTCAGCTATTTCTTTCATCCCAGTTCATATAGTGATCTCTTTACCAACTGGTTTCCACTACAGATGAATGGTCAAACACAGACTGTTATAGACCTTCCAGCTGCTGAACCATAACCTAGATAACTGCTTCAACTTTCTAGTCCACAGAGTTCTCTCATAGACCACCCACCCATCTAGAAATACACTATAGGAATTGCTCCACTAAAATTTCCTAGATTCCACCTATCACCACTCACCCTCCCTTATTTTTTATAATATTATTCCAATTTACTTCACATCCTTTGGTAATTAATTATTTAATTTTTGTCACACTTTTTTTTATAAGACTGTAATAATTTTTAAAAATTATTTTATCATTAATTTAATTCACCTGATTTGATTCCCCATCCCCAAGTCATGCATTAGATTTGCTTTTTCAATACGTTTCAATTGAAAACTTTCATGCATAGAACAGAGACTCCTGTAAGGGAATGTTAGTTCACAACCTATGAAGATGTTGGCAGAATAGTATACTACACTGACATTTACAGGAATATCAGGCAGGTAAGAGGAATGGAAGACCGTGATGGGAAAGCTGCTGATACAGTAACACTACAGTAGTGTGGAATATTAATGAATATGGAGGAGCAATTTACAGTGGGAAATAGTCAGTAGGCACATGATGATACTGTGGCAATGTGTTTGAAGTGAAGAGTATCTTTCATCCATGGAGCAGACTTCAGTCAAAACACCATAATCATTCCTTCAATATTGCAAAATTCAGTAGTGGGCCAGATACCATGAAGTTTCATATATATTGTGTTGTCATCCCAAGAGTGGATTTGGGGGGGGGGGGGATAGGATGAGCATGAAGAGTAGACTTGTTACATGGAATGATAGACTGAAGAGGATTAAGAATGTACACTTTTTTTTTTTTATATATATCTCGAGTCCTGTGACAAGGTTACGACTTCCTTCGAGCCTGCCCCGAGATGAGAATCCTCCTCCCAAAAATCATCCCTCACCCACCCAGAACCTGCTTCAGCAGACCTCCAAACCTCAACCAACTCTTGATCCATAAACACCAAGGCAGCCCCAAGATTTGTTTCCTTGCAATAGATCCTGCTGCAAATTATGCAGTATGCACCCGCCTTCCACCACCTTTACCAACCCGGAACTGGGGAATGCTTCCCCATCAGAGGACCTCCCACCTTATATATCAACTCACCTGCAACCATTTGCCCAGCCTCCTACGTTGGTCTGACAACAAATCCACTAGCCATCAGACTGAATCGACACAGACAGTCCGTTTTCACCCAGAACCCTGACCACCCTGTATTGTATCATGCCACCACTCATGGCACCAACAATCTTAACACATCTTTTGCAGTCCGCGCAATCAGAGTCCTATCGGACAGAAGCAGCATTTCGGAATTCATAAGATGGGAACTAGTGTATCAGTAGCAACTAGGCACCAGACAACCACCAGGACTAAATTTAAGATGGCAACAATTTTCCTCCAACCCATCCTCCTCACTTACTACATCTTCTCACAGAACCATCGCTCACCAGAGCCTATTTTTCGTAGTTTGTAACTTCAAATTTAGCTTAATTTTAAATTTCCAATCTTTTTAATTTTTTTTTTTTTTTTTTTTTTTTTTCGCATATTTCTCAGTTTTTTTGCACATACATCCATTACTTAATAGGCAATTTAGGACAATCAGCTGACGTCTATCGTGCTTCCGCGAGGTGTCCCAACAGACAGGTTTATTATCTATTTATTAGTATTTTCTAGCTTATGCCTCTCTACCCCCCCACCATGTTGTTCCCCCCCCCCCCACCATGAGCTACCGGCCTGGCGGGCTTCCTCAGTTGGATGCCGGCCCCAACATGCAACATACCACTGAAGAAGAGCCATAGGCTCAAAAAATTTATTCTATGTGTGTTCGTGTATCGACGCCACAGGAATCCTCTTCTATGGTAATCGGTGGTTTTTCTCCTATCCAAATGTTTAATATATATATAAAACTGAGGATTGATAGGGAAATATGCCAAGAAATATGTGCTCTCCTTGACCTCCAGGGCCCCTTACAAGGACTTTCTCCCAACTCTTTGTCCCTCCTTACCCCTCAGAACCTCGCACCCCCCACGTTGTACCTTCTTCCCAAGATCCACAAAGTTGGAAATCCCGGGCAACCTATAGTTGCGGCATATGGGTCTCCTACTGAAGGGATTTCAACTTTTGTGGATCAGCACCTCCAGCCTTTTGTACAGGACCTCCATTCTTTCATAAAAGACACCCCACACTTCCTCGAACTACTTTCCACAGTCCCCATTCCTCTACCACCTGACTCCTTCCTTGTCTCCATCACCAACATCCCTCATGGTCAGGGCCTCAGTGCCATGGAACACTTCCTGGAAATGCAACCTCCCGACAGCCTTCCTCATTTCCTTGGCCAACCTCATCCTGTCTAACAACTACTTTTGCTTCAATTCCCAAATTTATCACCAGATACACGGCACTGCCGTGGGCACCCGCATGGCACCATCCTATGCAAACCTTTTCCTGGGCCCTCTGGAACAACGATTCCTCAACAATCTTTCCATTAAACCTCTTGTATGGTTCAGATACATAGAGGACATTTTTATGATCTGGACCCACAAAGAGAATCATCTAATAGACTTCTTCAACTCCCTAAACAACCACTCCATCAACTTTACCTGGACATACTCCCACAGCCATGTCACCTTTCTTGATGTTGACTTTTCCTTGCATAACAGGCACCTGCATACCTCTGTTCATATCAAACCTACAAATCTTCATTTTAACAGTTGTCATCCCTCCTACATCAAGCGTAACCTTCCTTACAGTCTGGCTGTCCGTGGAAGGCGCATCTGCTCTGATGAAGAATCTCTTTCCCAATACACAGAAAACCTGTCTGGAGCACTCATCTCCTGCAGCTACCCCCGACTTAGTACACAAACAAATATCTCGTGTCATAGCCCTTCCTGTACATAGCCACTGTAATGTTGCACCCTCGGAAACTAACCACAGCCCCGCTTTCATTACCCAGTTCTTCCCTGGTCTCGAGTCCATCAACCTAATCCTTCACCGTGGGCATGACTTCCTACGTTCCCTCCTGCAGACCACCAAATCTATAAAATATCTTGGTTCACAAATACAGTAATTCCCCCAAACTACCGCAGGGATCTTTACCATGCAACAGACCCCACTGTAAAAAATGCAGCATGCATCCAGCCACTACCACTTACTCCAATCCCATCACAGGTGAAACATTTCCCATCACTGGCCATGCTACTTGTATGAAAACACACCTCATATATCAACTTACATACCTCCATTGCTCCAGCTCATATATAGGCCTCACTACTAATCCACTTGCTATCAGAACGAATGGCCACAGGCAGACAGTATATACTAACAATGAGGCCCATCCAGTTGCAAAACATGCCAGTTCCCACAAACTGAATAATTTTAACACCTGTTTCTCAGTTAGCGCGAACAGTTATCCCTGACAACACAACCTCCTCTGAACTACGTAGATGGGAACTAGCCTATCAGAATATCCTTGAAACAAGACATCCTCCAGGCCTCAATCTCCAATAAATTCCTCCTACCAGACCCAGCACTTAATATCTTTAATATTTAAATAGCTTATATATTTGATATTTTATTTTTTTACGTATAGTTTTTCTAAATTTGGTGTATATATGTGCCCTCAGTTGTTACGTTCAATGATATTATACCATCAACAATATTGATTATCGATATTTGAGCTTCACCCCTTCCCCCTCCTATACTAAAAAAGATTCACCAGATGGTGGTCGCTGTGTAAACATCTGACTCCGCCTGGTGTCTCACCTTCTGCAAGTATAAGGCTGCTGTAGGCCAAAATATTGCGCTACTTTGTGCATTTTTTTGTGTTCGTCATCTTTGGTAAGTGTTGGGTCATATTTCCCTATCAATCAATAGTTTTATTCCCTTAAAGCATTTTACACCCACACTCGAAGAGATAAAGGAGATCGTAAAACAACGGAAAAACAACAGAGCACCAGGAGAAGATGGCATTATTGCCGAGTTCTGGAAGCTTGGAGATGAAAATCTCACAAAGAAAATTCATAAAATTATCACAGATATTTGGGTCAAAGAGAAAATCCCACAAGAATGGAAACGTGCACTAATACATCCCTTACATAAAAAGGGCAACAAGACAGATCCCAACAATTACAATGGTATCACCTTGCTGCCAGTCATTTATAAAGTCCTCTCCAAAGGCCTACTGAACAGGCTAGATCCTCAGGTAGATCCACAAATAGGTGAATACCAGGCAGGCTTTAGAAAAGGAAGATAATGCATTGAACAAATCTGGAATCTGATAACACTCTTGAAGATAAGACAAACAAACAATACTGTAGTAACATTTGTGGATTTCAGGAAGGTATATGATTCCATACACAGACAGACGCTCTTTGACATAATGAAAGAATACGGCATAGACAAGAAGACAAGGGCTCTGATACAACAAACACTCACTGATACCATGTCTAAAGTGAAATTTATGGGAGAAACATCAGAACCATTCAAAATTTGCATGGGTGTCAGACAAGGAGATGGATTATCACCAATTTTATTCAACATGGTATTGGAAAAAGTTATAAAACAATGGGAAAAACAGGTCAAAGGAATACAGCTAGGAAGAACACGACATACCAAAACAATCATAAGATGCCTGGCATTTGCAGATGACCTGGAAATTTTCAGCAACAATAGGCAGGAAGCACAAGATGCATTGGAACAGTCTACATCAAATTGCCGCTAAATTTCATATGAAAAAATGCAGTACATGGAGAAACAAAACAACAACAACAACGTACAAACCATATACACAAAATATGGAAACATAAAAAGAGTTGAGAAATTCAAATACCTGGGGGAATACATATAAGTAGGAGGATCTAATAAGCTATCAAATTCGAAAAGATCAGAAAAGCTTCAGAAGGCTTATAGACTCACATGATTATATTATAACAAAAGAAATATATCATCAAGACAGGCCAAACTCAGACATTACAAAACAGTGGTACTGCCAGAAGAATTATATGCATCAGAAACAACCACGACTGGGGCTTCAGGCATCACAGAAGTGGAAAAATTTGAACGCAAAATCCTTAGAAAATTTTTTGGTGCAATATATAAGACGGCATATGGATGAAAAGACCTACGAAAGAACTATACGAACATACAGATAGATTGACAGACATGATCAGAAGACATAGATTACAATTCTATGGACATTTACAGTGAATGAACAGCACTAGACTCACAAGGAGGATCTATGATGTTGTAAATTGTTTGCTCAGGAAAACCAATTGGTTCCAGGAAATAGAAGAGGAAATGAAGCGTGCAGGGATCAGCAAGGAAATGACATGGGAAAGGGGACAATTCAAGAACAAAATTATGAACAGAAAATTTAAAATACAGAAGAAAACAGGAATAAAATGGACTGAACAAAGGAAACATGAACACAGTGAGCGTATGAAGAGGACAAATACAAACAAAAACTGAATAATCATGAATAATTTGAGTTTAAACACTGTCCTCAAGGGCAATAATGATTAATAATAATAATATATTAGTTGTCAACATGCAATCATCTCACTACTACTGAAGAAGGGCCATAGGCTCGAAAATTTTATTCTACGTGTGTACGTGTTTTTTTGTGTATCGACTCCGCAGGAATCCTCTTCTATGGTAAGCGGATATATATGTATAATAAACATTTGGATAGGAGCAAAATCACTGCTTACCATAGAAGAGGATTCCTGGGGCGTCGATACACGAAAAACACATGTACACAAATAGAATAAAATTTTTGAGCCTATGGCCCTTCTTCAGTAGTAGTGAGATGGCTGCATGTTGGAGACCGGCAGCCAACTGAGTAAGCCCACAAGGCAGGTAGCTCATGCTGGGGGGGGGGGGGGGAAACAACATGGTGGGGAGTGAGGGTGGGGGGTAGAAAGGCATAAGCTAGAAAATACTAATAAATAGATAATAAACCTACCATAGGTATGCGTCGCGGAAGCGCAGTAGACATCAGCTGATAGTCCTAAATTACCTAATAAGTAATGGATGTACGTGCAAAAAAACTGAGAAATATGCAAAAACAAATTCAATTTTTTTAATTAAAATTTAAAAATTAAGTTAAATTTGAAGTTAGAAACTACAAATAAATAGGCTGTGGTGAGCGATGGTTCTGTGGGAAAAGGTGGTAGGTGAGGGGGATAGGTGGGAGGAAAATTGGTGCTATCTTAAATTTAGTCCTGGTGGTTGTCTGGTGCCCAGTTGGTACTGATACACCAGTTCCCACTTTCCGAGTTCCAAACTGCTTCTGTCCGAGAGGACTCTGATGGTGCGGACCGCAAAACGTGTTAAGATTGTTGGTGCCATGAGTGGTCGCATGATAAGATACAGGGTGGTCAGGATTCTGGGTGAAAACCAATTGTCTGAGTCCATTCATTCTGATGGCTACTGGATTTTTTGTCAGACCAACGTAGGAGGCTGGGCAATGGTTGCAGGTGAGTTGATATATATATATCGGTAAGGGTTAGATTAATGACTGGGGGTTGGTAGATGGTTGGTTGTGTATGATGGTTGCCTAATGTCTACACACTAACAGTAACAGCAATCAGATAATAAGTTAAATACAGTGAGAAAACTGTAAAGGTATTTGTGATACAAGTGTTGTTCATGTAAAATATGAATTTCAGGCATATGGAAGATATTGTATAATTGTTTGTTATTGTATGCTAGTTTTAACACAGTTCTTCCTACAAATCACTATTCCAATTGACAGTAGAATGATAAAGGAAGATAGCATGTAAAATAAGATAAAACTAGCTTTCTGATGTAAATAACCATTATCAACTTTTCAGATACCCTACTAAATACATCATGCTATACCATTAACATGTAGAAGTTTTCGAAAAAATTTTGTGGATTAACATCTGATTTATGTTACTTCCTACTTTTTTACTACAGTAAAAATTGTTTCTTCCAAAATCCACCTGTTAAACAGAATAAAAGTGAATTTATTTTCAGCATTTCCACTCTAATTACCAAGTAAATTGTGCAAATCACTTCTCACATTGACAAAGGCTTCCCTCAATTTTAATTAATTTTTCTTCCTTTTTCTTTTTTAAAGTTTTTATTAATAAAACACACAAATTGATACTTACACCTAACTGTCGTTTTGGTTTGAAATCTTCAACACTGACAAAAGACTGTATAACTCCTTTTATAATTTCTGCAGTTTGTGGATTTCCTTCTCCCATTCTATCTTGATGAATACCCTCAAGGAGAAGATTCACCAGGTTTTCTTTTAATGGTGCTATCATGTTTTTCTTCCAAATGTCTAAGCCTAAAAAGTAAACAGTCGCCATTATTCTGTTAATAAAAAAGAACATAAGCTGTAATTTTCATACCGCTCAGCATATAAGCAAAAAGAAAAAGTTTCATTTAAAATGGAATGAACTGAAAAGTAATAGTTAAGTTTACCAAATTATTTTATTCAAAACTTAAATTTTTCAAAACATATTTCCCGCACTCATTGCTAGTTTTGGTTATAATACCAATTTTATTCCTTTGAGTATAGAATTTTTGTCATTGGTAGGGCTGATGTGTGCATATTAATAACATGCTCAGTAATGATATAATACAAAAAAACACTGGGCAATCAAAATCAAAATATTATTAATAATGAAGCCCGACTAACTGTAAGAGGACAAGTCACATTCCAAATATAATATAATATGCAGTGCAACAAAATTTCTGTATGTAATTGTAGGCTTCCGCGGCAAGAGGCAGCTGTCTCTCGGCTGTCCGGGTGATGCCATGTCATGACGCGTGCAGCCAAAGTTTTGACCATCACACAGCAGTCTTCTTTGCAGTTATGCCCAAGAAGAAGACCACAGTATAGTGGCTGAAATGTCGGCTGCACACATTATGACACGGTGCCACCCGACAGCCAAGAGAAAAAATTTCTGTACCTTGATGAGGTTTTTTTTTTTCTTATAGCTTTACGCCTCATCGACATTAGTAGATGCAGGAAAGAACTTGGGACAAGGAATGGGAAGGAATTCAATCATGGCCTTTTGAAGGAACCATTCTGGCATTTGCCTGGAGTGATTTGGGGAAACCATGGAATACCCAAATCTGGATGCCCGGATGGGGATTAGAACCCATGTCCTCCCGAATGAGAGGGTTGAGAAGTGGCCAACCAGATGTAAAAAGCAATGGAAATTAAAAAGCCAATCCACAAAATGGTTTGAATAGCTGTAAAGAAACCATCCAAACATGATAAAAATTAAGAAGCTTCACAAATGTTTGTGGAAACCAGACACAACTCACCAACACAAAACTCTGAAATTTTGAGTATACTGTCATGATCACTATTCTTTTTAAAGAGAGATCATGAAAAAAATCCAACCCAAATAAATGTTGACTGTGGGCAGAAGCATTATATATTGTTGCCCCAACTAGGTTTAGATCATATCAGCTGGGACTGAATTTTGTAATTCCGCATTGAACGAAACTTGGAAAGTTATGAGATGTAGAAACCAGGTGGCACTACAGTGTCTTTCTCACAACAGCTTGTCAAGTAAATGCTGCGACAACTACTGACCAACGTCATATCTTTGTCGGATTTAAGAAGCAGGCTCAAGAACTCTTTATTCCCCTAATTCACTAATCCAGAATGGCAGGCATCCACTTCCCTTCATACCACTGTTCTAAACTCATGATATCCTTATGGAACCTTTCACCGTGTTCATCATACACATCGCTGCAGCTTTTTGGGAAGTAATGCTTATGAAAGTGCAGAAAATGCAACTTCAGTGATATACTGCATCCTAATTTTTTGTACGCAGTAATCATCTCATTTACCAAATCTTCGCAGTTATGATTATCCCAGAAAATTATTGCGGACATTCTTGAAACATATCAATGCTCATTTTTCTTCTGCCATCAGGATTTCTTCAAAATTTGGGTCTCTGGAATTTGTCTATTCTGGGGGCTAACAAACAAACCTTTCTTTATCTGTTGCTCTAAGAAGAGGAAATTTGTTTAAGATATACATACATCCTCTTCCAGTTTTATCCACGGCCTTAAAAAATAGCTTCATTAAGCCTAATTTGATGTGAAGTGGAGGAAGAAGCACATCTTCACTAGCTACCACTTTCTTACACTGGAAATTTTTTTCTCCCAGTTTCCATTTTCAACGAGGCAATTCCTTTTTCTTGTAATGGGAATTCTGTCAAGACTATCCCATTCACATATGATACATACATATTTGGTGTAGCCTTGTTGTATACCCAATATTATGGCAATGATTTTTAGGTCATCACATATCTTCCATTTATGTTTTTTGTATTTAATACACGTGAGCATTTATTCGAAAACGTTAATGACTCTTTAGTCCTACTAGCATAGGCAACTGAGACAGAGGAAATTACGTTCTTATTGTGGAGTAGAACTGCCTATAACTAATCTTAGATACATCTATAAAAAGTCTCCAGTCCTGTGTAATCAGTCTAACGAACTCAATTATTAGTTAATCTCTATCAATGACTTGTACATTACAAAATATAGTAGAAGTACATAAAAAGGTACCAACATTTGCATATTAAAACAAGTGAAATGCAGATGTTGATGTTGCCAACTGTTTTTTTTTTGTAATTTTACCTTTGTATGTAAAAATTATTTGGAAATTAAAATATATCTTTTTCATATAGCTAAAAAAAACTCTGCCTGATGAGTAATTTCAGATTTGAAAAACCCATGCAAAAATGCTATAGAAAAACATATTCCCATATCAGAAAATTTTTCTTTGTATAACAGAGTTGTTTAAAAAAAGGCAATAACAACATTAAGTCTGGTATGCCTCCTAATTGCTTGGATTCACTCATAATTGATTATTTGGCATGGTTTTTCTTATACAGGTTGGATCTAGAATTGTATACATGAAGTTAACAAGGAGAGGCCACAATCTCTAGCCTACCAATTTAAATCAGCTACAACACAGTTGTTGAAAACTACCCAAAACCAAATTCTATAAATGGATTTAGGTCAATACTACTCAGCTTCAGAAAAAATAATCAAGACCAAAAGTCATCACTTTTGGACTAGAAGACAGCTATGGAATACTAAAAAAATGGTTAATTTTCACAAATACAAACAGAGTTTGCAAATATATAGTTTTTGAGTAATAGCAACAAAAAACACACTTGACGTTTAGCCAAGGCTTACATTCCAACCATGTTAGCCTTTTGCAATGTGGCTGGTAGGCTGGTGGTAGGGAGTCATGTCTGATAGTACGAAAGTTCCAAGACCAAGTCCATCCATACTGAACTTTCTTTTATAATCAAATATATAAATATTTTCAAAAGATTTTGACAGAATCAAGTAATTATATTTGATTGATGAAGTGATGAACTGATCTCAGCATTTACCAAAACACACAAAGCAAAATCAAATGCAGGATAATCAAATGATAGAAAGACTTAAAAAAAGAACAACAAGCAATAAAAATTATGAATATAACTAATACAGCAATTTTTTTTTTAAAAAAAGGGAAATTATTACATGTACTTATCATAAATAAAAGCAATACAAAAAAGCTTCATACCTTGGAGAGCCGAGTGGTTAACAGTGTTTGGTGTGAACTATTACTTCCTATTGCCCTGAGACTTGTGCCGACTGTCTGCTTTCTTGAATCTACTCTTGATGTATTTGATATCTGAATACTGAGATATCGGGGGTGTGGTGGGTATGTCCTTAGGAGAGGAGCAGACAGCTATGGATTACTTACAATCAAAGATGTAATAATGGAAACCTACTTTAAAACTGAACTAAAAGGCCAAATCAAATATACAGTCCCTGATGTACAGGTATCTTTTAACCCACTATAACTTAATCAGAGGGATGATTGGTTGGCCCTACTGGATACAACTAACAGAGCTGGCAAGGTTGGTGCAAGCGAAAAGACAAGTCCGAGGCTAAGGGAGTGTACGTGTAACTGTATTTTGCCTGGTCAGTTGGCCAATTCCTTACTGAACAAACAAGTTCGCGTGTGGCCTACTTCTGTGCGTCAGTTGTGAATATTCCATTACTAAAATAATGACCCAAATGCTGACCCATTACAACATGATGCTGCTGACAGGAAAGTTTCTTTAAATCGTTTGGTAAATCAGAGAAAATTTTACACCACTGTTAAACCATTTTTAACTGAATTATAACACTTATTTTTTTATAACCAGAATATGCATCATAAAGGAGGTGGGTTGGTAAGGGCCATTTTTTGCCCATCATACACTTGAAAAATAAAGTTTTGTATTTCTGCAATTTTTCAGTGTCTTTGTATACTTGAAGATATGTATTTTTTTTTAAATATAAGATTTAAATAATAATTAAAATAGTAAGTCACAGGAATTATTGCCAGAAAACATAGTGTTTCCGCTTTTTTCTTTATTTTTGCAGTTATTAATGTTTGAGTTATTTTTTTCTATTAACCAAATCAATTATGACTTGTAATGATATTACTATTTCTAAACTTTTATTTGAGCACTGTTTTAGTTTGGTTCAGTGTGTGCTTCTAGCTGTTAAAGAAAAAAATATTTCACGCGAGAGTACCAGTTGAGCTTAATACTACTATTTATTTTATGGTTGCACTACAAACAGCGCGTGTCCCAATGTGTTTTGCCTCACTCAAAAAGTATAATTTTGTAGTGCAACATTAATACTGTGTTCTATAACTATTGTTGTGAATATTTATAACAAATAAATACTTTAGTAAGGAGGCTTCACAATTGACCCAACATGTTGGACGTATTCTTAATAAAGACTGCTGATGATCTTGTCGTGTCTCAAGTAACTGAAGGAATAAGTGATTATGAAGCAGTTATTATAGGTGCTGTTCTCAACACTTTCTATCCTTTAAGGATTAGAAAACACTGATGATGATGAAATAATTACTCAATAGATGCTTGATTTGATTAAAAGCAAAATTACTTAAAGCAGATGATCCAAGTGAAAGAGTGAGAGCGAAAAAAGGTGGTCTGGTTTAATTTTTTTTTTTTTTTTTTTACTTTTGGTTTTATGCCTCATCGACGGCCAAGGTCATTAGAGGCAGGATGGCACCGGAGACAAGGAATGGGAAGGAATTCAGCCATGGCCTTTTTGAAGGAAGCATCCCAGCATTTGCCTTGAGTGATCTGGGAAAACCATGGAAAACCCAAATCTGGATGCCCGGATGGGGATTCGAACCCGCGTCCTCCCGAATGAGAGGCTAGAGCGTTAACCATTCACCCACCACGTTCGGTATGGTCTGGTTTAATCCTACTGAAGATTTTCCATGTCTAGCTGGGATGAGTTGTGACAATTAACTCTTGGAACATATCAACTTAAACAAAGCCAATTATATACTCAAGAGCACTCAAATGAAGAAGGTATTTACTCTCCTTACATAAACATACATTGAATTTATTTACGATCATGACTCACAAGTTCCAACTACAATATTTTGATAAAAACAGAGCCTGCAGAATCACACAGAAGTACTGTCAATGTCAAGTAGGTGCAAGGGTTGTATGGCTTTGTGCACATGTTGCTTCCGTTTATACTTTCTGACTTACTTGCTTTACAATTCAATCAAAGTCAAAAAACCAATTTTGAATTTTGAAGATGCCACTGGTGAAGGATGGTCCAGAGGTGATTCGGATGAAGAAGGCAAGGAGCAAGACGATTTAAAACAGATTGCTAAAAGTATCTGAAACTATACAATTATTTTTGATTAATGATTGTTTCTGATATTTCATATATTGAAATAACAGTAGTAATAAACTCCACTCACCTTAATCTTGAATTTAAAGTAGGGTTACCAGAATTTTTTCTCCAAATCCGAGGACGCTTCACAAGTTTTTCACCAAAATCCGGGGACGCTTTCGACATTGCGTTGTACTTTTATAAGTTATATGATTAAAGGTTGGGTTAACTTAAAAGCCACATATTATTTATATTTTTATTTAATTAATTTAATTTAATTGCAATGGAGCACACACTCCGGTGGCAATTTCCCTAGAGCCCCATCTTCCCCCTACCCTGCACCCACCTACATTTGCCCTTTACAAATTTTATCTTTAAATTCTTTCAACGTTTTCGGTAAATTATTCATCATTTCTCTTGGTACCTCATCCCAATCACTAACACCCTTACCTAAAAAAGAGAATCTTCCCACACCCTTGTGCCTGAAATCGAGTGCCAGCTTGTGGTCAGTCATTTTTTCCCTTCCATGCACTACTTTTCATACCTACTCCAATATCTTTCCATGCCCCATCGCCAGTATATGCCCTGTACACTCCCATAACCCTCCTCATCCTCCTCCTGTCTTCAAATGAATCCCATTCCAGCTTCTTTATCATATCCGTCACTGATTGCATTCTGCGATAATTTTCTATTTTAAATGAGGATCACAGACAGCCATGTTTCACACAGCAAGGAGACTTGTTTTTTCAAAGTTGTTGCGTCCAAGACGCAGTATCCTTGTAAGTTTCTTTTAATCCTAGGCATGTACAAGGAAAGAAGTGCGCTTCTCATATCTTGCTTTAAACGAATGCATTAGCAAATCAGGCTTTTAAAGAATTCTCGCTTAATTAAAAAAAAAAATTCTGAGGACAACAGTAAAAATCCGGGGACATTGCGGGGATGAAATCTGTCCGGGGACAGAGAGCTAAATACGGGGACTGTCCCCGGCAAATGGGGACGTCTGGTAACTCTAATTTAAAGTCATATTTACTATTGATTCTTTTGGATTAAAACTAATGGCAATAGTGTTTATGTTAATTAATGTACATAATATTTAGTTTATTATTTATCTTCTTTTGCCCATTAATTAAAGAGTTTACATTTAAAATATTGTTATTTCTTATTGGGTATACTAACGATAAATATGCATGTCACATCAAGTGGGTGATGGGTGAAAAATGGCACTTATCAATCCACCTCCTTTAACACAATTGTATTCATTTTTAATATAGTAATGCAATTATGGATTTTTAAGGATTACTGTATATTTATATACAAACCCAGTTCTCCGATTTCCATTTGTTCATGCAATCCTGAATTAAGGTTTCCATAAATAACTTCTGCTTCTGAGAGCTTTTGCTTTCTGATGTGCTGTTGATTCAGATATCTGGAAGTGTATTAATTCACAGATTTAAAAAAAAAAAAAAAAAAAAAATATCTAAAAATATTACCATAAATTAGACAAACAGTAATTTTGACCCTGAAAAATGTTATAATAAAAACTGGGAAAGCCAAAATTGGAATAAATTTTTACAAATGATACATCTGCTTTAAAGATAGCAGACAGTTTGGTAATTGACTATCAGTATTCAAGAATAAATTAACATTGTAATTAAATAACAAAAACATTAGGCCTATACTCTGGGATTTTATCATATAATGTGCATGCCTGCAGATGATTTGGGAGAGCATAAAAATTATTCATGTGAACTGTGCAAGATTTTTTGGGTTATACAGCATGTGTTTATATCCAGATCTTTAAAATGCCCAAATACTTATACTAAAAATTAAATATTAAAATGATGTGGTCAGGACTGAAATTTCAATGTCAGTAATATCTGATATGTAAATGGAGACTTTCCCGGCGTATTGATTCAATAAAAGTTTCTCGGGAGTCCAGCCGGATGGTGTCATAAAACGACGACGTTTCGACAACCTGCTCGGTTGTCTTCATCAGGTCTATTTAGATGTTGCTTCTAGGAAATCACAAACAGACTGACTTCGCTGACACTTCCTTCGCTGCCGCCGAAATTCGAATGTCGTGTATGGAGGGTTTCCAGGACACCCAATCAGCGCGCTGGAAGTGAGGGTATCAGCGTTGCGGACTGCGTATGGAGCCAAAACGGTCACCCATCCAAGCGGTGACCACGCTCACCGTTGCTTAACCGCTCTACCGCAAGTCGAGGGTATTAGTTGTTGCGGACTGCGTATTGAGCCATACGCGGTCACCCATCCAAGCACTCACCACGTTCAACGTTGCTTAACCTGTAGACATAAGAGCTGGCAAACTATGTCCATGGCGTCAGTTTGCTTCCATTTGGCCTTGTTGAGAAGATTTTTGTTTTTTATGACATAGATCCCTAATAATTGGTCTCCAGGCTTCACTTAAATACAGTCCACTGTCCCTATTGATGTTGTTATCGTTAAGCTGATTTTCCAAAGCTTCCCGAATTACTGAGTCCCAGAACGAAGAGACTCTGGCCAGCACCACCGTTTCATCAAACACTATTTTATGTTCTTCATGGAACGCATGTTCGGCTATTGCGGACTTTTCTACTTGCACCAGTCTCAAGTGTCGTTTGTGCTCGGTGATACGTTCAGCGATGGTTCTGATCGTCTGTCCAATATAAACTTTACCGCATTCGCAAGGTATTGAATAAATTCCAGGAATTCTTAGGCCTAAATCATCCTTCACCGAGCGAAGCACATCACGTATCTTGGCGGGCGGCCGAAAAATGCTCTTTATACCAGAACGCGCTAAGAGCCTTCCAATCTTTCCGGACGTGTTGCCGGCATATGGCAGAAAGGCAAGAGATTTTGGTGGTTCAATCTGTTCATTCGGTGGTCTTGGTGGCTTCTGGATAAAAGCCCTCTCTATCTGTCGCCGAGAGTACCCGTTCTGATCAAAAACAGACCTTAGATGTTTCAACTCTAGCGGTAAGCTCTCACGATCGGAAATGGCTCTCGCTCTGCGCACCAATGTGGTCAATACGGAGTGGCGTTGTGCTGGGTGGTGGTAACTGGTTGCACCCAAGTAACGTTCAGTGTGGGTGGGTTTACGGTACACACTATGTGCCAAAGATCCATCAAGTTTGCGTTTGATTAAAATGTCCAAGAACGGGATGCACCCCTCCTTCTCAACTTCCATCGTAAACCGTATGTTGGGATGGATCCCATTAAGATGGTCTAGAAATTCATCCAGCGCTTCCATACCATGTGGCCACACGGCAAAGGTGTCATCAACATAGCGATAAAAACAAGAGGGTTTTAGGGTAGCACTCTCAAAAGCCCTCTCTTCAAAATCTTCCATGTAGAGGTCAGCCACCATTGGTGAAAGAGGAGATCCCATGGCCACTCCATCAGATTGTTCATAATTCTTCCCCCCATACATAAAGTAGGTGGAAGTAAGTACATGGTCAAAGAGGTCTGCTGTGCTTGGCTCGAAATGACGCTTGGATGGGTGACCGTTTTGGCTCCATACGCAGTCCGCAACGCTGATACCCTCACTTCCAGCGCGCTGATAGGGCGTCCTGGCAACCCTCCATACACGACATTCGAATTTCGGTGGCAGCGAAGGAAGTGTCAGCGAAGTCAGTCTGTTTGTGATTTCCTAGAAGCAACATCTAAATAGACCTGATGAAGACAACCGAGCAGGTTGTCGAAACGTCGTCGTTTTATGACACCATCCGGCTGGACTCCCGAGAAACTTTTATTGAGTCAGTAATATCATTTGCTGTAGAATGGCTAACCAAGCTTTAAATTAAAATGTAATTGTTTGTAGAAGATACTTTTTTGTATGTAAAAATGACAGCTGGACACAACAGGAATTAGACTGACTGACAGAGTGCCAATCAATCAGTCAAACTCCTAAAACCAACACGGAGATGCAAGATAGTCTTCCGGGTTTGAAGCCAGATAAAAGAAATTTCAACAATGTTACCTGTTGTCTTCATCAGGTATCTGCTTACAATAAATCCATAAGTACACTGTCAATCACCAGCAGGCAGATGGGCTTATATAACATCTTCTCTCTCAAATCCGTCATATGCCAGCCAGCCAGTGGGCATTGTCGTGCCACACAACCCTGTTTGTGCTGGTTGTTACTACTGTGGGCATTTAACTTGCTGTGTTCTTGTCTGAGTATTGAAAGCGCTGGTTTCCGTGCACCGTTAAGATAGAGTAACGAAGCCAACATGAACAGGGCTGCGTGGCACCACAGAGTGGCCGAACTACAGAGCCATGATACTCACTGGTCGGCTGGCGTATGATGGCTTCAACAGTGAAGACTTCTATAAGCCCATCCGCCTGCTAATGACCGACAGTTTACTTCTGGATTTCTCGTAAGCAGATATATAATAAAGACAACATTGTCAAAACATAAAGAGAACATTGTCAAAACGTGGGTACACTTTGGATACAAACCTGGGAAGACTATATTGCATTTACATGCCAGAAAAATCTCCATTCATACAACATGGAGTTGACTAAATGTTAAGAGTAGAAATTTACTAATATAGAATAATGCAAAGTCACTTCTCAGGATTTTTGGAACGAAGTTTATAAGGTACAGTGGTATTTAATACTGCATGCAGATTGTTGGTCAAAATTAGACCAATCATAATACTTATAATATGCTAAAATTTTTAATCGCAAGAAATAACGAGAGAAAGGTGGAAGTGACTTGTGCAAAGGAAAGCCAGGAACACTTTATTGCACCTTAAGAACTATGAGAAGCTGCTCTATTTGATGGTATATCCCAATTGAGGCATATGCCTTCTTGTCTCTGCTAAATATCAGAAACATTTCCCTTCAAATACAAGGCAGTATTCAGACTTCCAAAACTTAAGGTACTAAAGACTCTTTGCTAGATAACTTAGCAATGTCATCACCATTACTGTCACTCTCAGCAAAATACATCCTGCTTTATATGAAATAGAGAGTGTGTAAGCTACCTGTTAAATTTTGTAACGCAGTGACAAAATTTTGTTCGCAGAACCACGAGTTAGATTGGATAAAATATTAGAAAAATTCACTTTGAAAATAAATGCACTATGTTTATTCAAGTTAGAAAGCAGTTTTACAGTTTTCAAGATAGTATTTTCAATATTTTTAATTTCAACATTCTTCGGCATTCGCCTGGAGTGCAAAAGTCCATAGCTAAATTATTTATTTTCGGCTAAATGATTAAAGTTAGGATATTTTTAATAATAACTAAAGTTAACATTTATTTAAAGATCTAGTGATTTGTAAAGTTTCAGAAAGATTGAATTATTTTTATTGTCAAGGTCAGATTTGCCAATGTTAGGACTTCAGATGTGCGATTTGATATCTGTCGAGCTTCCCATCAGTCACCTCTGGGAATAAGGAAGTGAAGAAATTCTCACGGTTCACGTGAGAAAGCAGTCGCTAGGAATCTTCGAGAAGCGCTACGTAATATAGATGTGTGCGTGCAGTTGTTCGCCCCAGTCTTCAAGTAGCAATCGGCGCGACACCACGTTAGCTTCAGTAACCTGTAGCTCAGTAGGCCGGAAAGTTTTATATCTAGCACATCAGTGAAAGTTTTATTTTGGAATGATGCCTCTTCTTTTATTCAAGTTAACCATTATATTGCATTAAAATAGTATTTCTCCAAGTGAGGCCTCGGGATTGTCTAAATTAACTAAACTTTTGAACAATGGGAACGTGTGACGAACTTTTACTAGCTTTCTCCAACTAGTGATTTAATTCTTTGAACTATTGGGGTGTGGTCTGGCTTGACCGGTTAATCGAACTTGTAAAACATTACTTTGGAAAAGTTGTCTGATTGCCTGTACAGTATTTGGTTTTGTGAAATTTGGAAGAATATAACTGTTTAAATGGCAATGAACTATTTATTGAACTTTACCTTTTCATAGTTTTCTGGTTAAAATCTATGTGGCGATCGTATAATTCTATCAAAACCAAAACTTTTACATCCAAGGCTACACACGGTCAGAGTTAAGACAACGTGTTTATGCTCCACCCCAAGCATAAGCTTTTCGTCTTACAAGTGTTAAGGCTGTCTGCTGTGCCGGGAGTTATGCATACAGCTCACACTTAAACTGTAACCGTTAATGTTGCCTAATGGTTCACTGTCTTTTGGTCACGAATCTCCTGTAATAACCCCAGGAGATGAAGGTAGGTTCATAAATAACTTTTCACTGTCGACTCTTACTGAATTTTCAAAATTGTATATTGTTCAAAACACTTTACATCACATGGCACCAAATTTTAAGACATCGGACTCTTCTCCAAAATACTGATTGCAGATTAAACCAATGATACAAGCAGCAAGCGACTCCCGATGACCCCCAAAATCCTATATCATCGAGAGCAAAGCCTCACTTCCTGCAGATGTTGAACCTAAAGTGACAATGGCCGACCACTCTACATCGCGATACCTCCTTGTTCAAATTTTTCCGCCGAGCGTATGGCACAAAAACAGCATCTCACGCAAACAACCTCCAGTGACCAAGGCTTCTGAAACACTGACTTGGCTGCTCAGCCTTCTTATATAGAAAATCGGTTATCTGATGCAACTTTCTTGGTTCTTTCGCAACCCTAATCCTTATTTTTTCTCTGATCTTCCTGAAAAATTTATGTATGATAGCTCTCAGTCTGAACATTAAATAAAGTCTTTATAAATTTTTCTCTAAATGCAACCGTTCTTTAATAAAAAAAATTCCTAAAGTTTCACAACCTAAAATTTCTTCTCATTTGAAAAGTCTTGGAACTTATGTGTTAATTTTTTATTTAAAATATTCTAAAGGACCTCCCCTAACTTTTGACATATAATATAGCTAGATTATAACTCTGTTTCATAGTGAAAACTGCTACTGTGTCTTACTTTAAAAATTTAGATTTGGGTGCACGGCAGTGCACCCGTCAAGTCATGTCAACGGCGGCACTGCCTACTCTTTTCTCGAAGCAATTTGGGCCAGTTTTGAATCCCAATTTCTTCGGTTGTATTCATGCTACATATCTCAAATTTCTGTTATGCATAGATATCAGCAATCTTAGCAAACATACTAAATTTTATTTCGTTACTGTTCTTAGTTCGGATGTTATTCGGATGCAAACTTGAGCGATTTTGTCACTCACTTACTCACTCACTGACTGATGGTCAAAACTTAAAGGTATTTCATGTAGCCGTAGAAAGTTGAAATTTGCTACATAGATAACATTTTACCCACATATTATAAGAAAAATCTGAAACTAGTAAATTTACTTATATCTACCCCTAACATTCAATCGCTTTCTACCCTAATAACTTTATATACCTCAGATTTTAATGGTACCGTGAGCTTACTATGTTTAACTAATGTGTTAAGTTTTACTTCTTTCCTTTTCTTATTTTGGAAGTTATTGAAATTCAAAATATTATTTCAACCAAGAAACCCCCGACATCAAAATACCATTGTACTTCTAGTAATACTAGAAACAAGTAACTTGATACATATAAAGGAATATGGTTTCATCCCTAAATCATAATAAAAGTCTAACATTGGAGTTTTTCCACGTATTTATTTGATTACAATCCCAAACATGAATAAGTCTGGCACATATTTGCGGATTAATTCATTTGCTGCGGATGAAGCTATATGCCTGAGAATTTTTTAATGCATAGAGATCAGCAAGTTTAACTAGAATCTTAAATTTTACTTTGTTCCTATGCATATTTTGGAAGTTGCTAGTAATTTATTTATGGTGATAGTTAAACCTTGGTAAAATCTGCATTGCTTGGCTACAGCACAGACCCATTGTTTTTTGAGTGGGGCATTGTTGGTAACATATATTGATGTCTTCAATTCTGAAATGTTCTTATTCACCGATTTTCAAATGGAATCATTACTTTTGAGTGGCGATTCGGAATAAGCAATAAACTTACAAAAAGAAATGAGATCACAGAAAAACAATTCTTGTAAAAATAGGCCAAGTCTTGTGTTTGTGTAGTGACAAAGTTATGAGATCTTATTCTGAGCCAAGTCTACACTTCACAGCATATATTTACTTTGTGAAAAGAGAGGGGGAAATCTTGGCTTTTACATATTTATGTGTTTCATAAAGCAACACATTTAAGGCATTTATGTAGGTTAACTAAAAAATTGCACTTTTTTGTCTATAGATAACTGCATCAGCATATAATCTCATAACTACTATTCATGTTGTCTCATCATCAGCTTATAAGAATTAGAAAAGAAGCGGATCTATTACACTTCCCTATGTTAAATCCAATATAACTTTTACATCAATAGACAATTTGCCTTCTATGAGATACTGCAAACAATAAATTGAGAAATCATGAATTCATTCACAAATCTGTTACAATACTCTCTACACTCCAACCTTTGCTAAAAGCAAAAAGTTTTCTGAATATCTGAAAACACTGTATCAACTGGCAATCCTGCTTCAATAAAATTTATTATACCCTGGGGCATTAGGGCCAGCTGTGTTTCATATACTTTGATCTTCCAAAATCCACCTTAATCCAGCATTTGTAATTTGTTTTAATGTGAGAATATCATAATGTTTGAGGATATAGCATATTCCAGAATCCCAATTGCAGTAAGATGTCAAGAGAGATGGGTGGGTGGTTCATGGGGCCTCTTAGATTTACTTTCTTGAAAAGGGGAATTAGTTGTCATTTTTCTGTCAAAAGGGAGTTTTTTTTTCTCTCCTAAACACAGAAATAGTTTAATTCCATTCACATACTCTGAGAACTGTTACTGGGATATCTTCAGGAAGTGGTGCAGTCCCTCAGCTAAGAAGATACAGTTGCTTCACAATACCTGCAGTTAGTATTTGTAAGGCATCCATTTCTAAATTGACACGATACAGAAAAATGGATATGACATTAATATTTTAAATTTAGCATTAAGTACATTGCCAATGTCATGGCATTTATTAATCTCAAATCTGTAGTGCCCAAATTCTTCTGAAGTGTGCAAAGTGTCCTCCTTTACTTTATGGGCAATATTTTCACTTCATCTGTATGGGTCTTCCCCTGCTAAAGATGGCCCCAGTTAGGCATTTAAATTGGCACCACATCTCTGCAATGCTGTCTTGTGATACTTTAAAAGCATGGTAAGTTAATCCTGAGGTATGTTATAATAGTTTTTTTGAATGATCTTTTCTTTTTACACTCAGTTTGTCAGATAGGGTGATTGTATTTCACGCCTTGACATCAGTTTTCTGGTTTCGAGTGGTCTATAATTTGTGGGCGGTTGACGAGTGGAAGGGCCCCAGGGTGGATTTGACTGACCTTTGGGATTTGGTAACCCTCTTGTAATCCGTCTTGAGTTATCTTCTTGCTTCAAGTGATGGCTTCGTCTGTGTCTTGATGTTACTAATAAGAGGTTAAATTACGCCTGGTCTGACACCAGCTGGTTTACGTCCAGCAACGAGGATAGGAAGGCTAGCACTAGTGAAATGACTAGCTGATAATCTACCCTTTATATGAATGACATGAAGCTAACTGCTGAACAACCTGTTTATTGTAGCACTTGACTGTACATGTTACAATCGTTAGCACGCTACTGCAAGGCTACTTCCGACTTGCGTCTATGAATGATGGCTATTAATGTTGACTGATAGAATGGCAGACTGAACTTAGCGGAATGTATTGCTGGTTAGATTATGCTGATGAGAAATGGCTTAGCTACAAGTTAACTCATCTTGTCAACTAAACTGCTCCTGATGAACTGAGAGCGAATAAAACTGTTCCGTGGCCACATGCCACCTCGTGTTTGAGGTCATTGATTCCAATTTGATCCATTTGAAGGTGACTCCTTCTGTCAGAATATAAGCATTATGTGGAGGAACAAACATCCTAATGTTGCATTTGCATCAGTGAAGCCTGGACTTTCCTGTGCCTAACTCCCAAAAATATTACATTAACTGAAATATCATATTTTTCCATAATAAAGCCTTAACGTTAAAAAGGACACACACACTCCTCCCCTTCCAGGAAAGATGCGTCACACAGCTTCACAATTTTAGGGAAATAATACTGCAAAGTTTGGACTGAGTCCGTACTCTCTTTCCTACTACTCAAAAGTAAATAAAGAATGGGAAGTTAGTTCGCTTGTCAGAATTAACCTTATAAAAATCAATTAAATATTTTATATTAATAAATAATATAAAATCGATCACTTGGTCCACTTTATGAATCATTACACAATAACAGCTTATTGGATGAAAATCGACAATACTGTAACCATTCTGAAACTTAAGCCCTACTAACAGTCACCAAACTATTTCAATACATTAATTATCACAACACTAGATAATTGCCATATTTATCATATTTATATTTGTTTTGCATGGAAGATGCTTTTATGTTGACTAATTTTTTTCTTTTGCGACATAAGAGCCAAAATTATGTTTAATATCACTTGAGCGATTGTTGGTTACATTTATACCTCTAAAATATTTAAATACTGTAAGTGAAGTTTACATTAGATTTCCTTGAATATGGTAATTGTCACTCTACTGAGAGATGATTGGATTAGTATGGTTGGTATTTGGAAGGTTACGTAAAACCAAGTTATATTCGTCATGAAATGCAATAAAAATTAGCTGAAATCAAAGTAAGTGTTACTGAACAATATTGCAATAGAGTTATCTCTGGAATATGATTTAAGTGTGCATGAATTATTCTATTCTTTGAGTTCTGAAGCTGATAATATGAGCTATGTTGTGTCATTGTCATCTTACCCAAGTATCTATATAGTAATATGCTAGGCGAAAACTTTGGCTCACTTTTTAAGAATATTGCGCAAAAGGAGGAGTGTGATATTTGGCATCGTTAAAGTTTACATGGAGAAGAAGTGCAGAACACTAAATTTTTTATATATTATGTGTTAAAAATGCATTAAATAAAACAAAAAATTCATTGTTTACGTTTTATTGTTTCTTAACAGTAACGACGCTTAGCGATTCTGCCAATGTCAAGTTTATATGATACTCTGTGATCTTTGGTCAAACGGTATAAACAAGCATACTTAAAGTTTTTATATATGAAGTAGAAATGCAGAAAACTAAAATTTATATACATATATGTGTATTACAAATACATTAACTGGGTGTGTGCGTGCGTGAAATTGGAACGGATCGGAGCCAACTATCTGACGTGTATTCCCGGCATTAAGATACTTTGTGGTCTCTGGTGAAACAAAACAGCCGAGATTAATCTCTGAACTTATAGAAGCAACATTTCGAAAAAGATCATGTTCTATATTATAAAGAAAGCCTCGCCTAAAGTAAATTGAACTGGTAGTTACAAAAAAAGAAGAAGAAGAAGAAGAAAAAAGTAAGTTTCATTATTTAAAAGGTTAAAGTTTGGTTAGTGGACTTTTGAAATTAATAAGTTTCCTAAACTTAAAACATACATTAATTTAAAGCTTTAAAACACCTTGATCAGCCATCAATTTGTCAATGTCGAAACCAAAAGTACCATTTTAATGTCAAACCAAAAAGCCTATAACTAAAGCCGACCTAAATTAAACTTTTTCTAATCTTAATTTCAGTACTTTTTTTTTTTTTTTTACATTCAGATATTCGTGCCTACTTCCATCATAGATAGATTAGTGCAGGATCTATGTGATGAAAATAATAAAAATAAACCATTTGGAGGAAAAACGATACTTCTGTGCGATGATTTTTGGTAAATCTTACCAGTTGTGCCACATGGATCCCGTGCAACTTTAATTGAAAACTGTGTCACATGTTGGCATAAATTAGTTTATTTCCATGAAGTAAATTTTGCTCAAAAAATGAGAGCCTTGCCAAGTGAAATAGAATTTATCAAATTCTTGAAAAAAATTGGTAATGAGGAGGCACCAAAATTCCCTCAGTTTGGTGAAAATATTATTGAAATACCTCAGCAATTAATAGGAGATGAGAATAATATTATTAATGAGGTGAAAGGAAATATTTCCGAAAATATACTCTCAGGTAACATATTGAGGTCAGTTATTTTAGCACCTAAAAATGATGATTGAACTTTAATTAATAAAGAAATAATTAATCGAATACCAGGTGAACAGAAAACATATCATAGCTACGATAATATAATTTGTGATGATGATAATGAAATTAATAATTATTCAGTAGAGTTTTTGAATTCTTTAACTTGCACTGTTTTACTGATCAGAAACATAAATACAAAGGAAGCATTAGTCAATGGAACAAGAATGCTATTGATTGCAAAGTTTTAACTGGAACCGCTCACAATAAGAGAATTTTGATTCCACGTATAAATTTAACTTTTCCCGGTACTATTATACCATTTCAGTTTCAAATAACTCAATTTCCAATTATACCTGCATTTGCGATGACAATAAATAAGTCTTCCAGGACAAACCTTCAAAAAAGTAGGAATTTTATTGAGGCAGCCAGTCTTTACACATGGTCAACTGTATGTCACAGCAAGTAGAGTTCGATCATTCAATGGTTTCAGATTTTATATTTCAGAATATAACGGTCAAGGGCATTTAGCAAATGATGAAAGAGTAAACACAAAAAACATTAAATTTCAAACTATTTGATTTTCAATGAAAAAAATATTTTTTTGTTAGTTTTTATTTAATCCAATAATAATGTTAAAGAATAAAATTGACAAAAAATTGTATCAAAAAATAAATGCAAATAATAGCTGTTAATTGTGCTTTTTTTAAACTGTTACATTAAATTTTATAATTAAGGCAAACAACAAAAGCTAATGACGTACTGGTACACCCTCGCAGCCAACAATGTCAATGTGTACAGTATATAATACATCTATGCTCACAACAAATGCAATAGAACAAATTCAAAAAAAAATATTTATCGTAATTACTACTCTCTAACAAAAAATTAACGTAATGAATTACGGTCGAATTTTGACCACTGGGCGATCACTAGTTGTAATTAATATCTTGATATTAAAATAGAAACACACATCAAAATGGTTAATATATAACCAATAAATTTGCTGAACAACTGGCTTGATAAGAAAAATAAATAGAGTCTGGTTGTACTTAATGTTTGTTCACTCGTAAAACAGCAAGTTGCGACCTTTGGATTGCTGAGGTGTGTAACCTGAGGCTGCGTAGACAGAACTTCCGTCATGTCTCTTGAGCGGGTCATGGCTGTCCGCCTGATAGGTTCACCTGTAAGTTCAACATCTCCAGCAGTAACGGTTCTAATATTTTCTAATATAATTGAGTGAATTTTAAGTCACTTGCACAGCATATGGCATTTTTAACAAAATCAATAGACTATTATTCCAATTAAATGAGTTACATATGAGTAAAATTTAGATTCTATTCTGGATATACCGTAATCAACTGTATGAAATTTATAATGCAAATTAATAATATAGTATAGGCGAATCACAATTCATCAGTTCATGAAATCCAATATATATTCTTTGCGGTTTGGCAAATGCCTGTACTTAAATTGAGTGCACTTAAATATGCTTCTGTGGAAGGCAGTATTATTAGACAATAATTAGGTTAAGCTTAATGGCATTTCAACCGAATACACAAATTAAGATACATTTTCCCTTAAGAAAGTAAACACACTATATTTTATCCTGTATTCTCTATTTCTTGCAAAATATATGATAATTTTTGTAGTAAAAAATGGTTCCATTCTTAGCTATTTAATCTACACTATGGTAAAGCATGACTTCAACACTACTAAGTTAAAGCAATTATATGTATATAAAGTTATATTTTATTTGATACCAATTCTACAATTTTTTTTCATTTCACATTTTTTTTATAGGTGCACAACTTTCACTTCTTAGATTTTTCCTACTGAACTGCACAAGTATAATTTTTCATCACATAGTGACATCACTTAGACTCCTATAAAACGTCTGATAAAATTACCCATTGAATATTTCTAAAAAAAATTGCGTTCTCTCGCTACCAGATTCCTCTAAACGCAACGTTGGCGATTTATCAACACTTCCATAACTAACACTACACTTATGCTTAATGTAACATTTTTAAATATAATTTTTTTACGCATAAATCCATTGAAACTGAATCAAATCGGTCTGATAAATTACTTGTGTCAACATTAGCTGCTTAAGGCATTTTTTCGTATTTTTCTCTTTTTTTGTTTTTAGTCATTTAATCATTATTTAATCAGATGCTAAAATTGCTACCATTGTTTCATTATTAATCATTTACTTAGATGTTGTATTCATCCCCTATTGTTACAGATTTATAGCTTTACTATGGGTAAGATGCGTTATATTTCAGAGAAGGATGTTATTTTTTTTACTGGGCTTTCCTTGAGAACACTTCCTTAAACTATTTTTACCAGCTGCGTGCTCCTACAGCTCCAATTTAACGTATTCCACATTACAGTGACTCCATGCTGATCCACTTACAATTACCAGTACATCTTAAAGTACTTTCTGCCCGGTGCTTATTATTTTACCCTGGATCCTCTGACCAATTACATGGGTGCATCCAAAATACTATAGCTTGGCCATGGCTATAACCCCAGTGCTTTATTTCCAGTTTGTTTGTGACACCAACCATTAAACCACATACTCATTGACCCAACGTTATTCCTGAAGATTTATTTTTTCCAAGGCTACAGATTTTTATTTGACCAGGATCCGATAATAATACTGTCGTCTTCCTACCATTAAATTATTCCAGCCTTCCATTTAATTTACTGTAATTTGATTTTTCACAATAATTTAGAGTTATCTCCCAAACTCAATGTAGCAAATTGACCCGTTTTGCAATCGGCATAGTGATTCAGAGGATGCCTCCCCCTCATCCTGGATGCGTTTCTAGACCAAACGGTTATGCAAGCATTCCTTCATTAGAAGACGAACTCTGGACGTGCCGCTCCTACACTTATGTTCGCTTGATAATGATTCCTGAACAATGCATATTCCAAATGTACATACTTCTCCATACGATATCCCAGAATTAACCTACTGAGAGCTACTGCAGCTGCGATAGGTTGTCATATTCCTTTCTGATATCAACGTTGCCAATAGTAACCCTTGCATATATCCGCCGTGTTCCACGACATGCATCGTAAATTGCGTCTGTCATTTCATAATGACACTCATTCCACACCATGCACCAAACTTCCTTATTTAATTTTATTTAATTGCTGCAGCTTCTTAACTTACAAGCACCTATCAACAAGTTGACTATTCGAGCATGTATTTTATCAATATATATCTGTCTATACCCGAACACTTATTTTATAACTTTTTAACTTATTTTATACAGAACAATTATTCTCATCTTTCTTTCTGTTACTTACCCAACACGTACAATAATAAGTTCACTTTTATTCACCAGCTACACGTATTTAATCAGGCTTATTCTTTTACTACTTCATTTACACTGTTAAGAACGCGGCAATAAAACTAGATTTTTATTTTTAATTGTCCTTAACAATGCACCAATTGATATGTTACTTTTCTTAATGGAATAGCATTTCACTTCACACTCACTCATTTCTGCATTATATATCATGGCCCAAACTTGCTCTCTATTTGCTTAAAACAGATCTTTAAAATATATTTTATTCTTATACCTATTTGTAACAAGACAATAAATTACATGTTATCCTTATTTCACTCGTACACCATGTAAAACATATTTTCTCTAGACTAATTTTCTTGTAACAACATAACACAAGCTAGCCAAGTTAGATATCTGCCATAACGGATTAATCCCAATGCACGCATCAACGATTACTGTAATTTTGTATCTCTGAATGCATTATCAACTGTTTACTGCAACTTAAATATTTTAAACTAAGGCAAATTAATTTTTATTAACTTTGTATCACATTTAAATGAAGTGGGAGTCTTCTGAATACGATGAGATTATTTTATCTCACCGAACATTTTTGAAACATTTGGAAATATTTGATAAAGTGTTCGGCGTGCAGTTCCGATCAAAGTTGCGAACTTTTCAACTACCTGTACCTTTTATAAATTGAATTTATATGCTTTTCTTATTTGGGAATTATTACTATTATTATTTTTTGAAGTTACAATTTATTTGCAAAACATAATTTTGAAGAGAGAATTTATAATCCGGCTATCAGCTGCCCTTCTGAATCGATACTGCGCCACCTGACAATACCATCAGTGTAATTAATTGTGTTAAATTTATTATTCTATTTCATTCACTGATAAACCTGTGATTTTGCCTTTTTGACACAATGTTTTTGACCTGAATTGTACACTTTGAAATATTTTTACACTTCTATACATGCTGAACGTAGTTTTCCCTAAATGAAACCAAAAACAAATGCATGCGCTGATCATTTTTGAAGTGTGTGTGTAGTTTTTATCATACAATTTACTGTATAACTACGCTCATTGGACAGCTTTTACTGAAAATTTAGATTATATGATTTCAAAAATAGAACCTTTGCCTGAGCACTATAATGACTTTGTAGAGGCTATGAAATCAAGTTCCCGTCTTTCAATTCCTAGAGGTTGCCGTAGAATATATATTCCAGGCATGAACGAAGAGGTTTCACTTCTCCTGCAAGAATACCTGAGGCTCGTTGAATAAAATCCTTTTAACCAGGAAACTGTAGAATCTGGGTTAACACTGTGCTCCACACTTTCAAAGACTAAGTGAGAACATTGGATTGAGACCCTGGAAAACATGGACCTGTCCAAAAATAGCCGAAAGGCATGGCAACTTCTGAAAAGAATTAGTATTGACCCATGTGTAACCAATACACATGTTAACGTCACACCCAACCAAATAGCTCATCAGCTACTACTGAATGGCAAAGGAGGAAGACTCAGAAGAAGAGACAGGACTAAGATAATTAGACAATCACAACTAGAAACAAAAGATCTCTCCGCGGAATTTCAAATGAATGAGTTGACGAAAGCTATTAAACTGTGCAAAACTGGTAAAGCAACAGAACGATTTAACTGTGGAGCAGCTAAAACATTTTGGTGCCGTTGCAATGGAATGGTTTTTGCGTCTTTAGAACAACTGCCTCTGAGGTAAACAGATACCTAAGATATGGAGAAACATGAAAGTTATTGCCATATTGAAACCTGGGAAACCTGTTACATTGCCAAAAACTATCGCCCTATTTCTCTGTTATGCCACTTCTACAAGATATTTGAAAGGATGCTGCTTAATCAACCGAGTCCAAAAATCGAACCGAAACTAATTCACCAGCAAGCGGGTTTCAGACCTAGCAAAAAGTGCACTGCACAAGTCCTCAACCTGACTCAGCATATTGAGGATGGTTTTGAGCTAGGGTTGACCACAGGAGTGGCATTTGTAGACCTCTCTGAAATGTATGACACAATAGAGCATAACATCCTGTTGTATAAATTATATCATCTTACAAATGATTTTGAATTTGCAGAAATCATCCGAATTTTACTTCAAAACCGAAGGTTTTAAGTTGAATTTCAGGGCAACAAAAATCGACGGAGAACATAAAAAATGGACTGCCCCTAGGAAGTGTCGCAGCGCCGACATTTTTCAACATTTACACCAATGATCAACCCCAAATGCCAATGACTCGAAGTTTTGTCTATGCAGATGACTTAGCACTAGCAGTACAAGCTAATGATTTTGAAACAGTGGAGCAGCGTTTAAGTAACGGTTTACAATCTTTCACCACCGGCTAAGAAGACAATCCGTTGAAACCGAACTGATCCAAAACTCAACTATGCGCCTTCCATTTACGAAACAGACATGCTAACAGGAAACAAAGTCAGATGGGAGGGCGTAGAAATAGATCACTGTTTCAATCCCAAATATCTTGGAGTTACACTAGATCACTCCCTCACTTACAAAAAGCACTGCTTAAACACAAAAGACAAAGTTTCAGCCTGCAACAATATCCTGCGGAAACTCAAAGGAAACGTATGGGGTGCACATCCCACAGTGCTCCGAACATCAGCTCTTGCACTGTGTTATTCTACTGCAGAATATGCCTGCCCTGTTTGGTACAACTCTGCTTATGCCAAACAAGTAGACGTTGTGTTACATGAAACCTGCAGAATTCTAACAGGTTGCCTCAGAGACACACCGATTGAAAAACTACACGGTCTGGCAGGAATTGCTCCCGCTGATATAAGATGGAACGTAGCTGCAATGTCAGAAAGAAACAAGGCTAATCAAAACTCTGCTCATCCCTTATTCGGGCATCAACTTCAAAGGCTGAAATCCAGAAAAAGCTTCCTTAGGATGACAGCTGCTTTAGATGTACTGCCGAAAGTTGCCCGGCTCAATCTGTGGTGAGCCAGAATGACTTGGTGAATCAATGGATACCTAATGCAGAGACACTGCTACCAGGTGGCAATCTCAACTGGAAAAACTGGAGAGCGTTAAATCGGCTGAGAAGTCGGGTGGGCAGGACCAAAGATAACCTGGCAAGATCGCAATATCTTGAAGATCCTAATACTGCGTGTGACTGTGGGGCAGAACAGACCATTCAGCATTTATACAACTGCCCGCAGTGTCCATCAACCTGCATGCTGCAAGATCTCCTTCGCGCCAGTGACAATGCCATACAAGTTGCCGACTTTTCGTCATCCATCATAAGAACTCTTTGTTGTTGATTGATATTATTTTATTTATGATATTACTGTTTCTAATAATTTGTAAGCAGTGTTTTTGAACTGAAATAAATAAACTGCGAAAATTTTGGCTTTAAAATGATGCAATTTTCTCGCAAAAAGAAAACTGGTTATACATTGCCAAGCACGTGCGTGTGCTCAAAACTCACCGTATTTCTGCTATTTCTGAGGGCTTGTTGCCGCCGCAGGTCTGCTTGCAGTCGTGTTGAAATTCGCACCGACTGTCTGCTGCCGCCGCCATCCACTGAGAACTCGACACCCGCTACATTGACGAAATGTGCCGTCTGCAGCCGTTCTCCTCGTGTCGCGTCTTTCCAGTGCTGATTAAAGCTCTCCATCGCCAATGTGATATACTTTTATAGTAACTGATTATTATCACTATCAACCGTTTCCCACTCTAACGCTTGCCTGTCAGCGATACGACTCCTTGCCATTCTTTCTTCTTGCTATCCCTTTCTCAGGCCACAATGTTACGGGGTCCTGGGTTCATATCCCACTTCTGACACAAACTGTCAGATAGCACGATTTTATTTCACACCTTGACATCAGTTGTCTGTTTTCGAGTGGTCTTTACTTTGTGGGCGGTTGACGAGTGGGAGGGCCCCGGGGTGGATTTGACTAACCTTTGGGATTTTCTAACCCTCTTGTAATCCGTCTTGAGTTATCTTCTTGCTTCAAGTGATGGCTTCATTTGCGTCTTGATATTACTAAATAGAGGTTAAATTATGTCATGTCTGACACCAGCTGGTTTACGCCCAGCAACGAGGATAGGGAGGCTAGCACTAGTGAAATGACTAGCTGATGATATACCTTTTATATGAATGACATGACGCTAACTGCTGAACAACCTGTTTATTGAAGCACTGGACTGTACAGTTTACAATCGTTGATGCGCTACTGTAAGGCTATTTCCGACTCACGTCTATGAATGATGGCTATTAATGTTGACTAATAGAATGACAGACTGAACTTAGTGGAATGTATTGCTGGTTAGACTACGCTGATGAGAAACGGCTTAGCTACTGGTAAACCCATCTTGTTAACTAAACTGCTCCTGATGAACTGAGAGCGAATAAACTATTCCGTGGCCACACGCCACCTCGTGTTTGAGGTCATTGATTCCAATTCGACCCTTCTGTCAGCATGTAAGCATTATTTGGAT
Source organism: Vandiemenella viatica (assembly GCA_031002005.1). NCBI lineage: Eukaryota > Metazoa > Arthropoda > Insecta > Orthoptera > Morabidae > Vandiemenella > Vandiemenella viatica. Next base: position 378,243,335 of record CM061921.1, read on the forward strand.
GAACAAACAACCTTACGCTGAATTTGCATCAGCGAAGCCTGGACTGTCCTGTGCCCAACTCCAGAAAATATTATATTAACTTAAATATCAAAATTTTCCATAATAAAGCCTTAAATGTTAAAAAAGGACACTCACAAGTTATTGATTTTATAGTTGCAGTTTCCAGTTTGTAACTGCTTAGTACTGTGTAAGATAACAACCATAGATGTTGTTTAACCTGTGACTTATATCACAGGAAAAAGATTATCTCCGAGTTTATAAAAATGTTTTGTTTTATTGCTTGTTATGGAAAGAATATATTGATAAGTCGAGTCTGAAGTGTGAAGATTTCTTTTACAGCCGTAAAAAGTATAATTGTGAATGGTTTAGAAAAGTCAATAAATGTTTCTTTTAATTGGAAAGTATTTATTAATGTGCAGATGAATTATTAAAGCAAGGCAGCTATCGCAAGACATTTTGGTGTGTGTCCAAAATGCAATACAGGCTGCAGGAAACGAGAGTGTAACCTTGCAAAATTGTCAACCGTGATAGGACATAGGAAAGTGATTACTCAATAAAATTAACTATTCCAAACACAAGCCTGCAATCTTCAGAGTCATATTATTCAACTAGTAATGGTATGTGGAAGTTTTGACTAACATCTTCGCAGCAGTTGACAATATCCTGGGCGAAGGAGCGGCAGTAACAGAAAAGACTACACATTTCAACGGAAATTTTAGAATAGAAGTAATTTACAATAAGGCGTTAGAAAATTGTAAACAGATTTGTTTGTATAAAAAAAATTCAGGTGCAGTCAGTAGTCGACTCCAGGGCTGTGTAAATTTATATCTGATATTTGTATTTTATTTATCTATGTTTTCAAAATGAATTGCAGTGACCATATTTTGTTTACATCGTTGTTGAATCAGTTTCCGATAAGTAAGTGCCTTTCCACTACAGCATTGTATTTTGTTTCTGTAGTGATATTTTTCTCCACGTTTAAGATATCGCGTAATTTTGGTAACGTTGATAATTAAATTAATTTTCATCAGAATGCCAAATAATAAGGCCAGCGAAATTCAAAGCAGGGAAGACAACAATATGTGTGAAAATGATTCCAGAGTTATCGCGCCAGAGATAAACGATCGTGGATTTAATAGTTATTACGAAGGCAATAAATGTGAGACATTGGACAACCTGTCAGAAATTCAAACTGATTTTACGAGTAATGTTACGGTAACAGGTACGACAGAACCATTTGAAAGTGAAATAACTACTTTTCATGATAGTGTGGCAGTTAAAGAAAGAGTTCAAGAACAGCAACCAAATGAAATGTTATTTGTGTTTATGCGACAAATGAAAGAAAATCTAAGAAAATTTTTATAGTCACAGAAAGAGACACAAGAAAAAATTGTAAACTCACAGAAAGAGATAAATGAAAAAATTGTACACATGGAGAAAGAGACTAGGAAATCACAAGAAATGTTGTGGCAGTAACTAAACGATTTGAAAAATCACAGGAGGAATTACATAGTGGGATGAGGCAGGAAGTTATGGTGTTCAAAAAAGAATGGGGAGCACAAATAAATACAGTGTACGAACATATCGCGGAACGAGAAAATGTAATAGAAAAATTGGTGGACAAGAGTATCGATAATGTAAAACAAAACCTGGACAAAGAAATTGAGGATTTGAAACAGCAGCAACATAGAGGATACTGCGATTTAAAGATTGAAATTGAGGACCATAAGGAGTCGGGTTTCACAGAAATAACAGAATTAATGGATAAGGAACTGAAGAACATTAAAAAACAAAGATTTGAATGGGGATCTGCTTCTAGTGTGATGGATAATCAGCTCAAGTTGCCTGAAATAAAATTTATACCGGATGGTGAAATTCAACCTGCCATTTTTGTAAAAGCATATAGCAGTCATTTGCCAACACATTGGGAGTAAACTAATAAAATCAAGTATGTGAAAAACATGCTACTTGGAGATGCATATGCCTGGGGTTGTAATGCGAGTGCGGAATGTGTGACATAAGAGGAATTTGAAGCAATGTTCTTGAACAAATACTGGTTGAAACAGAAACAGTGGAAGGTGAAGAGCGATTTCAGAAACTGTAGGCACTGCAGTAGGCAAGATGGAAGTGTAAGTGGTTTTTGCGAAAGAATGTTAAGGGAACTGGATTTTTTGGATGATCCGTTTGACGAAGAAGAAAAATTGGAGATTTTGTTTAAGGAGATACCTAGGACTATGCAAGACAAACTGATAGCACAACAGTGGCGCGATGTAGAGAAATTTTTGGATGCTGTGGATAAAATAGTTACATGGCAAGAATCACGGGAAGAGACTGTTGAAAAATCCAAAGAGAATAATTATGGTAACAATGTAAGGAGATACGACTGGAGGAATATTTCTAACATGAACCAAGTAACTGCAAGAGGGAATTACAGATATAATGAGCGTTAAATGATGAGACAACCGGCAGAAAACAGAAGAGGCTATTTCGAAAGAAGTATTCCCGGAAATGGTGGAAAGTTTTTTGCAGCAAACAAGAAATATAATCAGAGGTCAAATTATAATGCAGAGCCACAAGAAGGAGGTGAAGACAGATTTCGGCGAACTGAAGAAAGGAAGGAAAACTGTTAACAGGGACTGATGCGGTCCGTTCAGTTTCGGATTGGAAGGGTACAGGACCAAAATGTAGTGATAGTAATACCAAGAAAGGAGAATTTGAGGCAGTAAAGTTAAAAGGTGAACTGGATCAAGACTGAAAGGATTATGATGATTACGAAGAAAAGTGTAATTTAGCGAAATGTTACATTAATGAAGTGAAGCAAACACAGGAAGAAGCTCCTCTACATTGGTGGGAATGTTTTGAATTAGAAAAGAATAAATTAAGAGTTGGGGATGAAAGGGAGAGCCCTAAATATAGCTGGACAGAAAAACGAATTTCCGATATGATGAGAATAAACGAATGGAGAAATGAAGATCAGAAGGAACGTATTTCTTATGAGGAAGTGGTGGATGATGTGGACAGTAAAAGTATGATTTCAGAAGATGCGGTATCAGAGGAGGAATCAAATGAAGACGACAGATGTTTGGAAAGGGACAGTATTATGAGTGATGAAGAAGCTGAACTTAGTAATAAGAAAGGAGGAAAAGAAAAAGCCAAGGATGGTACAGAGAAGATGAAGTTAGATATTTTTTTATCAGGAAGGATGAATTAAATGATTGTGACAATCTGTTCGTGCCTGGAGAGTCAAAAAAAGATGAAGGAATAAGATATTTTTTAGTGGTAAGAATTCACGAAAAGGATAATAAAGAGATGGCCGAGCATATGGGGGCAGCGTTAGAAGAAAGAAGAGTTGATCACAGAGAAGCAAATGCAAATGGATATTATAAGGAATCCCTGGGCGAAGTTTATCACTGGAATAGCAAGAAAGTTGGAAATAATGATGACAGTTCGAGTAAAAAAGTTCAGAGAGAAATTAGAAAAATGAGTTTGGAGGATGGAAAAACCATAGAAGCAAAATGGTCACAGTTTGATGCTAAAGGAGGGTTGTCAGAAAAGGAAGAAAATGTGCAAAATGAAGATTTTAATGAAAGTATAGTGAAGAAGGATGAAAGACAATACATAATGGAGAGAATAAAGAAAATGAATGATGTATATGAAGAAGAGATGAGAAACTGGAAGAAGAGAAAGAAAGAAACAAATGCTACAAGCATGTAATACTGACTGAATTAAATGTTGGTGATTTGGTGTTGGTTAAAATGCACCAAAGATCATGCAAAATTAATGCAGAAATTAGGAAATTTTTTGATATATATTGGGGACCTTTCGTAGTTAAGGATAAACCTCATCCAAATGCTTATTTGTTAGTTTACCCAGTGTCAAAAAAGAAATTTGGATTGCGGAATATAGCAGATTTAAAGCTTTATAGGGCAAAGGAGTACTGATATGAGAGTTGAAGATTGCATAGCACATTTCTTTTGCTTTGACACATTTTGTGTTAGATATTTCCTAACTTGTTCAGTTTTTCTTGAATTATGGCATTTTTTTTAGAACATGGTGTATTTATCGAGTTATATTTAAATGGTAGTTTAATTTTAACCTTAATATTCTTATTAATTGAGTACAAAGAATGTTGTATAAAACTGATCCTGAAATAAGACGATGAGTGAAAATTTTGGACATTATTTCGATTAAAATATTTTAAAAGATTATTTCATAGAAAAGTGAATAAAAGGTGGTATAATAAGTAATTGTTTTTGTAAATGTAACTATGGTTTTTATTTAACATTTAGGTTTGTTGAAATCATCATTTAATTAAATAATCATTTAACTGCTCCAAAATGGGGGCATATGTAAAATAACAACCATAGACGTTGATTAACCTGTGACTTATATCGCAGGCAAAAGATTATCTCCGAGTTAATAAGAAATGTTTTGTTTTGTTGGTTGTTATAGAAAGAATATATTGATAAGTCGAGTCTTAAGATTTCTTTTACAGTCGTAAAAAGTATAATTGTAAATGGTTTAGAGAAGTTAATAAATGTTTCTTTTAATTGAAAAGTATTTATTAATGTGCAGATGAATTATTAAAGCAAGGAAGCTATCGTAAGACATTTTGGTGTGTGTCCAAAATGCGATACAGGCTGCAGGAAATGAGAGTGTAGCCTTGAAACTGTTATCATTGAAATATATGTGAAAAACTATGGCCTATTTGTAACTATCAGATAAGTCTTCATCACCATCATGACACCACACTTGCCCAGAAATCAGCTATTTAAGGTTGTAAAATAGCAGAAAGAGAATAATTTCACAGGTCGCTTTACTACTGCTATCAAATCTGTGTACGTAATAATTCCAGTCAATGTAAGGGAAGTTGAAGTCACCTCCTAGTATTATTACATGATTCAAAAATTGATAAACTAGATCATTTACATTATTTCTTAATGCCCTGGCAATGGTTATTTCAGCATCTGATGGACGGTAGGAGCTATCACGAATTTTTATTACTTATGGCTTTACACCTCGCCGATGACGAGGTCTTTAAAGGTGGTATGGGACTGGGGACAAAGAACGGGAAGGAATTCGACCATGGCCTTTTGAAGGAAGCATCCCACCATTTGCCTGGAGTGATCTGGTGAAACCACTGAAAACCCAAATCTGGATGCCTGGACGGGGATTTGAACCGGTGTCCTCCCGAATGCGATGCCAGAGCGTTAACCGCTCACCCACCACGCTCGGTACGAATTTTGTCTTTGTCAGTTTGCGTTTAACCCATATAATTTTGTAATCACATCGACATCTATTTCATTACACAGGAGGTTTTTACTTACAGCAATATATATATACTACCTCAACAAGAATGCAATATATCCTTTTAGAAAACTTTCAAATGATCATTTAAAACTTCTGTGCCACTTACATATGGGTTTAGTCAGCTTTCTTCACAATTATGATACCCACTTTTGTGGTACTATTAATGCTATCTAGTTCAGGCTGTTTGGGAAAAACACTTCTACAGATAACTACTAATTCTCAAGATTTCTTTGAGCTACTGCAACGTTGAATTTATTTGGATTGCTCATGACTGTATTTTGTGTCTTAGTCGTTCAACCCCAAAAAAAAAAAAAAAAAAAAAAAAACAACCCACTACTCTACACGGTTCCTATCATCACCAGTGTAGCCAATTCTAGTGTGTACTGAACACTTGATCTATTCAATGGAACCCTACACGACTCAATTCAACATTGGATAATAAGGAATCTGCAGCCAAGATCACCACAGAAGTGCCATCGCCATTATCTTGCAGCAACTGATCACAGAATTTGCTTTTCAGCCAACCACCAGAAGGAAGAGACCCTAAGCAGCAAGTATGATTGGTACCAATATGAACAACATTCTGCAATTGACTGTACCCCATCTAATTAATAGCATATGGAATGTCCCATTCCTCATCTTAGATCAGGCCACTTCCCCAAACAATCTACCATTTCCCTAACCTGCCTGACACTGGAGCTCCCAACAAACAGAATCGCCTTCTTTAATTCTTCAGACCTTGTGGCAACTCGCAGGACTACAACTGCAGCATTGAGTCAGTCTCTGACAATATGTCAGACCACATGGACAATTTGGCACCAATAATAACTGGATTTTCCAGGAATTTCACATTATTTATTTGGCTTTCAAGCTTTGATCAAAATTTCTGCTGCCTCCTACATCACCAAAATCGTAGGGAACTTATAGCAGTGAGACAGGTCACACTGTGGCAGATAGGCTTTAAGAACATATCTGATACTGTAAACAAAACAATGGCGACAAATCTGTTGTAGTTCGCCATGCCATCAACACCTGGAACAAGATGCAATTTGAAGACAAGAGGTTGCTGCAGAGAGAAGAACTGTGACTGCCTCAGTTAGTGGAGGAGGCAGCAGAATTTTTGAAGAAAACAAACAATTTCAATGATGACAGCAGTCTAGTATTCTATGATGCTTGACACTCATTACTATGTAAACAAACATAGTATCCCTGATGAAATCTACAGCATGTCAACCAAAAGCTTAGAAAAGTAAATAAATAACACTCCTTTCCAGAAAATCCAGTTATTAGATAGGAGATAGCCACAAAAGCCTAAGAAAACAGTGTGGTACCAGCTGAGCTTTCCAACAGCTTGTGTAGCTGTCCTGGCATGCAGCTTTGATATCCAGAAGGGGGGGGGGAATAATAACAACAACAACAACAATAATAAAAATATACCAGTCAGTGACGGGTTCATATATGTTCGATCACTTTGAAATTCAACTGGCCAGTACATTAAATAGTGTAGTGGTATGGAGTACAGCCACATGGTGTCAAGGTCGAGCCGATGTGTGTGTGGGTGATTGAAATTGACAGTTTCTGCCAATTATCGGCAGACACACTAAGACAGGGTGTTTGTTTAATGTCCGCACCACCACCAATGGCAAGTATTCGCTAGAAGCACCCCCATTTGCCCAGCTGATTTTGCGTGCCAAGGGATCGCGTGGGTGCAAGGCAGACAAAGGGACCTGTGGCTGAGAGAAGAGACGTCGGCATGTGGTAGATGCTCCAGAGGTTGGAAGTTGGTTTTTCTTTTCTGAGTGCACCAGTTCATGTACAGTGTGTTGTTTTTATGTGCTCACATGTAAAGTGAATTTAGGCAGCTGTTAGTAATGGCTGTCGTTACTCCACCAGTGTTGTGATACCTGCACCAGTTTTATTAGCCACGCAACTGCACAGGATCGATGTGCCAGACATTATGGTAAATTTTAATGTAAATAATTTGACTGAATTGTTTCTCGCGATGTCGACCTGAAACTCCTGATAGAGAGATCTGTGAGAATAAGAGAATAAAACTTATGTTCATTGTAAATTTCAAATCATATCTGAGCTAGTAGAGTAGTTGGACAATATCGCTGTGTATGAACCACGCATTTTGAAGACGATATCTCATGCCAATAATCCCTTTGTATGTTTCATATTTTTTATTATGTTTTAGTGTTTTGACTTTATGTATGTCTCCAAGTTGATTATAATGTAATGTTAAATCGTGATTAATTGTGTACATTTTTCTTTAAGTTTGTTTTAAATGCCAATAAATGTTAATTGATTGTCTAGACGTAACATGGAAATTTATCTCATCCTTCACAAATCATATTAAAAAAAATTAATATTCAATAATTAGCATGTCTAATAGTAAATTCGGTCTAAAACCATAGTAACAAAAGAAATCGTTACAATAGAAACAAGTGGGCTATGTCTTACCGAGGCATGGAAAAAAGCCATGGCAAATAAATTGAGAGAGCATTGTACCTATGTCCAGCTGCTGCTGCCACTGAGGGCTCCATATTAGTGGCCATGGGCTGCAACCCACACTGACAGGCAGCCACCGGGCACGGGCCGCGGCAGAGCCGTTGTCTATATATGGAGGTGTGGCACCTGAGCTGTCTCAGTATCTGTGGGTCAGCCGACCTGTATAGATGTCTCCACATTTGAGGAAAATGGTGTAGATAGTGGTCAAAATATTGTTTTTTCACAGCACAATCCGGCAGTACACCAGTGAAGACTTCACTGCAATCGTACGCTGGTAAAGTCTCCATTCTTACATATAATAGCTATCCATTCAAAGGAATATTGTATTCACATAAAAACCAATGAGTGATTTATACTAGGATGGGATGAAACCAGAGTTGGAGACTAATGTTTCCTCCTTTAAGGGTGCAATAATAACAAATTAAGCAAAGGCAATCTGTAGGTCATAGCTATTAAAACAGAAACTGTGTTTACACAAACACCAAGACCCAACTGTTTGGATGCAAGATACAAACATTCAACTTGCTGTGAAGGCGTAAGAGCTATAGGTTTATAATGAACCTAAGGAACCAGTTTCTTCTTCTTTTATTTTTCTCGTCAATTGTTAGGTTGATATGTACTTTTTTTTATCTGCTTAACGTTTCTCTAACAGCGAGGTCTTTAGAGACGGGAAAGGATGGGGGCAAGGAATGGGAAGGAATTTGGCCATGGCCTTTTGAAGGAAGCATCCCGGCATTTGCCTGGAGTGATTTCGGAAACCATGGAAAACCCAAATCTGGATGCCTGGATGGGGATTCGAACCGCCGTCCTCCCGAATGCGAGGCCAGAACGCTAGCCGTTACACCACCACGCTCGGTTGTACTTTTTTCTTGTGGCTTTATACCTCGACGATGCAGAGGTTATTAGAGGCGGGAAAGAATTGGGGACGAGGGATGGGAGGAATTCAGCTGTGACTTTTTGAAGTAACCATCTCAGCATTTGCCAAGAGTGAATTCAGGAAACCATGGAAAACCTAAAACTGGATGGGGATTCGTCCTCCCAAATGCTAGGTCCAAGCATTACTGCTCACCCATCACACCCGGTTTTGGAAAATTAAACTAGGGTGGTTTCCCCTTGCCTTCGCCAGTGATGGAAGTGTAATTAAATTGGTTTGTGAGGATGACTGTGATGTGTGTATGGTCCATGTTATGAGTGAATGAAAGACAGAAGAAGAGAGAAGGTGAAACCCTGAGCCAGCCTATTTGGCCCAACACTTCCGAAGGACTACAAGGGAGCTGCAACACTAAACGTCCTCATCCAACAGTTGCACCAACAATGTCGTTTGTTCTCACTCCATGCACATTGTGGAGAGTTTCATGATTCAACCCAGGACTTCAGAGCACAATCTGGTGATTAGAAACTGTGCACCACCACCTCTCCTAACCAACCAGCCAAGTCTTGATGATGAAAAATACTTCCATCAGCAGGACTCGCACCAGCTAATCCCATTTCAGGTGCCGGGCATCGTCATGGTGCTGCAACCAACCAAGCCAAGAGGGCAGGTAGAGCCTGGTTAATAGCAAATTAATAAATGATCAGCAACAATGCATGGTTTTGGGTAAATATCAAGACTAGCAAAAAGGAAACTGGACACATTACATTAAGCAACTACCAGCAAAATCCCCTGGTGTGACAAATAAATCGTGGGAAACCAATATCTGGAGATTTTTTGTTCGCCACCCTTGCTAAGATCAGTATCTTAAGACTTATGCTTCTTACATACATTATAACAACATTGAATAATCAGAAATATTACCTACTTAAATACCATGGTATGTACTAAGAAGTTTAATTTCTGTGAAAACAATACAACATACAATGTTAACACTAGTCATACCATCATAACACATTTATCTTGATGAAGAAGTAACAGCCATCAAAATTTAATTCGTGATAGATTGTTTCGTGATCAACAAAACACGGAAAAAGTCATCACAGTCTTTTGTTGATCTGGAACAAAGTGGTCTTAAACTGTTTTTGCCAGTTTAAAAACTGCATTATTAAAGAACATCTGTTTAGAATGAAGGAATCAAGTGTTACCATCTAATAAACAAATTTCGCACTGGCTTTTTTCAAAGCAAATTGTGAAATGTGCATGACTGATAACAAAAGATGATCTCAACATTTACTTTACTCACAGAACACAATGTAAAAATTATAATCATGATGACCAGTATATCAGTGATAAGATTTGAGCATTCGATCAATGAGTTTTCCTCCTGAAATGTAGTACAATTGTGGCCCAAAGCATTTAGCAATATAGCTGGATAATTAGGAAACAGTAAAGTTCTAATGTAACTGGGCATAGCAGATAATACCATATGATATACTGCAGTGATAACAGGTATGACAGATGAAATTCTTTCTCAAAATATCTAATTAGCAAAAATGGAAAGATGTCACGTGGAATGCTGGGGAACAGTTGAGTGTAATGTTGCTAGTGTGCTCTATATTACTATATTATGGACAATGGAAACAAAGTAACTGTCATTGGGCACTAAAAATAAGATAAAAATAACCCGTAACTTACCACAGATGAAGGCAGGAGGGCAAAATGCACATGTAAAACTTACAGAAACAAACACAAATTGCATAATATTTCAATGAGAAACCTTAGTAATGACTACGGTTTCTCACCGAAATATTGTGCAAGTTGTGTGTGTGTTTGTGTTTTTTTGTATGTGCATCTCGCCCTTCTGCCTTCATCTGTGGTAAGTGGCGGGTTATTTTTCCCTACCCCATTTTATTTTTAGTGTCCTAATATACTTTCACATAGGGCATATGAAAAAGGTTAAATAGCCAGCACTCCACAAACAGAGTTTGTAAAACTGCCTTCAAGCTACACTACGGATAGCTGGTACCTTAAGAATTACTTTAATAATAGATAAACTTTGAACACCAGTAACCTTTTACAAATAACAAATTTTGTGGGGCATGAACAAGGACAGAGAAAAAAACAGGAATTAAAGAACAAAGCCCTTTCATAAGGTACATCTCCAGCTTTGGTCAGAGATGGTTTCTTTCCCATCCCAATATCCCTTGGGTTCATGACATATATATCACTATTTAAATAAAGATTTCATTTACTTTGCAATAACATATTTGAGCCTGAATAAGTTCTCGTCCCTGAATTTCAGCAGATTTGTAAATTATGCATGAAAAACATATAAAAACAATGTCACAAAATAGAAATGTGTACAATTTTTAAAAAAATAAAAAAAACTCCTTGGAAATCAATGAAATAAAATTTTGAATAATAAAATAACACATCAAAGCATGATAAAACTTACAGATACAGTCTATGCAGGTAAAGTATGCCCAAGCTGTATTCATTCCATGCCAGGAAATAAGACTTCAACAGATTATTTTCACCATTTTCTCGTACTTTTTCTAACAGGCCCCTCACATGATTATCTAAAAATGTCCTTGTTTCAAGGTAGAGGCGATCTGCCAGTGGTTCTGGATGTGCAACACACAAGGAGTAAACATCACTGAAAGAAAGGCATGGATTTACTGTCTGCGTTTCTGGACATAGTATATTAAATGAACTAAATTGGATTTTAATACAATTTTCAGGTACTTAAAATCACAATTTGTAAAGAAAGGAAAAGCTATCAAACATAAAATACAGGAAGAGGGTGGGTACAGTGCAACAGCAGTATACATACCTGAAACGATCATTCCAGACAGAACGAGGAACTGAACTGAGGGTCACCACTCCTCTCACAGTTTCTTTCAATGCACCCCAAGTTGCTTGGAAGTCAACGTTCTTAGGTTTTAGTGACATTACTGTATGTCATGAAATCTTCCTGAATAATAACAATAAAAGACAGTTAAAATTATTTTCTGCATACACATAACATTTAACCTATTAATAAAAACATGGACACATAAAATATACTGAGTAAAAAGAAAGCACATAGCTGACCAAACCAAGGCACAGAATATTAGCAGATGAAATGCATATGATTCAAGCCATCAGCATATTAAGACAGACAGCAACGAAATGGTCCCAACAGCTACATCCAAAACTGTTTTCATTTATATCTCAAGAGAAAAACTGAGCTTTTAGTTTCAAATAAATTATCAATTTTTGTGTGAAAATAATTAATTAGATTTTTCTGTCCTTCATGAACAAATATTTATTAATAACTGGAATGACAAACCAGACTACTGTAAAGGAAGAGGCTCAATTCATAGACTCAGAAATTTTTGACACTCAAACGTTCAGTAAAGTGCGTTTCAGTTATTTACCCTAAGATTGGTGCTAAAAAATGGGAGTAATTCTGACTTTCATTAAAATTAAACAAGTTTTATACTTATGATTACAAAGGCTTCCACGGTCACTGTATGTATTATCTTGGTTCTCTGGGTGGAGCTGCGTCGATTTATTAAAACCTAACGTTTCTGCCATCTTACTGTGGCTTTCATCAGAGAACTGCTTGTGAGTTGTCACTATCGCCTTATATAGTAGCAGGAAGCGAGTGCCAAGTTTCATACATGTCAACAGGTAGGTCATGAAATGTGGTAGAAATGTTAGAGAGGTGAGTAAGAGTCACCATCTGTAACTACAGTGTTTAAAACTATCTGTATTTGATGTGTTCAAATGTTTATCAAATACACATCTTCAGGCAGAAATAGACACGCAGAGGTAATCTTGGCGCTTTTCTAGAGGATTACATTTTTTACTAAGGTGGTTAGAGTTAACAGCAGGAAATGAACTAGAGTACAAGGGAATGTTAACTATCTTTCCTAGGTCACCATTAACTGACGAACATACAAACAAAATTTGAGAAGATTGACTCTCATAATCTGACGGGTTGCAAATCATAGTGGAAAAAGTGTCAAAATAAATTATTTGAGTAAAACATGTTAAAAATGTGATTCGTAAGACCTTTAATAATTTAAAAAGAGAGTCTCACAGAAAACCCAAAGAAATTTTGGTCGTATGTACGTTCAGAGGTTAATGAAAGTCACAATAAAGCTAACGTACTTTGTATTCAAAAATTCATTCACTGATGAAAATAAGGCTAGCATACACGTTTTCCCACATCATGTGGAGTTAGAGATTGACTCGTTACGAATAGACACAACAGGTATTATAAAGTAATTAGAGTTCCTGAAGTGGGAGAAAGCATTGGGTCCAGATGGAATTCCAGTATTTGCAGAGTTTGTGGCGGAGATCAGGCCATTTCTGTCTGATATATACAGTAAATCCTTAGAAGAGCAAGAAGTATCTTCCAACTGGAAAATCATGCAGGTAACTCTGATGTTTAAAAGGAGTTCGAAGTGATCCTAGAAACTACCGTTCCATATCTATAACATCTGTTTGTAGTAGTATATGCTTGAACATTATGAATTTTCTAGTTGAAAACAATGTGATTACAACAAATCAGCATGGATTTTGGAAGAAAATATCATGTGAAACACAGCTGGGCCTATTTACATATGGCATAATGGAAGTTATTAATGTATGTTCACAAATTATTGCATTTTTTATTTTATTTATTTTCAGAAAGCCTTTGACTCCGAGCCACACAACTGCCTTTAAGCAAAGCTTCAAGCGTATGGTATATCGGATCAGCTTTCTGAAAGGATAAAGAATTTTCTAGCTGGTCGGTTGTAATATGTCGTCGTTGAAGGAGAAACCTCTTCTAGTCTAGATGTTACATTGGGTGTACCTCAAGGAAGTGTAATAGAACCGCTCCTTTTCTTAATTTTTATAAACGATCTCAGAGACAAAGTGAAAAGCAGTTTTAGATTGTTAACTGATGATGCAGTCACTTATAGGGAAGGAAGGAATTCAGCTGATTGCTTAGAAATTCAACATGATCTGTATATTATTTCGGGATGGTATGATGAATGGCAACTCACAATAAATTGTAAAAAGTGCAAGGCAATGTGCATAACTAACAAAAAGAATCCGTTTGTTAAGAGATACAAAGTAAACAGTTCAGTTACTGATGTGGTTCATTATGTGAAATATTTGGGAATGACAGTACAAAGGAACATGAAATGGGTCTTCCACATTAATCCGGTAGGAGGTAGAGCTAATTAAAGTCTGCGATTCATAGGTTGAATATTCAGAAATTGTAATGAACAAACAAAGGAGATATTGTACAAATCTCTTGTGCGTCCACATTTGGACTACTGTTGTGACATTTGGAATCTGTTTAGTAAAGGGTTGATTGACAGCATAGAGAAAGTACAGAGAAAATCTGCTCGACTCGTGACCACTTGCTACAGTCCGTATGAAAGTGTCATGGAATTGATTAGTAGATTGGGCTGGGAGTCTCTGGTAGATAGATGGCGAACATTTCATTTGAACTTATTGGTAAATATACGCACACCAACTTTCACTTATGAATGCAGTGATATACTTTGTCCACCAACCTATTTGAGTCGCAATGACAGGAAAGATAAGACTAGAAAAATAAAATAAGGTGCCACACTGATGTTTATATGAATTTTTTCTCCCTTTGTACCATTCGGGATTTAAATGCATAGTGAAGAGATTAAGTTTGGTTCTGAGCACCCTCTGCCACCCACAATTTTGTGAATTTCAGAGTATATCTGTAGATATAGGTCTCATATTCATTGTTCATGACTTTCTTCATAATGCTGCTTTTCTTGAATGGAAATACAACTTACTCAACAACTTTAGGAAAAAAATTAAATTACAGCTTAATTCTATATTGTGATAAAACTAAAACTTTATTGTCAGTGCAGGGACCATTTGAATCAAAACAATTCTTCGATAGCAGGGTTGTTTTCAGTGTGGTGGAAAATCGTTGTAGCAGAATTAGAAGCTAGAATTAAGCCGATTTTACATCTCTAACAAAATTTGATAATTTACATGGAATGGAGAATATATTTGTATCATTTAAATAATTCCGTTTATCAAAGGGCGAAATGAATTTCACTAAAAAAATTTAACGTGCATAAACAAGCGAGTGAAAGCAATCATTCACCCCACTGTCAATGTCAAATTTGCTCTGCCAGTGTTACACTAAGCAACCAAAATGATAAGGCATTGAGACCCATATGTAAACCATCTTCAATTTAGTCCAGTTATTTGAGTTCAGTATCGCACTAGAGAGCAGTCTGGGGCTCAGTGGTTAAGGCATCTGACTGGAGATCGAAAGGTTCCCAGTTCGAATTCTTGTCTCAGCTGAGATAATGTCCTTAACCTGACTTTCACCTCTGGCACAGATTGCTGTGTAATGTGAAGTACGCCACGATACTTCCGTGGCATGCATTGCATTTTAAGCTGTAATAACTCAATAGGATTACTGAAGTAGGCTGGTTATGTATGACAAGAGGCACACTGTGCTGAAAATTAGAAGCTCTGACACTTGGCAGCCAATAATTTGATGTGAATTTGAGTACAGCACTGCTATATTCTAAAAAGTTATAAACTGATCTCATGTGAGCAATTATCATTGATTTTTCGCTGTAATCTTTGAAAATATGACTAATTAAATGTAATTTACTATTCATTTTGCTTAATATTACAATCTAATATAATTGTGTCGTTTCATGTCATGGTTGCCCATACATATCTAGCCTTGTTTCACACTTCAGTTTGTAAGACCCTAGGCTGACACCGGGGTTGTAGTATCGCCTTGGTGACTTAACTAACAGTTTACGTTGATGGAAAGTTCTGTGGAATTTTCACAAAATAATTTAAATTTGACCATGTAGCCTACTAGAAACTCAACTTAAATGCTTGAAGGTCGCCACCAGATCTGTTTCTAAACCACAAATCTAGAAAAGGTTCTTCTACTAAATCATAACAGTTCACTTTCAGAAAATTTAAAAGTTCTTAACAGACATTATTCGCGCCGACAACCACTGATGTCCCAACATGGCCGACTCGGTAGCTTCAACTTTTAACAGATTTCCTACCCGCTCCGATACCAGACTTGCGCAGGTTAACTTCACATCGCACTCCACGGAAAAGAAAAGACGAAATCAAATGAAAGACCCGGTCACATGTGAGCACGAGTTTATATAGCAAGTGGCCAAACCAATGACGTCACAGCCGTATCACAACTTTTTGCTTCCGCGTAGCTAAACATTCCCAGTGATTGAAGCTAATAAGAGTGCCTAAAGTCCGACAGTGCCCAGACTTATCTGCTAGAAATCTAACGGAAGTTCAGTGAGAAAATTAGGGTGATTGATTAAATTTTTATTTGTTCAATTTCCGCGTAGTGACACAAAGCTCTGAAGTGAGGGGATTAACCCGAACGTTTGAATTTTTACAGCGACAATCAACAACAATCTATCTTCAAAAACTTAATTACCAGACAAATGCTAAAACTTTTTACTAAAACCATTATATATTCAGAATCGTCTTAATTAGGGCTGTCTACTGATATAAATTTCAAATAATATTCCTTTTAATTAAAAAGTTCATTATTTTCTCTTAATTAAAATCGCTAATTAAACTTTGCCAAATTATTTAATTTTACTGCCAAAATATCCGGAACAATGCTGATTATAGCTGGCGATAAAAGATCAGCTGTCGCTTTACTCGATTTAAAGATATTACAAATCTTAGAATTTTACTATTCTGATCGCGTGTTTCAAAACATGAACAAACCAGAATATCTCTTAAAATAAACGTTTCTCGATAGGATAAATACACTTTAAAATGATTTTTATGGTGAATTGTCACTATGGGAAAGATTACAGGAAAATTCCTTAAAGTTGAAAACTACTCTTCTCGAAATTATTAAGTCCAGCCTAAGCAAAACTAGAAATTGCCAAAATTCTAAGGTTCTTACAAGTTTTCCTAGCCCGTAATTATATAAACACAAGCCTCAAAGCCCGTCAAAAATGACAGGTTTAACAGCGTGTTCTCACAATTCATTTATTTGCAATTGCTTATATAATAGAATTGTTATAAAATAAAGTTAAATGTAATTACTTGCCCGCTTGTGCTGTTGTCCCTTGTTCAGCTGTCAACTTGATCCAGGTTGCATTTCAGCCTAACCACAATATCCGCGTGAATTAATACATTCCCTGTATCGCATGTCATTGTCATCATGCATCGTGATATAAATTCGACCCAAACTCTTCATGGGTTCTTGAATTTTTCTTTTTTGTTATCTGTGATGCAGATCAATATTTTAATGGGTGACACATCATATATGTGGCTGCAATAATGACTCCAGGGAAAATGGAGGATGCTAAAAATAAATCTTAACAACTGATGTTATGCCGCGTAATATTAGTTTTAAATGAAAGATGAATGGGATGTTCTGACAATACATTTATTTCTCTGCAATTATTTTATAATTTGTACATATTTCTGTGATACAGATGGAACTTCTACTGATTGAACGATGTCAGATTTAGGGAACCAATTAAATTAGAAATAAATTAGGAATCCCAAAACCTTCTGCTATAGTGCGTAGTATTGGTTTTATTCCTGGTCCAGGTCTCATTCAGCACAATAAATATGGAACTACTTCTATCCGTATAAAAATACCGTAACTTCAGTTACTTGGAGCTTATGAAAGCAGCTTAAATTATTTATAAAACTAAATTCTTTGTGAATTATTCTGCAAAAAAAGTGTGTCGGTTGTCATTCCGGTCCTGTTTTCATTTTGACATAACCACAACTTCTACTAATATTGCTGTTCAAAATTTGTAGATTCTGTTACTGGCGAACGAATACATTCATTGTATTGCGATCTAAATTCTGGAAATATTTACACGTGTCTGATATAGCGAAATCAGTAATAAAAGCAACAAATAATTAATATATTAAATTAAACGCAGTACATACCTTTATTTAAGTGTTTTGGCAAATCATGCCATCCAGTATATTATAACAGTGAATTAAAATATCTAGATTGGATTATACATATCTTGTAAGCCCGTTAAAACTGACACATTGAACGCAACATTTTAATAATTAGTTTCCTCGCTGACTAAGTACAATTTTCATCAAATAACGTTCATTATCTTGAATGATGTAATGTAGATATTTGTTAGCTTACTGTAACAATGGTATCGCTGTCAAGAGTGTATAAGAAAAATCTTCATCGAACCAATTTTAATTAAGAAAAAGCAACTAACAACAGAATACATATTTCAACAGAATACGTACCTTTCTTTTAATAATCTGAAAATTAATTTACGGGGATGCATAGCTAAACAGAACTGTTATTAAGTAACGCGCAAAAACCTCAAACATCTCCATTCATTGTTTGAGGTGAAAAGCGTGACGTTATAGTGTCACATCATGGCGTGACACAGTGTAAGAAGATTAGCTTATGCTTGGGGTTGAGCATAAAGTTTGGATCTTAGCTCTGACCGTGCGTAGCCTAGGATGTTACAGTTCTGACTTAGATATAATGACCTGGCCGCCACATAGCTTATTTAACCAAAAGCTATGGAAAGGTATAAGTTCAAATGATGTTCACTAGTCCATTGTTGTTAGATAACTATATTCTTCAAAATTTTACAAAGTCAGAAAACTGCACAGGCAATCAGACAATTTTACCAAAGCAATGTTTTTGAAAGTTTGATTAACTGTTCGAGCCAGACCACACCCCACAGTTCAAACTTTTAGATGTAGAAATTAAATGAAAGTGAATCACACGCTCACCTTGTTCAATAGTTTAGTTAATTTCAAACAATCCCGAGGCCCCACTTGGTGAAATACTAATCTCAACTCCACATTATAATAAAACTCAGTGATCTACGCTGCATGTTAGCGAGCCTAAGGTTTTCAAAGCTAACTGCTAGAGACTACATCTTGTCGCTCGCACTGTTCCTAGCCGACTGAGCCTAACGTGGTGTTGCGCCGACTGCTTCTGTACGACTGAGGCCGACTAACTGCAAGCACGAGTCTATATCATCACACTTCTCGAAGATTCCTGGTGACTCTGCTCTCTCACGAACCATGGGAACGGGTTCTTATACACATGGGTAGCTCCCGGCGGGCTCATCAGATATCAAATCGCACGTCAGAAAAAGTTTCGACATAAAATTTGACCTATACTTATAAAAATAATTCAATCTTTCTGAAATTTTACAAATAGCTAGATCTTTAAGTAAATGTTAACTTTAGTTATCATACAAAATTTCGTAACATCAATACTTTAGCCAAAAATAAATAATTTAAATATGAACTTCCACTCCAGGCGAATGCCAAAAACTAATGTAACAGAAAATACCATCTTGAAAGCTATAAAAACCTGATTCCCATCTTGAATTATCATAGAAACTAATTTTAGAAATGAAATGCACTAATATTCTATCCAATCTAACTCGTGGTTCTAAGAATAAAATTTTGTCACGCAGTTACAAAATTTAACAGATACCTGACAACAGGCATAACATGACCAAAACTTGTGTTTATAAGTATAGATGTTTCCTTCTCTTGGTGACTGAATTAATTCGTATTTATTGTAATTGTATTTAATTTTCACACCTCTCTTACTTCATTGGAATTTTATTGCTCATTAACAACATGAAAATTGAAAACTCACACTAGAACACGACCCAAAATAGAAACATAATGCTACCGATAATTCATCAGAAGTGGTTACAGCATTTTGAAATAGCACTTGCATGATTTTGCCACAACACACTGACATGTTCACTTAAAATGACTGGTAGAGAACTAAAAACCCGCTAGCCACTTTTAACCAGAATTATTCATGATTATTAACAAAATAGTCCTACAATATGGACATGGACTGAACTGCGAGGGGAACACACGCTGCGGTGGCTAATTCCCTAGTCATCTAATTACCCGTGTCTTCTTCTTATTATAATATTCTATTCTTTAAGTGTTAAATTTCTCCACCCATCTACTTTTGCCATTCACATATTTTATCATAAATTCCCTCTGCATTTTCGGTAAATCATTAATTACTTCCCTTGATGTGAGGGTGGATCAAATATAAACAGGACTTTTTATTTATTTACAATAGCAAATGAACCAAATACATACCATTTCTCAACATAATCACCGGCTTTAGAAATCCATTTTCCCCAGCATATCGGAAGCTTTTTGATGCCGTCATCGTAACAGAAAGGGGGATGCATCAGTAGTCAATTGCACAAGAAGCCCTCAAAACGTTGTCATATTCAAATTGTTGGCCTCCCAGTGCTTCTTTCAGTGGTCCAAAGAGATTAAAATTACAGGGTGATAGGTCAGGGCTGTTAGGAGGATGATCATGTCCAGTTCATTTTCTCCAATTTTGCTTGAGTGAGAGCTGCAGTGTGTGGCCGAGCATTGTCATGGAGAAGAATCACATCTCTTCTCGGCTCGTAACGTCTTTTTCGGAGATAAGCAAACTTAACTACATTCAAAAGGTTGGAGTAGTATGCTACAGTGATGGTGCGACATCCATGTAAATTCAATATGCAAAATAAAGTCACATATTGCGTGAATGTTCTGCTCTGTAATGCACGTCCATGGATGACAACTGTGGCTCTCATTTTTAACCTCTTCACGGCCTTTCAGGAATTCCTTATGCCAGGCAAACAAACGAGTCCTCGACAGTGTGCAATCCTTGAACTTTGCCTTTAATCTCCGTAGAATTTGGGTTGGTTTCTCACCTTCGCAAGAGAGAAATTTAATAATTACAAGTTGCACTATTGAGGGGTGCACGTCTTGCTCCGACATTGTTAGCTGTACTACTGATTGTACGTGATAAGGCCAATAATCACTCCACTACTCTTGATATCTCCAACAAACTTGTGTACAAATGAAAGACCATTTGGATCATTATTGTGCGCTCAGTTAACAAGTCCCGTATTTATTTGATCCATCCTCGTAATTTATTCTGATCCCTGACCACCTTAGCCAAAAAGAAAATTTTCCTACTCCCTTATGCATGGAATTAAATGCCAGCTTGTGTCAATTGTCATCTTTTCCTTTCCATGTAGTGCTCCTAATTCTTCAACCAATATCCATCAAATAACTAAAACATAACTACACATTTACCCACCTAGTGCTTGTACCTTGCTGTTAAATATGACACTTCTGAATAAGCAGTTCAGCTAATCGCATTAACTGGCACCATGCAGCTCTCGCACAGGTATGAAAATGGGTTTAAATCCAGCAGCTGCCAGCATAATGGCTATCACAATTACTGTTTTTAGACAATTTACAGGAGTAATCTAGATTTTTACTGGAACACTTTCCAATTTTCAAGTAAACAGAAAAACAACGTATGCCAGTACAAATGTTACATACTCAGTATGCAGAAGGCAAAATTCATTTAACTCAGAGTAGCAGTAAGTTGATCTTCAGCAGCCGGTGTTAATTTAGCTTAAAGTGCAACCTTCAACAGCAATTATGATCATTGCTGGTTAAAACGGGATACAAGTTCAGCATAAATGTTTTTCCCTAAGGACAACTTGCATTCCCTTGGAGGTGGTGCATTTATAGGTGTTAGTGAATACCTCTCATGTAACGAGGAGGCGCCAATGGGCTATTGTGAGGAACCATCCCGGAATTCACCTGGAGCAATCTGGGGAAACCACGGAAAACTCAGATCAGGATGGCCGGAGTGCCTTATCGAAAGCTACTCCTGTCGGATTTTAAGTTTACTCACCCAGTAAATCCTTTCTATTCCACTTCCTAATCGCTCATGGAAAAAATGAGATCAGAAATGAATCGGTTCTGGCCCTGATTTCTCTTATCTTATTTTTGCGGTTGTTCCGAGATATGAATGTTCCTGGTAGCAATATTTGTTTGCTGTCATTCTGAAATACGTCAGTCGAGAATTTTTCAATTATCTTCTGTCGAGAGCAATGCCTTCGGTGCTCCAGGTCTTCCCAACCTAACTCCTTCAACATCGCACTTATGCTTTCCCTCCAAATATATATACCTGTCATGAATCTGGCGACTCTTCTTTGTACATTCTCTAATGCCTCCATTAACCCCTTTTATGGGGACCCCATACAGAACAACAATATTCTAAGTGAGGACGCACTAGTGACATGTATACAATCGATTTAACTTCCGGAGTGCATTGATTTAAATTCCGACCTAGAAATCGGAGCATATGATTTGCTTTCCCAATTACATTCTCGATTGTAAGAACCTTAGAATTTTGGCAAATTCTAGTTTTGCTTAGGTGGGACTTAGAAATTTCGAGAAGTGTAATTTTCAACTAAAAGTAATTTCCCTGTAATCTTGCCCATAGTAAAAACTTGCTATAATAATCATTTTAAAGTGTAATTATCATATCGGGAAACGTTTAGTTTTAGAGATATTCCCGTTTGTTCAAGTTTTGAAACACGCGATCAGAATAGTAGAATTCTAAGATTTGCAATATCTCTAAATCGCGTAAAGCTACAACCGATCTTTTATCACCAGCTGTAGTCAGCACTATCCCCGATATTTTGGCAGTAAAATTAAATGATTTGGTAAAGTCTAATTAGTGATTTTAATTGAGAAAAAAATAAGCTTTTTTTTATTAAAAGAGATATCAATTGAAATTTTACATCAGTGGATAGCCCTAATTAAGACGAGTTCATACATATATGGGTTTTCATCAAAAGTTTTAGTATTTGTCCGGTAATTAAGTTTTTGTAAAATAGATTGTCACGGATTGTTGTGCGTAAAAAGTTCAAGAACACTTAGGGATTTTACCTAAATTTGAATGTATCACTACGCGGAGTCTTAAACAGCTAAAACATTAAAATTAATTACTCTAAATTTCTCAAGAGGCTGCCGTCGGACTTCTAGTAGATAAGTCCAGATACTGTCAGAGTTTGAACATTTTTAATAGTCGGGATCGTCAAATAAATTACACATACTTTGAGTTACGCGGAAGCAAAAAGATGTGATACAGTTGCTGACGTCACTGGTTCTATTTTTTTTTTTTAACAGTTTAACGTCCCTTTTTAACAACGTGGTCTTTAGAGACGGGAAAGGATGGGGGCAAGGAATGGGAAGGAATTCGGCCATGGCCTTTTGAAGGAAGCATCCCGGCATTCACCTGGAGTGATTTGGGGAAACCATGGCAAACCCAAATCTGGATGCCCGGGCGGGGATTCGAACCGCCGTCCTCCCGAATGCGAGGCCACACTGGTTCTAGCGGTTTCGATAAAAGACCCCGCCGCCATTATGGTTTGTCTGTTCCTGTCTAGCATTATGTGAGTTAACCTGCGTCGGTCTGTTCCTGTCCGCGGTCTGTTCCTGCCTGGCGTCTGTTTCGGTCTGTCTTTCGTCGCGCTAGTTGTAACTCGCCACGCTGGCTAGTTCAACCATGTGGGATCGTGTCGTGTTATATAGTAACTAACATGAACTTTTAAATTTACTAAAGGGGTTTCGGTCGGTTAGATTTCTCTCCACAATCTGCAAACTTTTGGAACGAGTGTTCGATATGCCTGCTCAACTGTAAATGCAATTTTGAACTTTTGACTTTGAAAAATAAAACTTTGGATTTTACTAACAGTGAACTTGTGTACTTCAGTTGTTAACATAAAACCCTTTTCTCAATTTGTGGGTAACAAATTTTGTGGCGACCTAAGGCATTTAGTTGAGTCATCCTGGCTACATGGTCAAACCAAAATTAAAATATTCAGTAAGTTTTCATCGAACAGTGAGGTGCTATCAAGAGTGTAAGTTAAGGCACTTAGCCGATACTCAACCCCGGTATCGGCCTATGTCCTTACTCGATATGGTCATTCAAGACAAATTATTACGAATTGTTAACCCTAGGTATTTAGCGGAATTTTCCGTTCTAAGGACAGTACCATTAATTGTATATTCAGAGCTAAATGGTGTCACCTTTTTACTTACACGCATGATTTGGCACTTTTTAGCGTTTAACTACAACTGCCAATCTTTACACCACACAATTTATTTTCATAATATCGTCTTGTAACGAAGTGCAGTCATCCTGGGTTGTGACTTCACGATAAATAATAGCACCATCAGCAAATAATCTTTTCATCCACCTTATTATGTCACACAAATTATTAATGTAGAAGAGAAACAACATAGGCCCTATCACGCTTCCCTGGGGAACCCCGGACCTCACTTCGGTAAGAGATGAACGCTCACCGTCGAGAACAACACACTGTGTTCTGCCCTTCAGAAAGTCTGTAACCCATTCGCTTATTTGTCTAGATATGCCAAAACCGTGAAGTTTCCTAAGTAACCTAGTGTGAGGCACAGTGTTGAAAGCTTTTTTTAAAGTCTAATAGAACTAAATCAACCTGGGATAGCTCATCTATAATACGGCTCAAGTCATGAATTAAAAGGACAAGTTGTGTTTCGCAGCATCGGCCTTTTCTGTAGAGCTGTCAAAGTAATGATGTATTCGTTAATGAGTAATAGGTTCGTCGCCTGACTTGAAGTACTGAATTGTTACTCACAAATTCATTTCGTTACTCGCATGTTTCGTTACTCACATTTGTCGTATAGATACGAACACGTTTCAGCTCCTGCAGGTAACTAATTTTGCCAACATAAAGACTAATTTTGTTTAACATTAAAATTTGTACGGATAATTTGACATAGTTACTGTTTTTTCATTGATAGTTCATTAGTGAGGTTTTTGATTTGAAACATTTGTGAAATTTGTTTATTTTAAGAATTGATACCTTCTATTTTATTTTATAGTGTAATTCACAATATAAAAGAGTTTTCTAATAGTTTTTGATATACATATCTGTTCTAATAATATTTAATAAAATTGCAATGGAGCGCACAATGCGGTGACAATTTCCCTACACACCCATCTTCCCCCCTTTCCTGCATCCACCTATATTTGTCCTCTACAAATTTTAACTTTAAATTCTTTCAACGTTTTTGGTAAATTATTCATAATTTCTCTTGGTAACTTATTCCATTCCTTGAAACCCTTACCTAAAAAGAGAATCTTCCTAAATCCTTGTGCCTGAAATCGAGTGCAAGATTGTGGTCATGGTCATCTTTTACCTTCCAAGCATTACTTTTAATTCTTACACTAATCTGTTTCCATACCTCACCATCAATATATGTACCATGACCCTCTTCACCCTCCTCCTGTCTTCCAGTGAATCCTATTCCAGTTCTTTTATCATATCTGTTACTGATTGCATTCTGTGATAATTGCCATAAACAAATCTAGCAACCCTTTTTTGCAGTTCCGGAATTCCATAAACAAAGAATAAGTTACAATGACTTTATTCCTTCTGCTTGGTGTTAGTTATTGTATTATTACCGCAGTATCCATGTGATCAATCATCAATGCGGTTCTGGCTTTGATGTTTAATGTTTGTTTTAACCGCGACGCAACAATAATTAATCTAATCGCATGATTGTCCTGAACCTTTGTTATTGATTTAAAAGTTTTGAATATTGATAGTTTTAAAATGAAACAATTAATGCAGGAGTCAATAGTATTTTGCCTGCAGGCCCGATTTGATAGTATGTCCACATTTATTTTAAGAAACCTATCGCAAAAAAATGAACAATTTTTTAAAAAAATTATGAAAACCGTAAAGGAAGACAGTGGTGAAACCTCCTATTTAAAAACGAAATAATTTGACGAGATTATAATATTTGTTAAATACATGTCCTATTATCACATCAGGCTTCTATGCAGGGTTTTGAGCAGGCTATTTTAAAAAATAATCGTCATTAGTTATTGTCACTGTCAGGTCTTTTTGCTTTTTGTATGCAAACAGGTGTTTGTTTTGAAATTGGATTATTCTTTTGTATATAATATTAACTACAGTAAATCAAGTGTACATTCAGAGGTTTTCCGTAAGATCCATGTGCTAATTATTTGACTAAGTTTTATCGGAATGTACAACTTAGCTAAACTTATTTTATTAAATAAACAATTTACTTTAACTTTAAAAAATACGAATGAAGTCGTCCCATATGCGATACGATGTGATGCAATGCTTCATGCTAGTGTTCGATCGTACCGAAAGTAACGAGTAACGAAACGATAGTAACGAAGTTAACTTGTACGCGGCGCGACTCAGTACAATGCTTCATGCTATTGTTCGATTGTACCGAAAGTAACGAGTAACTATTCAAAAGTAATGGGCATTGATTGGTTTAGTAACGAATACATACGGGTACAGAATTTCTAGTTTCTTTTACACCTCTACTTGAATCCATGTTGATTTGGGTTTAAAAACCTCACCTTCATCCAAAAACTGCATGACATTTGAATAGCTGATGTGTTGTAAAATCCTGCAAATATTGAGGTTAACCAGATCGGCTTATAATTCTGAAGACCATTATCATTCCCATTTTTGAACACTGGACTTATGATGGCGGTCTTCCATTCGGCTGGTATTCTTCCTTGGTCTAAGGAGGCAGTATATAATTTCATCAAATACAGTGCAATTTCAGTTGCGTACCTAGAGTAGAATCTTGTAGGAATACCGTCTGGTCCGGGAGAATTATTGGGGTTTACATTTATAAGCAGTTTAATTATTCCCTCCACATCGAGATCATTCATAATTTTGTTGGTACGATTGTTAAATATCAGAATCTCTTGCAAGTTTTCTGTCATGAAAGCTTTTTTTAAATACATTATTCAAAATTTCTGCTTTCTCTACGCTACTTTCTGAAAATTCCCTATTTTCCTTAATCAACGACGGCAATATCTTCTGTCATCGCAGAGGAACTGCTAGTTGCGTTCCAACAACCGTCGAGTCAAGTGCCGCCGTTTCTGAGTATTTTATTTTAAAGTGTTGTAGGTAGATTTTATCTTTGAATATCTTCTGTCGTCGCAGAGTAGCTGCTAGTTGAGCTCCAGCAACCGTCAAGTGCCGCTATTTGTGTGTATTTTATTTTAAAGTGTTGTAGTTAGATTTTATCTTTGAATATCTTCTGTTGTCACAGTGCAGTAGCTAGTTGGTCCGCAGCAAACGTTATGACGAGTGTCGCCATCTGTTTACCTATTTTAAAATGTTGTGATAGCGTTTGATTTATTTGCGTTAATTGAATTATAGCAGCGTGCTCTAATTGTGATCGCATTTATTTGCTTTTTTATAGGGAAGTATATAGAGCTTATTTGTTTTTTTATTTATTACATTGGTTGGCTAAACACTGTTTATCAGTACGACCTATTAACTACTAAGTGCAGTCGTCTGGTCTAAATTCATCTCCTCTGTAGGTTTTTTTTAGGTCACGCCTAGCGGTTGGTAGTAAGTTGCAAACAGTGTATTTGGATCACTCGGTTAGTTCAACTTTCATCCTCTCCATAGTTTTTGCTTTCAAAGTAATATGTGTAGGGACTGTGACTGCTGTGTACAGACGCGGGCCGAGGAGTCTGATCTTCGCGCTCAGCTTGTAGCTTTGCTAACGAAAGTTACGAGGCTGGAAGCTGCCATAGGTGACTGCAGCAGATGTGGAAGGGGTGACCCTGACGAAGCTAGTGTTCTCACAGGTTCTCCCCTACCAAACATCGTACATGCAGTCCAGGCTGAGACTTTGGAGCCTGTGCGGCAGTCACCTGACGGTGTCTGGCGCGTGGTCTCCGGACGTAGACGCCGCATGCGGGGGCAGGCGTACAGGTCTGAATCCCAGGAGGGCAAGCCTGTACCACTGTCCAAAAGGTTTGATGAGTTGTCTGGATCTGATTGAGATAAACAATCAGCGAGTTGCCAGCCCCCCCGCAAGCTAGGTCTGGGCGATCACAGAAGGGGATTCTGGTGATAGGTAGCTCCAACGTTAGGCGTTTCATTGAGCCCCTTAGGGGCATGGGAAATAGGTCTGGGATGAAGTCCAATGTCCATTCATTGTGCATTACGGGAGGTCTGATCCATGATGTGGAACAGGCCATCCCGGATGCCATTGAGCGTACGTCGTGTAGCCAGCTGCGGATTGTAGCTCATGTTGGCACCAATGATGCTTGCCCCCTTGGGTCGGAGGGTATCCTCTCTTCCTTCTGGCGGCTTGCTCATACGGTGAGCTCTGTGGTTGATGACCGCAAGATTTCGGCTGAGCTAACCATCTGCAGCATTGTCAATAGAACTGACTGTGGACCTCTGGTTCAGAGCCGAGTCGAGGGTCTGAACCAGAGACTGCGTCGTTTCTGCGATAATCATGGCTGCAGATTCCTTGATCTTCGCCCTGGGGTCGAGTCGTTTAGGGTTCCCTTGGATAGATCAGGTGTGCAATACACACGTGAATCTGCTACACGGATGGCAGGGGTCGTGTGGAGTGCATTGGGGGATTTTTTAGGCTGAGGGAGGAAGACCCGAAACTGGGATTACAGTTACGGGCAGCCCAATTAAATTCGGCACCATATGTTGGGAGTAGCGAAAATCAATCTCGACCATTAAAAGTACTCGTTATAAACTGTAGAAGTGTTTATAATAAGCAGCCTGAGCTTGAAAGCGTTATTAGCACAGAAGCTGATATTGTATTAGGTACTGAAAGCTGGTTAAAACCGGATATAAGTTCAGCAGAAATTTTTAACCATAGCATGAATGTTTTCAGTAAGGATAGGTTACATTCAAATGGAGGTGGTGTATTTATAGCTGTTCATAAACACCTGTCGTGTAATGAAATAAATATTGATACGGTCTGTGAAATCCTATGGATTAGACTAAAAGTAGCTAGGACAAAACTTGTAATAGGGTCTTTCTATCGTCCACCAGATGCAGATGTAGGTGTTGCTGAAGCCTTAAGAAATAACGTAAGTAATATAGCTCATCAATTTCCGGATTATGGAATAATACTACGAGGAGACTTCAACTTGCCGTATATTGACTGGAGTAATTACACCCACGTTACTGCTGGAAGGGATAAAATATCCTGCGAGATTATTCTTGACCTTTTCTCAGATCTTAATCTTGAGCAGCTCGTCACTGAACCAATCCGGTGCGACAACGATAACGAAAACATTTTAGATATTCTCGTTACAAAAGGCCTGAATTATGTACGGACATTTCTACCACCATGGGAATAAGTGATCATAAAGCAGTAATTGCTACAGTAAAATTAACAGTCGCGCGCAAAAAGACAAAAGAAAGGGTCGTTTACAGGTTCGAAAAGGCCCCAAAGGAGAGTTTAAGAACGTTTTTGAGGTATAAATACATTACCTTTATAGAAGGAAGAGGCTCGGTTGAAGAGATGTGGCTTCGATTCATAAATATAGTCAGGGAAGGTATGGACTTACATATACCGAAAAGGACAATCAGGGACGGGAATGATCCCCCGTGGTATACGCGTGCAGTTAAAAGGTTACTTAAAAAGCAAAGGAAGATTCATGCACGCTCAAGAAGGACGATGTATAGGAGTGATTAGGAAAAGCTAGCTGAGACAAGAGGACAGGTCAACAATGCGATGCGCGAGACCTTTAATGACTTTCGATGCAACTCACTTTCCAAGAGCCTCATTGAAAATCCAAAGAAATTTTGGTCGTATGTAAAAAAAATAAGTGGTTGTGACAACAATATGCCAGTTCTACTACAAGACGGTCGGGAAGTTGATGACAGCCGCGACAAGGCTACCGTATTTAACGCCGAATTTAAAAATTCCTTCACTGACGAAAACATGGAAAACATTCCCATTTTTCCACGGCGTGTTGAATTTGTGATGGATCCAGTACAAATTGATAGTGTAGGTATCATACAGCAATTAAAGCTCCTGAAGTGGGGGAAAGCGCCGGGTCCCGATGGTATACCAGTAAGAGTATTTTCGGAATACGTGGAAGAAATAGAACCATTTCGGTCAGATATATTTCGTAAATCTTTAGAGGAAAGAAAAGTACCTTCTGACTGGAAAATTGGGCAGGTGATTCCCGTTTTCAAGAAAGGAGATCGGAGAGATCCTAGGAATTATCGACCGATATCGCTAACATCTGTTTGCAGTAGAATTATGGAGCATGTGATATGCTCTAACATTATGAAGTTTATAGATGAAAACGAGTTACTTACAGCATACCAACATGGATTTCGGAAGAACCGATCATGTGAAACGCAACTGGCTCTATTTTCGCATGATGTAATGAAAGTTATTGAGGCAGGATCACAAGTTGATGCTATTTTCTTGGATTTTCAGAAAGCTTTTGACTCTGTACCACGCAACCGACTTTTAGCGAAGATCCAAGCATACGGTATATCTGATCAGATTTGCGAATGGATACGTGATTTTCTAACTGGTCGGTCACAGTATGTCATTGTAGACGGGAAGCCTCTTCTAAACTAGATGTTACTTCGGGCGTTCCTCAAGGAAGTGTAATAGGACCACTCCTTTCCTTAACTTTTATAAACGATCTTGGTGACAACGTTAATTGCAGGATGCGATTTTATGCTGATGATGCGCTTATTTATAGGGAAGCGAGGTGCTCCAACGATTGCTTAGAAATTCAGCGGGATCTGGATGTTATTTCGGAATGGTGCCGTAAATGGCAGCTTACACTTAACTGTAAAAAGTTCAAGGCACTGCACATAAGTAATAAAAAGACCCCACTTGCTCAGGAGTACAAGGTTAACAATTCAGTTGTTGAAACTGTGGATTCCCTGAAGTATCTAGGCGTAACAGAACTAAGCAACATGAAATGGGACTTGCACATAACTTCCGTTGTAGGCAAACCTAATTCCAAACTACGATTCATAGGTCGTATTTTGAGAAGTTGTAATGCTCATACAAAGGAAATAGCATACAAAACACAAGTGCGTCCGCATATGGAATACTGTTGTGGAATTTGGGATCCGTATCGCAAGGGATTGATTGACACATTAGAGAAAGTACAGAGAAGAGCCGGTCGATTCGTGACTGCTAGTTACAGTCCTTACGTAAGTGTCACAGAATTGATACATAGATTGGGCTGGGATTGTTTGGCTGACAGACGACGTCGTTTTTGTTTGAATTTGCTGGAGAATATGCGAAAATTTTTAAGTTACGAGTGCAACAAAATACTTCTTCCGCCGATCTATTTAGGTTGCAATCACAGGAGGGATAAGATTAGAGTAATAAGATGCCCTACTGATTAATTGATGTATTCTTCTTTTCTCGATCTGTTCGGGATTGGAATGCGCAGAATTAGGATTGGTGCTTAGCACCCTCTGCCACCCACAGTACTTGTAATGTGCAGAGTATAGATGTAGATGACCTTACGAGAGCCTCTTATTAATTTGACATATGACCAGAAATTTTTTGGATTAGTAATCACATCTTCGGATAAATTTCTGACTTGGAATTCTTTAAACGCATCACACATTGCCTTACGCACTTCTGCTTGCAACTGGACTAATTTAGCGTGGTTAGACAAGTCCATCCATTTCTTTCCCATGATTTATAGCTTTACGGGCTTTGCCGCATCGTTTGTTAGATTATCTAAGCTTTCGGCTATTATACTCCAGCCTTCTTCGGAGATACTGTTTATTTATGTTCACATAGCAACAGTTGCCAAGCAACACAGAGGAAAAGGCCGTTAACTTCATAGGAATTCCTTAAGATTTCTGCTGCCTCTTTCACACGTCGAGGCCACCACTGGTCTTCTCTCCACAGTAGCCGCGTGTCTAGAAATTTTATTTCACGCCTGGTGTTAATTGCATGGCGAACGACGGCAAGTTTGTCCCTGTTGTTATATTTGTGGTGGCGGATATGTACTTTAGGTCTCTCCATCACTGTGCGACCTGTCTTGCCGATGTATACACTGCCATAGCTGCAGGGGATTTGATAAACACCCGTAAGCTGGTGTGGGTGTAATCTGTACAACAGCGACAAATCTGCCGTCATTCGCCATGACATTAATACCAGGCATGAAATAAAATTTCAAGACGTGAAGTTCTTACTAACCTTAATAAACTTCTTGGGAACAAATTGATTTAAGCCGGTCCATATTATTTCTTTCAAATTAAACCAAAGTTCCTCAACATTTGTATTAAGCGTGTACGTTTCAAAAATTTTCGCCAAATGATCGACCATAAACGCATTGTTTGCATTATGAAACAATATAGGAGTTTGTCTTTATCATGCTTCAAATTCAGCCTAGATTTTAAAGTTACCACAACCGACTTGTGATCACTTATACCGTCTTCCATACAAACGTTATCTACAATATCCGGATCGTTTGTAAGAAAAAGATCCAAAATGGACGAGGAATCTTTGACGCTCCGAGTTGGCTCTTCGAACATCTGTTCAAGAGAATTTTCCGGGAATGATTGTAGGAACGTTTCGCTTACTAACCTATCTCTTCCACATGACTTGAACGTAAATGTATCCCAGTTAACTGAGTGTATATTAAAATCGCCTCCCATGATCAATGTATGTCCATGAAATTTTTGAGAAATACTATTAAGTGACTGTTTAAAATACTCCGCGTTATCTAATCCAGAATCCGGAGGTTACCAAAATGATCCTATTATGAACTTTAAACTTCTGCCAATTTTTACTTTCACCCATATTAACTCGCAAAAATTTTCCGTTTCATTTACTACGGAGCAATTGGTGGTTTTATTAACGGCCACAAACACTCCTCCGCCCATTGAGGTAGTTCTGTTATTCCGAAAAACATTGAATTGAGGAGCAAATACTTCACTATATTCTACCTCTAGCGTCAACCAGCTCTCGGTTCCTGGTATTATATCGACCTCGTTAGTCGCAACTGCAGCGTGGAAATTGGCTACTTTCCCTCTAATACTCCGACAATTAAGGACCATTAACCTTAGCGGTTTAATATCTGTATCTGTAGAGTCTAAATTCGCATTTTTACAATTTGCACTCTGAAAGGAAACGGGTGAAGTATTTGGAGCTGTAAACTTCGATTTATACGTGCTGTCACTTCCAGAACCAAGATCTAGGTTATCGATGCATCTTCTTCGTTGAACTGAGGGATCATCGGGCCTCACGGTGTTCCTAAAAAATACTTCATATCAAGACGGTACCATATTTTAGCAGCCACCTTGGTCACCATTCTCGGTGTGTAGTGGACGCCCGACCTGTCAAATGCGTCCCAGCTGGCAGCTACCATCGGTCGAAGATCGACGAAGCCCCAGTTGTTTCTGCGACACAGTTCCTGTATACTACAATTCAAATTATAGATCTTCCATCATACGGCTTCCCCACAATCGATGCACGGCACTACACTGGAAAACTGCAACGTTAGCGAATTCTCACGTGCTGATTCATATGCCTTGTGGCCCAACTTGTCCATAGATTTCACTGTATCTGAAACAAAAACACGACACAAGTCATTAGTACCAACGTGCGCAGCTACCCTTAACTGACGGCAGTTCGATTCTCAAATCGCTTTGGAATGGCCTCCATGACACGTGGCATGGTTGCTCCTGGAAGACAAACAGAATGAACGTTAGTATGAGGGTCTGCACCATTCTTCTCAGCTAGGTTTCGTAGGGGTTTCTCCAGACGTCGGAGCTTCCAATGATAAGTAAACCTTTCCCCGTCATCACTCGGTGTCTGAATAAATCTTCCCTGCTGTGCTTCTGGGCCATTCGCACTGAGATCTTCAACCTCCTGCAAAACTGAAAACGCATTACTCAGGGGCAAGATACCATTTTCCTGTCGGTTTATTCTAATTAAGAATAAACAAAATAAATGTGGTTAATTTTTTTTAGATATATGGCAT
Organism: Vandiemenella viatica; assembly: GCA_031002005.1. Lineage (NCBI taxonomy): Eukaryota > Metazoa > Arthropoda > Insecta > Orthoptera > Morabidae > Vandiemenella > Vandiemenella viatica. The sequence continues at coordinate 378,276,730 of CM061921.1, forward strand.
TATCTAATATATAACTAATGACAGCTGGGGCTAATATTGAACACCATCAGTTGGTCACATCAATGAGCTATTTCGTTTGCCATTGTGGAGACAGATGCCAGTTGTCACAAATCCGACACTGGCATTCTCGCAGTAATATGGAAGGGAGGGGAGCCGCTTTCCTAGTGGCCACTTGTGAAAACTTTGTTCTGTCTCACCCTGCTCCATGGCAGTGGGCAGACATGCGAGCTCCGCAATGTTATGGATCACGAAAAAGTCAGCGAGTTCAACAGCAGCTGCCATTTTTGTCACATTCAACTAAATCTCCTAAAAGGTTGTTACTGCGAGGAGGCAATATTGTTTCTGTTTATTAGTTCCTCTGAAGGATTATTACACAAGTTTATGAAGGCACGTAGCAGAAAACGATTCTTAAGCGAGATGTCTTTCACTGTTGGAAATGATATGCCACTGTCATCGTGGTCAGGGAAGGCAGTGGTTATGCCATATAGGCAGCGCAGGATTAAAGAAGTATGGGGTCCTAGGCACTCAAAATTTTTGGGGCCTTCTGTTTTTGAAAAAAATGTATTTCATAAGTACAAAGAACAGGTTTCATAGACAACTAATTGAACAGATCATAATTTTTACTCAATTAAACAAACATATTTTACAATTCATGATATTTTGGAAATTACTTTTATTTATTGTACACTACATTGAAAAAAATTCATGCTTTTCATATTACTTTGATTTATTTTGGGTAATTTTATCAATTTTTTAATGAAAAATGTTAAATCTCCCTTAAACGAGGGCTCTAGACTACTGCCTAGTAATGGTCAAATTTAGCAAGTCACTGATTCCTTCAATTTCAAAATCATTTCTTTTATCCAGCTGTATGTAAAGGTAATGAAACGCTCATATTTATATTGCCATATTCTTAGTCAGCTCTGAGCTGTTTTCATGGGCACCTTTCACATCAGCAATGAAGATCTATAATATGTCACCACCTGCGCAAATCATTTCAGCCACCACTGTTTCTAACAATCGGTTGCAGTAGAATTTTGGAGCAAGATATATGTTGTAATGCTGCAGATGAAAGAGAGTTACTTATACTGAGCCAACACGAATTTCAGAAGAACAGATTGTGTGAAACACAGTTGGCACTATTTTCGCATGAGGTTCGTGGCTTTTCTGTGATAATCATGGCTGCAGTTTCCTAGAACTTCACCCTGGGGTCAAGACATGTAGGGTTCCCTGGGATAGATCAGGTGTTCACTACACACGTGAATCGGCTACACAGGTGGCAGGGGCCGTGTGGAGTGCATTGGGGGATATTTTAGGCTGAGGGAGGAAGACCCAAAACTGGGATTACAGTTACGGGCAGCCCAATTAAATTCAGCACCATATGTTAGGAATAGCGTAAATCAATCTCGACCGTTAAAAGTACTTGTTATTAACTGTAGAAGTGTTTGTAATAAGCAGCCTGAGCTTGAAAGCATTATTAGTAGCACAGAAGCAGATATTGTATTAGGTACTGAAGGCTGGTTAAAACCGGATATAAGTTCAGCAGAAATATTTAACGATAGAATGAATGTTTTCCGTAAGGATAGGTTGCATTCTAATGGAGGTGGTGTATTTATAGCTGTTAGTAAACACCTGTCGTCTAATGAAATAAATATTGATATGGTCTGTGAAATCCTATGGATTAGACTAAAAGTAGCTAGGACAAAACTTGTAATAGGGTCTTTCTATCGTCCACCAGACACAGATGTAGCTGAGGCCTTAAGAAATAATGTAAGTAATATAGGTCGTCAATTTCCGGATCATGGAGTAATACTAGGAGGCGACTTCAACTTTCCGTATATCGACTGGACCAGTTACGCCCATGTTACTGGTGGCAGGTATAAAACATCCTGTGAGATCATTCTTGACCTTTTGTCAGATTTTAATCTTGAGCAGCTCGTCACTGAACCAATGCGGTGCCACAACAATAACGAAAACATTTTAGATATTCTCACTACGAATAGGCCTGCATTATTCACGGACATTTCTACCATCACGGGTAGAAAGCTGTAATTGCTACAGTAAAATTAACAGCAGCGCGCAAAAAGAAAAAAAAAGAAAGGGTCGTTTAGAGGTTTGAAAAGGCCCCAAAGGAGAGCTTAAGAACGTTTTTGAAGGATAATTACATTATCTTTATAGAAGGAAGAGGTTGAAGAGATGTGGCTTCGATTCATTAATGTAGTCAGGGAAGGTATGGACTTACATATACCGAAAAGGACGATCGGGGATGGGAACAATTCCCCGTGGTATACACGTGAATTTAAAGGTTGCTTAGAAAGCAAAGGAAGATACATGCACAAACAAGAAGGATGATGTATAAGAGTGATTTAGAAAAGTTAGCTGAGACATGAGGACATGTCAAGAATGTGATGCAAGAGGCCTTTAATGACTTTCGTTGCAACTCACTTTCCAAGAGCCCCATCGTAAATCCCAAGAAATTTTGGTCGTATGTAAAAAAAGTAAGTGGTTGTGAAAACAATACGCCAATTCTACTACAAGATGGTCGGGAAGTTAATGACAGCCACAACAAGGCTACCGTATTTAACACCGAATTTAAAAATTCTTTCACTGACGAAAACATTCCCGTTTTTCCACGGCGTGTATAATTTGAGAAGGATCCAGTACAAATTGATAGTGTAGGTATCATAAAGCAATTAAAGCTCCTGAAATGGGGGAAATAGCGCAGGTGATACCCGTTATCAAGAAATGAGATCAGAGAGATCCTAGGAATTATCGACCCATATCACCAACATCTGTTGCAGTAGAATTCTGGAGCATGTCATATGCTCTAACATTATCAAATTTCTAGATGAAAACTAGTTACTTACAGCAAACCAACACGGATTTCGGAAGAACCGACTGTGTGAAACACAACTGGCTCTATTTTCGCATGACGTAATGAAAGTTATTAATGCAGGGTCACAAATTGATGCTATTTTCTTGGATTTTCAGAAATCTTTTGACTGTGTACCACACAAATGACATTTAGCGAAGATTTGAGCGTACGGCATATCTGATCAGATTTGCGATTTTCTAACTGGTCGGTCACAGTATGACGTTGTTGACGGGGATGCCTCTTCTAAGCTAGATGTTACTTCAGGCATTCCTCTAGGAAGTGTAATAGGACCACTTCTTTTCTTAATTTTTATAAACGATCTCAGTGACAACATTAATCGCACAATGCGATTTTTGTTGATGATGCACTTATTTATAGGGAAGTGAGGTGCTGTGACGATTGCTTAGAAATTCAGCGCGATCTGGATGATATTTCGGAATGGTGTCGTAAATAGCAGCTTACACTTAACTGCAAAAAATGGAAGGCAAATCAATAATAATAATAATAATAAAAAAAACCGTTTGCTCACAAGTACAAAGTTAACAACTCATCTACATCTGCATATATACTCTGCAATTCACAAAATTGTGGGTGGCAGAGGGTGCTCAGCACCAAAGATAATCTCTTTGTTGTGCATTCCAGTCCCTAATGGTATGAGTTGGTACACGGTGGATTCCCGAAATATCTAGGTGTAACAGTACAAAGCAACGTGAAATGGGACTTGCACATAACTTCCGTCGTAGGCAAAGCTAATTCTAAACTACGATTTATAGGTCGTATTTTGAGAAGTTGTAATGTTCATACAGAAGAAACAACATACAAAATACTAGTGCATCCGTATTTGGAATACTGTTGTGGAATTTGGGATCCGTATTGCAAGGGATTGATTGACACATTAGAGAAAGTACAGAAGATTCGTAACTGCTAGTTACAGTCCTTATGAAAGTGCCACAGAATTGATACATAGATTGGGCTGGGATTGTTTGGCGAACAGACATTGTTGTTTTCATTTGGATTGTTGGAGAATATGCGAAAATCTTTAATTTAAGAGTACAAAGAAATACTCCTTCCGCCAACCTATTTAGGTTGCAATCACAGGAGGGTTAAGATTCGAGAAATAAGATGCCATACTGATACATTTATGTATTCTTTCTTTACTCGTTCTGATCGAGATTGGAATGCACTGAATTAGGATTGGCACTTAGCACCCTCTGCCACCCACAGTATCTGTGATTTGCAGAGTATAGATGTAGATAACGTTATCAGTAAAGGTTCACAAATTGATGTAATTTTCTAAGATTTTCAGAAAGCTTTCGAGTCAGTGCCACACAACTCACTTTTAGCAAAGATTTGAGTGTATGGTACGTCTGATCAGGTTTGTAAATGGATTTGAGATTTTCTAAATTTTCTTAATTTTTATAAATGGTCTAGGAGACAACATTAATACCAGTCTGAGATTCTTCACTGATGATTCAGTTATCTATAGGGAAGTAAGGTACTCTAACAATTGCTTACAAATTCAGTGTGATCTGGATTTTATTTCAGGATGGTGCTAAAAATGGCAACTTACACAAAATTACAAAAAAGTGCAAGGCAGTGCGCATAACTAACAAAAAGAATCCATTGGTTAACGTGTACCACGTTAACAGCTCAGTTGTTGACAAGGTTGATTCACTGAAGTATTTGGGCATAATAGTATAAAGCAACATGAAATGGGACCTGCATATAACATCGAAGGTAAATCTAATTCTAGATAATGATCCATAGGCCATATTTTTTGGAACAGTAATGCTGATTCAAATGAAATAGTGTACAAATCTCTTGTGTTTCCACCTTAATATACTGTTATGGAGTTTGGGATCCTTATTGCAAGGGACTGACTGATGTGATATAGAAAGTACAGAGAAGAGCCGCTCGATTTTGCGACTGCTTGCCATAGCCCTTATAAAATCATCGCAGAATTGATACACAAGATTGGGCTGGGATTGTCTGGCAGACAATGTTGGTTTAATTTGAATTTATTGGAAAATAAATGAATATCTTTTTTAATTTACGCATGCAATGTAATACTTTGGCCACCACTCTAAGTTACAATGACAGGAGAGATTAGAGAAATAAGATGCTGTACTGATGCTGATATGTATTCATTCTTTGCTCGTTCTATTCTGGTTTGGAATGCACAGCTAGTTTTGGTGCAAACCAACCTCTGCGACACACAATATTTGTGAATTGGAGAGTACGGATGCAGATTCATTCATATTGTCCTTAATGACATTAGCCATGGCATTTTGAAGGAACCATCTTGGCATTTGCCTAGAGCGATTTGGAGAAACCATGGGAAACCCAAATCTGGGTGGCCAGACAGGGAGTTGAACCCAAGTTCTCCTGAATGTGAGGCCACAGCATTACCATTCACCCACCACGCTTGGTAAAATCTTGTCAATTTGAATTGGAATAACCCTCTTTAGGGGCTATAAGACAAAGTTCAGAGAGGTGTGTACCGTGTTTAAACAATGCTAAGTGAAAATCTGTTTACTATGAACAACTTCAACCTTTTACAAATACTCTTTTTCCTTCAGTTGAAATTTCCCCACATGTATCATCTGCAAAAGATCAGTATGTTATTAGTTTACTGCCCCTAGTAGAATGGAAGGACACTCACATTTATCAAAATATTTGAGCACTAAGATACCTCATGCATGATTTTCCCTGTGCCATATAGGCTGTGTGAAAATACAGCATACATGGTATCATGCCAGTCCAGAGTGTAATTACAACCAAATTACTGTCTGAAAATAATACAGCCTGTGACTGACTATCACAGTATTATGATTTCAGCACCTAGCACTGCAGAATCATGATCACCAGTTATTCCGCCAAACAAAGGATTAATAGGAAATGCTATCAAGAAAATAATGCACAAAATAATTTTGATCAGTTTTATAGAGAGATTCAAAAGATTTAATTTTTTAACTGCTTAAAGTCTCTTAACAGCGAGGTCTTTAGAGACGGGAAAGGATGGGGGGCCAGGAATTCGGCCATAGCCTTTTTTTGAAGGAAGCATCCCGGCATTTGCCTGGAGTGATTTGGGGAAACCATGGAAAACCAAAAACCCAAATCTGGAAGCCTGGACGGAGATTCGAACTGCCGTCCTCCCGAATGCGAGGCCAGAAACTTCAAAAGGTATTGTCAGTAATCATACTAGGATGGCGACTAAGTATTTCAGATATAAAACATTCATATAACCTTACCAATTTGGTAAATGTTTATTCATATCATAAGTAATCATAGATGTGAGGTAAAATTTACGTGGCACAGCCGGGTAACATAGTTTCAAGTTGCTATAAAAAAAGAGACTTGAAAATTACAAGTGGCAGTATAAATCCGAGAAGTTCCTCTACAGTTAACATGCATTAATTGAAATATCAACAATTAATCTATCACAACTGATAAATCATTTCTTTGGTAAGCTGCTAACAAAGAATGGGAAAGAATCATTGAATGAAATTTCATAATCACATGTTCTTTGGAATAGTGAGTTGTCATTTTTTAAACGTGGCAAGTATCTACCCCGATTAACAGAGACCTGTCACCAACACATTACCATTCAAATAATAATTTCAAATTAACAGTAGATTCATTATAAACGACACTAGCATAATAACTGGGATTTGAGAAGGAATTCTACTTTTGGTATAAAAATTGGTCACATATTCTTTGGATGCTGCTATTTAATATATGTTGCTCTTAGAGCTATAAGCATACAGCACAAACACAAATATTGCAGTACTGTTAAGCAGCAGGCCATTGCCAGCATGGATATTGCAACGTATAACAATAATGCACACACACCCCTTAAACAATATTATTTGAGAATATGTTGCTATCACAGCCATCAAAAATATAAATACCAAACAAACTTCACACACACACACACACAAAGCTTTAAATTGTAAGTGAATGAAGGACACCATATTCCACATCTATATTCCTTGGCCAAATTATTATACACACTGCAAATCTTTAATATTATTTGTAATAATTACATGTTGAGTACTATTTTTCATGTGATTAATCGTAAAATTTATAACAGTTATTGAGGGTACTTATTATATTGTTGAATTTTATATCTATTGTTGCTATGTGACATTGACTTGTTGACTTACTGTAGGTATCAGCGTGCAGAGTACAGCGTACCTGTTCAGCGGCGTTCTCGTGTGAAACTGGTTTGTTACTTCGTTTGCTTTTATAATCGTTTTCGTAATATCGACATCACAAGTGCTTGTTTAAAAACTAGATATTACTAATTGTGACCTTTAAAAATGGGTAAAAGAGAGGATATTTTACCATGAAAAAGCCGAGGTCAAAGCACTTGTTAATACGAAAATGTATTCCAACCGGGAAATTCCACGAAGGTTGAAAATGTCAGAAGCTAGCGTGAGGCCATAAAGAAGAAAATTGATTCAGGTGAAGAACTGAGCCCCAGAAGGAAGAATAAACATGGAAGAAAGCCAATTTTCACCCCAAGGTCAGAAAGATTTCTCAAAAGAATTTGCCTAGAAAACAGATAAAAATCTCAGATTCTAATGTGAATGCATCTGGATGCACCGTACACAGAAAGTTGAAGGATATTGGTTTCAAGGCCTGTAAACCCGCTAGAAATCCCAAGTTAACAGCCGCAATGAAAGCAAAGTGTCTGATGTGGGCTGAACAGTGGTGTGATAATGATGTGGACTTCTGGAGATCGGTAATTTAACTTTAAAATTATTATTTATGATATGATAGAACCTATGTACATTTATTCATAGTATATTAATTATGTTTCTTGATTTTTACAGGTATGCTTCAGCGATGAAAGCACATTTGAAATTTTATCTAACAAATGTCAGCACGTGCCCGTCGAAGAGGAGAAAAATTTCATTATGACTGCATTATTCAGACCGTAGAACACCCAACTACGGTAATGAGTTGGTCTGTTGTCAGTGGCAAGGGTACAGGATGTCTTTACATGGTTAAAAACATAATGAGGCAAGACCAGTACAAAGAAGTCCTGCAAAAATGACTAATACCGCAGTTCAGAGAATGGTTCCCAAAAGGGGGGGGGGGGGACCATTTATTTTTATGCAGGACGGAGCTCCCTGTCACACAGCCAGGTCAGTAGAAACCCTTCTGAAGGAACAAAATATCCCTCTGTTGGACTGGCCAGGTAATAGTCCTGACATGAAACCCATAGAAAATGAATGGGAACTCATGAAGGGGGAGGTGGCAAAATATTTCATCACAACAAAAACGTAGCTCTTAGAGAAGATCATCCATGTGTGGTATCATCATTCACAAATGCAGGACACAGTACAGTCCTGCATCAATAGCGTTCAACGTCGTACCAAGGCTCTCATAGCTGCTAAATATGGCTCAGCAAGATATTAAAACTAGTGTTTTCATTTTCACAATATTTTAATTATTGTTGTAATTATTTGAAATAAATATGACGTTTTATTTATTTGTTAAATTACCTGTTATGAAGTAAACTACACATAATCATTTTATCACAATTTATGTATTAAAAAAAAAAAATTGTTAGCCACAAAACAAAATTTGCATAAAAACTGTAGTGTGTCTAATAAATTGGCCAGGGACTATATACTCGGCAACTAACAAATATTGTGGGAGGCAGAGGGGGATAAGCACCAATCCTAATTATGAGCATTCCAATTCCAAACAGAACAAGGTAAGCATATGTATGGCATCTTATTTCTCTAATCTTAAACCTCCCGTCATCGCGACCTAAATAGGTTGGTGGAAGAAGTATTTCATTATACCTGTAAATTAAAGAATTTTGCATATTCTCCAAAAAATTAAAATGACGTTGTCTGTCTGCCAAACAATCCCAGCCCAATTTATGTATCAATTCTGTGACATTTTTGTAAGGACTGTAACTAGTAGTCACGAATTGAGCGGCGTCTCCTCTGTACTTTCTCTAATGTGTCAATCAATCCCTTGAAATATGGATCCCAAACTCCACAACAGTAATCCAAATGCAGTCACACTAGTGTTTTACTGGCTATCTCCTTTGTATGAGCATCCTCAAAATACGACCAATGAATTGTAATCTAGAATTAGCTTTACCTTCGATGGAAGTTACGTGCAAGTCCAATTTCATGTTGCTTTGTACTATTATGCCCAGATACTTCAGAGTGTCAGCCCTGTCAACAATTGAATTGTCAACTTGATGCTTATGAACAAATGGAGTCTTTTGTTACTTATTTGTACTTTTTGCAGGAAGCTGCCATTTATGGCAACATTCCGAAGTAACATCAAGATTGAACTGAATTTCTAAGCAATCGTTAGAGCACCTTATTTCCCTATAGATAAGTGCATCATCAGCAAACAATCACAATCTGCAATTGACGTTGTCACCAAGATCGTTTATAAAAATTAGGAAAAGAAGTGGTCCTATTACACTTCCTTGAGGAATGCCCGAAGTAGCATCTAGCTTAGAAGAGGCTTCCCTGTCAAAAACGACATACTGTGACCAATCATTTAGAAACTGTGTATCCATTCACATAAACAACCTCCAACAATAATAGGCATTACTAATGTGCTACTTACAATAAAATATATCCACATGTTGTGTCCGAGACGTTAATATCTTAAGGTATTATATAAAGAAGTTAGTTGCGGCAATATTAACGAAGGTTGTGGTTAGTTTTTAAGAGTGGCAATATCTTTGTTTCAGCACAATGTGTGAGGAATTTAGTTTTTGTAAATAACAAATTTAAATGCAGCCTATACCAAAATGACAACTCACTCTTCTTGTTAAAACATAATTCACTAAAAATTTGGGTTAAACTGAAAATTTAAGTTATCTTGACTTTTGAGCAGCATTGCTAATGGTTCCTGTGGTATGGTTGAAATTCATCCAGGACCAAAATTTGGATTTCATTAAAAAAAAATATTTAATTACCTCGTTTCTTTAGCAGCACCTGTGGATAACATAATCCTTGTAATAACATTTATCAATGTTGCTGGTAATTGATGCATTTTACTGCACAAAATCATGTTGCATATGATTACAAAAGGTGTCCACTAATTGCTTAGTGTATAATGTTACTCCTGATTTTTTTTTGTAATGAATTTTGTGCATTATTTACATACTTGATGACTCTAATAAAATCATATTGTTAAATAATACTGTTTAACAAAAGTTTGCATTATCATTATACATCACATTATGCCTGCTCCAGGTTGCTTACCATTTAACACCACGGCAGTTTTTGCGTGAAGTTTGTGTGGTATGTTCATATTTCACAGCTGTAAGAGCAATATAATTATACTAAATATTATTATTATTACTCCGCGATTCACTAAAAGTGTGTGGCAGAGGGTGCATTGCACCTATCCAAAAGTTTAATAGTTTGGAAGGGATATACAGGATATGGCAGAAGGCGCCCATGGGCTATTTTGAGAAACAATCCCGGATTCGCCTGGAGCGATCTGGGAAAACCATGCAAAACCAAGATCAGGATGGCCGAAATGATTTGTTGAGAGTTACTCCTGTCATATTTTAAGTTTACTCACCCGGTAAATCCTTCCTATTCCAATCCCTAATGCTCATGGAAAAAATGAGTACAGAAATGAATCTATCCTGGCTCTGATTTCTCTAATCTTATTTTTGCGGTCATTCCTAGATATGAATGTTGGTGGTAGTAATATTTGCTTGCTGTCATTCCGATATAAGTTAATCATGAATTTTTCAATTAGCTTCTGTCGAGAGCAACTCCTTCAACATCGTACTAACGCTTTCCCTTCAACTATATATAACTGTCACGAATCGGGCGGCTCTTCTTTGGATCTTCTCCAATGCCTCAATTAACCAATATTGATGGAGACCCCATACAGAACAACAGTATTCTAAGTGAGGGCACAATAGTCACTTGTATGCAATTGATTTAACTTCTGGTGTGCACCGTTTTAAATCATGACCTAGAAATTGGAGCATATGATTTGCTTTCCCAATTACCTTGAACTTTCAGACCAAAACTACAATTCCCTTCGAGTCCCAATGATTATGCCACCACCTTATAAACTTCTTTCACTTAAAACAGAAAAAATTTATGACGTATTTGTTTGCATAGCCAATCAATCTCAAGATAAATCATTGAATGATCAAAACAAAGTTTTGTTATCTGATGTGTTTCACAATAGGTCAGTCTATTTGTAAATACAGTTACTCTGATCTTAAAGTCACCATAACTATTCTTTCCCCCAACAAATTAATTCTTGTACATATTAGAAAACATTAATACTTGGTGACTAGACACTTCCTAAACCAATATGAATAACCTTAATGGAATCATCTGATGTGAGGAGTCCAAATCATAACTTAATGTTAAGAAATAACAAAACTGACCAAAAATAATGACTTAGTCACATTTCAGTTCTAACTGCTTAATGTCTCAACAACGTGGTCTTTAGAGGTTTCAGTTCTACAATTCACAAAATTGACAGTGACAGAGGGTGCTTTTGCAATAAAACTAATCCCTTCCCTGTATATTCCAATTTCTAAAGGCATTAAGAAAGAATAACACAGACATGCATCAGTTTGACACCTATTTCTCCTGTCATTGAGACGTAAGGTAATTCCCCACTACCACAAATAAAAGAGAATGTTTGTCATCTGAAACTAAGTAACCTGTTTGCCAGACAATCCCAACACAATCTATCTACAATCAAATTTACGTGCTAATGCCACTTTCTGTTGGTTTGTACCATTATGTTAAAATGCTATGGGGAATAAATCTTATCAATGAAGAAACAACTTATTATACAATCATGGACAAGTGGATTCTTTTTGTTCACTGGCCGCACCTATTGTTTTGCACTGTTTACAATTTAGTTTCAGATACCATTTCTTGCACCGTGTTAATTGAAATTCAAGATAATGCTAAATCTCTAAACAATTAGCAGAGCTCTTTACTTACCAATACATAACTGCATCAACAGCAAAAATCTTAAACTATTATTAACACTGACTCCAAGATCACAAAAATTAAGAAAAAGAACTGGTTCTATTACACTTACCATCAAAAAGGTAGCAATAAAAGTATTCAACAAATTCTGAAAAAAATACCGATACCAGTAAAATTATTTGGTAGGAACTGTGACAGTATAAAAGAAACAAGGAATTGCAACAGGCATAATTGATTTCTGCCTGCTGTTATAAGTTGCCAGAAGCATTAATAACTTTAGTGATTCTGCTGTAAAATCATTAAGTAACTTGCACCAGCAGTTTCACCCCTATTACAGGCTGCGATAAAACAAATATAATATTGTGTGTGGGGTAGAAAGTTTGATTTTCAAGCGGCAATATTAACATAGGCTGCGGTTAGGCCGAAAAGCAACCAGGACCGGAACAACGTCTGACAACCTGTCACACAGCATATGCTATGACGAAGTTGGTATTTAATTTAAAATGTTTCCGAGAGCTCCATGTTCCTGAAGTACTTACCTGCAACGACAAAGCAGTTCCACAACTATTGCAATCTATGAAGACTGGCAAGAATTATTACTAACATTCAGAGGTGCAACATAAGAAATGAAGCTTAAATAATTTCAGGCAATACTGCTTTCATCAACATTCTATTGAAATCAAACTGTATTGCGATTTACAGTACCACCGTAGTTTTTATACAAAAAAAAAAAAAAAAAAAATTTTCATTATAAGTTGCGTCACGAAAATGCTAAGATACAACGCAATTTTAAAAAGCTAACATATATCCCAACACCGTTCTGCAATTGATATTATATAATTTTAAATAATACTATAAAAGAAAGACAGACACGTTATACTGACCGTCTGGTGATATGAGAAGTACTGGTCAGGGAACTGAAATAGTTTCACATCAGACTTTTATCCCAGCGCAAGGAATAGTAGTTTTTATAACACAATGACAAGCAAATAAATGTTAGAGCAAATCGATGATATAAAACAATTCTCCTTCATGCTGTAACACGAAAATCGCAGAGTGCAAAAGACGAAACAATGCAAAGTATCACTTTTATTCCAAACTGTTCAACGTACAAATCCTAACGACCGCAATAAAGAGGTCCTCCAATATTTTTTCGGTATCCAAATCATAAGCGATTACCGTAATACATTTAGATCATCTCAATATACAGAATCAAGTAATTTTGTTTAAAAAAAAGGAATCAGTAATAGTCTTATGTTTATGACAGAAGCAATCGCTCCAAGTTCAAACGATTTATCTACTTGAATAGGCTATTGTTTCTTACTAAGTAATGACAATCCATAACACGCGGACTACAATTTCATTATACAATCACATTGTGATACACCATAACTTATTAATTGCAAAATAATACGAACCTCTCCGTACAAATTATAAGCAACTTCACAACGATTCAAAGACACCGAATCACAACACACACCAGAGCTTATACACTTTGCAGCCCACAGTACATAGATATACCATAAAGCAAATATGAAATAATCTTTGAAGACTAACCATATGACGAATAACTTTGGAATTAAGTGTTTAGGGTAATAGGTGTTATTGCAAGCCATATCTTCTGCAGTTGCTTATTAAATTATTATTTAATAATAGACTCGATAAAACTATTGATGAAATTTTTTATTTTGGACGCCTTTCGCTTTCCGTTTAGGTATCGTCAGTGATCCAACTTTTTTCTGGAATAAGTTTGTGGTTAATAAATTTTGTACAGACGCGTTTGTTTGAATACTATTACTTTTAAGTTTATATGCAGGAATTAAAACGCATAGTGATCACTTGTGGCTTCAACCATCATGTCAGTTCAGGTGTAGAACATCATTAGAATAATTAATGACAGTTAATCGCTTATGCGTTCACCGATTATGACAGTTTTTAGTACATTTTTGCTTTGACTTTCAGAATGATCGGAAGCAAGTTACTCATGCGCGTTACGGAAGTTCTTCTGATCATTTCGTAAGTTGAAATCGAACAGTGCAACATAAAAAGCGATATGAGTGGCGAAGTGATTAATTTCCTCCAGTTGTTTTATTCAAAGACTTCATTGGAAGTCACATGCCGGCTGAAGACACAAGTGATTAACTACCACGCCACTACAACAGAAATGTAATTGTAAGTGAACTAAATTGAATTCTAATTGTGAAGGAGCTCATCCTCTGCTGTCCACTTCACTAATAATCTAATTACACTTTTACTAGCATTTTTATTACTATTAAAATGCAAAGTATCACTTTTATTCCAAACTGTTCAATGTACAAATCCTAACGACCACAATGAAGAGGTCCTCCAATATTTTTTCGCTATCCAAGTCATAAGCGATTACAGTAATACATTTAGAACATCTCAATATACAGAAACAAATATATATTTAAAAAAAAATAGTAATAGACTAAAACTAACCATTTGACGAATCACTTTGGAATTAAGTGTTTTAGGGTAATAGGTGTTATTGCAAGCCATATCTTCTGCAGTTGCTTATTAAATTATTATTTAATAATAGACTCGATAAAACTATTGATGAAATTTTTTATTTTGGACGCCTTTCGCTTTCCGTTTAGGTATCGTCAGTGATCCAACTTTTTTCTGGAATAAGTTTGCGGTTAATAAATTTTTGTACAGACGTGTTTGTTTGAATACTATTACTTTTAAGTTTATATGCAGGAATTAAAACGCACAGTGATCACTTGTGGCTTCAACCATCATGTCAGTTCAGGTGTAGAACATCATTAGAATAATTAATGACAGCTAATCGCTTATGCGTTCACCGATTATGACAGTTTTTTAGTACATTTTTTGCTTTGACTTTCAGAATGATCGGAAGCAAGTTACTCATGCACGTTACGGAAGTTCTTCTGATCATTTCGTAAGTTGAAATCGAACAGTGCAACATAAAAAGCGATATGAGTGGCGAAGTGATTAATTTCCTCCAGTTGTTTTATTCAAAGACTTCATTGGAAGTCACATGCCGGCTGAAGACACAAGTGATTAACTACCACGCCACTACAACAGAAATGTAATTGTAAGTGAACTAAATTGAATTCTAATTGTGAAGGTGCTCATCCTCTGCTGTCCACTTCACTAATAATCTAATTACACTTTTACTAGCATTTTTATTACTATTAAAATGCAAAGTATCACTTTTATTCCAAACTGTTCAACGTACAAATCCTAACGACCGCAATGAAGAGGTCCTCCAATATTTTTTCGCTATCCAAGTCATAAGCGATTACAGTAATACATTTAGAACATCTCAATATACAGAAACAAATATATATATTTTTTAAAAATAGTAATAGACTAATGATTACGACAAGAAGCAATTGCTCCTACAAGTCCAAATGATTTAACTACTTGAATTTGCTATTTTTTCTTACTAATTAATGACAATCCGTAACACGCGGACTACAATTTAACTATAAAATCACATAATTTATTAATTACAAAATAATACGAACCTCTCCTTACAAATTACAAGCAACTTCACAACGATTCAGTCACCGAAGCACACAAGCGCCTGCGGTTATACTCGATGCCGTGTACAAATCCCCCCACTACCAAGGCAGGCGGAAGTGACGTCGCAATGACGATAGGTGCAGCTTCATTGGTATAGAGTTGCAGCGCCACCACACTATGCGTTTGTTTTTGTATGTGATGGAATGCATCTATACGAATTTAACGGTAAAAGAGCTAAGGGAGTTACTCCATCAAGACGGAGCATATAATCTGTAGAAGTGCACGAAACAAGAACTGATTTACAGGTTCAGAAGATCAAAGCGAATTAAGCCTTGAAAGTACCGCTGAATTTAAAACTCTTGTCGGCCTTTCTCTACTCATTTGTTGAACCGCTTTAAATTATTTTTAAAACCTATAAATGTCTGATTTTATGCCAAAGTCATTTATTCTTTTTTTTCAGAGTTTTGCATTGCATTTACAGGTAACAGAGGGAAGAACAACTCCCAAACATCAATAAAACATTATTTGAAGTTGAGGTAGTGCGTCCGCAGGCAGTGTACGAATTTCCCGAAGATGGGTTTAATGAGTTGTGTGCCGGATGAGATACGATACCATACATTCATTTTCCATTGATCCCAATATAAGAGACTGGCTGTGTGGGATGTGGAAAGTTATCAATTTACAGATAAAAAGTTGCATAACAAAATAATACATACACCAGTAGATGTACAGTCATAGCATACATGGTACATTAAACAATTACATAACAAAATAATACATATACCAGAAAATGTATAGTCATAGAAAACATGGTACAGCAAACAATTATATAACAAAATAATACATACATCAGAAGATGTACAGTCATAACATGCATGGTAAATTAATTATATAAACTACATTTACACAAGCTACTGGCAGTTATTTTGTATATACCTTAGAAATAAATTATTCGACAGAGTAGGAGTTGTCAATTAAATATTCTTTCAATTTTTTCCTGAATTTGTTCTTATCATCTTCTAGACATTTAATGTTTGTTGGGAGCTTACTGAAGATATATATCCCTGAATATCAGACCCCTTTTTGAACAAATGACAGTGACTTGTAATCCTTGTGAAGATCATTTTTACTTCTAGTGCCATAATTGTGTATTTTACTATTTGTTTCAAACAAAGTATAATTTGTGACTACAAAGGACACGAATGTGTATATATACTCAGCCGCCAATGTTAAAATCCCTAACTTCTTGAACAGTTCTCTACATGAAGATATATTTCTAACCCCTCACATAATTCTTATTACTCGCTTTTTGGCTCTGAGCACTTTGTCTTTATGGCTAGAATTGCGCCGGAATATTATTCCATATGACAATAAGGATTGAAAATAAGTAAAATAAACTAGCTGCCTCATATGGAGATCACCTATAGCTGAAATAGTACGAATTGCAAATGTGGCTGCACCCAATCGCTTTAGTAGGTCAGAAACATGTACCTTCCAAATTTAATTATGTTCAATATACAAACCTAGAAATTTCACATTACACTGTTCCACATAATAAGTATTAATTAACTCGGGATTTTATTTGTAGATTACAGGAGATATTGGTTATACTAATGGGCTGTAACTAACTTGTTGTCAATATATAATAATATTATCAATTACATAGTAATATTGACATTACTAATAAGTGTATGTACTGTTCCACATCCCCGAGATTATTCTCACATGGGATCAAAGTGAACATATCTACTGTTCCACATCCCCGAGATTATTCTCACATGGGATCAAAGTGAACATATCTATCTATCTATCTATCTGGACAAATGGAAACAAATAGTCCATAAATTTAAATATTACTGGCCGCAAATATTGACATATATCTATAATGGGGAGGTGAGTGAAACAGAAACTTGACTCACGATGTATTGAAAGAATATTGTAATCAGGATATGTAATGATCATTTTTTTGATTCTTTTGAATAAAACCCACACTATTCAAAGTATAATGAGACCACCTACAATAATAGAACAAAACTTCTACTGACGTATGCACGTTACTGCTACAGTTATAAAATATTTTAAAATGCTATAGTGTTCTTATCTTTGCAGTTATATAATTATCTCATTTGTTATTGCTACGATTTTCGGTAACTAAGAAATGAAAAAATCCCTAATCCATTCTGACATCAACTTGGAAGCAAACAACAACAAAAAAGAAGTTTGTGAAAGTCCTGTTACATAGATCAGAAATTTGAATGTTATACAGAATAAGTGAATATAGGTAACAACAGTTTTCTAGCATAGACAGTTTATAGAGCATTACACACAACTTCGATGTCTTTTATAACGAACTTTATACAGTTCTTATACATTTATCAACAGAAAGGAAAATTTCTTTCTGTGGTGAATTTTGTTCAACAATACTATCATATAGATTAATTCTTCGGATTTATTAAACTTTCCCATATTTGATAGTTTTTAAATTTCCCCCTTAGATTGTAAGACGGCTGTGATATTAGCACTGATAATATTTACTTAGACGAAAACACAGTAGCAAAGTATAGAACTAATTATGGCTGAATATGGTTTCTCAATTAACATTTATTAAATTTTTACTAGAAAAAGATGACAGGTACGCCATGAAACATAATAAAAAATATTGTGTGATAGATTTTTGACGGTAGGTCAAGCATAACAACTGCATTTACACAAGATTCTTCCAATTATTTTGTAGATACCTAATGAAAGTAATTATTAGAAAAGATGGAAATTTAAAATAAAAACACATTTAATTTGTTTCTGAATCTGAATTTATCTACTGACAAACAAGATATGTATCCCTAAATATCTAACTCCGTTTTGAACAAATTACAATGGGCTATAATACTTGTGACAATCGTTTTTACTTCTAGTGCCATAATTTTATATTTTACATTTGTTTCAAATGGGCTTTAATTGGAGACTACAAAGGATATTAATATATTTGGCCATTAATGTTAAAATTTCTCACTTCTTGATAGCTCTTGACAGGAACTCCCATTGTTACTGCATACATAATTCTTATTAATCGCTTCTGAGCTCTGCTATTTTATACATATGAGTTGAATTGCCACAGAGAATTATGACATTTGGAAGTAAAAATGATGAAAATAATCTAGTTTCTTTGTACTGCGGTCACCTATTGCTGGAATTGAGGTAATTTGAAATGTGACTGTACCCAATCGTTTTAGTAAGTTGGAGACATGAACCCTCAAATTGAAATTAAGATCAATATGCGAACATAAAAACATTTGCAGTCTCTACCTCTTGAATAGGCTGAACTGAACGTTTCATAGGTATGACTAGTGTTAAATCTGTGTGATATAACGACATGCATATATTAAGTTTTATTAGAGTTTAAGCTGAAGCTGTGACTTAATTATTAATGTGATACAAGACATAATTTGTAATATGTTTAGTTTAATTCCTATGCTGGTGACATCTTCTCAAAGGATAAACGTTGACTTACTTAATGTTTTCTGTTTGAAAGTTTAGAACCAATCAATTTTTTAACACCGCTATCTACACCATAATAAATTATTTCTATATGAAAATTTAATGACAACAGACAAATAGCTTAGACAAATCACAAAATATTCCTACAAGTAGTAATTTACCATTGATTCCTTCTAAAATATTGTTAGTGAATGCAAACAGTTATCCATATGTCACTTCTCATTTTTAAATGATGGTTTTACCACTGCACATTTCAGTCTGTTTGGAAATATAGCTTGTGTTTAATTATACTTTAAAAATATGGGAAAGTATATGACATATACTATGGACCATCCTTCCAGTAATTTATTTGAAACGTTATTATAGCTGTAAGAATTTAGTTTTTAATGTGTCATATGTTTATCTATTTCTGAGACTGTTTATGCATCACTACAAATCTATTTGGGAAAAATTTATGGATGTAATGGGACATTTTTTAGAGTATTAATTTAGTATTTGAATGTTGTAGTTTTGTAATGCTTCACATCCGACGCGTGGAAGCCACGCGCGAGTTGTTTGTTCGGTATGGAATCTGCCAAACAACAGTTCAAAGTCCAAGCACATGTGCGTTGCTGAGAACGCATTCCAATAGTCTACCAGCCAGCCGGAATCAACGGATTGATTTAACTTCTTGGCACACTGGTAGGAAGTAAATTTCAGTGCCTAAGGTTTTGTTAATTCGCTTACATTAGCTTTGCCACCTATGATAGTTGTGGTCAGTAGGGCCAATAATCATCCCTCTGTTTTAAGTATAACGGGTTGCGACATACCTCGAAGTCAATGTACATCATCGAGTGTAAATGTGATACGGTTTTCTAGTGCAGATTAAATGAGGTTTCCAAAGTAGCATCTTTAATTGCAAGTAACCCTTAGCTGTCCTCTCCTTAAAAGAATTCACTGTGCCCTCATTGTTCCACGATATTCACATTATTTCAATACTTAGTTGTCAGATTTAATTAAAGAAGAGTTGAAGAAAAGAAGAGATCAAGAGGAAAGATAGTCTGTGCAAGTCTTAGAGCAACAGAGAATAATTATTTATACCCTCATATAAATTAACCACTCGGTCATCCATGACATGAAGAAGTCTTAGGGCATTAGATATGGATTTCTTTTTTCTATTTGTAATTTCTCAGCAACAGAAGTAAAATGTTTGTTAAATAATTTACAAAGTTCCTCTACTTAACTATGGACAAATCAATTTTGTTTCATTTTTATCTTCTAAATGATATATAGATCTTCCTGTTTTATATTAGTTGATCCTTAGAGTTACCATCTAGATTCTCCAATAACCAACTGGAAATTATCAGACATACAGCGTTTCTTAACTCTTCTGCTAAAGTTGGCTCCATTCTACGAATGCTATTAATAAGAATAATAATAAATAATACAAATTTAGTATTAGTTCTATATTCATATTCATAAAGATAATTGGGTAATAAGTTAGAAGTACAATTTCTGACAAATTGTAGAAAGTCAGCCCCTATGGAAAAAAATATTAAGACATTAGCAATAGGAATTTCTGGTGTTAAGGACTACAGCTGAAAAATGTTACAATTCTAGGAAGCAGATTGCAACCAGCAATTGCTCTGTAACTACTACAGCGTATTACTATTACTCCGCGATTCACTACGAAGTGCGTGACGGATAGTGCATTGTACCTAAGGTAATTTGTGAACGCATGTGCTTGGGAAGGGATATACGGGATATGATAGGAGGAACCCGGGTCTCTCTTGTGAACTGTCTCAACATTCAACTTGAATGAACAAGGAAAATCATGGAAACCTCGGTCAGGAAGGCCGGAGTGGTTTCTCGAGACTTATATCTGTCAGATTCTAATTTTTCTCGCTCGATAAATCATTTCTATTTCATTCCCTATTTGTTATGAAAAAATAAGTATAGAAAAGAATCGTTTCTGGCTGTGGTTTCTCATATTTTCTTAGTCATTGAGGGATAAGAATGTTGTTCCTTGCAAATGTGTTTTCTTTCATCCTATAATTGAACTGTAATAAATTTTCCAAATAGCTTGTGACGAGAGCAACGCCTATGGTATTCTAGATCTTCCCAAACCCAGCCCCTTCAACATAACATTTATGCTTTCTCTCCAGCTATATATACCTTTTCACAAATCTGACGACTCTTCTTTTGACTTTCTACATTGCTTCTTAACACGTTTTGATTTGGGGCCCCATACAGAAGACCAATATTCCAAGTGAGGTCACACTAGAGCAATCGATTTTGTTTCCAGTGTACATTGTTATAAGTTATGATGCAGGAAACGGTGCATATAGTTTACTTTCCAAATTATTTTTAATATGTTCATTCAACAACAAATTATTATGAAGTGTTAAAGCTAGGTATTCAGCGGAATCCACCATTCTATTTTGTCTGGAAATGCCATAGCCATGAAGTTTGTTAAGTAACCTAGTATGAAGTACAGTGTTGAAAGATTTTTTAAAAATATAGTAAAATTTAATCAACTTTAGACCAACCATCTAACATACAACATAAGTAGTAACTGAAAAGTACAATTTGTGTCTGCATCATCGGCCATTTCTGAATCCATCTTGAGTTGCGTTTCATAGCTTCTCTTCATCAAAAAATACAAGACATTTAAATAGATGATATTTTGTAAAATTCTGCAAAAGATTGAAGTTAAAGAGATCGATTTGTAATTTTGAGGATCTGGACTTACTACAGCTGTCTTCGATTCAGCTGGTACTTTTCCTTGATCTGAGGAAGAGGTATATAATTTCATCAGATATGGCTCAATTTCCTTTGCATATCTAGAGCAGAATTGATTAGGAATAGCGTTTGACTGGGGAGCCTAATTGCTTTAAACGTTCATAGGCAGTTTCGTTATTCCCTCGATGCCAAGAACGAGATTTTCAGAATTTTTTTAGTAGGAGTGATAAATGTCAGGACCTTCTCCACTTTTTCTGTTGTGAAATCTTTGTAAAAAATATTATTCGAATTTTCTGCTTTCCATATACTAGTTACCATTAACTCCACATATTAATTAATTAGCGATGGAATGAACAACTTTACGGAAGCCACGTACTACTTTAAAACGTTAGCAGAACTTATTTTGCATTAGTAATCAGATCTTCAGATAAAGCCCTAACTTGAAATTCTTCAAAAGCTTCACGCATTGCCTTACGTACTTCCGCCCGTAACTATACTGATTTAACACGGCAAGATGTGTCCCGGGATTTATTTACGGTAAATGCCTTTGCTTCCTAAGCAAATGTTTTACTTCCAGACTGAACCATGGAAAGTTCTAACTACCCTAAATACATTTCCTGGGAACAAATTGATTTAGACGCTTCCCCATTATTTATTTCAAATTATTACACAGTTTTTTATACTTTATATTCCTCAATATTTTTCGCCAAGTGATGTACTACATCCTTTGCCTTAACGAATCAATAACTGATATAACTTTATTCATATCATGTTCCACCTTCAGATGAGATTTGGAAGTTACCACAAGCGCCTTGTGATCGCTTATACCGCCATCTTTATATTTTGTATCAACATTATCCAGGTTCTTTGTAAGAAATAGATACAAAAGGGACGAGGTACAGTAAAGCGCGGATGGTACCCCCCTATCTTAAACCGAAACTGATATTTTCTCTTCTTCTTCTTTTGTGTCTGCAGTGGTCATTGAAGTCATAGTTGAAAGTCGGAATGATTCATTTTTAATTTTTCATGTATGACCTTTGGATACTTAACCTGAGGATTTTCATTTCAGTCTATTTAACCTGCCCTTGTTCCTTATAGTCAGTGTGGTAGCTTCTTAATCGTAGGATTGGGAGAAGGCGTGTTTTATATAAATATAATTTTGCTGCCTGTGAATAACTTTCGTCGTATGATATCTGTGAAACAGAACTGTAGAAGTTTGCACGTGTTTTAATCCTCTTGTCTGTATCTGGAAATAGTCCTGTTTTCAGCTGGCTTAAAGCTGCTGAGGTACTTAAAGTTTGCAACAATTTCAATTTCATGCTGCCCTAATGTTAACTGTAATGGTTTTTTTTCCAGCTCACCAACAAGCATACAATTTTGGTTTCAGTAACTTTAAACCTAAGCCTGTCAAATTCTTCTTTCCACCTATCTAGCCGTGGGGTGTAAGGGTTTTGGAGAGACTATACTAGCCTTTTTCCAACCAAATGTCAACCTCTCCGTCACGTGGTGCACCCTGTTTGCACGGACGAGCTCTGGCGACCGAAAGATTCCCGGTATAAGGAGTCACCCACTGCTTGCCAACGGCCTCCGAAAGGAGGGCGGAAGAGCGGGGAGCGGTTCAGGGCACCCTCTTGCCCTTGGGGTTGGAAACGGCCCCTAAAGGCGGATGAATCAGAAATGATCAACGGCATGGGGATGCAGAAGGCAACGGGAAACCACTGCATTAAAGACCCAAAGGGTATCCCGAGGACATGTAATCCTCTCAAATTACATATATCATGATGGCTTCTTCCTGGGTAAAATATTCCGGAGGTAAAATAGTCCCCCAATCGGATCTCCGGGTGGGGACTGCTCAGGGAGGAGTCATCAGAATGGATAGAAACATTCTACGAGTCGGAGCGTGGAATGTTAGAAGTCTGAATA
Organism: Vandiemenella viatica; assembly: GCA_031002005.1. NCBI lineage: Eukaryota > Metazoa > Arthropoda > Insecta > Orthoptera > Morabidae > Vandiemenella > Vandiemenella viatica. The sequence continues at coordinate 378,300,226 of CM061921.1, forward strand.
GGGCAGGTAGGTTAGAAAACTTAAAAAGGGAGATGGAACAACTTAAGTTAGATGTTGTTGGGATTAGTGAGATTAAATGGAAGGACGCACAGGATTTCTGGTCTGGGGAACACAGGATAATTAGCACACAAGCTGTCAATGGAGTCACTGGTGTAGGATTTGTAATGAACAAGAAAGTAGGGAAACGGGTGAGTTATTATGAACAGTTTAGTGACAGGATTATTTTGATGAGGTTAGAAACTAAGCCCGTCCCAACCACATTAGTACAAGTGTATATGCCAACGTCACAGGAAGATGACGAAGAAATAGAAAAAATATACGCTGAAATTGAAGAATTAATCCAATATGTGAAAGGGGAGGAAAATCTAATAATCATGGGTGATTGGAATGCAATAGTGGGAGAAGGAAAAGAGGGGAATACTGTAGGAAGTTTTGGTCTAGGAGAAAGAAATGAGCGAGGAAGCAGGTTGCTAGAATTTTGTGAAAGATATAAGCTAGTAGTGGCGAACACACTGTTTAAGAACCATGCAAGAAGAATATACACCTGGAAACGTCCTGGGGATACAGGCAGATATCAGCTAGATTATATCATGGTCAAACAGAGATTCAGGAATCAAGTTCTAGACTGTAAAGCGTACCCAGGAGCAGACATAGACTCGGACCATAATTTGATAGTAATGAAGTGCAGGCTGAAATTCAAGCGAATAAGGAAGCAGTATAAGCAGAACAGACTGGAAGTGAATAAACTGAAACAATCTAGCACAAGAGAAAAATTTGCAGAAATGGTAGACTTAGGTCTAAGAAGTAACTGTGAAAGGAGCTCAACCGAGGACGAATGGAATGCATTAAAGACCGAAATAATGAAAGCTGGCAAAGAAACATTAGGCTTTAGGGAACAAGCTGCCCGAAAACCTTGGATCACAGAAGAAATTTTGAGCTGATGGATCAGAGGAGAAGGTACAAAAATGCTCAGGATGAAGCAGGAAGAGAGCAGTACAGGCAATTTAGAAATCAAATAAATAGGAAATGCAAAATAGCAAAAGAAAAATGGCTACAAGAAAAGTGTGAAGAAGTAGAAAAGGAAATGGTCGTAGGAAAAGTAGATGTTGCATATAGAAAGATCAAACAGAATTTTGGAGAAATGAAGAAAAGAGGTATGAACATTAAAGCTGCCGATGGGAAACCTCTTTTAAGCTCAGAAGATAGAGCTAACCGATGGAAGGAATACATTGAGAAACTGTATGATGGGGACGACTTGAACAATAGTGTATTGGAAAAGGAAGGCGATGTCGACATTGATGACTTAGGAGATCCTGTTTTGAGGACAGAATTTAATAAAGCTCTGAATGACTTGAAAGCAAATAAGGCAGTTGGAATTGATGAGATCCCTGCAGAACTTCTTAAATCTCTAGGAGAGGAAGGAATCGAAAGATTATTCAAGCTGATATCAAAAAGTTATGAAACAGGAGAAATTCCAACTGATTTTAATAAAAATATCATCTTCACACTTCCAAAGAAAGCACAAGCCGACAAATGTGAGAATTATCGCACCATTAGTCTAACATCACATGCTTCAAAATTACTGACCAGAATAATATACAGAAGGATGGAAAGGGTAGTAGAAGAGATAGTAGGTGAAGATCAGTTTGGGTTTAGGAAAAATCGCGGTACAAGGGAAGCAATTCTGTCTTTAAGATTAATACTTGAAGGGCGGATCAAGAAAAACAAAGATACTTTTATGGCATTTGTTGATTTAGAAAAAGCTTTTGATAATGTTAGGTGGGACAAGATGTTCAAAATTTTAAAGAAGTCAGGTCTAAAGTATCGAGATAGAAGAATATAAACTATATAAGAATCAAGTGGCTGTAATAAAAGTAGAGAATCACGAGAGACATGCATCAGTTAAAAAGGGTGTGAGACAAGGTTGTAGTCTATCCCCGTTAATATTCAACTTGTATGTAGAAGAAGCAATGAAGAAAGTCAAAGAAAAATTTCCATGTGGCATAAGTTTTCAGGGAGAAAAAATCAGTATGCTACGATTTGCTGATGACATTGTCTTGTTAGCAGAGAGGGCTGAGGATATTGAGAAGTTATTGAATGGCATGAACAAAATACTGAAGGAAGATTTTGGACTGAATATAAATCAAAGAAAAAGTGATGAAATGTAGCAGAAATGATACCAATACTAGCATTAAATATAAAAATAGGATCTGGATGCAATAGGAGAAGTGAATTCTGTTACTTGGGAAGCAAAATTACAACCGATGGCCGAAGCAGGAATGATGTTAAAAGCAGAATAGCACTAGCAAAAAGAGCCTTCATGAAAAAGAGAAACCTTTTAGTTTCAAATATTGATCTAGGAATTAGAAAGAACTTTTAAAACTCTATGTGTGGAGCACAGCACTTTACGGTAGCGAAACATGGACTTTAGGAATACCGGAAAGAAAGAAACTTGAAGCATTTGAAATGTGGTGCTACAGAAGAATGCTGAAAATTAACAGACAAAGTAAGAAATGAACGAGTTTTGAAATGATGGTGAGAAAGAAGTTTGTGGAAGAAGCTTACAGAAAGAAGAGACAGGCTTAGGTCATATTTTGAGACATGCTGGATTGGTTAATTTGTTAGTGGAGGGAACAGTCAAGGTAAGAACTGTAGAGGAAGACAGAGATTAGAATATATGAGCAGATAATTGATACGTGGGTTGTAAGGGATATGTAGAGATGAATAGGTTAACACAAGATAGGAAGGAAAGGAGGAATTGCATCAAACCAGTCGAAAGACTGATGACAGCAAAAATAAGTATATTTCGAGGTTTTACATTTTTGTTTTTAAATCTAAACCAATTTTTAAATAATTAATCTAAAATAGAAAATATTCAGTCTTATGTAATAATATCTGCCCTACAATACATCCCATCAGTTTATGAACACGGTATGCAAAATGACCTAGTTATCAGTATTTTTTAAAAAAAAATCTAAATAAATGTTCCATAAAACCGAAATAATGCATTCTATTTCACAAAGTAAATTGAATATATGTTGTAAATTGTAGACTTAGCTCAGAACAAGATCTCGTAACTTTTTGTCATTGCACAAGCACGAGACTTGGCCTATTTTTACAAGATTTGTTTTTGTGGGAATCAGTAATACATCTCCTGATTCCTTGATTGATCTTATACTTGATTGATTATTATTAAAAAAAACTACTCGCCAAGATGTAAACTGTCAAGTATTTCAGTTTTACTTTAAGTGGCGTAATGACTTTTTTTAGAGTGGAATTTTTTTTATAGTAAGAAAGAGACATTCTTGGCGTAGATTGCAGTGAAGTCCTCATGAATGTATTGCCGGATTTCGTTATAAAACACGAAATTTCACACACGAGGAAGACGGTGGAGGCAGCCATCGGAGTATGGTGTTTTTACAACACAAATCAGCGAAGGCTTCATTATAATTTTTTTTCTTTAGTCGAAATAATAACAAGTTGAAAGGACACATGCTATTCACTCAAAACTAATGCTTTGTGACGGTTGACCGAATCATTGCAAGAGGTATTAATCGAAAGCCAGAGTGGCACATGTAAGCAGGCAGCTTTCGTCAAAGAACATGTGTTTCCAATGCATTGAGGTGGCAGTCGAGACAACAATACGTCAGAGGAAGCACAATTTCCTGTCGATAACTGCTGATTAAATAGGTATGTGATTGTTAAAATTACGATAACATTAGTTTCGTATCAACAAATATTCAAATTTTCAGCTGGAAATACAGGAAGTTGTCACAATTACTTTATCTGCAAATGTAGAAAATGGGGATGGTGAAACCTTGAATCAAAAGCTTTAACTGTGTAGTTCAGATGATGTGTGCTATTAAAAAAAAAAAAAAAAAAAAAAAAAAAACTTATTACATAGTGAGAAAATTATACTGAATACGCAACTTAATTCAAATTATAGAAAGGTGTCCTCAGAACAAACATCAGTTTTTTATGTAAAAGTGGATCTATTTACTTACGAATGACGAAGGTTGGCAAAAACAAACATTTGTTCACATGAGTCAAATGCCAACTGGAACGGTACAGGCAAACAGTGCAATACATCCGATAATGACTGAGTGGGGCAGCTAGTTGTGCAGACTAACACTCGTTTTTTCCACATTTTGAGGATTGCGGATCCGCTTAGTTTTGTGCGGGATCCGCCAGACTGTAATGATGCAGAATCCCATGGGCTTGCTGGATCCCTTTTCTGGATTGCAATCCCTAGTAATAATGTATACGATTTACTATTTGAATGTTGGAAAATAGATAATTGCCATTCCAGTTACTTCATGTTGCTAACAATGTCACTCTAAAAAAAATATTATATCAAATGTAGCTTGGTTTTGTAGTGAAAATGCGACAAATGAAGTAATGAATTGCTATTATACATATTGAAATCACTATCAAAGTCTTAAAATATAAATTTATGAAGAGATAACTGAAAAAGTAAAAAAGATATCACATTGCATTTGGACTTATCTTTTCAAATCTTCTTTGAAGATTATTGCAAAGTACTTTGATATCCACTAATGGTGTGTCATGTATACTTTCCATGTTGTCAAGTAGTCTGCTGCTGGGAGTCATGCTCCACTTCTAGATGCGGCGGACGGCAAAACTGCATGTCAGGAGGGCTGCTAAGGTGGACCATTGCAAATTCATTGTAGCTCCTGTTTCTCTTGCATCGAGATGAAATCTTTTTTCTCTAATTGAATGAAAAGTAAACGAAAATACTGTGGCAAGAAAGTTTTTTGTGGTTGGGATATAGTTTTGGTAGCCACTCCAAAGTTTAATGGTCAGTTGTTATCAAATGAAAGTCCACAAATGAAAATTAATTAGGTTTATAACCCGTTAAAACACAGTATGTCTGTTCACCAGTTTGTGTTTTGGAAATACTGCTATCAAACTTCATGCATCACAATTTAAATTACTGTTTCCTCTTCAGTCAATTCTTTACAATGACCACTATCGGTTGGTTCCAAGTAAAAATGTATACTCTTTTTGTCACTAGCATTGTCTCCAGGATTCTAGCAATTGTTTAAATGTTCCATTACAAATTTCACTCTGTTTTAGTACTGTAGTCGAAAATTTATACTCCTATTCTTTTACACAGTCTCAACTTTTAGAAGCACTGCACTTTTTAACACTTCCATGCTATCCAGCACAGCTTTCACCTTCACACTCATCAATCTCTGCATCATATGTAATAACAATGATAAAAGCTTGTAATAAACTGAACTACTGTGCCTGACTTCATCATTCACTACTCCTATTTATCACTTTGCTTAAAAGTATGACGTTTTGCATTGTTAAGTACATATATCAGCTGCAACTGCCATTTTAGTGCTGCCAACTATGTGAAGTTGTTTAAAGAAACTCCTTGCTTTCATATACCTGGCACCAGACGGCATTTAGCATAGTCTTCAGTGAAAGTTACAAAGACTCGGCGATTTCACTTGGATATCGAGTTACGTGAAGAGAATTGTATCCATCATCACTTTCGTTGAAGCAATCTTGACACTTTTTCATGCCTAGTTGATACCTATGATGTTATTCATTAATGTTGTGTTATTATTTTTTGGATGTTCGTCCATGGTCTGCACTCCCCCCACAAAAATTCCGTGTTGGGGTAAGTGCAGGTATAGCCTTTTGGGCAAGTGCTGAGGGAGTGTTAATTATTTAAGCATTAATAATTAATTACTTGCGAATGTGTAACATCCTAGAATTAGTAGCTAAGGATGTATTTCCTATAATTTATTAGGTTTATGTATTTATTATTAATAAGCCAAGACCGTGACCAAAGACAAAAGTAAGAGGTTCCAAGTTGCGATAAACACCAGAAAACCGATTCAAATATCAGAAGAGGAAAAAAGGAAGAGATCAGATAGAATGAAGAAATACTGGGAGAAGAAGAAAACGCAAGCATCCAAGAAGTGATTGATCTGACGTACCCCAAAGATGGGTGATTCGGGAGGAAAAAAAAAGGCAAACTGTCGTGTACGATGTCACTTGTCACGGCATGACGTCAATCTATTACGTCGCGCTATGACATCATGCTTTGCGTCATTATTCTTGGTAATGGACATTATTTAATAACATTTCCAAGTATCTGTGAATAAATTAACTGACAGAACATTGAAATAAAAGTATGTATTGTGTTAAAATCAACATATTAAATGCTTATATTTATGTAATATTCCTTAAATTCTTTGTCCATAGATCTGTAAGTGTTTTGAGCATCAGTGTAGCGAATGTTTTGGTTAGATTGTTACTTAGCATGGGTCAGAATTACAAATGGCATTTGACATTATGGCAGAGGGCATGAATAATTTAGTTTTTTTTTTCAAAATAATTTAAACTGTGTTCTATGATTGAAATTATTAATTCATTTCAATGGAAATAGTTGCACACTGATCCCAATCTGTGCATCCTACACTACACTTGAAACAAATATTAAGTGGCATATTGTAAGTTTGTAAGATTTATTTTAATTTCCTTTGCTTCCACTGTGTAAAATTACTGAGCCTATTATTTCAGCCACTGCGTCAGCCATTCAAACATTTTAATATCTGTCTGAATCACTGATAACAAAAACAAAAAAGTAAAAAACCTTGAAGATTTTTGATCAAATTTATATCGTGACGCATTATTGCCACTAATAAGCAATACTGTTCATGTATTAATATGCATGAGATAGAAGTATTGTTCTCCTGGCAGCAAGTTTATCGTAGTATGTGGTTAGGTTGAAATGTAACCTGGAACCGGATGGTAACTGAAGCCTTTTGCTATAGCACAAGGCACGAGGAATTACACTCAAATGACTGGATCACTACCTAAACAGGAAATATTAATCACAAAAACTATTACAATTCAAATCACACACAAAAGTCTGCTACGACTGCGGAAGTTCAACTGACTGGATCACTACCTAAACAGGAAATATTCAAAGATAACGACAAAAACTAGCACAATTCAAATCACACACAAAAGTTGGCTACTGCTGCTACGGCTGAACAAAATACATGTAATATGCAATTAATGAAAATAAACCTATTCCATCTCTAGCTTTGTGGAAATGATGCTTGCAAGTTGACCTACTTTTATATATAAACTCACCTGAGTGCATTGTCAAATGTTCCATATTAGCATTGCTGCCAACATGCCTTTAGTATAAATGGTTGCAATATAGCGAGACAGTTTTTTTGCTCATCTCAATTAAATATAAATCAAAATTAACAGTATTTCAGTCGGATGGTTGTAAGCAAATAAATTTCTCTGTATTTCAATAAATTCAAGTTGGTTCATTTCACTCAAGATTCTTCTAAAGGCATTTAGATAAGTTTATAATCAATATGGTAAATTTTTATTCAGTATTTGTAATTAATGTTTGGACTGTCAAGTAACTGATATTACACACAGTGAAGTTGTGTGCATACTCGAACATTTTTTTGCGTAGACTGGTTGTTAGTTGCTCCAAGTTGTATTTACATATTTTCTTTAGTGTGTAATTGTAACTCATTTGGTTCACTATCTGTTCTAATTTATCAATTAAAGTGTGCTTTGTTCATAATTTCAGAGTACACGGTTCAACAGTTTAAAAATAAATAAAAACAAGTATGTAAAATGTTTGACTCCTCGGAAGCAAATGTGGCAGTACCCTTACAGTAGGCCTCACTCAGAGGCTCCTTATAACAACCCCACAGGGTTGTATGTTTTTTACTTTGTTCCTCATGTCGTAATAAAGTGTCCCATCAGATACTTTATGAAATTTATCTTTTAATCAGGATTGTCAGTCATTTTTAACCCTTTGACAGCTGTTGACATGTATACACATCATGCTGCCTGCTGGCCCCAAGTGCTAATGACAAGTTTAGACACAGCCGCCGGTTTTCCCCTGAGTGCTGTTGAGGAGTTAAGTCGCACCCGCCTGCCGCTACCCGAGTCGTACAGCGGACTTCACGACCCATTTCTCAATAGCCATTTGCAGTTCTGGTCGCTAACTTATTGTCCGAATGTTTGTCTGTAGGGAGCCCAGGCATTGCTCTACAGTTCACTATTCAGCAGAAATTACATCAGTCTTCTTTGTGTCCTGTATTTTATGAAGAAAATGGCAAGACGTCATGGGTGCATTGAGGAAGAAATCATGGAGATTCTTATGAGGAGTGACACCGAGGATGAACTACTTGATTTTGATGGAAGTGATAGCTTTTCCACAGAATCAGAAGGCTGTAGTCATAAACCATACTCGTCAGCAGGGGTGACAATGCAGTCTCATGTTTCAACAAGAGATGTTAGTTGTTCTGAAGAATCAGAAAGTGATAGTGAAATGCTTACGAAGAAATTACGTCTTAGTGATAAATCTGACTGGAAAGAAAATGATTTTCGTCCAGTTAGTCACGCATTTGATGATACGCTGTCGGGACGTGTGTGTCAAATAGGGAATGTGCCAAATATTCTGTCAGTTTTCATGTTATTTTTTTTA